>CM034297.1:53367270-53979926 GCA_019925795.1 Dendrobium chrysotoxum
GTGTTCTGAAATCTATAAATTAAAACGTCACATTAAAAATTTACAAATTGACTGTATTTCTCCAAAACAAGGCCCTATGGAGGATTCCAGAGGCACTAATCCGAGCTTTGCTTGCTAACACCCAATGCCCACCATTAACAACTGTTGATACTTATCATTGTCAATAATGCCTATACCTTTTATCACCTGTAGGACTGACGCCTGCCATCTCCCATCATCATCACCATCAATGCCAAATGCCGACAATGACATTATATATGCCATCGCTAAGAACATTGGCTCCCGCCATATCCAAGAACACCAATGCTTTCAATCTACAACAACACTAATCTTCTACTTATTACAACTTTGGCATCTTAACAATCCTCTTACCCCATCATGGAAGCCAACTTATATAGTTCATCTCAACAGTTTATCATTTATAATATATTATTTACTAGTAAAATCATTTTAATAGGATCATGCCTCCTAGTTTTTCTCTTTCAAGATTTTTCACATAAACAATCCATAGTCTCTCTCTCACGTGCTCGCTCTCTCCAAGCACAATTTTTTCAATACTCAGGCTTCGTTTGGTACAACTTTCATATTGCTTTATAAAACGGCTTTTAGTACACAAATCTTTTGAAGAAAAAAAAAATTTATACTAAAAAATTATTTTAGAAAGCTCTAAGAATGTTGTTCCAAATGAAATACAAAATTTGCTAAAAAATCAATTTAGTTTGAATCCCAATTTTAGTCAAGTTTTTTTAATTGGATAAGGATAAACACGGCCTTAAATTAGCATGCCACATCAGATTATGCACTTAGATAAGATATAAATTATATGCGTACACATAAATATCTGATGTGTAAATATCATAATTAAATGTCTATTAGAGATGTACATTTCTAATTTCTTATAGTATTATTGTATGAATGTAGTGTGTATAGATAATGCCCATCCATTGAGAAAGCGACACATATGTGCATGATCTTCTTTTTTTTGAAAAAAAAAGTAAAATTGTTAAATGAAAATATAATTAACATTTTGATATTGTTATTTTATATTATTTTAACTTTAGTAGTATAGTACAAATTTTATGTTTATATTTATTTATCACTATTTTATTTATTTATTTTTCTTTATATTTGATACTTCATCTCCACGTAGTGGGACAAAAACTTGATGTTGTTGTTGTATTTGATACTTCATCATAAAACCTAAATGTTTAAGATTTAGATTCAAGATTGTTTGAGCTCTAATTTTGACATGTGTATAATCGAAATTAACATCAAGATCAGATAAACTCAACAATATTAAAAGTGAATTGATTTGACTAAATCAATCTAAATTAGATGCTCGAAGCACAGTTAAAAACTATACGACATTAATTAGAGGACTAAATGATTTTCGATTCTCGCATGGTTACAATCAAAACTAATAATTTGACAAGAGGAATCTAAAGAGCCTAAGATTACTCAATTCAAATATCTTTAGCGCAATTAAATGATTAGAGAATTATGATGATCAAAATAATCAACATAGGCTATCAGTTACAGTGTTTTACAAACTTTAGCTAAGTAATCAAAGCACAACTAAAAAAAAAACTATAAATAGAATCTTTTTTTTTTACATGAAGGAGTTTTGGTTTGGACTTAAAACTTAGATTGAGCTTGGAGATTGAACTTCATATCTTAGTCCAATTGAACGATGCCGATGGCTACAACATCATCCAACCACCCTCATCCTATCGTCATCACCCGACCACCACTTCCAGTTTATTATCACTCGACTACCATTGTTTGTTTGTCATCGTGCGACCATCATCTTTTGAACATCATGGTCACCTTCTACTATTTCTCCCATAAAATATATTACATCCACATAAGAACAAACAAGTGATCCCAATTTATAAACCCTTCTTCAATAGTGAGAAGAGGGGGCTTCTATAATTTCATGCGCAAAGTTGATTATTTCAACTTGGTTAAAGCCATTGATTTTTTCTTTCTTTCTTTTGTTTTCACGTAAAAATTTTAGTACCGTTGTTTATAAACTCCTTTTTTTATCCTTGTTGGAACTTTGTACTAAACTAAGATATTATTATATTACTTTGGTGCTATAAATATTCTAGCACGTAAAAATATCTCTTTAGTATCACAAGTTGCACATGGCTGCCTTTCTGTTAGACATCAATCAAATGTTTATCGACAAACTTCTATAAAACTATGTAAGCACATCACAATCAAAATACTCATCCAGATTATAGTCTTCAATAGAAAATTACGACTCTCAAAATTTATGCAGACTATGACTTCGTTTGGGACAACTTTAAACCATTACTTTTTTCCAGCTTTCAAGAAGTTTTTGCACCAAAAATTAGCTTTACAAAAACAATAAGAAAGCCATCTCAAACAAAGCCTACAGTAAGCTACTAAAGCATGCGTGCGACATCTTAAAGATGACTATTTCTGAATAATTAACGATTTGCCCAAATCAAGCAAACTCCGAATGTTACGAAAACTCACAACCACGACATTATCTTTCCCGTTTGCCTCTCATTATCGCCGACCGTCACCACTTCTATTGCTTCTCAGTTACTATTGCTCGTCGTATTATTTCAATCCATTTGAAATACATCATAACAAACACAAACAAAACACTGTATTGTATTTAATATGTATCCAACTAAAAAGTTTATCTCTCTCTAATCACTTACTTGCATGCACTGTACATCGAACTCATGATCTTATTATGATGAGAGCCGAAGCTTCCAATCCCTAAGATATGGGGGGCTGCAACCCTACCGAAGCTTCCAATCCCTAAGATATGGTGGGCTTCAACCCTACCGAGCCAGCAACAAAGCGTCGGAACCGAACCTGGCGGCCACGCTCCAATACTTCCCACCGCAGCCACAGTTCACTACTAACTCTTCCTTCTCTGCTTCTTCTTCCACCTTTCTCCCCTCCTCCTCCTTCCCTTTTTCCTTCAAACCCCTCCTCGCCGGCATCCGAAGCACCAGCCTCCCACCACTCCTCTCAGCCTCAACAACCAAAGGCCTGAAAACGATCAACAGAAGCCTCCCTTCTTCTCTCCTCCTCCTCAAAATCAACGTTTCCTTTCCTCTAAGCGTCGTCAATGGCGGCGGAAACACCGTTGCGGCAGATCTTCCCTGTTTCACCGGCGGCCTCTTCTTTCTCTCGGCATCAATTTCCATCTCGCAATTAAAGCACATTGCGCCATTTTCGAAACCCAGTGTCTCCGTGCACATGTCCAGATTGCAACAATTTGAAACGGAGGAAACAGAAGCCGAGCCAATCCAAATGTCGATTCTAGGGTTTTCCGGTTCTGAGTTAGGTTTCAGAGGATCGACACAGGATTCTTCACCATGGAAAAGCGATGGAGAAGACATAGAAGATGAAGTGGATGGGGAAGACATGGAACATGAAGTGGGTGGGGAAGACATAGAAGACGAAGAAATGGATGATTGGAGACGGAAAATTCGCAAAAGATCGGATCTTGAAGGGTTTAAAGTTGGAGCGCGGGATTGCAGAAGATGAAATTATTTAACTGATTAGTTTGACGTGAGGTAACTATTTTTTTTTTTAAACTAATTGACGTGGATGAAGAAATTAGGGTAGCGCTTATGTTGGATAACCTCTAGGGGTTTATATCAACTTAATTATTTTAAAAAAAATTATATTAGAATATTTTACATGACAGGTGTCAAAATGGTTAACATATTAGATTCACAACCTGATCCAACTAAGCCAAATCTTTTCCATTTAATAAACATATTAAAAATTTTGAATGACTCAAATTTGACTCCGTAACCTTTTTTGATTAAATTATTTTTAATACATGTCAAGTTTAAATGTTAGATTAATTGATAAAAAAATAAGAAGATTATACTAACAAGTAAAAGAATTTAAAGAAAATTATTAAACTGATTATTTTGGAATCAAAATTACATTGGTCAACCCAAACATAACCATTTGTTAAACAGGTCAAAATGTCGAACCTGAGCCTGACACATTTATTTTTTATTTTTTCTGGGCGAGTATGCATATTTTGTAAAAACATTTTAATGCTTTTTTTTAATTTTGTCTCAAATTATTATATATACACCATCAAAAAATTATATTGATCGGGCACGAATCTCGAGGCAAATTCAAAATGGAAACTATTGAAATTAAATCCAGGATCATTCGAACTCCGAATTCCGCAAACTTGTAGTTGAAATAAACATCTCGAAAAGATGAACCTAACGACATCAAATTCAATCCAATCCATGCCCAAAGAGAAATATGAGATCTCTCTTGCCATCAAGCTCCTCCTCGACCATCGCCCGTTGCTGGACTTTCGTCCGGCCACCAACTTTTGTCGAACTTACATCCGACCACTAATTTTCACAAGACTTTTGTCAGTCCATCGACCGTCATCGAACTTTTACCCGACCACCGGTCATCGCTGGACTTCTGCTTGCGCACCAACGCCACCTGTCGACTTCGGTCTTTTTGACCTCCGTCACCAGTCGATTATGGTCTTTCCGATCTCCGTCACCCGCCGATTATGGTCTCTTCGACCACCTTCACCGACTACGATATTTCCAACTTCTATTGCCCACAGACTATGGTCTTTCCGACCACCTTCACCGATTACAGTCCTTTTGACTACAATCGTCCGACTACAGTCTTTCGACCTTCGTTGCCTTCGGATTACAATCTCTTTGACCACCGTCTCCAGAATAATGTCTCTCTGACCACCGTTAAGCGACTACGGTCCTTCTGATCTACATCGCCTGACTACTATCCTTCTGACCACCGTCGCCCTACTATGGTCCTTTCGACCTTGGTCGCCCAACTACGGTCCTTCCAATCACTATCGCCTGACTACAGTCTTTCCGGCCACCATGGTCCGACTACGGTCCTTTCGACCACCGTCGCCAGAGTACGATCCTTCCGACCATGTCGCCCGACTATGATCCTTCTGACCTGCATATTGCTCATTTACTGTGCTTTGAATTCAGTTATAAGTTTTGGTGATCTGCTGAGCTTTTTAACTCATTATATGTGGCTAAATAATTTCAGATCAATGCATGGGAGCAGAAGTCTGAGACTGATCAAGATTCCTCAGGTTATGTTTCTTTTTTTGTTATTCTTTTGTACTCATGATAGAATAATTATAATATGATTATGTAAATTCTGAGTAGTGTGCATAATTTTTGAAAAAATGAATTATATAATTTATTTTTACTATTTATTACTGATAGATGATATTAGATAGTTCTGGTTGTTATTTATTAAAAGATAAATAAATAATTCTTACAAATTAGATTTTGGGGCATCACACTTCGGACCACTATCGTCCGATCCTCCTGACCATCGTCACCCAACTATGATCTTTCTAACCTTTGTCGCCCGTCGACTACGATCATTTTGACCACCATCACCCGACTTTGGTTCTTCCGACCTTCTTTGCAAAACTACGGTCCTTCCAACCTCTGTCACTCGATTACAGTCTTTCAAATCTCCATCGCCCACCAACTACGGTCCCTCCAACCATCGTCACCCGACTACAATCTTTCCGACCTTCGTTGCCCACCGATTATAGTCTCTTCAACCACCTTCACCGACCACAGTCTTTCATACCTTCGTCACCTGCTGACTACGGTCTCTCTAACCACATTCATCGTTTACGATCTTTCCGACCTTCGTCGCCCGCTGACTATGATCCTTTCAACCACTGTCACCTGACTACGATCTTTCAGACATCCATTACCCGCCGACTATGATCTCTCTGACCAACATCTCCATACTACGGTCTCCTCGGCCACCGTCGCTCGACTACGGTTCTTCAGATTACTATCACCTGACTACAGTCTTTCCCACCGCCATCGCTTGCCGACTACGATCCTTCCGACCAACGTCAATCGACTAGGGTCTTTTCGACCTCTGTTACTCGTCGACTACGGTCCTTTCAACCACCGTCATCCAACTACGATCCTTTCGGCCACCGTCATCTGACTATGGTCTTTCCAACCTCCATCACCCGCCCACTATAGTTCTTCCGACCACCGTTATCCGACTATGATCCTTTCGACCACCGTCGCCCGACTACTACTCCTTCCGACCTATATCACTTGCCAACTATGGTCTTGCCAACCAAATGAATATGTCAACACTGATTCTTTCAACTCCCACCAAGTATTGCACTCTATATAATGTATATTGACTACATCGAGCCAAGGCTTTCCCCCAAGGAAGGGCCTCAGTTGTAATCAATTACAAACATAAGTGGATTTATTTTAACTGGGTAATGTCCGTGATTTTTTCCTATTTTCAGGAGTTTTCATGTAAAAACTCTGGTGTCTCGTATGAATGCTGTATATCTCAATCTTTCATCTATTTGTGTGCTGGAACTTCAGACAAAGCTAAGACGTTAAACTTTATATTTCTCTACCGCCGCAAATACTCAAGGACGCAACACACACACACATACATATTTAATATTTATGTTAAAACTCAAAATTTATAAGCACAAATATCCTTAAAGTTTTATATTAATATTTTTAAAAATTATATTTAATTTTCAAATAATTACAAATATTTTGATTTTTTATAAATTATAAATTACAGATGAACTATTAATATATCAAGCCATATATACAAACTTAAGTTTTTTCCTCATTGATATATTATATTTTTAATATTATGAATATCATAGAAATTAATTTATATTAATTGATATATGATGTAATTATCATTTTTTTAAGTATAAGCTAACTGGCCCCAAATAGGGATGTGCATGGGGATGTGAAAATGACAATATCACACATACATTTGGATATTTAAAATAAGAAAATGTAAATTTTTTTATAAAAAATTTAAAATACTTTTTTAAAAACTTAATCATTAATTAAGAAATACATTTTCACTATCATAATAAACATGTAAGTTAAATTAGAGTGTCAAAATGAGTTTATGAGTTGTGCTCGGGTCCAACTCAAAATTCGCCCAAATAAATAGGTCAAAATTTAAGACTGAACCTGACTCAACGAAAATCCATTTGACCTGACTCGACTCGTTAACATGTTTATATTAATTTTTTTAAGCAATATGGGTTTGTAAAAAAAATGCGAAAATGTCAATCTAATAATCTTCATAACAATATCAATTAACAAATCTTAATCAACGAGGTTTTGATGTACAATGCTATCAGATAAGCATTATTAATTATAAAGACAAATTTGATTCTACATAAAGTACACTCAATGGGTTAATTTCGAGTTGAGGGTTGACCCTTAGATGAAACAGGTGATAAAATTTTGACCTGTTTATTAAATTGGTCGACCTAAACTCAAAAATTCCAAATTAGGTCTATATCAAATTATTGGATCATGTCAATTATAAATATCCCTTAATTAAATGTTAAAAAAAAATCTAAAATTGTCTTTGATATAAATTATATAAAAATAATAGTTCAAATTAATAAATTTATTTTAGAATTAATATAATTTATATAAAAAATAGAATTAAAAAGTGACAGTTCATGGATAAGATATGCCCACAACTCTACACATCGATCTTTCAAAATTATTTTATTTTATTGAAAAAATAAAAAGAAATGCCACGTGGCACGTTTTCGAACCGTCTATAATATAATGAAAAGAAAACATAGCTAAATATTTGATTATAATGTTTTAAATTCATTAATTTTTAATTATGATTTAATATAAACTCAATTTATTAATTAGTTTCAAAGGTAATTATTTGCCCTACCGCGCTTTGCCAAATGATATCTATACGAAAGGCACGATCTGAATATGGACGGTTGAGATCTTGGAAGTATTAAATACTGTCCTTCCAACATACTAGCAGATCCCGGTCACCCTGGCCAGCAAGTCACCTGCGCTTTAATGCCAACCGTGCGTGGCAGTTTGGTCGGTCCGAGCCGGTCCAATGTTTCTTCTTTCTTTATTAAAAAAATAATTTAATATAAACGTATTTTTTATAGTACGAAAAAATGATATTCCTGAAAATATAAAAAATAATAAATTACGTGATGGTTTTATATTTTGATAATAAAATTTTAAAATTATAATTAATTAAATTATTAAAGAGAATATTTTAATATTTAAATCATATAAAAATATAAAATATAAATATCAAATTATTAAAATAAATATAATATAAGCTCGTAAATAACTTAGCTGTCATGTTGTATTTTTTTTATTTCTCATTTAGAGAAATTTAAAAATATATATTATAAAAAAAAAAAGAAAAAGGAGGTGGCAGAAGCGAAGAAAGAGAAAGATAGGAGTAAGGGATATCATTCGGTTCAATAAGTAATCGCATCTTCTGCCAACCCATCCCGACATTCCGATCCCAATTCCCGCTGTTTTCCGCTGCCGTGAATCATCGTATGCACCAATTCTCGATCCCTCTGGCTTGTTTATTATTTCGATTTCTGGAGCTTGTTTTCGTGAATCATCTCCGCTGCGTGATCGCCTGCATTTTTTTAGCTTAGAATCGATATGCGTTGGATGAACGAGAACAAGTGGTTTTTTTAATTCTGGAAGATTTCGTTATTTTTGATTGATTGGGTTTTCACTGTTTTCGGCTTCGTTTTTTCATGCTTTGACGGGGAATCTCCATTATCTATAGGTTTTGTTCTCACTGTTTAGATCCGCGGTTGGACCGAGGTGTTTTATGAATCTGCTGGCGCTGTTTGACGTGTCAAGTTGGGTGGGAGACGCTGTTGATTGCTAAGACGTTGATTGGGTGCTGGAGAAAAGGTGGGAGTAGTTACTGTAGGCGTTAGATTTCTCATTTGGTAGAAGTTCTGATTCAGACGAAGTTTTGTCAATTGTTGATGGCGACCAGCGAGGCGAGTGCTGGTGAAAGCATCCATTGAAGTTGGCTTTCTCATTGATTTTATTTTTTGGGGTATGTTGCAGTGTACTGATTGTTGGTCTTTGTATTTCTTAGTTGATTGCTAAGGCTAGGTTACTTGGTGTTCTTTAAAGAAGGTTGATTACTTAGTTACTAGGTGACTAGGAAGGATTGCGGAGCAAAATGTGTGCATGTGTGTGGTATAGATGGAGTTTAGCTATATAATTATACAGTTCGATTTGCAATTGATTTGACTTTTTCTTACTACAATTGATTTGCGAACTGCATGTTATTGGGAAGCACTTATGATACTTAAACACTACTTTAGTTGTTGGTGTTGAATTGTTTTAGTTCTTGCTACATTAAAAAAATAAAAACAGATATGATTGATCGTGTCGCAATTGTTTAGATTTGTAACGAAGGTGGAGGTTTTCCGCAAGTTTTATTCACTTTTTGTTTTGTTGTTTTTTAAATGAAATGCATAAATTAAAATTGTTGATTATGGAAGGGTTACTTTTCATCTTGATAAAAAAAATATACTTGGTTCTAGTATTTGTATGCGTTTTCTCTTCCGCTGAAAGTTCAGTTAGATTGTTGATTACTTCTGTTTTTGATGACCAAATGGAGGTTGTGGTTGATCACAAAAATAAGATGCATAAGTGAATTATATCAGCTGTATTATTGATTACCGAAAGACGATACAAAAAGAAGTATATTATAAGCGTATAGAATAATAACTGGTAATTTGCAACATCTTTTTGGGATTAACACCACTAGAATATGTAAAATTTCTAATCCTTAAGCATTAGCTCTATCAATTTCAACCTGGAAAAGCATCAAATGCTTTGGTACTAAACTCTTTGCTTCTGTAGTCCGTATAGTGATGGAGCAAACCTATGTTGCTGAAGAGTTTACATTAGATTAGACCAATTGAGTTTCAACCTTTTCAGCATTTTGGATTATCAACAACAAATTTCCGATGTTGTTGTGAAATGAAGGTTGCTGTGAATCTATTACTAATTATAATTTCTTACTTGTCACATTTTGAGGACATGCATTTTAATTGAAAAACGGAAGTAATAAGGATTACATATTTAGTAGAGCAAGTAGAATTTGTATTATTTTAAATATTTTATTTGCTTTGCTTTGTCAAGGCTGGGGCATGGCTTAGAAATGTGTTTCGCATGCCAAGCAATTTCTTATTGTACTGATCATCCCTAGCTCTTGAAATTCTGGCATTACATATTAGAAAACAAGCTCCTGTAGGAAAGGTCATGGTATCTTTTTTGTGATATTATGATTACTTTGTTATATATATTGTTTCTTAGGGTGTGTTTCCACCGGATTCCTTATGGTCATCTCCCCATGCCATTCGATTTTTTGACAAAGAAGAGTTCACATGGCACACCTAATGATCTTCAGCATCCTAAAGACAATAGGTGTTTAAGGACTCATTTCATCTAACATTATATGTTGAAAAGCTATAGTTTTTGAAATGAGCTTAACAACAGTAATTCCTAGATGACTGGCAAGTTCTGCTCAAGATACATGATAAACGTGATCAGAATGTTTTCCTTATTTTCACTATTCTTCTTGTGAATTTTGTCGATATATATTTTCCATTATATTTTTTAGTTTGAATTTTTACTAATAAAATTCCATATTGGTATAAAATATCATTAGAATATCTTTTGAACCTTTTACTATGATTTTATCTTAGTAAAGAATATCACTAGCCTCTTTGAAGAAAAATGCTGAAGATTCTGTATGATATATGTCAACTTATCTGTTCAAACAACGGACGATGCAGATATAATATCAGATATTGATACTGTTGTACATATCTGAGAAGGCTAGAATCACATTATGTCCAGCTCTACAAAAATTCTGGACCCTGCATTTCAAGGAGCTGGCCAAAGAGTGTATCCTTCATGTAACTTAGGCTTTGTGTGTTTATAGTTTAAATATCTTATATGGAATAATTTTCAGCTATTTAGGATTTTTGGTGAGCACTTTAGTGTATGTTTATAACTTATTGTGCCATGTCCTCGCCATTTACTTAACACCACATAGAGGCACGGAGATTTGGCGTATTGAGAACTTTGAGCCAGTTCCTTTGCCAAAGACTGACTATGGTAAATTCTACTCTGGAGATTCATATATCATTTTACAGGTACAACTAATATCTTCTTTTCAATATTTTCTTCCTCCCTTTCAAAAGTTATGATTTGCGTTATCATTTGTATTTATTTTTTTCCTTTTTGCTAGCATTAATGTTCAAATCATTTGTAGTTGCCATGCCAATATGCTAATCTGTTTGTCCTTGTTTTTTACTAGATTTTTAGTGTTATTGGGGATGGTGTGTGCCTTAATGCACATGGAATCTCGGTGGTTCAATGTGCTTGCTGCATGATACCCGCAAAAATTTTGTATTGACCTATCACTTAAGGGGCATGTAGGTTGCATAAAGCAAAATCTTTGTTTTATGGAAACTTTTGAGAACCTGGATGGGATCATCTATCCTGTAGATGCATCTATAAGTTCTTTGGCTCCTCATGCCACGTGTAGGATTTCCCCTTTGAAAGCCGCCTAGTGGAAAAGTTGTCTATTTGAGTCCGCCAACTAGCATGCAGAGATTTTGACTTTTCTAGAGTAAGAGTTTGTTTTAATAGCAGTCCCAATTGTTTGTCTTATTTGAATTTGCTGTTGACGGTAAAGGAAATGCTGCTAACGTGAATTTCTAGCTATTACAAATTTAGAAAAGAATTTTTCCACAGTACTTTTGTAGCACTTATACTGTTTTTAATGATTCGAAGAATCAACTGCTGAAGCTGTAAGGTGTTGTATGCTCATATTATAATGCTATCATATTGGTGAGTGCCTGTGCTCTAGGGTAAATTTCAAGAGGAAACCCATTGCTTGCTGAACTAGTTAATTTTGTATGAAGTGACAGTGATTGTGATGTGGTTTCTCCCATGGCTTCTCCTCCAGCTTCTTTGGTGGGTGGGTGCTACATCTATTTCGGATTCCTTGCGGTTTATCCTATTGCTTCTACCTTTTGTTGTTCTCTATTGCAGGATTGTATTTGGCATCTTTCATTTGCTCTGGTTTGCGGGTATTTCCTATGACTAGCTATTATTGAGGCTGCTTCCTTTGACTATAGTTATGTTGCGGGATTTGTAATAGTATTTATTGCATTTTGATTCATTTTTGCGGACTACCCTCTCTTCACGGGGGTATGATCAGGGGTAGATCCAGCATTAATTTTCAGGGGGGGCAAACTTATAAGTAAAAATGTAGATTTTTTTTTTATAAATAACCTTACAACCAAAATTTATTCCGAGGGTGTTGCCTCTCGACCCCAATTTGTTCATTGTTGTACGCTTCACAGATATGTTGGGGGTCCAGGGGGCTGCCCCCTGGCGGGGTTCGATCTGCCCGATCAGGTCGTGGGGTCTAGGGGCAGCGCCCCCTGCCCCCGAAACAAATTTTGACTGTAAGGATATTGTTGGATTCTCTTTACTATTTCTCTTTGTATTTGGTTTATCGTTCCCTAATAATAGCATATCTACATAATGTGTTTAATTATGTTGGGGCAATTTTCTAATGACTATAGTATTTTAAAACTTTTAAGGGAGACAATTGCCTAAAATTTACCTAAAGAATCATGGAGGAGGACAAATTACCTAAAGAATCATATAATAAAGAATTTTTTTTTAATTTTTTCAAGGGGGCAATTGCCTCCCCGGCCTTAAGGTGGATCCGCCCATGGGTATGATGACTTATTTTGCTGGATTCTCTTGGGTATTTGGCTTCTCTTTTAATGCTTCTTCCTATTGTGAGGTTCTAGAAGCATTATAAATGTGTGTATCTATGGCATGCAAAATAATTCTATGACTTATAAAATCTCTTTTTGAATGTGCAATTCATGCTTCTTTTGGGATTGATTGTAATCCTTGGTTAAGTATGACCTTTGAAGTATTCTAGGAGAGGTTATCTTCTCCTTTAAGCATGAGGCTTCCCTAGCACTGTCTTCTTTTCTTTCCTTCTTTATCTCTCTTTCTCTATCTTGATTGAAAAACTATGATCAAATAGAGTTTGTTCGGGTCCTCATTGAGTTGGTTGAGGGCTTGATGTTTTAAACAGACTTAACAGGGAATAAGAATAAGGCTTCACTTGGAATAAGAATATAAGTGGTAGGACATGTCGGGGAGCATCTTTTGTGTGGAGTAATGGTTTATTTTTAAGGAAGATGATATATTTGTGGGCAAAATAAACTACGTCAACCTACCTTGCTACAAGGTAGAGGGTGTTTATTTAGTCTTGTCTTGAAGTGGTAGTTTAAGATCATCTTGGAGGGTTGACGAAGGGGCAGAAAATTTAGTAGCATTTAAGGTGGGGGATTGTAGTTTATCTTACTTTTGGAGAAATATTAGTTTAGCATTGTTTCCGAGGGGTAGCTT
This sequence comes from Dendrobium chrysotoxum, assembly GCA_019925795.1. NCBI lineage: Eukaryota > Viridiplantae > Streptophyta > Magnoliopsida > Asparagales > Orchidaceae > Dendrobium > Dendrobium chrysotoxum. The sequence goes on from CM034297.1 coordinate 53,380,605, forward strand.
AATTTTATTTCAAAAGATGATGGGGAATTAGAGGGGCAACAAATGTGTACAATTTTCATTTCATTTGGTGATTAAGGAAGATTGACATGCATAATTGAACTCTCCTATTTTCTCAAAAAAAAAAAAAAGTGAAAAATAGGGAGGGGGGGGGAGGGAGTATTTTGGGAGTTTTAAGAGCTGTTTGTTTTGCTGAAAGGAAATGCAGGTAAAATGAAATATAATATAAAATATTAAAATTGATGCAATGTATTTGAACATTTGGATGAGTGTAAAATAAATACCGGTGATTATTATTATTTTGAATGGGGCAAACATGGACAATTGAGTTAGCTTGCAGTATATTTAAAATTTGACCAAAATTGGATGAGTTTTGAATATATAAAAAATGAACCATAGAGTAAATTTGGAATTTACCAAAATTTTACTCTACATTCGTTTTTCATCAAACCAAACACATCTCCTAAAACCCTTACACTTGAAATACTTTACACTCACTTTTCATGAGATCAAACTTCTTAGAAACACCTAAATATTAACATAGTGAAATTTAGACTATAGATTTTTATTAGATGCAGAGATAAATTAGAGAAGGTTGTTCAATAAATTTCATAATTTTTTGATATAAGTTGGGTTTTTTTGGAATTTTTAAAGTTGAAAAATAAACCTAAGGCAGTAAATTTTCATGATCAAATTTGATAGAATTTTGTCTAGCAAAACTTATGGTGGGTAGAGTTTGATGAGAGGAAGCTCCCTTAAAAATTTCCCAGATTTTGAAATTTTTTGGAATTGATTGAGATTTTTAGAAATCAACTGGCAATTTGGTAAATATGGGATTTTGGAAAATCTGAATTTTGAAACTATAAAATGAGCTGTAATATTTATATGGTAGCTAGAGCTTATTGAGAGTGGGTGATTCACCAAATTTTATAATTATTAAAACTAGGATATTTACTTAATTGGGTTCAAGTAAATGCAACAACATTGAGATTTTTGGTCTCGGACTTGAAGGATAGAAGTTATTGAATTTCCAATAGCTTCTAGGATAAGGGAGAATGTAATCTAACCTATAGCTTGTGGGCGAAGGGCTAAGAAATATTCTATGACTTTTGACTCTATAGAAATCAAGGTATTTTCTTAATTGAGCTGCATGAATACGATTGAAATTTAGCGACATGATCTGTAGCTTTTAGACTACAAATCAAAGAGAGATCATAGAACTTTTGTGTTCAAGTATGAAAGTTTCATTTGCTTAGTTTGGGTTAAGCAAATGTGAGATGCTAGGATTGAGATCTTATGCCAAGGGATAGGAGCTATTTGTTGATTTTGGCTCAAACAAGTAGACCAAGGGACCTAAGATTTAGTTCTGAGGACTGTTGGTGCTATCTTGAATATTTAAATGTTATTTGGAAACCTCTATGAGAGTTTAACTAGTCACAAAACAAAGAGAGGTTAAATAGCAATGGTTCAACTTGAATCAAAACAACCCTAAGATTTGTCTAAGGGCAAATAAGATCTAAAGAGATCCTATGATTCATCCAATAAAGTGTTTGAAGCTATGGAAAGCTTTGAAGCACTGCTCATGAAGAAAAAGATGACTTTTATGAAGGATTTTTTTTAAGAATATTTTGGATTCATTAAGATAGGAAAGGTCGCTTCTATGATTTTGAGACAGTCTTAAGGTTAATGGCATAATTTATGGCCTTAAAAGTTCATAACAAGTAATTTCCATTTTTAGAAATTTTTCATATTTGAAAAAATTCGAGCAAGTTTAATTAATTTCAATCACTTTGGGGTATGAAATATAAACATTTAAAGGACATGAAAGACTCCACAAGAATTTTATAATTCTTGAAATCAATTAAACTTAGTTTAAATATTTTTTCATGCCTCAAAAGGAAATGAAAATTCTAACAATTGTGAGACTCCCATAACTTGTCATAACCTTAGCAAGGAAATGAAATGCAATTTGTAATGAGTTGAACAAGTGCATGGCTATTTGATTTAAAAGATCTAGCGGCCATATACAACCTATGATTTGATTTTGGTGGAGGTGCAACTTTTATGGATTGAAACAAGTGTGTAGCCGCTTGATTAGAATCAAATGGCCATGAACAACCTATGGTTTGATATAGGTAGAAGGACGAATTCAATATAAATTCTATTTCATATATGGAGGGTTATCGGACCTGAATCCAACAACTCGACACCTCGTTGCTTTCTTCCTTAAGTTACTGAATGTGAACCATCCGTTGGTCATCATTGGATTTCTGTGGATTAAGAAAGTGGATAGTAAGAATTAGGTTAGAAAACCATAAGCTAAGTGCATTCTAAAGGGCTTAGAGTTGATTGAGATAGTCACATAGCCACAAAGGCCAAGATTCCTAGGTTTTCTAAGTTTTAAGAATTTCATCTCACTGAAGCTAGTGTTCAGTGGTCAAAGGCAATAGCGTCTTCATTTGAATGAAACGAAAGAAACATAAAAAGAAACACTCGCTTGACAATGCTCGAATTGCTTTGGACGTCACTATCACCGTCGACAACTCACTAAATTGGCCACCACAACTTGCTCGTGTCTGGTCTTTCACAGGCTACAATTGGTGAGAAGGAAACTAAGGTTTGGATGCTTGAGCTCTTTGATTTTTGACTACTTCTCCTGCCTTTGAAATCAAACACCAACATAGAACTCTCTCTCTCTCTCTCTAAAAAACTTGAAGCAAAAAGCTCTCCCGCTCCCAATTTCTTGTAGTCATGGCTTCAAACAGTTGGGAAACTGATCTTACCCTCAAAATAATTTGCAATCAACGACTGACATTCTTCTCCAATGCCCCCGAAAACTTTGACCTGTTGGAAGGAGTAGGGGAGACTGCTGCTGCTCTATCTAGCACCTTCAGCCATCAAATGTGAATTACTTAATTTTGGCTAGGCTTAGAGGGTCATGATAGGGTACTTAAAAGCTTCATTGAGTGTGGGTTGACCAGATGAGTTAAATGAACCCTATTTTAACTCAATTTGAGCATGCTGAGCTTGATTTGGTTCGATTTGACCCAATTTGGTTCAATTTAACTATATTTGACTCCAGATTAATTTTAGTTTATTTGATTAGATTAAGCTCAATTTGACTCGATTTCTCTCAATTAAGCCTAGTTTGACTTGATTCAACTCGATTGAGTTGATTTGATGCAATTTGTCTTGATTTGATTCAAATTGATGAAATTAATGTTGAATCAAACAAATTAAATCAATTAAATTGAATTGATTGATTCAATTTAATCAATTTGAGTTGACTCGAGGCAGAACAAAATTGAGTCGAATTTGAATTAGTTTATCAAGTTTGATTAAATTGAATGTCTCAGGTCAAATATTAAGTTGAATTTTGATTTTAATTCATTTGAATCGACTCGATTCAAAAATTGAGTCAACATATCTGTGTTAACGACTGAGAGAGAACACAATTGCCTATTGTAAAGATGAGGTCTAGATGTGGAGAATAAGATGTTGATTATTATTCTCTATGTTTAGTAGCTGAGTTGGCATGAAATGTTTGAGTGCAATACACAGTCACTAGGGGATAATATGCTTTTATTCCCTCTCCTCTCTCTCTTAGCATCATCACATCAAGAATTTTTGGGCTATGGATGGGGTAACATAACATTTCTCTTTAAATATCTTAAATTTTGTTGGTTTTTCAATAAGCATCTTAAGTGTTTCTTTTGTCTGATTTCATTTAGCACTATTGTTCTGAAATTAACTTGAAGGATGGCTTTTGGGCAATCTACTATCACATATTTTCATTGTGACACTATCGATGATGTACCAACACTTCATGTTAAAGGGGTATATAGTGTCTGACATGTGTTGGACATGGATGCATGCCCAACACGCATCCGACATCTGTGGGATGCATCTCATATATTTGATTAAAAAATAATTAAAAAAATGGGACATGTGTGCTTGACATGCATGTCCTAAAAACTTAATTAAAATTTTATAAAAATGCACTTTTAATTTTTCATTTCCCTCTCCATTATTGCTCTCGCAAAAATTCTTTCCCGACCTTTTTCTTTCCTGCACGCTTGACTAGAGTTTGGGTTGATATAGCCGGATCTACAAATCTAGTCATTGCTTTAAAAGCTGGACTCTTGCATGCTCATCTCCCAACTTCCCGCACGCTTGTGTGTGTTCCTCTGGTATCCCCCCTCTCCCTATTGATAGGGCTTGGAGAGTTACAACAAAACGCATACGGAGTACATTAGTTGTACTATCGATCTTTGATGTAACTAGGCCAGCTGTGCTGGGTGGTGTGACGATCTTGTAGGAGATGATGCAGGTGAGAAGTACCTGTGAGCAACTGGAGATCGAGTCAACTTGAGGTAGGAAGCCTGTCTGAAGTTCCCCTGCTAGAGCGAGAGGGGGCGAGTGATGATTTGACGTTGATCTTTGAACTCGGTGAATCGTTAGTGAGAGAGGTCTCATGGGAGAGATATCTATCTTTAGCTTGATTTTCGGTAGGTCTCGTGTGGAAGACTTGATTTTCGCCGAGATGAATAAGGATTTGTCCAACTGAGAGATGAACTTTTGAGTTTGTCCCTACTGGGGAGGGCGACTACTTGGAGAAAGTGGTCGGAGGAGGTCCGCCTTGCTTCAGTGATAAGTTCCTTCCCAGCTTCTGAGTGAGTCTTGCAATCAGATTGTCTTGAAAGAGGAGGGAGTCACTTTCTGCTCGACCTTAAGGTAACCTATTAGATACCTGCAAGAAGGTACTTGCACAAGCAATCATGGGTATAAAGAGATGAATCATCCAAATAAATAGACTTTAACTATAACTCTATAAATTTATTACATAACAAAACATCATTAATAAATAATCTCCAAATAATATATAGTTTCAATTTTAATGCTCTGATTTTGTTTGTCATTTTTTTGGGTGTGCTTTTTAATATTTTATATATATTTTATGTGTATTGTGCAATGTGCAATAAAATGTAATGAGCACTTCTATAACTCTGTACATTTATTCTATTTATTTTGTTTAATATATATGCATTATTTTTAAATTTAAAAATATAAAACTTATAATGCCATATTCAAGATGTATCCGTCTCTAATATTTTGAATAATAAATGTGTCTTGTGGCCGTATTGTGTTATGTCCATGTCTGTGCATTCTATGACACTATTCAAAATGGTTTTACCCAAAATTTTTTATTTTTTATTTTTGCATTGTAAGTGTTTGTTCTTCAAGTGCTTATCTTTATATGTCTGCCGAAGCTGCTTTGTCTTCTCTTTTATGTTAGTTACTCAGTTGTCTCTCTCTTGCAGACTAGTTCTAGCAAAGGTGGTTCTTACTTGTATGACATTCACTATTGGATTGGGAAAGATACTAGCCAAGTATGATGCTTACACATTTTTATGCTTGTAAAGGGTGGTATTGAGATAGTCTTCATTGTTTTAAATGATAAACCATTTCCAGGATGAAGCTGGAACTGCAGCAATTAAGACAGTTGAACTTGATGCATCTCTTGGAGGCCGTGCAGTTCAACACAGGGAACTTCAGGCTCATGAATCTGACAAGTTTTTGTCTTATTTCAAGCCATGCATCATTCCTCTTGAGGGTGGTGTTGCCTCTGGATTTAAAAAACTAGAAGAGGAGAAGTTTGAAAATCGGCTTTATGTCTGTAGGGGTAAAAGGGTTGTCAGAATGAAGCAAGTGAGTAGCGTTGAAACTCTTTTGCTTATTTTCTTGATTAAGCTAACATATTTTCAGGAATTCATTGCGAATTTGCTCTATTGAATAGGTTCCATTTGCACGTTCTTCATTAAATCATGATGATGTATTTATCTTGGACACTGAAAATAAAATATATCAATTCAATGGTGCTAACTCAAACATCCAAGAAAGAGCTAAATCTTTAGAAGTGATACAATATTTGAAGGATAAATACCATGAAGGAAAGTGTGATGTTGCTATTATTGGTAAGCTTTGCATTTTATTAATTTGTCCTTCTTTTGCACAGCCTTCAATTTTGAATACTTCATTTATGATATTTTTTTGTTCACAAGATTAGATGATGGGAAGCTCGTAGCAGAGTCAGACTCAGGTGAATTTTGGGTCCTCTTTGGTGGCTTTGCACCAATTGGCAAAAAACCAGCAGGTGAAGATGATGTGGTTTTGGAAAAATCTCCTGCAAAGCTCTACAGGTGTTTTTCTTAGTTTTTACGTAAAATAGCCTATGAAGACTATGTTTTCTTAGAATTTTTTTGTCTGCAAGAAATTAGGGACCCCATATTTGCATTTTCAGCAGTCTTGATAAAAGTTATTTCCATTTGACATCTACTGTGACTTTTTTCTGTTTGTTCGATGTAATTATATACTTTATAGTTCGTATTGAGCTTGTGCTTTCCGTTAGGCATGCAAGGCTGTCATACATATCGTGCCCCAAATTTAACAGTCACTATTGAAACCAGGTATCATGGAAGCTGGCCTCAACTTTGCGATTATTTTTTTTCTTTTTCAAATTTATGGTCTGCTTGTAGGGGAAAAATAGTGGCATAATAGCGAAGAAGAGAGTTGCGGCTGCCATTGGTATATTATTGTGGCCATTCAGGAGACTGAATTTTGGAGGTTAATAGTTGGATATCTTGATTAACTGGGCATCAAGCCCATCAATGCATGGGCATTGACATAATTCATCAGGGAAAGTCAACTCTGCCATAACGTAATATCATAGTTCACATATCCAAATCTTTTTCCTTAAATTTTTTTTGGTTCTTTTTTTTTTTACCGTACTGAATTGTCATTACCGGTGGTGCTCAAATCATTACTTGGCATAATTGGACAATGAGTTTGTAATTTCCATTTGTCAAACATGGCCAAAAACCAAAATTTGGTTTTATAAGATCCATCTCAAGGCCCTTGGCAGATACCACGTACCTCAAGAATTTGATGGTGTTGGTCAAGAATTCACATTTGACAGGACTGGCTAATAACTGTTGCTCTTGGAGTGTTTTGAAAATTTGGTGAAGGTGTGGTAGATGTTCATCTGTTAAACAAGAATGTCATCAAAATAAATAACCACAATTTTACCTAGGAAAGGTTAGAAAATTTGGTTCATCAAATGCATGAAGGGGGCATTAGATAGACCAAATGGCATGACAGCCATTCATATAATCCGTCAGGTATCTTGAATGCAGGTTTCCAATCATCTCCCGGTCGCATTTGGATTTGATAGTATTCATTTCTTAGGTCAATTTTTGAGAACTAGAAGGCTCCTATCAATTGATCAAAAAGATCATCTAGTTTAGGGATAAGAACATGATACGTGATGATAATCTTTGTTATCGGCGCTTCTGTCAATACACATGCACTAAGAGCTGTCCTTGTGTAAAAGTAGTGTAAAAGTAGTGCTGGCACATTGCATAGGCTGAAACTAGGTCTGACCAGTCCTTTTTCAATAAGTTCTTCAACTTGTCGTTGCAATTCAGTGTATTCCTTAGGTGACATTCAGTAGGCCGGCCGATTGGGAATGAAAGAACCCGGTATTAGTTTGATAGCATGCTGAATTTCTCTTAGCAGAGGAAGGCTCACGAGAAGAGTATATGAAAAGGCACTTGCAAACTGTTTTATAAGATTTTGTACAGTTAGGGGAGGTGTTATCTGTTCCAGATTGGCTTTAAAGATAACCAGTCATAGCTGGTGGTGGTGTTCCTTGTAATTTTGCATGAATAAAGATTATGGTACAACTTAAAGGCTGGTGGTTGTCGTCTTTTCTTGTTCTTTGGAGGGGAGAAGTATCAATGATTGTTCGTCCTTTTGGAAAGAATAAGTGTTGCGGAAGCCATCATGCTTAGTGTGGCGATCATATTGCCATGGTCATCCAAGAAGAATGTGGCAAGCATCTATTGGAACGACATCACAAAGAACCTGTTCTTGCAACCTACCTATACTAGAAAATTGAACAAGACATTGTTTACTTACAGTGATTTCATTACATTTCTTTAGCCATGCAAGTTGGTAGGGTTTTGGATGTGTTGTGATAGGAAGTTGCAATTTATTCATCATGAGAGTGGAGACCACGTTTTCATAGCTTTCTCTATCTTTTACAACATTGCATACCTTGCTTGAACGGTGCATCGAGTTCGAAAGATATTATATTGTAACCATTTATTTTCTTTATCATACTGAATGTTTAAGAGTTGTTGGACCACCAACAATTCTCCTTCATCAGCGGGTAAGAATTGTTCTTCCATTGTTTCATTAGCTTCTTGCTCTGTTCGAAGGGTAGACTCTCCTGGTGCTTCTTCTACGATGGTCATCACATGACATGTAGGACAATTAGTTGCAATATGCCTAAAATCATGAAACTTAAAATACGTAGGTGCGGGAAGCGATAAGGTTATGGAGGTAGGAGATGGTCCTATTATTCTAGTAGCGGGGATTCCAGTGATTTTTGATCGTTGGCTCATCACAGGGTTAGGGGACAGAGATGAGCTTGATCCTATGCGTCAGGTGTAATTGTTCTTGCTAGACTTTTGTTGTTTTTCTTCCTTGAGAGACAAGTTAATGATCCCTTTTCCATGGAAAGAACAAAAAACAAAGGGTCCAATAAGGCTTTAATTGCACGACGTTAGCAATGGAGGGTTTTAATCCTCCAAGAAATTGGGCGATTGTATTTTCTTCCGGCTCTGCTAATTAGCATTTGAGACTCAATTGTTCAAATTCAGTGGCGTAACTTTCGATGGAGAAATCTTGTTGTTGAAGGTTGTTGAGCATGAGGAACATGTCTTGAAGATAATGCTTTGGTAGGAATTTCCGTTGCATTTTATTTTGTATTTTCTCCCAAGAATTGATCTTGGCTTTTCCATCGCATTGCCTTGACCTCTTCACATTCTCTCACCATAAGGACGCATACCCTTTATGGCTGCTAATTTGACAGTGCAATCATAAGACACCTCCTTGTTGTCAATAATTCATTACACCATATGTAGCCAATTGAGAAACTCGGCTAGGTCTAAACGTCCCTCAAGGACCGGGATGTCGATTTTGATTCCAAAATCGCGTGGGGGTTTTCTTGGTTCATGTCTATAGTAGTGAAGAGGGGGTTCTTCTTCCCCACTAGAGACTTCTTGATGAAAAGGATTTTTTTTGCCTTCTTGATGGCTCCCTTCATTCCGGTGCTTGGTTGGATGACGAAGCTCCATCACCGTAAGCCACTCTTGTAATCGACGGATCTCCCTTTGTAATTCTTCAATGGATGTTTCTTGAATGGATCGTGGATTGACTCTCCTTGGTGGCATGTTGATGGTTCTGATACCAAATGACACTGGAATAGTTGTACAAGACAAAGAAAGTAGACAAATATCCTAGAACTAGCAATGATAGGTCTTCTTGAATCCTAAAAGAGGATTTAGACTGATCTTTGTTGCAGATTTACAAGACAAAGAAAGTAGACAAATATCCTAGAACTAGCAATGATAGGTCTTCTTGAATCCTAAAAGAGGATTTAGACTGATCTTTGTTGCAGATTTCTTGAACTGGAAGAAGGGGAAAGCGGCTGAAATTGGGCAGAAGCAGTTGTTTGGAGAACCAGGAAGTGGACAGCAGCCTTCAAGATGGAAGATCTTGCTTTTCGGATCGTTTGGAGAAGGTATGGTAGCCCACAGGTAGGCTGCTCGAAGAAGACAACACCCTTCTTGGCTGCTAGACTGCACTTCTTGACTGCTGGAAGGAGAAAGAAACCGCCACCTGCAGGAGAGGTAGAGATCAGAGGCTGGAAGAGAAAGGGAGGACAACCTCTTGGTGAGAGGAAGAGGCGGCATCGGAGTTCCTGCACCTTGCTGGGACGAGAACCGGTGGCTGGAAGGAGATGGAGTCAGCCACCACCCGGAAGAATCTAGGATACAGGAAAAGAATAGTTCTAGCTATTCATGCAAAACCCAAAATCTTATTTACAAGGGTTAAGGATTTTCTATTTATAAGCTCAGGACAATAATAAAAAAAAGAAATAATAAAAAAAGCTAAAATAATTAAAAAATGGTGCGGAGGATGGGTTGGCTTCTAAGTCGGTCCAAGCCCTACGTCATTCTCCCTCATCGGTATCTTTGATTTCTGGAACTGGTCTAGGTCATACCTTGGACAGGCGGGAGCTTAGGTGCTCATGAGAAGGAAAAAAATGTTATTTTAATGCTGCTTCATGCAATCATGCAGTTGCACCAACTTTTCCACCATGGTCGAGATCCCTTGCACATGATCCTATGGCTCCCAGGGTATGGAACATGTAGGCAAAAAAACATTCTTTTCATCTATAAGATGAAAAGAGAGGACCGCAGGGAGTGTTTTTGACAAATTTCCATTTTAATCACTTTTACATCTTTTAAGAATAGAAAAGCTTCCATAGACTGCTTACAGCCGCACGTCAACTAAAAATTTTTTAGGCTTGAAAATAACTTCGGGTAATCATATGATTGCTTGTACTAGTATCTGACACAAGCTGTCATTAGTTTGTATTTCATGTAAGAAGTGAAAAACTTGTGATAGACCTTAAACAGTTGATGCCTTTACTTCCTGTAGCATCAATGATGGTCAGTTGAAGTTGGAAGAAGGCTTGCTTTCCAAGGTAATGCTTGAAAACAATAAATGCTATCTATTGGATTGTGGAGCTGAGATTCATGTTTGGGTTGGCCGAGTAACACAATTGGAGGAGAGGAAGGCTGCTTGCAAAGCTGCTGAGGTAGTGCCTTGTTATTCTTTTCTCTGATGGAAGAAGCCATCTTAGATACATTTGATCACATTTTTTTGTAGGATCTTATTAGTAATGAGAACCGGCCAAAGGCAACCCGGATTAGCCAAATGATTCAGGGATATGAGACACATTCATTCAAGTCCAACTTTGAATCTTGGCCTTTAGGCACTGGTACAGGAATTTCTGGTGGGGAGGAAGGAAGAGGAAAAGTTGCAGGTACTACATACAATTTAATTGCAGGCTTCATTGGATGATTTGTTTTTGATTTTTCCCTTTTTTTAGCTCTGTTGAAGCAACAGGGTGTTGATGTGAAGGGAAGCACAAAAAATTCTCCTGTGAATGAGGAGGTTCCACCTTTGCTTGAAGGTGGCGGAAAAGTTGAGGTACTCATTATATCTCCCCCTTTGTCCTTATTTGAAGCTCTGGTATTCCTTAATGTTGCGGGAATTATTGTGTGACATGTTTGATGAATATTTCCAGGTCTGGCTTATCAATGGTAGTGCGAAGACACCACTTCTGCAGGAAGATGTTGGTAAATTCTTCAGTGGTGATTGTTATATCATACTTTATACATATCATTCTGGTGAGAAAAAGGAGGATTACTTCCTAGCCTGTTGGATTGGAAATGAAAGCATTCAGGTAATTAACGTGGCTTGCATTTATTGTCATCAAATAAGGATATAAATTTACTTGTTAAATATTATCTGAAATCTAAAGACCTAGAATCATATGCTGCCTCAATGGAATATACTTATTAAAAATATTAGAGCTATACCTAAGTTCAAAAACGTAGCTTTTTAGCTATCATTCTGAAATACTTTACTAGTTAGTTAATAGAAACTTTGGAATGGAAGAAGTAAGCACATTAATTGTGCTTTAAATTTAAGAAATGCTCATTATCATGTCCATTTAAGTAAGCTTGATAATTTAGAATCTTTGAAAATTGACTTCACACTATAAGAAAAGACCCTTTTTGGGCTTAAAATTCTGCGGAAATGGCTCAAAATTTTTTGGAAACCCTTGTTTATGGAAAAATGTAGTTCATTTAAAAAACCTCCACAACGCTATAAAATTGTCAGAAAATTCCTGGCATATTTCCTGCCAACAATCAGCCAATCATATATTGGGGTAAAATCTGTTAGAAAAAATCTTTGGATTTTTTTGCCATTTCGGCAAAAACCTTAAACTTTGAAAAAAGAAATTAGCAACGCTTAAGACGTTGATCCAATCATATAATTTGTAACCCATCTGCATGTTTTATAGTAATAATTCAACATCTAAGCAATTGTGATATAATAGATACAATTGAACATTAAATGCAATCTTCATTTGTACAACTACAACAACAACAAAAACAACAATAATAACGAGGCTTTATCCTACTACGAGGGGTCGGCATCAGTTGTACTTAAATATAAAATTCAAGTTATTACGAACTTATCATGTTGTTTTTCATTCACTGCCCCTCTCTATCATTCTTCCCTTTCTTTCTCTTCTTTGCTCTCATCCTCATCTTATTCTGATTCTATGTATTTCTGGCTCATCCATTGTAGCACTATGTCATTGCCCTATGCTTGCATTCCAACTTGATATCCACTTGCAGATACTTAATCATTTTAGTTAAATGACGCCTCCCCATTTATTGCAGTTTATCTCCTGCATGGTCAGGATAGGGGGTATAGGAGGACTACACATCATAAGCTGTCTTAAGATACAACAACAACAATAACAACAACATCAAGCCTTTGTCCCACTACGTGGGTTGGCTACATGAATCCTTTTTCTACATTGTGTCCTGTTAAAACTCAAATTCTCTTTTAAATCTAATAAAGAAAGATCATTTTTAATATTTTCTAACCAAGTCTTTTTAGGTCTACCTCTACCTTTCTTAATATAAGTCAAATCTAATACCTCTACTTTCCTAACTGGGTCATCGGAAGGCCGTCGTTTTATATGACCAAACCATCTAAGGCGACTCTCTCTAATCTTATCTTCCGCTGGAGCTACTCCAACCTTTTCACGTATATGCCCATTTTGTATCCTATCTCTAAGGGTAAAGCCACTTATCCACCTGAGCATCCTCATCTCTGCAACACTTAACTTAATATTATGCTTCTCTTTTAATGGCCAACATTCGGCACCATAAAGCATTGCAGGTCTCACCACCATCTTATAGAATTTTCCCTTAAGTTTGAGGGGGGCTTTTCTATCACACAACAAGCCCAATGCATTCCTCCACTTCAACCATCCAACTTGAATTCTGTTGATAATATCCCCATCTATTTCACCATCACTCTGAACAATAGATCCAAGATATCTAAAACGTGTACTTTTATTAATTACTTGATCGCCCAAAGTCACAATCCCCTCACTAGGTCTATTACGACTAACATTACACTCTATATATTCAGTTTTAGATCTACTCAAGCGAAAACCTTTAGACTCTAAGGTTGACCTCTATAATTCAAGTTTACCTTCAACTCCCTCTCTAGTCTTATCAACAAGAAGAATATCATCAGCAAAAAGCATACACCAAAGTACATCCTCTTGCAAATGTCTAGTGAGAACATCCAGACTAAAGCAAAAAGATATGGGCTTAAGGCTGATCCTTGATGTAATCAACTGAAATAGGAAAATACTTGGTCAACCACCTTGTGTTTGAACACAAGTAATAGCTTCTGCATACATATCTTTAATAATTTGAATATAAGCGTTATTAACTCCTTTCTTTTCAAGAACTCTCTATAGCAATTCTCTTGGAACTTTTTCATATGCTTTCTCTAAATCAATAAATATCACATTGTAGATCATCCTTATTCTCTCTATAAATGTATGGCTTCCATAGTAGACCTACCCGGCATGAATCCAAATTGATTTTGAGAAACATTAGTATCTCGCCGCAAACTACGCTCCATAACTCGCTCCCAAAGTTTTAAAGTATGACACATTAACTTAATTCCTCTATAATTCACACAATCTTGTGCATCACCTTTATTCTTAAAAATAGGAATTAACACACTCATTCTTCACTCATCTGATATCTTTTGTCTTCAAAACAATATTAAAACATTTAGTAAGTCAAGAAATTCCTTCATCTCCTAAGCATTTCCACTCTATTGGAATATCATCAGGTCCAACAGCTTTTCCACACTTTAGTTTCTTTAAAGCCTCTCTAACTTCCGTTTTACTAATACGTCGATAAAAATAGAAATATTTATTTTCATTTAGGGTGTTAAGGTCACTAAAGTCAATCATATTTTCACATTCTTTATTAAAAAGTTTAGCAAAATATCTCATCCACCTTTGTTGAATATCATCTTCTAAGAAAAGTACTTTTTGATCTTCATCCTTAATACACTTCACTTGAATTAAATTCTTGCTACTCCTATCTCTTTGTTTGACTAACTTATACATATATTTTTCTCTCTCGTTAGTATCTAATCTATTATATAAAATATTAAAAGCAAGATCTTTGCATCGCATATTGCTTTCTTAGATTCCTTCGTGCCTCTTTATATCTTTCCCAATTATCAGAATTTTTACATCTAAGCCAATTTTTATAACAAGCCTTCTTATTTTTTATCTTTTCTTGCACATTTGGATTTCACCGCCAACTATTTTTACTATTAGGAGTTTTTCTCTTTGATACTCCAAGCATATCTTTTACAATATTCTTAATATCATTAGTCATTTTTTCCCACATAACATTAGTATCCTCATGCACAGACAAAATCTTAAGATCTAAAATCTTATTCTAAAAAATATTTTTATTAATATTCTTTAAATGCCCCCATCTAATCCTAGAATATCATTTTATCTTATTTTTTATTTTCTACATCTTTAACTTAAAGTCCAAAACTAATAATCGATATTGAGAACATAAATTTTCACTTGGAATAACTTTACAATCTTTACAATCTAAATGATCTAATTTTCTTATAAGAAAATAATCAATCTGAGTTTTATTACATCCATTTTTATAAGTGATGAGATGCTCATCTCTTTTTTTAAATAAATTATTAGCAATTAAAAAATCATAAGCTAAAGAAAAATCTAATATGGTCTTACCACCTTCATTTGTCGTTCCAAATCCATGGCTACCATGAATGCTTTTAAAATCATCTAGCTCTCTACCAACATGTCCATTTAAATCTCCACCAATAAAAACTCTTTCTTCAAAATGTATCTTTTGTATTAATTCTTTTAAGTCATTCCAAAATTTTAATTTTGAACCCATATCCAAACCTACCTGAGGAGCATAAATACTTATAATATTAACAATCTTAGCATCAACAGCAATCTTTACAGCTATAATTTTATCTCCAATTCTATTAATTTTTATAACATTATCTTTCAAACTGATGCATAGGTTGAGTGGAGAATGAGTGTGTTAATCCCTATTTTTAAGAATAAAGGTGATGCACAAGATTGTGCGAATTATAGAGGAATTAAGTTAATGTGTCATACTTTAAAACTATGGGAACGAGTTATGGAGCATAGGTTGCGGCGTGATACTAATGTTTCTCAAAATCAATTTGGATTTATGCCGGGTAGGTCTACTATGGAAGCCATACATTTATTAAGAGGTTTGATGGAGAAATATAGAGAGAATAAGGAGGATTTACATATGATATTTATTGATTTAGAAAAAGCATATGATAAAGTTCCAAGAGAAGTGCTATGGAGAGTTCTTGAAAAGAAAGAAGTTAATAACGCTTATATTCAAATCATTAAAGATATGTATGCAGGAGCTATTACTTGTGTTCAAACACAAGGTGGTTTGACCAAGTATTTTCCTATTTCGGTTGGATTACACCAAGGATCAGCCTTAAGCCCATATCTTTTTGCTTTAGTCATCGATGTTCTCACTAGACATTTGCAAGAGGATGTACCTTGGTGTATGCTTTTTGCTGATGATATTCTTCTTGTTGATAAGACTAGAGAGGGAGTTGAAGGTAAACTAGAATTGTGGAGGTCAACCTTAGAGTCTAAAGATTTTCGCTTGAGTAGATCTAAAACGGAATATATGGAGTGTAATTTTAGTAATAATAGACCTAGTGAGGGCATTGTGACTTTGGCCGATCAAGTCATTAATAAGAGTACACGTTTTAGATATCTTGGATATATTGTTCAGAGTGATGGTGATATAGATGGGGATATTATCAGCAGAATCCAAGTTGGATGGTTGAAGTGGAGGAATGCATCGGGCTTATTGTGTGATAGAAAAGTACCCCTTAAACTTAAGGGAAAATTCTATAAGATGGTGGTGAGACCTGCAATGCGTTATGGTGCTGAATGTTGGCCATTAAAAGAGAAGCATAATTCTAAGTTAAGTGTTGCAGAGATGAGGATGCTCAGGTGGATGAGTGGCTTTACCCTTAGAGATAGGATACGAAATGAGCATATTCGTGAAAAGGTTGGAGTAGCTCCAGTGGAAGATAAGATTAGAGAGAGTCGCCTTAGATGGTTTGGTCACGTAAAACGGCGGCCTCCCGATGACCCGGTTAGGAAAGTAGAGGTCTTAGATTTGACTTATGTTAAGAAAGGTAGAGGTAGACCTAAAAAGACTTGGTTAGAAAATATTAGAAATGATCTTTCTTTATTAGATTTAAACGAGAATTTGACTTTTAATAGGACACAATGGAGAAAAAGGATTCATGTAGCCGACCCCACGTAGTGGGATAAAGGCTTGATGTTGTTGTTGTTGTTGTTGTATCTTTCAAACTCTTATTTATAATCACACCTACATCATTTCTAGTACGACTCTTACCCGAATACCATAGTTTAAATCCTAAACTATTCAATCTCCTTATCCTTCTCTCCAACCCATTTAGTTTTATGAATGCACATAATATTTATCTTCCTATGAATCATAATATCTATTAATTCCATTAATTTTTTTATAAGGGAACTTATATTCTAAGTTCCTATCCTAATTTTAGTTTCAAGGACTAGCTTCTTTGCCCACGTCCATCCTTAATGTGGGAACCCTTGTCTATTTAATACTGCATCCAGATGTTAGTGCAGCGGCCCTTACACACTTGTCATTGTATTCATGCTATACAACGCGTCGCTTCTAGGGGACGCCCTAGCATTAACACAAATTTTTAAAGGATTCATGTCATAATTATTCGATAAGTTTTACGCAGGCTGTCGACTACCTAACGCAACCCTCCACTTTTCTCATTTAGGACTTGGGATCTTGCAACGACAGTGTTAAATTTTGAGATAGAGAAGGGACGTTGCGCGAATCTAACTCGCTACCTCTTGCACCCAAAGCGAGAATCATACCACTAGACCAAATGCTCCGGAAGCAGTCTTAAGAGACTAATCCATAAAATTTTCCTTTCCTCTTTCCTCTCTTTACCTGCATTCACAACCCAAAATTCGATTGTTGAGATAATCCACCTAAAGGCTTCTCTATTGCAGAGCTTTGGCTTTGCATATCTCTGAGGCATATATACTTATCTTACAAAGTACATTTTACATGTTGGATAGTGTGCTTGCATGATGCATTTTGTATGTTGGACAATGTGCTTGCATAATGCATTTTGCATGTTGCAACGTGTATATGCACAATATGATTGCACGTTAATGTAACGTGCCACCACAGCGTGACGTACTTTGCATGTTGAATGGTACGTTTGCCTATGGCGCCCTGCATATTGCAATGTGTATGTGCTCTTTTCATGCCTTCCGGAGCATTTGCAAAATGTATATGCATATTCTAAATGCATTAGTACACATTTCAATGCATGAGGGGGTGTTATTGAACTATTCCAATATGACCGATTGTGCAGGTGATTATCATTTGGAAAATGCACAAGTTTCCATTTAAGGGCCTGTAAACACCTTCTGTTCACTTGTACGAATGTTGCTGATCCTGTGGCATTATTTAGCACATTTCATCTCCTATTTCTGTCCACCGGCGATTTGCAATTTTCACTACACATTACCTACTTTTGCTTGCAGGTGAATCGTAGTGCTGCGCTACTGGTTGCTCGTTGCTTCTTGTAGGCAAGCTGTCATGCGGTATCTAACTCTGTTAATATTGCTTGTGGGCAAGATTATCGGATGTAGGTGAACTGTGCTAAGTGTAATATCCTTCAACATTGCTTGTGGAAGAAGCTATCGTGCACATTTCATATTCTCCATCACAAACCTACCATCTTAACTCGTAGGCAAACTACTGCGCGCATAACGAACCTCTCACAACTACCCACAGGTGTTCGTATTCCTCATAAATTTGCTTCCTTTGACCGCAGACAACATGTCGTGTTTATTGCAATCCCCTTTTTATGCTTGTAGGAGATCCTTTACATTGGTTGCACGTTGCTTGTTATCATCCGTAGATGGACTATTACACACATTACAAGTCCCTTCTTTTTCGTAAGCAGATCATTGGATCATTAGAAGTCCCCATTCTCATCTATAGGTGAGTTGTTGTGTTCAAAAATGAGTTTAATACTCTTGTCCATAGGCGGGATGTCATATTCGCTGTAAAGACCCTGTACACATTTGCAGGTAGTATATGTCCTTCGTAGGTTAATTGATATTGCCTATAGGCAGGACCGCTGTATGCATTGCAAGCCTTAAGTTATTACTTCTTTAACTCGTAGGCAAGCTGTTGTGTGCATGAGGAGTCTCCTACAGTGGCTCTTAGGAGCTCATATTCATTGCAGGTTCTTGGTTCTCACCTGAAGGTGAGCTGTCGCATTACAAGTTCCTATCTCGTACCATTCTTTTAGTGAGTTAGCACATTCATTAGAAGTTTTCCAGTGAGTTAACACATTCATCAAGAGCTCCCTCCATTGGTGCCTTCAAGTTCTTTGCATAGGCTTACGGGATGACTGATATGAACATTACAAGTTTCATGTTGTTCATGTGTAAGTTATAGCATCCATTAGGGGTTTTGCATTATGACTTGCGGTTAGATTGTCATACTCGATTTTATTCTTGCTGATTATTGCTTACAAGCAAATCATGCTTGGAATTTTGTCCATCACAAGTCCCCTGCTTATACATCCATATTTAATTTTTATTATTTTGCAATTTACATTTTTATGTTAGATATTAGGTCCAGTTCCCCGTGGTTCAATTTGTAAGTTCAATTCCCTGTCATTTGTTTAAGTCTTGTTCATTATCAGTCCGAATTTCGGCAGCCTCTCGACGTCTCTCTCATTTAGGGGAATATTTGGGAGTCTATGCTTGCCCAGCACGTCAAGAAAGACGGGCATGTTAGTGTTGGGCGACATCGCGGCCGTGTTCTTCTACCCCACCACCCCAAGAAAGGCGTGCATGGGTTGCAAGGATATCTGTGCGAAAATTTGCAAGTTTTTTCCATCGGCCTGAAAGCACGTACAAACTTAGGTCTTACCCTGCCACGTTTAGAAAAGAGTGCATAAGGCTCACTCCCCTCATCGCAAGCATCACACCAAGCTTCCTCCCACCACGCTAAGAAAAGCTTGCATAGGTGGTTCACTCGTTGCGCCTCAAGCGCCGAAAACGAGATTTGGTTTTTTTTTTTTAAAGTTTGGAGAATTTATACCTTGCGCAAGGGACGACAACGATGACGGTTTAGAGTCTGAGGACAACTGAAGCACATAAATTCTCTCTTCTCTTTTTTTTGAACTCTCTTTTCTTTTCTTTTTTAATTGATAATAATAATAGTAATTAATAGTAGTAATTAATAATAATAATAATAATAATAATAATAATAATAATAATAATAATAATAGTAATAATAACAGTAATAGGGAAAATGAGTTGCTGTTATTTGGGTTTTGTGAGTGGAGCTGCAGGTAGAGGGGTTTACAGGCTTTTGTTGTTTGAGAGAGTAGATGGGGAGGAGAATTAGTGGGTTCACTGTATAGGGAGTGAGAGGTTGAAGGTTGGCTTGATGTTGGAGTATAGATGGCTACAGGGCTGTTTGGAAAGGCTTTGTAGGAAGCATGAGTGTGAGAGGTGATTGGCTGAGTGAAGAATAGAGGAAGAAGTTCAGTTGGCTATGGGGATGAAGTGGAAGGTCTGGGGTCGGTTGGCTTTGATTGTTGGTGTGGATGGTGTAGAGAGGAACGTAGGGAGGTTGGGTCGATTGAGTGGGACTGTGATGGTGTTTAGCTAAGTGTGCGTGGGAGCAGGAAGAGGGGCTCAGGTAATAGAAAACTTGGGAGTGGCTGTTGTGGTCGAGCTGGGTGTTCGGGATTGGGATTTGCGGGTGGATAGATCGACAGTTGGGTTCAGCCTAGAGCAGTTCGGCGGCTAGATCGAGTGTGGGCTTTGGTTCAAATGCAGGAGGGGAGACGGATGCAGGAGTGTGACTGGGTGCGCTCGGCTATAGTGAGGAGTTGAAGCGGGAGGAAGGATACAAGGTCGAGTGTTGTAGTTTGGCATAGTGAAGGGTGACGGGAGGAGGAAGTGCTATGGCTGGGGATAGCTAGGTTCTGTTGAGGTAGGAGATCGGGATTTGCGTGAGGAACGGGCGGCTCTGCTTGGAGTTTGGATGGAGGAATCAGACGGGTGAGGTTGTGGAGGTGTCAGTTGAGGTCGAATGGGGCTAGGAGGCATTCGATTGAGGTCAAACGAGGCTAGGAGGCATTCGATTGAGGTCGACTGTGGAGGTTAGTTTGATCGCTCGGCACAGGAAAGGTCGGAGTTCAGGATTCTGAGCGCAAGGAGGAATAGGTTGGAACTTTCGATCGAATGCTTGTGACATTGGGAGGATCGACGAGCACAATGAAGGGAGTCAGTCGAGTGAGGCAGAGAGGTGACGAGAGCTGTTCGGTCTAGTGAGGGAGATCAGAGGTGCTCGAGCGCATGGAAGCTTAGAACAGGGAATCAGACGGGTGAATCGAACGGGAGGAAGGCTGTTCTCGTGAGAGGAAGCAGAAGAGCCTTCAGTTCTGTTTCGTTTCTCGTTTTAAAAGCAAGAACGAGAGTGCGATCGAACGGGATTTACGCAGAAATTGAGCGATGTGAATGGCGTCGGTTTCGGCGCCGAACACGTACTTTCTCTTATTATTATTATTATTATTATTATTATTTTAAAATAGCAAAAAAAATGAAAAGATGAAATTAAAATAACCATTTAATATGCCTCGATTTTTGTGCCACTGCATTGATTTCTGTGTTGATTTTCTCGCGCGAGGTCCATTAGGCAATATTACAGTTATTTTTAGATGATTCGGATGTTCCGAATGCAACAACAAAGTTCTTTTTGTGATCGGGCATCATTAGGGCAGCGTCGCACAACATTTTTGGGCGTAGATCATCAATTTCGATCATCTCCGCCTGTTGACTGCGAGGGGCTCCCTCTTAGATAAATTCGATGTTCCAATCTCAACGACGCAGTTCGTTTGGCGATCGGAGGTCGTTCGAGCACTTTAGTGGCGTGTCGCGCTCATCGACCGTCGCTCGCGACATCGATTTAACTATATACATGGAAATGATCAAAATTAAACATAGAATTTATAAAAATAGTTTTGCTCAATTTTAAAATATGCAAAAAATGAGGTATAATTTTTAAGAGAGATTTTTTTTTCACCTATTTAAAAATTTGGATATTACATACTCATCCTATTAGAACCCTAAGAGGAGGGATTCACCCTTAGAAGAATTCTACGCCATCCCACTTGACTTGAATTACATATTACTCAAGTTTATGTTGGCTCTAAAGCATGAGCTACATATGAGTGGGGCACAAAAATATTTTCTAAAAAGCACTAATACATTTTTTTATCATCCTTGTGAAATTAGCTTTTTTGATTGAGTACAATAACAAGCCTTTATCCTACTATGTGGGGTTGGCTACATTGATCATTTTTCTCCATGGTGTCCTGTTAAGAGTGAAATTCTCATCTAAATCTAATAAAGACAGGTCATTTCTAATATTTTCTAACCAAGTCTTTTTAGGTCTACCTCTACCTTTCTTAACACAAGTCAAATCTAATACATCTACTTTCCTAACCGGGTCATCGGAAGGATGCCATTTTATGTGACCAAACCATCTAAGGCGACTATCTCCAATCATATCTTCTACAGGAGCTACTCCAACCTTTTCACATATATGCTCATTTCGTATCTTGTCTCTAAGAGTAAAGCCACTCATCCACCTGAGCATCCTTATTTCTGCAACACTTAACTTAATATTATGCTTCTCTTTTAATGGCCAACACTTTGCTCCATAAAGCATTGCAGGTCTCACTACCATCTTATAGAATTTTCTTTTAAGTTTGAGTGGTATTTTTCTTCACACAACAAGCCTGTTGCATTCCTTCACTTCAACCATCCAACTTGAATTCTACTAATAATATCCTCATCTATTTCACCATCGTTCTGAATAATAGATCCAAGATATCTAAAACGTGTACTCTTATTAATGACTTAATCACCCAAAGTCACAAGAGATCTATTATTACTAAAATTACACTCCATATATTTAGTTTTAGATCTACTCAAACGAAAGCCTTTAGACTCTAAGGTTGACCTCCATAATTCAAGTTTACCTTCAACTCCCTCTCTAGTCTTATCAACAAGAAGAATATCATCAGCAAAAAGCACACACTAGGGTACAACCTCTTGCAAATGTCTAGTGAGAACATCCATGACTAAAACAAAAAGATATGGGCTTAAGGCTGATCCTTGATGTTATCCAACTGAAATAGGAAAATACTTGCTCAAACCACCTTGTGTTTGAACACAAGTAACAACTCCTACATACATATCCTTAATGAATTGAATATAAATATTATTAACCCTTTTATTATGTAGAACTCTCCATATAGCACTTCTCTTGGAACTTTATTATATACTTTCTCTAAATCAATAAAAATCATAGGTAGATCCTCCTTATTCTCTCTATACTTCTCCATCAAATCTCTCAATAAATGTATAGCTTCCATAGTAGACCTACCTGGCATAAACCCAAATTGATTTTGAGAAACATTAGTGTCACGCCATAACTTATGCTCCATAACTCTCTCCCATAGTTTTAAAGTATGACGCATTAACTTAATTTCTCTATAATTCGCACAATCTTGCACATCACCTTTATTCTTAAAAATAGGAATCAACATACTCATTCTCCACTCCTCTGGCATCTTTTTAGTCTTCAAAATAATATTAAAAAGTTTAGTAAGGCACGAAATTCCTTCATCTCCTAAGCATTTCCACACCTCTATTGGAATATCATCAGGTCCAACAGCTTTTCCACGCATCATTTTCTTTAAAGCTTCTTTAACTTCTATTTTACTAGTATGCCGATAAAAACAAAATCTTTATTTTCATTTAGGTTGCTGAGGTCACTAAAGTCAATCGCATTCTCATAATCTTCATTGAAAAGTTTAGCAAAATATTTCATCCACTTTTGTTGAATATCCTCTTCTAATAAAAGCACTTTTTGATCTTCATCCTTAATACACTTTAGTTGAACCAAATCCTTACTACTATCTCTTTGTTTAGCTGTTGACTATAAAAAAATTGAAGCAACATACCTGCCTCCGATCCGGTCCCACATCGCGCGGTTTGCCTCCAAACGTAGCGACCTTTCGTTCAAAATGAAATAACCGCAAGCTTACTTCTTTAAAATGATCGGAAGAAACGATCGAAAAAAAAACTTACGCTCGCCTGGCTCCTTCGACTCCAACGTCGCTGTTCGACTTCATTGCTTCGTCAGGAGGAGTCTAGGTCTCTCTTTTCATCTTCCGTTTTCGTCGTTGCTATTCGGCTTCGAGGTGCGGAGATTGCACGGGTCGCTCCTTCGACTTCTCAGTGCTGTTCGGCTTCGTTGCTTCGCCAGAGGTGCGGAGATCGCACGGGTCGCTTCTCCGACTCCCTTGGTGTCGTCCGACTTCGCTCCTTCGCGGGTGGAAGAGACCGCACGAGTCGCTCCTTCGACTCCTCGTTGCTGTTCGACTTCGTTGCTCTGCAGGAGCATCTAGGGTTTGCCCTTCATCTTCTCTTTTCGACATTGTTGTTCGGCCTCGTTGCTTCGCAGGAGGCAGAGGGATTGCACGAGTCGCTCTTCGACTCCTTGGTTGCCGTCCGACTTCGCTCCTTCGCGTGTGGTGCAGAGATCGCACAAGTCGCTCCTCGGCTCCTTCTTTGCGGTTCGACTTCGTTGCTTCGCGCGTAGTGCAGAGACCGCACGGTCGCTTCTTCCGCTCCTTTATTGCTGTCCGACTTCCTTGCTTCATAGGAGGTAGAGATTGCACGAGTAGCTTCTTTGGCTCCTTTGTCACTATTCGACTTCACTCTTCTGTCGAACCCAGTTAAAGCTGAACCCGACCATGCCCTAGCCTCCGACGGGCTCCCCTTCTCTCCCTCTTGTATTAATATATGCATATAATATATTTTATATATATTTATGTATATATAACAAAAATTTTTATTAATATTATTAAAATTATTATTATTATAATAATAATAATAATAATAAAATGAGATAAAAAAAATGAAATGAACTGGATTAAACAGGTATTGAAGACCTGTGTCGTCGACCTTAGGTCCGGCCAGGATTGCACAACTCGAAGACCCGTGCCGTGATCTTAGATCCGGGCGGATGGTTTTAAAAATTTGAAGACCTCACGCAGTCGATCTTAGATCCTGGTGGGATGGTTTTACTTCGAAGACCCTACGCCGTTGACCTTAGATCCGGGTAGGAAGAAATTAGGGCAAGTGCCCTCCCTTACCTCCCGGCGTCGGGGAGGGGACGTCGGGAGGCTGCCGAAATTTTCTGGAAATTGCTAATTCCACTTTTGAGCAATCGAAGACCAATTCAACTTGAACACTGATCCAATTAAAAATGTTAAAGTTTTTTTTAAATATTAATTAACTAGTTTAGTTAATTAATGTTTAATAAAAAATTAATTGATTAAAATTAATCAATATAATTGATTAATTGAATTTTCAAATGCATGGGAGTTGATAAACTACAAACACTCATTCTCCTCCAGTCCTTCTATTTGCAATCATCATTTGAATTTGGCTCATTCGAATTGCTACTAAGTGCCTATTATAAAAATTTTCTATAAGACAAAGGGGCGAGAATGTTCTCCCATTTATTTTTATTCTACTCACTATTCTCCTAAAAGCCATTCAACATAAGTGAGAACTTATTGGATATTATCCCAATCAATATATTATTTTTGAGATGCCTCGAATGTCTTTAAATAATATTGTCTTGAATGTCTCTAAATGAGACATCTCTTTAAGAGATTCCAGAAGAGATTCCAGCCTAGGTAACATTAAGTGAAAGACTTTGAATTATTGTGGCATTTCAAATGATATTCTCCTTTGAAATATTAGAGGTCTCTTATTATTAAAATTTCACCTCTTCCTCTAATTAATGAAGTAGCAAGGATTGCAACAAATCATCTCAAAATTAATTTATCAATTAATTAATTGGTTGATTAATTGTTTGAGAGCATGTTTTAAATATGTGAACTTTAAAATATGGAAAAAATATTTTGAGAGCAGTTTAAAATTTGAGAGTTTTAAAAATGTGTGAGCAATTTAAAATTTGAGTTAAAATTCGAGAGCATTTTAAATTGATTAATTGAAACAATTAAATAAAAATAATAATAATAAAATGAAATGAAATCTAAAGAATGTTCACACTAATGGACTCTGTACAACTCACACTAAAACTCAAACTCCTAAGAAAGCTAACCAAAACACAAAACTGAAAGAAAGT
The DNA here is from genome assembly GCA_019925795.1 of Dendrobium chrysotoxum. NCBI lineage: Eukaryota > Viridiplantae > Streptophyta > Magnoliopsida > Asparagales > Orchidaceae > Dendrobium > Dendrobium chrysotoxum. The sequence goes on from CM034297.1 coordinate 53,406,035, forward strand.
CTCCAAAAATTCTAATCTAAACCCTGGCCCTGGTGGGCTCCGGTCCCATGCTCTTGGTAAAGCTCCTAGCAAACTCTAATCCCTGCAACTGCATCACCTCTGGCTGCAGGTTCTTGCTACTGTAATTACTTGCTACGAACTCTGGATCAGCACGTATCTGCACACAAAATAAACAAATATTAGTACATCATAAATAAAATAAAATAAAAAAATCATTAAAATGCTGGAGAGTGATAAATCTAACTGCTAGTAAAATAAAAATACTGGGAAGCAAGAAAAACTAAGTACTGAAAAGCTAGTAGAGCCACAGTGTAGTAGGAAAAAGACTACGAGCAAAAAAAAAAAAAACAACTAAAACACTGACGCAAGTGTCAAAACCTCGAAGTGTCAAAATCACAAACTCAAACCAACTCAAACAAGTACAAAACAAATTTCCAAATATTGTAAAAGCAACCGCTGTCAAGTTTCAAAACTGCAGTCTAATGTTAAACCAACAAAACAACTAAAAATCTTCGGGCTACTTCTAAGGGAAGCAGTAAGACCCGCGTGTTAGGGAATTTCTAAGTGAAGAACCCTAAATGCCAAATCCAAACATATAAATCTTTGGGCAGCCTTGTTTATAAGAACTTGGTTGTAAGACTCACTACCCGGTAGCTTTCATAGGAAAGACGTAAGCCCGACCCTGGGAGAAAGTTTTAGGTAAAATCAACCTAAACCCTAACTCCAAATTAAAACATCCGGCAACTTCTAATAGAAGCCGTTAGTCCGATCTCTGAGGGAAATGTTTAGGCAATAACACAACCCTAGACCCCTCACTCGGGCATCCAAGTCTATAGAGCTTGGCTGTAAGACCCACAACTCGGGCCACTTAGCCTACAGGGCTAGGTCATAAGACCCATCATTAGGCAACTTCTTAGGAAGCCATAAGACCTACCCAACCAAAATCTTCGGGCTACTTTCTAATGAAAGCCATAAGTCCCTACCCAAATATAACAATGCGGACATCTCTTGCTTTAAGAGAGAATGTCATCTTTAAATAATGCTTTGAAATACAGTAATTATGTTACTAATCCCATGTTGAAAGCATGTGGAATTTCTAAGATTTTTTTTACAAAACATATAAATCCCTGGGCATCCTAATCTATAGGATTAGGTTGTAAGATCCGCTATCAGGCAACTTCTAAGTGAAGTCGTAAGACTCACTTTTTAGAAAAATTACTAAATAAATTGTAATGATCCTAAACTCAAAATAATTCAATTTAAAATATTGGGCATCTTAGTCTAAATGATTAAGTTGTAAGACCCATTTTTCAGGTAATTTCCTAAGGGAAATCATAGGACCTACCCAAATAATTAAAATCCCTTGGGCAGCCTTGCTGTAGAGTTAGGTTGTAAGACCTATCTTTGGGCAACTCGTAAATAGAGCAATAAGTCCCACTCTAAATTAAACATACGGGCTACTTGCTATGAAAGTCGTAAGTCCTGACCCAATCAAATTCTGTGTAACTTCTAAACGAAGTTACAAATTTCTAAATTAAACCAACTTCTGGGCATTCTAATGGATGTAAGCCCCAAAACCCAAATAAAATTAAAACACAAACCTAACCACCTCAATCTACTCGGGATCCCTGAGAGAAGGCAACCCATGGCTGCTAATCAGATTCCCTGGACATTACGGTCAATGATTGTAGTGTTGGTAGACTGAGACCTACGGTATACCCGGGACGACGGAACCATGGGATCTTGATCGGGTTTACCTCCGTTTGCCCCATAATTGAGACTAAAAATACCTAAAATTTATTCATCCTTAATCGAGAGTTCTCTCTTACGTGTTAAGAGAGGTAATTAACTATGAGCGCTTGCGCTCATGGGAAGTAAGGACCCCAGATCTAATTAAACCCTGACTACCCTCAGGGGAAATCTGGTTAATTCTAATCTGACTTAAGGGAAATGGAATCCTACAGCTGTGAAGCGGGATTCACGCATTCGTGCTATTTTTCTTGAGCCAACAGTAGCTAACTTACATATGTATTTCGCCCTCCTTAGTATCTAATCTATTATATAAATCATTAAAAGCTAAAATTTTTGCATTGCAAATTGCTTTCTTAAACTCCTTACGGGCCTCTTTATATCTTTCCCAATTATCAGAATTTTTGCAATTAAATTAATTTTTATAACAAATCTTCATATTTTTATCTTTTCTTGCACATTTTGATTCCACCACAAACTATTTTTACTATTAGTAGATTTTCTCTTTGATACTCTAAGCACATCTTTTACAACATTTTTAATATTACTAGCTACTTTTTTCCATATATTAACTTTCTCATACATAGACAAAATCTTAAATTCTAGAATCTTACTCTTAAAAATATTTTTGTTAATATTCTTTAAATGTCCCCATTTAATCTTAGAACAATGATTTACTTTATTTTTTATCTTCTGCCCCTTCATCTTAAAGTCCAAAATTAATAAGTAATGTTGGGTACATAAATTTTCACTCGGAATAACTTTTTACAATTTTTCTATTCTAAACGATCTATTTTTCTTATAAGAAAATAAACAATCTGAGTTTTACTATATCCATTCTTATAAGTGATGAGATGCTCATCTTTTTTTTTTAAATAAGGTATTAGTAATTACAAAATTATAAGTTAGAGAAAAATCTAATACAGTCTTACCACCTTCATTAGTCACTCCAAAATCATAACCATCATGAATGCTTTTAAAATCATCTACCTCTCTACTAACATGTCCGTTTAAATCTCCTCCAATTAAAACTCTTTCTTCGAAAGGTATTTTTTATATTAATTCTTTTAGGTCATTTCAAAAGTTTAATTTTGAACACATATCCAAACCTACTTGATGAGCATAAGTGCTTATAATATTAATAATCTTAGCATCAACAATAATATTTAAATCTATAATTCTATCTCCAATCTATCAATTTTTATTACATTATCCTTCAAACTCTTATCTATAATTACAGAAACACCATTTCTAGTACGACTCCTACCAAAATACTATAGTTTAAATCCTAAACTATCAATCTCCTTAGCCTTCTCACCAACCCATTTAGTTTTCTAAATGCATAGAATATTTATCTTCACATGGATCATAATATCTATTAATTCTATTAATTTGTCTGTAAGGGAACCTATATTCCAAGTTCCTATCCTAATTTTAGCTTCATTGACTAGCTTCTTTGCCCCTGTCCATGATGTGGGAACCCGTGACTATTTAACACTGCATCCGGTGTAGCGGTTCTTGCTCACTTGTCGCTGTATTCAGGCCATACAACGCGTCGCTTTCAGGGAACGCCATAACATTAACACGATGTATTAAAGAATTCATGTCATGATTATTCGAGAAGTTTTATGCTGACTGTCAACTACCTGACGCAACCCTCCACTTTTCTCATCCAGGACTTGAGACCTGACAACGGCAGTGTTAGTTTTTTTGATTGAGTAAATGCTAAAAATAATACTTGGACTATTTGCGGGAGGTCATTTTAGCTCCAATATATTTCAAGCGTCTGATCTAGTTCCCTAATTCAGCTAATATGATCTAAAGTAATCTCATGTTTAGTAGCGATATTAAATTTAATGGAACTTAAACGCAATGTTTATGACTGAGGGTATTTCATGCAAATGAAGATGTATAAAAATTCCATTTTCCAAAATACATATACTCCCCACCTCATTTGTGATCTTTGGATGAAGTTTTCATCAAATTAAACTAACAATTTTAACAAGGGGGACTATTTTGGATCACATTTGAAGGGCGGAGGGATTAAACTGGACACTATAAGGGATCAGTTTTGACCTTCCTCTTTTCGAATTTTTGTTCATTTCATTGTCTTTTCTTTAGATTGTTAAGGAGATTTTTGTCTCTTATGTCATTTCCCAGACTTTTTGCCTGAAGATCTCAATATTTATTATTATGCTACCTAAAAAGTTGAGATAATTTTTGCGGTACTGACATTAATTGAAGATACCTTTCTGGTTACCTACTTATCTTTTTTACCTATGAAACAAAAAAAAAAATGTTTCTCATACCATTTATCATCCATTTAATATTTACACGCTTAAAACTTCCTTTGTGTTTTGAAAATGATGTTTATACCACTTCTTTGTAATTTTGCCTGGCATTCGGTTGATAAGAAGTTATTATTCTCCCAGGATGATCGTATGATGGCTGCTCGATTGGCCAATACAATGTGGACTTCCATGAAAGGCAGACCTGTTCAGGTTTTACTTAATATTTCTTTATTAATGGAAAGAAGTGTTTTTTATTTCTTTTTTGGGCTCATTCGGTTATTATTGTCAGCTACTCACTGTTTCAAAAATCTGATATATAAAACTTCATTTTTGCGGAAAACATCCAACAAGAAGTACTATACTTCACATGCTTCTCCCATGTAGCTTCACTATCATGGAAAACAGCACTTTGTCCTTCTCTTTGAAACTTGCTAGTGACTTTATTTTGTAATAGGCAAGACAAACGAGCAAGAAACATCACAAGATAAAAACTTATTACGTTATGCTTAACATCAACAGAATGCTACTTCTCTTTCTGTTATTAGGTCTTGAGGGAAGTAACGTATCCTCAAGGCAAGGGTAAGACTGCCAGATCAACCCCTTCTTACACCCTGCATCGGCATATATATTGGAATTAAATGAAAGCCAAATCAATATTTTCTATCTTTTTATGCCATCTATTAGCAATTAGGGACAAACGGAAGTTGACAGTTGTATGTTTAAATTATTCCTAGCAAGACAAGCTGCAGTTTTACTCAAAATGAAGCACTTCTCACGCACCATTGGAATCTCATCACCCGAGCTCACCATTTTATACCTTATAGAAGAATTCCTAAACTTTTGGATGTTTTGGCATGCCCACCGCAGGGTCGCATTTTTCAAGGGAAGGAGCCACCGCAATTCATTGCACTCTTTCAGCCCATGGTTGTTTTGAAGGTAATATTTTCCTTTCTAAAAATTATTAGTCTTTTAGAAAGCTTGAGACTGAGATTAAGTGCTTAATTCCTTTCAAATTTTGCAGGGTGGTCTGAGCACAGGTTACAAGAAGTCAGTGGAAGAGCAGAATGTTAAAGATGAAACCTATGCCTCTGATGGCATTGCATTAATTCGTGTGTCTGGTACTTCAGTTCATAATAATAAAGCAGTTCAGGTTGATGCGGTAAGCCATGTTTTCTAATTTTTTTTATTTGGTTTGCCAGCAATTGTGGAAGCTTTTTAAAAATTTGAGTATTACATATATCTCAGTGTTACGTATCAGCCTTGAATAGTCTCAATAAATATGGCATGCATATGAATTAGTAAACAAAAAGGTCTATAAGTATTGTTCTGATGGTTTCTATTGATGTTTTTGAGAACAAGGTCTTCTTGGAAATGCTTTAATGCATGGCTTAGTTTTTCATTCGTCATGTTTTAAAAAAAAAAACTCAGTGTGGATATTTGCATTTAGTGGTTTCTATTGAACTTAGTACATTTTTTGTTGATTTTTCCGTGTAAAAATCTTTTATACTAGTGGTTTTATATTTTAATTTTGCCAGTAAGCACCTCTTCAGGTCTTATATTTTAATTTGCGCAACTGGAGCTATTTTATTTTCAGAATAAAATTCATCATGTAAAATATGTGGTTTTTTTATTCTTAAACTCTTCAGATCTTTCTTACCATTGACAGTGCGCAAGAGTGTGGAAGTTCAGCGGAATTTCTCCTATCCTTATTTTTTCTGTTATTTGAGTATAAGCTTGGCAACACCCAATCCTTTTGGACAGCATATATTATCCATACAGTTGACAAAATAATCTAGGTTTCATCGATCATTATTTTTTTTGGTAGAACACCTGGAATTTTACTTCTGAAGGAAAAAATCATTCTTGTTCTTCTTTTTTTCATCTTTCTACTGCCCATGTTTCAGTAGTTGGTTCTATATTTAATATAATAATAACACCGGAGTAGTATCAAGATGCTACCAATATCTTAGCTGCCAGAAATTGAGGTTTATGACCTAATAATGTTACGGTGGATATTGAAAAACGTCAACTTTTGTCATTCTTTGATCAGGTTGCAGCATCTTTAAATTCCTATGACTGCTTTCTTCTGCAATCTGGAAATACACTCTTTATATGGCAAGGAACATCAAGCACGTTTGAGCAACATCAGTGGGCCACAAACATTGCAGAATTTTTGAAGGTAAACTCCTGACGTGTTACTGTTCTATGACAGCAAACATCACTGGCATTATGCTGGTATAAATTTTCTTCTGCATCTGCCTTTTATTGAGTCAAATTTCCATTTAGAATAAATAATATAATATTTTAAAACAATGTTTTTAGTGGTTGACATCAAATAAAAAACAATCATGTTTGCGCATTTGCCCAGTGATTGGGACCTGTTGAATCATGATTGAACTTCCAAATTTTGTGTAACTTTCTTTATGCATCAGTGGTCTTTATTTAGCAAATTTATTTAGACTATAAATAAACAGAAGAATTTTAACTCACTGTTTTTTTTGCGGTTGACGTACTGCATATGCCAAACTATCACAGTTTACATTCTACATATGCCAAACTGTCTTATTTGCACAATATCTCTCTTTCAACTGATTGTGATCTGTTGAATCAAGACCGAGCTTCTAAATTTTGCGATTTTATCTTTTTTGCTTGCTTCTTGAAATCTTCTTGTAAGTGATTGTAACCAGTTGAATTGTGGTAGAGTTCCCACATATTGCAATATTATCTATTACGTTTTTTGGTTGATAACTTAAGATTAAGGTGATGTTGGATGACAGTAATGCTGACAGCATAATGGATCCTTGGTTGGGAGGATGATGGATTAATGTGATAAATATGAATAGGAAGATTACTAAATAATAATGGACAAGGGAAATAGATGTGAAGATGGAATGGAAAGAAAGAGAAAGAGTGAATGGAATCAACATGTTGCAATTCCATCAATTCTTCTTTTAGCATCACACTTGGAGGTTGGGGCTGTGAGATTCGGTTGGAGGAAGGAAGAAGAGGCTTCGATTGGGTCGGAAGATCAAAGAGGGAGCGACTGGGTTCGGTCTGGATGTGGGAAGGTCGGAGATGGCGTCTGCTTTGCGGTCTAAGGAAGCAGCGACTGGAGCTTTGGATTCGGCTGGAGCTTGATAGTGGAAGAAGTATTGCGAGAGGAGCTACAGACCTTGTGTGCGGGAAATTGAAGAAGCAAAAGTCTTCATTTTGTTCCCTTTTAAAGACGCAAATGAGAGCGAGGGAAAAGACCCTTGTGTGGTCTGTCCGAAATAGCGCTGCTTGCAGAGTATGGGTAGGCACTGTAGACGCGGCTGATACGATAGGATTTTTGCAGGTATTCGGGATGGCTCAGGCATTTTTTAATCTTCTTTTTTTTGTCTTCCCTTATCCGGAGGTCAATAGTGTTTTAGTATGTAAGGTGTGTCACTCACTTGTACTAATCAATATTGAGGGTTGGGATAGGCTTCCCAATCTAACTACCCAAGGATTACGTTTCACAAGGTTGACCATAAATCTTTGGGTATTCCTGCTGCATTGATTTTCTTGGGTTTAGGAAAAAGGGTCCAAGGCAACAAAAATAGGGCTCACACAATTTTTTGTGGAAAGTAACGTCTTAGAGAATTACTACAACAACACGCCTTTATCCTACTATGTGGGGTCGGCTACATGAATCCTTTTTCTCCATCGTGTCCTATTAAGAGTCAAAATATCATCTAAATCTAATAAAGAAAGGCCATTTGTAATATTTTCTAACCAAGTCTTTTTAGGTCTACCTCTACCTTTCTTAACATAAGTCAAATCTAATACATCAACTTTTCTAACCAGGTCATCGAAAGGCCGCCGTTTTATGTGACCAAACCATCTAAGGCAACTCTCTCTAATCTTATCTTCCACTGGAGCTACTCCAACCTTTTCACGTATATGCTCATTTCGTATCCTGTCTCTAAGAGTAAAGCCACTCATCCAACTGAGCATCCTCATCTCTGCAACACTTAACTTAATATTATGCTTCTCTTTTAATGGCGAACATTCTGCAACATAAAGCATTGCAGGTCTCACTACCATCTTATAGAATTTCCCTCTAAGTTTGACAAGCTTGATGCATTCCTCCCCTTCAACCATCCAACTTGAATTCTACAAATAATATCCTCATCTATTTCACCATCATTTTGAACAATAGCCCCAAGATATCGTACTCTTATTAATGACTTGATCGCCCAAAGACACAATCCCCCCATTAGATCTATTATTACTAAAATTATACTCCATATATTCAGTTTTAGATATACTCAAACGAAAGCCTTTAGACTCTAAGGTTGACCTCCATAACTCAAGTTTACCTTCAACTCCCTCTCTAGTCTTATCAACAAGAAGAATATCATCTTTAAAAAGAATACACCAGGGCACAACCTCTTGCAAATGTCTAGTGAGAACCTCCATGACTGAAGCAAAAAGATATGGGCTTAAGGCATTATTGATTTGAAGAGCATTATTGATTTGAAGCCAAGGTTTTCATTAGAATTATCTCCTATTTTCCTTCACATAGACTTATATTAGCATTATTTTATTCCTCCTTGCAAATATCTTTAAATCCTTTCTGTTTTATCCTCCAATAGTGAGATATTTCATTGTTTTTGCTCAATTTTATGGACTAAATAGCATCAAACTCCCTTCCTGGTTATGTATACGTGCGATTGGATGTGGAGAATCAACTAGCTGTGGCTACATGAGGAGAATTAATTTTCTAATGTAGAAAGGCGTAGGCGTTAGAGGGGACCTGTGACAACATCAATGGGAGCTACTATTTGTGGTAGGATGTCATTTGCCAAAGGAGTTTGATTATTAGAGACTTGTGGCTACTGAACCACAAGTTCTAATAGTAATTGTAATGCCTCATATTATATTGTGCAATATATTACCCCATACCATACTGAACTTTGCGGTTTTATCCTTTCATGTAATTTCTCAGGAGGTAATCTATCTTAGAAGTTCTTCATTATGAGCACACTTAATTATAAAAATCTCGAGAAAAATCCATGTATTACACCATAAAGTTTCTTGCATATTATGGCCCAAATATGTTCTTGTATAACCCACTATCTTTTCCTCCCCTTTTAATGTAGGATTTGGTTGATTATCATTCTCTTTCCTCCTAGAAGTCTACCATCCTAGAAGCCTACTAGGAATTACTCCTTTTCTAGACTTTAGCCTTAAAGATCACTATGTGCCCTCTTCGAACTTCACTCTTTGGATTTGGTATGCTACTGGCCCCCCAGGTTTTATTTTAGTCCTCAAACCACATATTGTATAGAGGATGTTATGGTCTGATACGAATTGCAATTTCTTGGGCTATACAATATAATGTATTTGTTCGCTTTGACCTATTGTTTAAAATTGCACAATATGAGGTTTGCCTTGAGGCCCGCCTCAGTACAATTCCAGTGAAAAATATTTCGAGGCTTATGCCTCGAGCTTTTTTTATGAGGCTTATACCTTAGCTTGACTAAGGCCTGCCTTGAGGTGTGCCTTGCCTCATTGGTGTGAGGCGTACAACTCACTCTATTTATATATATTTTTAATTAAAACTTATCTAAATCCTAAAATAAAGCTCTAACAAATTATGCTTGCGTACACCCCCCAAGTCGCAACAGCTTTCGCTCGACTGTCTCGACCTCTAGCCTGATGCCTTCTTCGCAGCCACCACAATTGTAGCCGCCACCGGGGATCACTTGGAAGCCGCACACCACCACCACCTCCTCCTCTAAAAAATTTGGAGTATTACTCTCATCTTTATGTTGATGAAAAATATTTATGAAAGATGAAGATAACTGAAATAAATGAAGAGAAGCAAATTAAGAGGCATTGGACTCCACAAGATGAGGCGGGGGAGAGATCAATTTATTATGACAACGACTCAAATAAAGATCCCCCCAGTGATAACAGTGCAGATGATTTCTAAATTGTTGCAAACTATTTCATCTTTATTTAGGAATTAAATATGCATGAGTGGGGAACTAAGAAAGAAGAAATTTGGAGTTGAACTTGATGTTATATGATGCTTTTATGCTATTCCTATATTTAATGTTATTTTTCTCTTGTAATATTTGGATTTCAATTCTATTTTACGTAATTTATCACTTGCTACTTTATGTCTTGTGAATTTTTTGTTTCATATATATGTCAATTTGTTACTTCATAGTTCAATAGAAAATTAATATGTCATTCTTTAATATATTATTTGGATATAATATAAAATATCACTTTTAGCCTTTATTTTCACTTTACGTAATTTTTGGATTTTGAGGCTTACCCCTAAAAAAGCCTTGATTTTTACGCCTTACCTCACGAATAAAAAATGCCTCAGTACCTAATTACGCAATTTTAAACCTTGCTTTGACCTATACCATGCTAAAACTTAAGTTTTTATTCATTTTCCTATTAACTTCCCAAGAGGTCACCTATCCCAAGAGTGCATTATTATGAGCACGCTTAATTGTGTAATTCTCAAGGAAAATTCACCTATTACACTAAAGGTATTTTGTGCATTATGGCATAACTCTTTACTTATATGAGCTCATTATTCTTTCCTCTTCTGATGTGATGTTTTGTTCATTTCTGCCCCTGTTCTCCTAGAAGCCTTGAGAACTACTTTTCTAGGCTTTAGGCTTGGCGATCATTCTCCACCCTCCTTAAATTAAGATGTCACACAACATCCCAAAAAGACAACCTATCCTTAGAATTTTAATGCATCAGCATGATGACGTTGTAGTTATCGGTGAAACTCCAATCATTACATCAAAAGATGTGTTGTTTTTTTTAAGAGTTTTTCTTATCTGCATGCAACCAATTAAACCCCAAGTGCTTTCAGTTCTTGTTGAGCTGCAGTAGCTCTGAGTGGCTATGACAACTAATAACTGATTGTTAAGTCTCTAGAGCTGCAGTAGCTCTCAGTGGCTATGACAACTAATAACTGATTGTTAAGTCTGTAGAGCTGCAGTAGCTGTCATTAAGCCAGAACCAAGAACTGAATTGTATAGAAGCTGTAAAATCTAAGCAATGGTATCCCAATGTGCAACCAAACTTAAGTTAAAATGTGCAGCAGCATAATTTATTTGTGATGTGAGAAAGTGAGTTGTAGTCAATGAAACACCTCATTTCTTCAGAATATGATGACAGCTGATAAAGAAAATTAAGGATGTTGACTCCTTAATTGCAATTGCATAAAACAGGAAATCTAATCCACTTAAGCGACTATGAAGCTGCTGCTGATGTAGGGTCTTTTTGGTAATATATAACTAAGCTTGGGAGTTTTTGTAATATGATTTATAGCATGAAAAATTCTTGGCGCAACTTATTTTCAGATGGTTTAATGGGACGAAATTGCTTCTTTGGTGTTTGTGCATTGGAGCACAGAGCATTCTCCCGTTGATGATGAGCTGTTATGGTGGTTTATTAGAATTGGTTTTCAATTGTTTAAGGATGTGCGGTTGTCTTTACGGTTTGCATCCCCAAGAGCGGGCACTGTTGGTAATCCATTGGTGACTAAGGAATGCATTTGGTCCGTGCCATGACATTCCTGAAAGAGAATTATCCTCTAATGCTTGCTAAAGATGACTTGCTCATGCGATCTAAAAGCTACATGATTCCTTTCAAACTTTGCTGGGAGAGTGGTGCGTTTGCTGCTGGGCTCTAATCTTACTTTTCCAATAGTCTCTAGTGCACACACTTTTTCACCTTTGCATATATCGGGTGAAATGAAGGTTGATAATTCAGTCAATGTTATGGCATAGAAGCAAAGAATATCTACTGCTTAAATTCCCAAGAAAGCCATTCAACAAATGAGGCAACTGATTTAGAAACTCCCATACCTCGTGAGGTACTTTGGAAGTTTAGCATTGTAGCTAGGGACATGATGTAGAACAGATATGGGGGGTGGGGGAAATTTGAGATTAGAATTAATTAATTCCCATAATGGGATATCCAGTTAGAGAATTAATTAATGGAGGGGAATTAATTGGAGAGGGAATATGGAAAGGGGAGGGAGGAAAATTAAGAAATCTGAATTTAATCTCAAATTTCCTAAAAGGAGGGAGGGAATGATTTGAAATTCAAACTACCCTTAATGGGGAATAAGGGGGGCGGCTAATGGGAGGTACTAATGGGAGGTCTACATTCAACATATGTGGATCATTGCTTTAATTATTGATTGATGACTTCAAATCTGAATTAATTTCAGATTTGCATCAATTGGGGATGCTTCCTAAAATAGTTGTATTAATTAGGAAAGTATTTGAAATTCAAATTAATTAACTTTCCATATTAATAATAGGCTAAATTAGGAAGGTATTAAAGATGCAATTTGAGTTTTGAAATCAAGGGAATTGTGGAGGAAGTGGGCCGGCGACTAAGGGGGGAAAGGGAAAGCCGTCGGGTTTAGGTGGTGGGGAAGAGTCGGCCGGCTATGGAGGTGGAGGGGTTTATGGCCGGTGGTTGATATGGGTAAAGTGGAAGAGGCTTGTGGCTTTGGAGGGGTTCGTGGGAGAATCGGCCGGTGGCAAGTGGGGGATTTTGGCCGGCGGTCAAGGGAGGAGGAGAAAAGGATTTAGGGAAAGAAAGATACAACCATGAGCCCGAACACATCCTGCAGCTGACGGGTATTACTTTGCCCTTCTCCAAGGGACTTCAAGCCACAAGCTCGGACCCATCCTGCGGCTAGTGGAAACTCCGATTCCCTCCCATAGGAATCTTACTAACGTTCTCTCCAAAGAACACAAGTGCAAACATAAAATTTTATTAATAATCCATCATTACATTACACAAGCAAGGGCCTTTATATATAGGCCTAAGAAACTAAAATAAGACACATATGCCCCTAAGGCTTACATAGGACGACCCTCTTAAGTAAGGGTAAAAATGAAAAATTCATAATAAAAAATAAAATTACAAATAAAATTTAAGATAACGTGGGACGATGATGGCCATCGATCTTCAGCTCCTCGGATAGGCATGGACGGTTGGATGTCCGCATCATTCTCCCGTGATGGAAAAGAGCTCGACTCCGTCGAGTTCGCCTCCCGGGTGAGCAGCCATTCTCTGATACCAATCTGATGTAGAACGAATATGGGGGGTGGGGGAAATTTGAGATTAGAATTAATTAATTCCCATAATGGGATATCCAGTTAGAGAATTAATTAATGGAGGGGAATTAATTGGAGAGGAAATATAGAAAGGGGAGGGGGGGGAATTAAGAAATTTGAATTTAATTTCAGGTTTCCTAAAAGGAGGGATGAAATAATTTGAAATTCAAACTACCCTTAATGGGGAATGAGGGGGGCGGCTAATGGGAGGTATTAATGGGATTTAATTATGAGATATGGGTTTAATTGGAGAGAGAAAAGGAAGGGAAGGGGGGCCGGCCAATGGAGGGAAGAGGGGAGCATCTACATTCAATGTATGTGAATCTTTGCATTAATTATTGATTGATGACTTCAAATTTGAATTAATTTCAGATTTGCATCAATTGGGGATGCTTCCTAAAATAGTTGTATTAATTAGGAAAGTATTTGAAATTCAAATTAATTAACTTTCCCTATTAATAATAGGCTAAATTAGGAAGGTATTAAAGGTGTAATTTTAATTTTGAAATCAAGGGAATTGTGGAGGAAGTGGGCCGGCGACTAAGGGGGGGAAGGGAAAGCCATTGGGTTTAGGTGGTGGGGAAGAGTCGGCCGGCTATGGAGGTGGAGGGGTTTATGGCCGGCGGTTGATATGGATAAAGTGGAGGAGGCTTGTGGCTTTGGAGGGGTTCGTGGGAGAATCGGCTGGTGGCAAGTGGGGGATTTTGGCCAGCGGTCAAGGGAGGAGGAGAAAAAGATTTAGGGAAAGAAAGATACAACCGTGAGCTCGGACACATCCTGCAGCTGATAGGTATTACGTTGCCCTTCTCCAAGGGACTTCAAGCCACGAGCCCGGACCCATCTCGCGGTTGGTGGAAACTCTGATTCCCTCCCATAGGAATCTCACTAACGTTCTCTCCAAAGAACACAAGTGCAAACACAAAATTTTTTTAATAATCCATCATGACATTACACAAGCAAGGGCCTCTATATATAGGCCTAAGAAACTAAAATAAGACACATATGCACCTAGGGCTTACATAGGACGACCCTCTTAAGTAAGGATAAAAACGAAAAATTCATAATAAAAAAATAAAATTACAAATAAAATTTAAGATAACGTGGGACGATGACGGCCGTCGATTTTCAGCTCCTCCTCGGATAGGCATAGACGGTATGATGTCCGCATCATTCTCCCGGGGTGGAAAAGAGCTCGACTCCGTCGAGTTCGCGTCCCGAGTGAGCAACCATTCTCTGATACCAAATTGATGTAGAACCGATATGGGGGGTGGGGGAAATTTGAGATTAGAATTAATTAATTCCCATAATGGGATATCCAGTTAGAGAATTAATTAATGGAGGGGAATTAATTGCAGAGGAATATAGAAAGGGGAGGGGGGAAATTAAGAAATCTGAATTTAACTTCAGGTTTCCTAAAAGGAGGGAGGGAATAATTTGAAATTCAAACTACCCTTAATGGGGATTAAGGGGGGCGGCTAATGGGAGGTATTAATGGGATTTAATTATGAGATATGGGTTTAATTGGAGAGAGAAAATGAGGGGAAGGGGTGCCGGCCAATGGAGGGAAGAGGAGAGCGTCTACATTCAACGTATGTGGATCTTTGCATTAATTATTGATTGATGACTTCAAATCTGAATTAATTTTAGATTTGCATCATTTGGGGATGCTTCCTAAAATAGTTGTATTAATTAGGAAAGTATTTGAAATTCAAATTAATTTGAATTCAAATTAATTAACTTTTCATATTAATAATAGGCTAAATTAGGAAGGTATTAAAGATGCAATTTGAATTTTCAAATCAAGGGAATTGTGGAGGAAGTGGGCCGGCGACTAAGGGGGGAAAGGGAAAGCCGTCGGGTTTAGGTGGTGGGGAAGAGTCGGCCGGCTATGGAGGTGGAGGGGTTTATGGGCGGCGGTTGATATGGATAAAGTGGAGGAGGCTTGTGGCTTTGGAGGGGTTCATGGGAGAATCGGCTGGTGGCAAGTGGGGGATTTTGGCCGGCGGTCAAGGGAGGAGGAGAAAAGGATTTAGGGAAAGAAAGATACAACCGTGAGCCTGGACACATCCTGCAGCTGACGGGTATTACGTTGCCCTTCTCCAAGGGACTTCAAGCCACGAGCCCGGACCCATCCCGCGGCTGGTGGAAACTCTGATTCCCTCCCATAGGAATCTCACTAACGTTCTCTCTAAAGAACACAAGTGCAAACACAAAATTTTATTAATAATCCATCATTACATTACACAAGCAAGGGCCTCTATATATAGGCCTAAGAAACTAAAATAAGACACATATGCCCCTAGGGCTTACATAGGGCGACCATCTTAAGTAAGGGCAAAAACAAAAAATTCATAATAAAAAAATAAAATTTAAGATAACGTGGGATGATTATGGCCGTTGATCTTCAGCTCCTCCTCGGATAGGCATGGACGGTTGGATGTCCGCATCAGGACAATTACACACTGTCATGAATTTTTATTCTATTACATGCGTGCTGGTAACTATGCCCACGAATATCATTCCCTTGTCCTTTGGATTGCGAAAAATATTTGAAACAGCAGGTCTAGGTTATGTTATTTATTATCTTTCTATGGGAAGATTTTGAACAGTCTTCAACTTATGTAAGGCTCTTTTGCTCCTGTTATCTGAGTGGTATGCACAGAAACGTTTGGTTAGGACAGAAATTGTTGTCAACCTTCCTGCTGACATGAGATATTTTACTTTTACCCTAATATCCTGTTGAAGTATCTTCACCTTTTCCTTCATCTATCTCACTACCTTTTCCCTTTATTAGATCCTTTCTTCACTTCCTACGTTGGTCTCATTGCACCTTTTAATGTCATCAGTAATGTGCTTTGTCTGTTTGATCCAAGTTTGTAATAGTGTGAAGTGATCGTTCAATTATCCGATGTGTTGGATATGATGATTGTCTTGCAAACAAGTTGGAGGAGAAGATAGTCTAGACCTTTTATTATGAACCGTTCTCACATTTTTTTTAATATCTTATCAATCTGACTATCCTTGTAGCCTGGGGCTGGATTTAAACATGCAAAGGAGGGAACAGAGAGCTCTGCTTTTTGGTTTGCTCTTGGAGGAAAACAAAGTTTCTCCAGCAATAAAGTTACAACAGATATTGTTAGAGATCCCCATTTGTACACGTTCTCCTTCAACAAGGGTAAGATTCTCTCTTAGTAGCCTACTTGAAAAAAATTATAACATCTCTTCTTTTTTCCTTGTACCTAATGGCTTCATCTTCTTTCATGCCGGTGTGATGGTCCTCCAGAAAAATTAGAGGTTTACTTCATCATCTTATATTTATTTAGTTTCATGTGAATTCTATTCATTTCGTTAATCTTTAGTTGTTTCTCTTTTCCTCTTGCAGGTCACTGAAGTTTTCAACTTTGTGCAAGATGATCTGCTTAGTGAGGATATGTTGATACTTGACACTCATTCTGAGGTTTTTATTTGGATTGGTCAGTGTGTAGAAACCAAGGACAAACAGAAGGCATTTGACATAGGCCAGGTTATGATCCTAAGTTGCATATTTTTGCTGCCATATCATAGTGTTATTTTTTGTATGATATTCATTTAATTTGTATTGTATTCAGAAATACATAGAGCTTGCAATGTGCTTAGAAGGTCTAGCTTCAGATGTGCCCCTTTACAAAGTCACGGAGGGTAATGAGCCCTGCTTCTTTACGGCATATTTCTCCTGGGATAGCGCTAAGGCTGCTGTATGTTCTGTGAACCATAATCTTGTCTTTATTATGCTTGGGAGATTCCTTTACAATTTCATTTTGATCCAAGTAATTAGCTGGTTTTCTTCTCATAAGTTGGTCCAGTAAGGAGTGGGCATTATTTTCTCTTATTCAAATTATTCTTGTATACGAAAGCATTGTTAATGAAAAACTGAAGTAGTGTAAATTAAATTTGTGCTGTGGAGGGGGCTGAGAACTTTTGGGAATGTTCATGATTGGAGTGGAGGATTAGACCTTTCTTTCGTTGATAACATGAATAGTAAATACCTGTTTTCTAGTTGGACTTAATTTATGGGCTTTTGGGAGTTGCCTTTAAGATCCACTATGTTACGATATATTGTAGTACAATTACCTCAAAGGCTTTTATTCCTCAGGCATGACCTCAAATCAGTCATAAAATTTATTTTATGCCTCTCAGTTTCTGCAAACTATGATATTTTTCAACAGGAAATTCTCACTAAAGCACAATTTAAAACATGTGATCACCCTTGCATTATAGGGATGGGAAGAGATCAATGATGCTTCTTAGCTTTGAACTTTCATTTAATTCTTTTCAAGTTGATTTTGTGCCACGCTATTTACTTTCCCATGCTTATGATATGTTCGTAATAATTTATTAATCTTTCTAATACGAAATAGGCCCATGGGAATTCTTTTGAGAAGAAACTTGCAATCTTGTTCGGGACAATTTTTCATGCTTCAGAGGTAAGTTTTCTTCCAGAAAACTGATTTTATTGATGAAGTTCCGCAATTTATTGGAAAAGTGGCGTATAACGTCACCATTTTTCATCAATCAGGACGAATTATACCAAGGCTTGGTCAAGAATATTAAGGGAGACTAAGTCCTCAAATTAGAGGATGGACATTACTAACTAATTGGCTATATCCTCAATTATTATTCGTATAGATGTCCTTTAAATAATATTAAAACTCAAAAGTTCTATTTTTGGTGCTTTTTAGCATGTAATTCCAAAGTTTTATAAAATGAAATCGTTGAATCACATACAGAGAGTTATTTCATTTAAGGTTTCAAAATTTATATGGTGCTATACCTCAATCATCATTTTAGTTTTTTTTTTTAATTGTAGATGCCAGTCTATATGGGTCATGGTGTTTTCGTGCTATGATGTTATGAAAATTGATATGTCAAAAACAAATATGACTGCTTGTTATCAAAGTTGACATGAGCAAAAACTATTAATAATGCTTCAATTTTCCTAGGTTCTGCATATCCTAGAGTTGTCATGCAAATATAGTAATATTGAAGATAACTTTGCATTTTGTGACCCGCTAGTTCACGCCCAGCATTTTGTGTTCCACTAGTTCACACCCTTTTAATCAAAATTAGTAGGAACTTTGGGGACTGACATGAAACGTTTTTTTTTTATTCGGTGAGAATATCTATAGTCAACATTTACAAGTTTACGAGATTGCCTTTAAAATCAGACAAAATACCAGATTTGCATTCTTTATGAAGGAATGGGAATTTGCAAATATTCTAAATTTTCTTATATGTTGAGCTTGTTAATGCTCTGTACACCAAGTGCTGGGATTTTTACTTTAAAATTCAGATCATGTACAGAAAATTACTTGATGTCCCTTTTCGTTTCTTGTGCATGTGGCTGAACTTAAGTTCTGTGTGCTGTGACTAGTGCGTAGGATTTAACCCTTTTTTAATTGCTCTAGTCTAAGGATAAATCAAACAATGCAAGTCAAAGTGGACCCACTCAGAGGGCATCAGCTTTAGCAGCACTCTCTTCCGCATTTAATCCTCATTCCAAATCAAAGCCTACCAACCCAAGTCCAGTCCGTTCAACTAAGGGTAGTTCTCAAAGAGCAGCTGCAGTTGCTGCCTTGTCTTCTGTTCTAACAGCCGAACAAAAGAAAGCACAAGTTGAAGGATCTACTCGCCGATTTGGCAGAAATTCACCCCCTGATTCAAATGCTACTGGTAAAGTTGTCATTATTTATTACTGGATGTTTTCCTGGTTGCTTCGATGTCATTTTGTTGTTTTATAATTTGTATGCATAATGTAGATTACTGAATCATGCATTTGTTGTATGTTGAACCTCTTCAGATCATCATTAAAAATTTTCTAGGAATTTATTGCTTCTCAGAAAGAGAAATATCCTTGGAATTGTGAAGGATCTTTCTTTAGATGACATTACAGAAACAGTCACTTTATATGCATCATACCGATCTTCATTGTATAAACGATTATCCCGTGCATAAGTGGTTTAAGGTGGGGTATGGAGCAGTATCCTTATATTATAAAGAGTATTCTTGTTTTTTGATTTCATAACCTTAGTGTTGTGGGCTCCGAAAATTCGGCCCCGGCCTCCGCCCGCTTTTTGTTTTCTTCGAAGGGGGAGTTTTAAACGATTTAAGTTCCGGGTTAAATTTTGGAAGGCAGATGAGATAGTAGATAAGACACTACCCAGAGATTTCGCCCTCATTTTGCGAGGACTTTATGATCTGAGTTCTGGTTTCCTATAGGCGCAAGCCCCTATAGTTAATTACCCCTCCTGGTAACGAGAGAGAACTTTCGATTAAGGCTAGTCGTCAATCAGATACGTAGGAAATACGCGTTATCTGGCATATAGTAGCAGCATGGGTTTGGGTGTAGGAAGTTTGAAGGATTTGATATTTAAAATAGAAATTTCATCATCTTGCATTTAAAGCGGATGGTGGGGGAATGGATGATAGACCCGATCAAGATCCCATGGTTCCGTCGTCCCGGGCCATCGTGGTCCCTGGTCTACTTAGTCAGAGGAGGTAGTCGACCCAACCTGACAGAAGGATCCTTGTCGGCAGCCATGGGTTGCTTCGTCCAAGGGTACCTTGTAGACCTGGGGTGGGTATTTGTCTAAGGGGACAAATTTGAATCCACCTTAGCTAACAGAGGGCTTTATGCCCTATCAATCATATCCTATTGATTCATATCTCAAGGATTTGATGCCATTGGGGAGCATACGGGCTCTGGCCATAACCATAATATAATGGTGCCATTTGGCGGCGACCATCTGGTTCAGAGGGCCCCGAGTCATAACCGTTTATCCTGCAGTGCCATTTGGCGGCGAAACTGCCGGTTAGAGGACTCGTACCACGTCCTTGCTGGCAGGAGATTGTTTGAGAATGGATCCTAGTGATATTTTTGACCAGGCATTAGCTCTATGTGAGCTGAAGTATTTTTCATATTTGTCCACCTCGGCAAACTGTTGCGGAGGGTGGATGGATTTGCTTTATGTGATTGATGATTGGATTTCAGTTTTAAATATTTTGGGATTTGGGATTTTGAATGATTTTTGGAGTTTTGGTTATTTGTGGAAGTTTGTGAGGCATTTGAAAGTGTTTGTGAACCCCTCCGGTTGAGATCTTCTGTCAACGCGGCCATCATCGGGGTGTATGGGGTCATTCATATTTTTGTGTTTTGAACCTTGTCGACTCTGTCTAGTGATTGACAGAGGATCGGGTTTTGTAGGCTTTATGCCCTTGTTAGTGAATTCTCTTGATTATAGGTCTTGAAGGCCTAATATGAACTATAAAATAAATATTTCGGTCGATCTCACGACCGCATATTTATTTAATGGTTCGAGCCGTGTCGACTCCTATCTACCCGTATAGGAGGATCGGGCTCGAACTGGAATTCACTTATTAACCCGCGCAACATCCCTAGACGTCACGTGTGTACCAATAACACGCTCGCCGGGGCCCATGCGGGTGTTTGCATTAAGTGATTGATGGTTGGATTCCAATTTTAAATATTTTTGGATTTTGGATTTGATGAGATTTTTGGGTTTTGATGGGTATTTGGATGGCATTTGAAATATTTGTGGACCCCTCCGGTTAAGATTAGCATTCAACACGGCCATCATCGGGGTGTGGGGGTTATTCATGTTTTTTATGTTTTGGACCTTGTCGACTCTGCCTAGCAATTGACAGAGGATCGGGTTTCGTAGGCTTTGTGCCTCTATAAGTGAATTCTCTTGATTATAGGCCTTGAAGGCCTAATATGAACGTACAAAACAAATATCTCGGTCGATCTCGCGACCGTATATTTATTTAATAATTCGAGCCGTGTCAACTCCTATCTACCTGAATAGAAGGATCGGGCTCGAACTTGAATTCACTTATTGACCCGCGTAGCATCCCTAGACGTCACGTGTGTACCAATAACACGCTTGCCGGGGCCCATGCGAGTGTTTGGGGGCATTTTATAAATATTTATTGAATTTTGTCAACTCCTATCTACTTGCTTTAGGAGGATCGGGTTCAAATTTACTGATCCGCGCAGCATCCCTAGGCGTCACGTGTGTACCAATAACACGCTCGCCAGGGCCCATGCGGGTTTATAATACATCCCCTTATGTGTACCTAAGTGTATACATGTTATAGTGCACGTGTAGGGGCACTTTTAGAATATTTATAAACGCCTTCTGTCTGCTCGTACGGATGTTGCAGATCCGGTGGCGTTGTAATGTAGCTTCATTTGATGACTCATACGCCTTCTGTCTGCTTGCGTAGATGTTGCAGATCCGATGGCGTGGAGTTATATGATCTCCCCTATTATTTCTTGCAGACAGACAGATGTTTTCATTCATAGATTTGGATTGACTTCAGGATACTGCATTTATTGAAGTTTTTATGTACTACCCACAGATGATACGTGGTGCATGCTTTTGCATATGCCGGTGGAGCATATCATCAACTGCATTAAGTCCTAATGCTCTTTGTACGCTGATTTATCTCACTTGTAAGGTATCGGTATGATTACTTGCATGCTGACTTGTATTGATTGTGGGAAGGCTACACTTCAACTTGAACTTGGTATTTCATTTGTCGCATGTCTTTTTGGTAGATTTCTTTGCAGATTTTATATTATTGCTTAAAGAGTTCTTAAGCAAAATGTAGTTGAGATTTTATCCAATACACATCCTTGTAACCGATGCAATTGTCTCTGGTAATTAATCGCATGAATTTCCCTTATCATTTGTTGGGAAATTTGTATGATTATCTAAACCTGTGTTTTTGCATTCTCTTTGGTTTTCGTTGATCAATGCTTGCAAATAGATCACATGTCCTTGTATTCACTTTGATTTGCATTCACTTGCTCACAACTCATCGTCATTTACCAGTATTTACACATGTTCCATAACTGCTTGTAAGAGAGATGTAGAAACTTTCTTTGTTCTCTATTGATTGTTGATTCATTCATATCTGATTCTTCTTCTCGAAAGAGATGAATACATCTAATTGCATGATTGATGCATGGGTGAGTTGTATTCACTACATTTTCCTCATTCGTGTTTGCTAATGATTCATTTAACCCACACTACACGTGAACTTCAATAATCCACAAGAGATTGATGTGTTTACTTGCATATTGTTGTTGACTACGAAATGAGTCTTTTGCAGTATCATTGAACCCTTCTACTTGCAAGAGATCAATGTATCGAATATTTATCGGATCCTTCATGACAGCTCATTTATTTGTTGCATATCATCATTCCTCGTTCATAAATGAACTATTAACGCTCATCTGCATTCGTCACGATCTTTGCGTTGACTTCAATTCGCCTCCGCATTTGTTAGATATTCCTTATGAGTCGATTATGCCTGTGAATTTGTTTGCTTGTATGATGACATTAGGCATAGAGATATTGTTGCATTTGTTACTGATCCTTGTTGACATGACTAACAATATCACTTTGCCACATTACAAGTTTTATCTTAGACATTTAAGTTATGCTTCATGCCATTCACTTGGTATTCGAACTATAGTTCACTTCAATGTCTAGCTTCATTTCAAATCTGAGTTCCTTGTATTGTCTTGTTCGAGTCCTCTGTTGTCCAAATCTTTGACATTTTGTTTAAGTTCTGTTGACATCCGCTATGTTTGAGTCAAATCAAATTCACGTTCACAAGTTCAAATTCAATTCCCTTGTTCTGTCATTCGAATTCAAGTCCTCTATTGTCTTGTAGAAGTTCAAAGTTTCCTTGTAGTTCAAATGTTGTTATTTAATTCCAATTCAAGTTATAGTTCATTTATGTTTTGTTCAGATTTGAGTTCACAAGTCCAAGTCCCATTTTTGTTCAAGTCTTCAACATCTACCCGACCCTAAAATAAGTTGGGTAATTTAGGAAAGTATTGAATTTAAATTCAAATTAAATTTAAATTTCAAATGCTTTCTAAATATACACCAAACTAATTTAGGAAACCAAGTTATGAGAAAGGGGAGGGGGAGGCCGGCGGCTTGCTTGGAGGGGGAATGGGGATGGGGTGGCCGGTGGGTGGAGGTAGAGGGAGAGGTGGTCGGGTAGGGAAGAAGGGAGGGGGAAGTAAGAAAGGACTACGAAACTAACCACGAATCCGGACTCTTCCAAGATTGGTGGGTGATCCAATTCCCTCTCCAAGGGATCTCTCCCCAAGCTCTCAAGCTCTCAACTCTCAAAGCTAAGTGCAGGAAATTTTCTTTTGTCATTCATTAACTTCAAAAGACTAATACTAGGGTTATAAATAGCCTCTTATAAAGACTCTCAAAACACATGACAATAATGCCCTAGGGCTTACATATGACCACCCTTAAGTAAGGGGTAAAACAAGAAAATAACATAATACTAATGAAATAAAATAAAGACAAGAATCAAAAATACAATGACTCGATCGTGGCCGTAGATCGACGGCCACGTCTCCGATAAACTTTCCATGTAGTGATGTCCTCATCAGATCCTCTATCATCAAATAGATGGAGTCGACTCGACTTGAGTCATCGAACAAATAGACGGTCGTAGCGCAGACCAAAGTATTTGGTTTCATACGTTTGGCCTTAAAAAGAAAGATTCATTAATAAAAAGCATAAAATCTACATTAACCCGATCCTCTGTCGGCAAGTAGACATAGTCAAAAAGGTTCAACAGATAAAATGAAATTGCCCATAAGTATCACGATGATGGCTGTGTTGATAGAGAATCTGAATCGAAGGGGACTCCAAACATTTAAAATGCCTCCTAAATTCCTACAAAATACAAGCATCTAAAGTGACAATAAAGTCACCTTGATGATGGCTGTGTTGAATGTAAATCTCAACTGTAGGGATTAATTTTTAAATTCTCCCAAAAACTCAAAAGCTTCATTAAGAATATGAATATTTAAAATTGGAATACAATCATCTAAGTAACTTAAAGCAAAATCCATCCACCATCCGTAACAGTTTGTCGAGGTAGACAAATCTGAAAATTACTTCAGCTTACAAAGAGCAAATGTCTAGTCGAGAATATCACTAGAATTCATTCTCAATCTGTTTCTTGCCAGTAAAGATGTGGCACGTGTCCTTTAGCCAATGGTTTCACCGCTAAATGACATCACAGGTAAATAGTTATGACCGGGACCCTCTAATCGGGTGATTTTGCAGCTAAATGACACCATTAAATTACGGTTATGGTCAGAGCCCGTATTTTCCCCAATGGCTTCAAATCATTAAGTAATGAATTAATAAGATATGGCTGATAGGGCATAAAACCCTCTGTTAGCTAAGGTGTATTCAAATATCCCCTTAGGAAAATATTAACCCTATGTCTACAATGTGCCTTTGGACGAAGCAACCCATGACTATCAACAATGATCTTTCTGTTAGGTTGGGTTAACTATATCCTCTGACTAAGTAGATCAGGATCATGATGACCCGGGACAACAGAACCATGAGATCTTGATCGAGTCTATCATCATTTTCCTCACCATCCGCTTTAAGTAAAAGTGCAAGATGGTGAATTTCTAATTTTAAATATTAAATTTTCAAATACCAAATCATGCTGCTACTATATGCCTGATACTACTTATCTGTTTGATGACTAGCCTTAATTGAAAGTTCTCTCTCACTATCGAGAGGGGTAAGTAACTATAGTGGCTTGTGCCTATAGGAAACCTGAACTTTGATCATAAAGTCCTCATAAAATGAGGGCAAAATCTCTGGGTAATGTCTTATCTAAAACCCAATATGTCTTCTAAAAATTTGTCTCGGAACTTACTCGTTAAAACTCTCCTCGAGGACCCGATAAAGAGAAAGTGATCGCGGAGAGTCCGGGGCGCGAATTTTCGGAGCCCACAATTGTTTCTTTAAATTACAATCCTGCTAGATCAATAGTGATGTAGGTTAATAGTATGAAAGACCTTATTGATCAAGATGATGACTTAGATTTGGAAAGAATATAATTCAAAGTTTGTCAAATTTTAAGGAAACATGAAAATAGATGAGAAAAGGGATTAAAATAAGGAGGAAAAATGAAGAACCAAATAGGCAAGATGTGATCCCACTGGCTCTTTTTTAAGCTTCTCTTGAAATCAAAGAGACTGCATATCCATGGCAAAGAGTTTTCATTCATCTTAACATAAAATACTAATCCTAAGGAACTATGTTTATTGATTAACATAAGATACTAATCCTAAGGAACTATGTTTATAGATTAGGACCCTTAATAGCAAATGCCCAAAATAATCATAATTATAGGATGACCCTTCGGTCCAAATGACTGAAGATGTTCGAATAATCATGAAAGAAAAATGTTCCTAAAGTTGAACTTCTCTATCAAGTAGCCATCTAATTGCTTAGTTTTCTTGCAAATGTATATGCTCCGTGGCCTTCCACACAATATTATCTTGGGCCCTTGCTGCCCTGCATCTAACCTCCACCCAAGAAGATATTTGTTTCATAGATGCGAATTGCTTCTTTGAAATGATTAGTTTTAAGTTCTTTTCTAATTATAGGATCATTCAAGGAGGAGACAGCAAGCTCTGTGGTATGGGATCCTGCTGAAGACTCGGCAGAAAAGGAGGGAATTGAAAGCGATGGATCTGTATCACAGAGCAATGATGTGAATTTAGAGGAGAACCAGGACACCATCGCAGAAGAAAATGCTGATGAAAACACGTATAGTTACGAACGACTGAAAGCCAAATCCAGGAAGCCAGTTACTGGAATTGACTACAAACGAAGAGAGGTGCGTTCCTTTATTACTTTCCTTTGTGATTGATATTCAAGGTGAATTAAGCAGTCAATGTTGACATCCTTCTGAACATTTTACAGGCTTATCTATCTGATGAGGAATTCCAAACTGTTTTTGGGATGACAAAACAATCATTCTATCAACAGCCAAAGTGGAAGCAGGACATGCAAAAAAGAAAGTTTGACCTCTTCTAATCCCAAGTATTTCAAGCATATTTCTACAACTCGTTTAAGCTTATATATTTCTTGTTCTTCCTTGATTTCTTCCTTTTTTTTGGTCATGTTCTGCATCTTTTGGGGGTTGTAATGTATGATGTCTAGGTCTCTGTTTGTGTCTCTTGCTGTTTGTTGATTACTTCTGCTAGTTTGCTGGAGTGATTTTCGCAGCTTCACATGCATTCTTTCATTTGTAAATGAACATTCAAGCCTGGTTGCTCAGAGTTCTGGGCTTACCTGCTTTGTTCTTGTAAAGGGTCCCTATGTATATTTTGGGTGTTGCATATGGGCTACCTGTTGTTGAATGTAGGCATATACATATTGTGTGCCACATCTAACTATACATTGTAATAGTGCTTAAATTATTGCTAGTTATCTGTCTCTCAAGGTTAGATGTATGATCAAGTAGTTGAGTTCTGATCTGTAACTTCGGACCCTTGACACTAATTCCTCTGTGTTAGCCATACATGTGATAGCATTCATGCAAGAAGCATCTAGTCTGAGGCTTTGTTTGGGATTGCTTTCTTTCTACTTCTTAAAACAATTTTAATTATTTTTATACTAAAAAGCTGTTTTGAGAAGCAAAAAAGAAAGCTATCCCAAACAAAGCCTGAATCAAAGAACTTAAGCTAACAATCAGTGATATATTTGTGATGAACTTGTATATCAATCATGAATTACCTTTCATCATGTTCTTAAATCAATTTTATTAGTAGGATTAAATTGGAGAAATTTAATATTTTAAAACTAAATTGCAACATATCATTATTTAGGGGACTTTTTCTTCAAAAATATATGCATACAATCTTGTCTTGACAATATAGAAAGAATTATAGTTTTTTAAAGAGCAACCCTTATAAAGATATCTTCTATGATATCTCACTTTATATTCTAAGAGAATCATATATTACCTCAATAAGAGTATAAGGGATAAATTCAAATTATTCTAATACAATATAAAAAATATAAGGAATAATAAGATAAGGACTATGGGTTTAATATAAATGTAAATTATGTAGGAGCTACGAAGTTTAAAATGTTGGTTCATATTAAATACTATTTTAAATAATTTTATATTTGGGCACTCGAAGGTTGATTTTGCACTTCAAATAAGTCTTTGCAACAATATAACCAGAAATTATTAAAACTCTTAATTAATTAAAATTATTTCATATATATATATATATATATATATATATGCTATAATTTATTACATCAGTTAAAAAAAAACGTTTGCTTACCCTGGGCTAAAAAAAACAAAAAAAAATTTGCATGTAATTTTTACTCGAATAAATTTGAGCTGGTTCAAGCAAAACGAGCTAGCTTGAGCTTGATTTGTAAGGTTGTCATGGATTGAGTAACTCAAATCAAGCCAACTAGAAACTCAAACGAGCTAGATCGAGCTTGATTTAATTTTGATTCAAGCTTAGCTAAAATTTAAGTGAACCGACCCACAATTAGACTTCAACCCATAGCCTAATCAATCAAGCCGACCTTAAATCAGCTTGAAATTGGACCACAGTAATACTCCAGTTTTATCTGGTATAGCTTTTGGCCATTATTTTTTACTATTTATAAAAAATTTTCATACTAAAAAGTTGAAAACAATAACAAAATTGTCCCAAATAAAATCCGAATTGACCAGGGGGCTCTCTTTTGTAAATTTCCTCTGCACTCTCCATAAAAGGGCATTATTAGAGGCGTGGGAGAGTTTTTTTGGTTTTCTTATTTTGTTTCCTTGGTATATAAAGAAACAGGGGATTCCCTGTTTGGCCACAGAACTTGTTTGTTTCCTTAGTGTGCTAGAAGGGGTCTGTGCTCTCCTAAAGTCTCCTCCATGAAGCAAGCTGCATCAGTACACATGCGTATAGTATATATCATATGTATATACAGTATGGTGTATATCATGCAATACACATCATAGTGTATGTGAGTATATCATGCACATACATCATATCTACAGTGTATGCTATGTATGTACATATCCAAGTGCAGATGTAAGACATTACATCGCATCTAAAGCTTCTCTATTATCAATGAAATGCAACAGAAGTAAATCTCAAACATATCTGGAATGTATCAAACAGGAGGCAACAAACCCATACCATGAGGGGGTTCATAAGGGCAATCCAGTCGAAGAGCAGAATATTGCTAGCTTGACATGTTGGCATCAAAATTGATCACTAATGATTAAGCCAGAATTTCATTATAAACAAAAGTGAGAAACTGTAAGGAATAGCAGGAGAAATTCATGTGAAGTAACAAAAATTTTACCAGCAGCATGAGCAGTACTAAGAAAATGATCAATCTGAAAGATACTGGTTATTAAGACATTCAGCATATCAAGAAAATGCAAGATAACTAAATTAAGATTTGGTAGTAATCATATAAAACCAGGTTAAGGAACAAACCTTCAGTTGTTTCTTTGAAATTCTCCTGTTACAATTCTTATGACCTTCAAATCAGAAACATCAAATAATTAAGGTTTCATTTGAGATGACTTTCTTACTGTTGCTTAAAGCAGTTTTTTAGTATAAAATTTTTAATTTTTTACTAAAAAAACTGCTTTAAGAAGTAGTAAAAAAGCCGTCCCAAACAAAACCTAAGCTCAGTCTTTGCCAGGATCTTTTCTGTACAGTGAATTAAGATGATCACAAAAATGTTTCATTGACACATACTGAAGCTATATGCATCCATTTGCAGAAGTCATGGTCATTCATGCCATGGTGGAATCATGACAATGCATCATTCAATCCTTAAAATTGTTCAATGTTTCAAAAAACTGGAGCTTTCTACATAAATAAATAAATTTAAAACTAATTGCTGACATACCTTAGTTGTAAATGTAGTTTTGTAATTGATAGTTAAACCTAATTGTATCCATCGCATGACAATTCATGCCGGGAAATAACAAAGACCGTGTAATGTAGTGAGTGCCAGACCAACAATGTAAGAAGAGAAAAAAATTTAACAATCGATGAAATTTAGGATTACTCCTACACTATATGTTTCCACAGGAAGAACTCAAGTGTAGAGAACAATAGCATCCTTCGTCCATTTGCATGTGTAAAACAAACCAGGAAAAACACCTAATAAGCATAGGCAGCAGCATGAAATCCATTGAATTCTGGAGACAACCAAATCATACTAGGGGTGTAAATCAGACGATTCGAATTTGAGCAACATGTGAAGCTTGAGCTCAAGCTCGACTAAATTCTATGAGTTTGAGTTGGTTTAAGAGCTGGCTTATTTATTATGAAAGAAAAAGAATGATTCCAATTCAATCAACCTTTGTAATAAAATAGTAAAAATGATCAAAAAATAAAAGAGAAAAAAGAACAAATCAATTGTGGATGTAACAACCAAACTCTTAATTATCGAAATATTATCCGCTTTGGCATAAGGGCCTCACGATTTTGTTCTGTTGGTGTAACTTCCCAGGAGGTCACCCATCTCAGGATTTCTCCTGGATGAGCATGCTTAATTGTTGAGTTTCTTAATGAAATTCTAACAATTAGATCAAAAGACGCTTCGATGTTTAAGAATTTAGCTTCTTTTGCTTAAGGGTTTCACAATCTTCCTCATTTAAGTAACTGACGTCCTCATCAACATCTTTATATCCCAAAATCATCCACCAGGTAGATAGGATTTAAAGGTAGCCCTTACAAGTTTAAGTTGTGACTCCCATCACATAGCATTTTGTCCCATACAGGGTTCAAGAAGTGACTCCTATGATATAGCACTTTATCTTATATGACACTTAGTTCTCATCTACTGGGTGGTGTATTGCTATAATACCATTTGTAACAACCTAAACTCTTAAATATCAAGATATTGTCCGCTTTGGCCTAAGGGCCTCACGATTTTTAATGAGTGCCAGTATATTCAATCAAGGTTGTGCATGCAAATTGAGGCGGTTCCAAAGCAAAAACGCGTATTTTGAGGAAATTAACACGCGACGTTTCCCAAATGACATCCGATCGCAAAACGGACTTCGCCGTTGCGATCAGAACATCGACAATACCTAAAGTGCACTATCGATTTGTCGAATTTTGATTATTCGACGGAATCAACACATAAAATGAGGCAAGATACACGCGAACCAAGAAAATTACACGCAAATCAAGCCAAATTTTGACAAATTAAAACATTTATGTCCTTTCAAATTAATGCAAAATGACAAATCACTAATGTGGCAATCAATTCAAAATTTCTTCTAAAAATCGGAATGTCAAATGAAGGAAAGAAAGCAAAGCCATTAAATGCTGATTAATCCATCACCTCGCTTCGTCAAATCGTCTATCAGGAACTCCTCGTCAACAGCTAGCCTCGCCTCAGTTGAACTCTCTAACTTTTCGTTAAAATGCAAAGCAAAATGAGCTACTGAAGGAAAGCTCTTGTTGTTTCGTTCAAAAGCCTCACATCCGCCAATAGCTTTCCAACCTCATAGAAAGACTCCAGCTACAGCCTGAACTCCCGCTTCCTTTGCAAATCCTCTCAGACCCTTCTACCTCACTCCCACAGAAAAATTCCTCCAAGCCTATTCCCCCTCCGCCAATAACGGAAGACCCTCCATATGAGAAGTAGTATACCTATAAATGGCAATTATCAACTAAAAAGCAATTGCACTAGTTCTCTCGTGAATATAGTAATAAGTGATAAATACAACAATTCATCAATCAACTACACCAATCCTCTGTAAGTAAAAGGGTTCAATGGCACTGTTGTAGGAGACCCGTTATGCATCTAACATATCACCTACGGGCAAATACAGAAAGGGTTACGACATATATGAGTTCCTACGAGCCGCCGTATAAGACCCGCCAAATATCCAAAATGCCCCCCACACATGTACTGTAATATGCATGCACATAGGTACATAAAAGGGGCAAGTGTAATCACAAACCTGCATGGGCCCCGACGAGCGTGTTATAGGAACACACATGACGTCTAGGGATGCTGTGCGAGTCAGAAAATAAACCAAAGTTCGAGCATGATCTTTCTATGAGGGTAGATAGAAGTCGACACGGCTCAAACCATCAAACAAATATAAGGTTATGGTATCAACCGAGATATTTGTTTTTATACATTCATATTAGGCCTTCAAGGCCGACAATCAAGAACATTCACTCATAAAGGCATAAAGCCTACGAGGAACCCGATCCTCTGTCGGCAAGTAGATAGAGTCAACAAGGTTTAATCCATAAACGCGAAATGCCCATAAACACCCTGATGATGGTCGGGTTGAACGTTTATATCAACTAGAGGGGTCAATTTCAAATATTCCAAATACTCCCCAAATACTCAAATGCCCATCAAAACCTAAAAATAAAAAATCCCAAAATTCCAAATGTTTGAAATTAAATCCATCAAAAAATCATCAAATCACTTAAAGCAAAATCTATCAATCCTTCGCAATAGTTTGCCGAGGTGGACAAATTTAAAAATCACTTCAGTTCACAAAGAGCTAATGTCTGGTCGAGAATATCACTAGGATTCATTCTCAAATAAGTTCCTGCCAGTAAGGACGTGGCACGTGTCTTCTAACGGGCGATTTTGCCGTCAAATGACACCGCAGGATAAACGGTTATGACCGGGGCCCTCTGAACCGAGTGGTTCACCGTCAAATGGCACCATCAAATTACAATTATGGCTGGAGCCCGTATGCTCCCCAATGACATCAAATCCTTGAGATATAAATCAATATGATATAATCGATAGGGCACAAAGCTCTCTGTTAGCTAAGGTGGATTCAAATTTATCCCCTTAGACAAATACCCACCCCAGGTCTACAAGGTACCCTTGGACGGCGCAACCCATGGCTGCCGACAAGGATCCTTCTGTCAGGTTGGGTCGACTACCTCCTCTGACTAAAATAAACCAGGGACCACGATGGTCTGGGACGACAGAAACATAAGATCTTGATCGGGTCCATCATCCATTCCCCCACCATCCGTTTTAAGTGGAAGATGGTGAAATCTCTGATTTTAAATATCAACCCTTCAAATTTTAAATGCCCATGCTACTACTATATGTCAGATACATGTATCTATACATATCTAATCGACGACTAGCCTTAATCAAAAGTTCTCTCTTGTTAACGGGTGGGGTAATTAACTATAGGGGCTTGCGCCTATAGGAAACCAGAACTCAGATCATAAAGTCCTCACAAAATGAGGGCGAAATCTCTGGGTAGTGTCTTATCTACAATCCCAATCTGCCTTTTCAAAATTTATCCCGGAACTTAATGCATTAAAACTCTCCCGAAAAGCAATGGGGAGGCCAAGGCCTAATTTTAAGAGCCCACACGAGTCAAGCCTAAACTAGCTCATGAGTTGTCTTGATTCAGCCATCAAACACAATATATTGAGAAAAATATGTTTGCATATGGAAAACGAAATTGTATAGTTTAGTACATTAGATATGCTACAGTGATGCCAAATTTGATAAACCATGTGTATGCATACAATCTCAAAGTAGAATCCCCATAAAATAGAAAATTTTGCCTGGAAGAGAAAACCGGCTCATTTACAAGATGAAAGCAACATAAGTTAGTCTGACACTCGCCTGCTACATTACCAAAAAAAAAATCCTAAAACAGATAATTGTGCTGATTCGGTTAAAATTAAACATAATTTATATCTCGTGTGTCAGCTACATTACACTATTAGATTAACACTACCATGCAAATATACTAAACAAGGCACTAGACCTAAAGACAGATTCTTACAGTCTTTAAGCATAATACTAAGTAAAATGGTTGCATGTTGTCATGCATTTCTTTTTATTTTAGAAATTAAGTTCATTGCAATACCTCATCCAAACAATCGAACAACTTAGGATGGTTGACTACCTTCTACAACAAGGCTTGGAGTACGTCAATATATCAAAGTTTCCCAGCCAATCTTATCATAAAAGAACTGACGGCCACAGTATCTAAAAGTATCCAAGAAGATTCAAACAACTCATGAAAATACTCGGCATCAATTTCCTCAGCAGCAGTTCTAAATGCTATTCCAAATGAGTTACCTTGAATGGCCCCAAGCCTGGGTTTATTGCAAACCCCAACTATCAAGACCTTGCCAGGCTCTTTTGCCAAACAGGCACAAATCAAAGGCTTCACCTTCGCACCTCTTTCCTTTAAAGCATCCATAAGAAAGTAGCACAATTTGGTAAGAGCCTGTGGGTAATGTAATTTCTCAGTATCCACAGGGTCTTCAAGCTTTATCCAACGAAATCTTCTGCCACTTCGAATAAATCCACTCTTTGTCATTGCAGAGCTACCCTGTCTGAGAATAGCCCTCTGTATCTCAATAGCATTTTGCATTCCCTTACTGAGTTGCTCGAGATTGTTCAAGGAGAGTGCTGAGTAAGCAACCCAAAATTTTTCACCAATCGATGTGTCCTTTTTAGTTCCTACCAATGATTCAAGCAGTGCAGTAACCCCATAAACTACATCAGCCGCAGACAACTTAGAGCAATACCCATGGAGTCTAAAGAAACTGCGATAATAGAACTCTGTCAATCCATATTCAGGTAAAAACTGATCAAACTCGTTTTTCATCCTCTTCTTGACTTCCATACTCATGTACTGGAACTTCTTCTGGCAGTCTACAAGAGGAAAGCCCATTCTGGCGAGAAGAAGCTTGAGTTTCTTCAGACCGTTATCACTCCAAGTCTTTAATTTGGTTGCAATGTAAGAAGAACAAATCATTGAATCAAACAAATTCCACTCCCTTAGAAGCATAAGCCGTGGCTCATCTTCATATAAAATCCGAGAATTCTCTGGTGCTTGAATCCGCGTGCCATCTTTTAGCGTCACAGTGGTGACAGATTCCAGATTTCCAGACATGTTAATATACTGCTCAAGTTCCATAACCCCAGCTTGATACCTTTCATTTGTTAGCCTTTCATGTACAAACTGATCTACAAGAGAGACACAAGCTAACCAGAGCAGCTCGTTGGTGTTCTTTCTCAGGGAATGAGCAAGGTCAAACATCAAACAACCAGAAGGTTTTCCATGAAAAGTTCCCAACTTGTAATACTCAGCCTTCAGTTTCCCATAGAGCTTAATCGGGTCAGACACAGACTCTTCAGAAAGCCTACGGCGCTTCAAACTCCTCTCATCCTCCTCGTTATCACTGTCATCATCACTATCACTGCTCTCACCAATCTCATCGTCACTATTCAGATCGGACGCATTAGCCAGAGCCGACACATCAAAATCATAAATCAAATCAGCGTGGTGCTCATCCTCCTCAGTATAAAGGACAATAATCTGATCATTCTGCTTGCTGAGGTTGTGTAGATGGATTGGACGGTGACTATCAATTACAAAGACACGTACTTCTGAACTCAGGTTTAGCAGCCGGTGGAGGTCACGATGACAACCCCAGTTGATTAGAAGCAAAGAAATCCTCTCACGGGAACTATGAAGATTGAGACCAGGAAACTTTTCAATATCGTTGAATGAGGATACAGGGTACACAGAGTACCGGAGAGAATCAGATGAGAGGATGTGGGTTATGATCTTAAGGGCGCAGAGAGAATCTACATCGGATGCTGATGGAAAGATTAGTAGAGGAGAGGAAGACGATGCCGATGCGGCATCTCGGAGAAGAGAATAGAAAGATTCCACTCTAAGCTCCCTCACCATATTCCTCACTAGGGTTATTCAAGCTGGGAATCAATACATGCCGAAGATTAAATTTTCAGTAAATTAAGAGATAATTATCAAATCGATTGCTGAAATTTCAGCCATCATGCCCGCAGATGGAAAGAGAGGAGATAAGAAGAGGAAAAGAACAAGTTCGTTAGGGCGTCATTACCTCCCCCAATTCAGCTCCTCGACCTCGCCGGCGGCAGCCGAGATCCGACGATCGAATCTCCCTCTCGCGCTTGCCTCCCACTCCCGCTCTCGCTCTTTCGATTGCCGCCCACCCAAATGACCAAATCTGGATTTGAATATAAAGGGGCCAAGGGAGTGATCGGGCCGGGTTGGGAGCGGGCCCACAAGCCTGCAGGCCCGACTTAACCCAAAATCACATGGTTTTCCTACTTTTTTTTTAGTATTATAACTAGAATTATAATTATTAAATCTTCAAGAAGCATAATATTTATAATAGTTACTTCAAAATTTTTAATGATATTATTGTACCCTTATAATTATATGAATTAAATCAATATAATAATTTATAATGGATTCAATAAATTATAATTATGAATAGAATTAAAAAATAAAGAATAAATCTTTCGCCATAATTCATCAAAATTTTCTCCATAGTTTAAATCATATGATTTTTTTACATAATAATATGTAATTAGAAAAATCATCTGATCAAATAAGAATTTTGGCGAATATTTAGATATAAAAAACTTTTTGATCTTAGCTGAAATAGACCTAAATAAGACACTTTGAAGCATATTTAGAAATTTATCAAAAGATATTCAAGCAATTAAACGTTCTTCAAAATTTTTATGTTTATAATCAAAATAAGCATCTCTGCTAAACGAATATGACAAGCATAAGTACACTTAAATTTGATATTATTAAGGCACTAAGATGCTGAAAAGTAATATATGATTAAGGCTTTATTTGGGATGGCTTTCTTATTGCTTCATAAAACAATTTTTTAGTACAAAAATTTTAATTTTTGAACTAAAAAGCTGCTTTAAGAAGCAGTAAGAAAGCCACCCCAAACGAAGCCTAAGTTGATTTCTCCCATATTATTTCTTATCTAGGTAAATTTTGCGTGTTAATTTCTTAGATTTTTTATGTTTTAACAAATTAATTTATTTATTATTAATAAATTTGCTTATTTAATATAACCCCCTCTTATTTCTCTATTTCAATAGACAAATTTGTTGGTATTTCTTTTGTTTTGACTTATTTAGTTTCTTGTTTTATTTTGTATTGACTAGTTAAATATTAATTTAGAATTACTTGTTCATTCAAACTCTTACAAATTTTTTTATCTAAGAATTAAGATAAGAAGCTAAGTTCTTGTTCCTTTATTGAGGTTATTTATTCACTCGTCGATGTACGAATTCGACTAATTTAAGCAAGTCAAATACAAGCAAAAACGTGATCATATATATCTAAATAAATCAGGTATGAATATAAATGTGAAAGCTCGGCTTAATCTTAAGCCGAACATAAACAACTTTCAGTATGACTGAGGCTTTGTTTTGGAAGAAATTATTCTGTGCCGACGCCGAACGCCGTCCGGAGATCAACCAGAATGAGCCACATCAGTACCACGGCTCGGTACTACTCGGTACCGCAGCTCGGTATTGTTGACGTGGCTCATTCTGGTTGGTCTCCGAACATAGAGCTGAGTTCGACGTCCGCACAGAATAATTTCACTCATTTGGGATGACTTTCTTAATATTTCTTAAAGCAGCTTTCTGATATTGAGTGCATTAAGAATCACACTTTTTAAATTCTCATAAGAACATTCCAGCTTCTTGACTCCTTGTATTTTTTTCATCTCTCATATTTTTACAGAAGAAAATTTACTGTGCTGATTGATTAGCCAATCTTGATACTAAACTGAATATTAGTTTGCATTTATATGAAATAACTTTCCTT
This sequence comes from Dendrobium chrysotoxum, assembly GCA_019925795.1. NCBI lineage: Eukaryota > Viridiplantae > Streptophyta > Magnoliopsida > Asparagales > Orchidaceae > Dendrobium > Dendrobium chrysotoxum. The sequence goes on from CM034297.1 coordinate 53,442,780, forward strand.
ATGAACCCAAAGATTTAACTAAAGTTGATAAAATTAGTTTGCCATAGTTTGGAGGTGACTGAATTGGCATAGTTGGTTTGGCTTGCTTTCTCTTGATCATTATGGCTGTCCCTCTAGTTTGATATTGTTATTTCTTGTTTTTTTCCTCTCTTTTCTGAAGGAAAGGGGTGCAATTATGATATTGGTTATATGACTATGGGTTTATTACAATTAGGTTTATGTTTTACGTCGCCGCCTTCAATCTTCTCAAATATACACCTTATAGAGCACATTGTAGGTGCTGCAAGACTATATTTTTGAGACTTTTGAGTCAATTAAGGCTTTGTTTGGGATGACTTTCTAAATGCTGCTTAAAACAATTTTTTAGTAAACTTTTTACTAAAAAGATGTTTTAAGAAGCAATAAGAAAGCCATTCCAAACAAAGGCTAAGTCAAACTCACATACTCATCACATGCCAAAGCTTCGACCGCAAAATCTATTAGTTTATAATTAAAGCTCCTAACTAATAGATCAAAATGAGCTGCATCGATAAGATAATGTTGCCTTCAGTTTTTTTATTCCTCGCCAATTTAGTTACCCTTTGCAAGTTGTAGCTATTTAAAAGCTTACAGCTATTTACAATTTTTTTTGAAAAAATTAAAGCATAATTGATAAAATATAGAAAAAAATCAGATCTAAACAACCTCATTCAAAATTAATGAAATAATATTTTTAAGTTTGATCTAAAGCTGGGAAGAAACCATTGCATTTTTGTATTTCAATCAACATAGATATATTCATAAATTAATTGAACAAATGCACATCTTCAGCACAAAGGACATAAATGAGCTACTATTGAAAGAAATTTTCCATGCAACTCATGTCAGTATTGATTGAGAAATTAAACTTTTAATTAAGATATCTTAAATTTGACTCATAATACATATATGCATGCGTGCAAATTTAAGATTGAGGCTTCGTTTGGGATAGCTTTCTTCCTGCTTCATAAAATAGCTTTTTAGTAAAAAACTGCTTTAAAAAGCAATAAAGAAGATGAGCTTCGTTTGCGACGACTTTTTTGCTTATTCTTAAAGCAATTTTTAATAAAAAAATTTAAATTTTTGTACTGAAAAATTATTTTAAGAAGCAGTAAGAAAGCCATCACAAATGAAGCCTAAATTAACTCGAAATTGGAATGAGAAATTAGAATTAGGGAATCAGAGAATCTGCTCGCCAATCCTGTAGTAAATGCTTATGAAGTGACTGATTTTAGGAATAAATGAATTGATTTGGTGTCAATTATTATAATTTAGGTGGTAGTTATGGTATATAACTAATTATCTAATATATTTAATATAATTCTTGATTAAATTTGACAAATTAGATAGTTCTGAGACTAAAATATTCCATCATAAGTAGTGTGCTTATTTTGATATTTTTCTCTAATTTAGATTAAGGATCAATATTGTTGGAGTTTTTTGTTGAAGTGATTGTAAAGCTATTGTGAAAAAAATAATTTTTTTGAAAGCTGCTATAAAAAAATAACATCCTAGCACAAAAAAATTATTGAAATTAACGAGAAAGTAATAGTCAAGCATAAATTACGATTGCAGTTTAAAAAATAAAACTGTAGCTAAATTGGTTCGAGCAAGCCCTAAGATGAAACTAATTTTTCTACAAGTAACTATGATTTTACGATTACTTACAATCCTTCCACACAACTTGATTATTAGACAATACAACAAAGGCTTCGTTTGGGACAGCTTTATTATTACTTTTAAAAGCAGCTTCCTAGTACATAAGGTTTTAGTTTAAATTTTTTTTGTATTAAAAAATTGCTTTAAAAAGCAATAAGAAAGTCGTCCCACAAAGCCTAAATTTAAAAGATAAATATAAATAAATGACAAGACATTTACAATTGACAAAAATCATGAGAGAGACTTTAATAACGAAATTTCATAAACATGTTCAATAAAAATTAGCCCTACTCTGACATATATTCTGAAAGAATTATCCTTCCTTCAATTATAATTTGACACTTGGTAACTCAATAATAACCCCTAATAAAGACTCAGGATCTTTTAGATTATTCTATCCATGAGAAAACAATAGGTAAAAAGAGGCTCTAGGTTTGTTAGAGACCATTGAGAAACCCTAAACCTACATCTATCATCCTCTAAGATTCTATTCTAATCAAACTCTGAGCGTCATCAAAAAACAGCACTCACAATAACTTTATTCATAAAACTGTTGAAATTTTTTTCTTTTTCCCAATTCAAAGTTGAGATGACTCATTCTTACCTTTGGTCTATCATCTGCTTGGCTTTGGGAATTATTCAGCTGGAATCAGTAAGGAAGCAGCAGGATCTTAACTCATTGGATTGCACTGTCAACAAGAACAATGAAATTCAGAACAAAGGTTTTACACAGTTAAGAAGCCATTGTTCATGGCAATGGAACAATACTGCATTTACTCTTTTGAACTGCAGGTGTGTTGTTTTACATCAGAAAGTTCATGCATGAGGACAAATGAGAATACAATGTGGACCACTGAGCAGCGATCCGGAGTCTTAAGAGCAATATTGTTGCGTACAGTGACATGAAATGGTTTGAAAATTTTATAACAATAAACCTCTTAAAATAATGATGATGATGATGAAGACGAAGAAGAAGCTTACTAATAATGGTTGAAGCCACAGTGGAAGCTACAAATCACGTGGACCGTCAAATGATTGAATCTTCCTTAAATTCCAATGCAGGCCTTCATTGATGCTTCGCAGGAAGTCATTCGTGGAATCAACTTGGCATGCTGTGGGGACTGGCCAAGGAGCCATGCTGCATATGAGAGCATCACCAGGGGCCAACTGCTTCCTGTCTTTGCCATCAAAAGAGGCCCATGCCTGTCCTCTGCTGTTGAAAGGAACTTGAACTCTCAGCGTCGCATACTCGGGTAGTATCAGAGGTCGGAATGAAAGAGAATGAGGACAGATTGGCGTGAAAAGAATACCAGGAACCTATATTATCACAGTGTTAGAAACTGTAAAATGAGTTTATTAGCAAAAGTGTAAAGCAATGCTTTGTAAAATAATGTCATCTCCACTGTCGACTTCTCTGAGTAAAAAATGAGCCATATAGCTTACACATTTATTTGATGATAGTTATGTTGGAGAGTAAAACACTTCTGGCAAGTAAACGGTTAGCATTTTCTTGGAGAAAAAATAAAAAACTATCGAATTCGCTCTTAATTTACAACTTAGTTTTGCACACGAAAACTCTCCTAATCACTACAGGAGTGTGTAATGGTGTGCCAGTATTGAAGTATATTTCCTGCTCACCAACATCGTAGAGAATGCTCATAAAAGATCTCTCGATCTTCCATCAGCAACGGAATAATTTATGCAACTAATTACAACTCTGTGACGAACCCTTGTATTGGTGATGGAGAGCAAAAGAGGACAATTTTAAATATCATTTTAATAAAAGGACTACCAAGCCCTCGAAAGGAAAATATTATCAAACCATTGCTAAAAAAAAAATCCAATATCAACTTAAAATATCATTCTGTAATGTACGAGTACCATATTTGAATGACCCCTCAATCATTTTTTTAATATAAAATGTTTATCAATTTCCACATGCCTAGTTCTAGCATGAGAGACTGGATCAATGCTAATTATAGCTTGGCTGTCACATATCATCACTATCGATTCTTTAATGTGGTTAAATTGGTCTTCCGATAACATTTTGAGCCACATTCCATCACAAATTCTACGAGTAATGACCTTGAATTCAACTTCAATGCTATTTCTAGCAATCACTGCCAGTTTTTTTACTTCTATAGATGACCAGATTTCCTCACATGCATGAACAATAGCAAAATGTAGATTTTAAATTAGTTCCTAGCCCAATCAGCACCACTAAAATTTTTATACTATATAATTTCTTTTTGAAAAAAGACATTTCCCAATAGTTCTTTTTAGGTATCTTAATATCCTGTGGACCGAATCAAAGTGTTCTTTAATTGGAGTATTCAAATATTGGTTAACCACATTAATAGAGTAACATATGTCAGGAAAAGTATGGGATAGATAAATGAGATTTCCAATAATACGGTGGCACCTTTCTTCGTCAGCTTGGAGAGTGTCACAATTTTGTTGATAGCATCTATAGAAGTCTCTGCATGTTGCATCCCATCATTCCAATTTCTTTTAAAAGATCAAGTATATATTTTTCTTGAGAGACAGACATACTTTTTTTAACCTTATGATTTCCATACCCAGGAAATATTTTAGGGCTCCCAGATCTTTAATTTTAAGTTAATTTGTTAAAATTCTTTTATCTTTTTACCAGTTAGAATAATATTATCCATGTAGGCAATCAAGATAGTGATTTAATTAACATGTGATTTCTTTACAAAAAAAAAAAGTTGATTAGCATGCCCTTAAAAGCATCGATATTTTTTAATTATAGTGGTAAACTTTCCAAACTAGGCATTTCGATGTTACTTTAATCTATATAAGCATTTCTCAAGTTTATTAACTTTATCTTTATTGTCCATAGTGTTACAGGATTAGCACCCTTGGGCCCACCCTCCCTTGACATATGAAAAGCCATCCTCGGGACATGAAAAGCTACCCTTGGGATATGAAAAGTCACCCTCGTAACATGAAAAATCACACTTGGGAACCTTCACACCTTTAATTACCTACCATAGAAGGAAGTGCTGAGTGGTGTATAAATAGGGGTATTTTCTTTAAGTTTAATATGTGTTGATTGCTTTTTTTTTTTTTAAGAGAGGAGTTGTATTATGGGTTCCTAGCTGCGCTTAGGTTTGGGATAGCCGATCCACCTCTCCAATAGTGAATCACTGTATCTTGTAGTGTTCTAGTATCTATTTCCAGTGTTTATTTCAACAATATAATTTCAGATTTCAATTTTCATCTCCTACAAATCTATTTGTTGTTTTTTCACTATTTTTACCCTTCAAGGTGTAACAAATTGGTATCAAAGCGAGATGAATGGCAGCAAAGAAGATGAACACATTGGAAGGCGAGATGGAACAAATCAAGGCAAGAATGGAAGAAAGATATTCCGGCATGGAAGGAAAGCTCTCATCCATAAAAACCGCTTTGAAAGCTTGGAAGACATGAAGAAAATGATCGAGATGCAATCACAAGCCTCATCGACGGTTCCAAGGGCTAAACCAAAGGGAAAGGAAATTCAAGAAGATGATGATGAAGTGGAAAGTGTTTACCCTCAAGGACCACCACGGGGGCCTCCGATGGTAGGTGGATCGGGGTTTTCAGAAGAAAGGACAGCAAGAAGGGGGAAAGCTGAACAATTTGGGAGACCATCCAGGCATGGTGGGAGGTGGACTGGGGGAGGTAGTGGCTGGGCTGAGCCATGGGAGCTAAATTAGCCAAGGGGAATGGAGGAAGGGAGAGAATCACACCATCACTACACAGGGGGAACTATGGAGAAGCCATGGGGGCATCGATGTGAGATCAAGGAAGTTGAATATGCCGATTTTTGAAGAGGAAGATGATCAAGGTTGAGTGTATCGGGTGGAGCGTTACTTTGTTATCAATGGGCTAACGGAAAGGGAGAAGCTCATGTTGGCGGAGCTATGTTTGGAGGGAAAAGCCCTAGCTTGGTTTCAGTAGAGGGAGGCTAGGTATCCGATCTATTCATGGGGGAAATTTAAGGATTGTTTGTTTGAACGTTTCTGAGCCATTCAGGAGGGAGACCTCCACAAACAGTTCTATGCTTTAACTCAGGATGGGACAGTCATGGAGTATCGGGAGAAATTTTAGCTGTTGTCGGGTCAGCTGAGGGGGATTTGCAAAGAAGGGTTGGAAGGGAATTTCATGAAAGGCCTTAAGGAAGACATACAAGCAGAACTCAAGGTGTTAAGACCCAGAGGGCTAAGGGAGACGATGGAGCTAGCTTAGAGAGTGGAAAAAATATCAAAGGTAGAAGGCCAGCTGGAGCAACACCATGGGAGGGGCTTATAAGAGTATCTCTACGACCTGGCATTGAAGACCCAGATGGTGTCGTTTCAGAGGAAAGTGCCAAAGGGGAAGGGAACTGGAGTTCGTCCTGGAGACAATTTCAAGCGCCTTATAGACGCAGAGGTGCAGAATAGCAGGCAAAATTGTATGCTTCAAGTGTGATAAGAGATTTATACTGGGACATAGGTGCAAGGATCCAGTCCTTCAGGTCTTGATGGTCTGCGAGGGAAAGGAGAGAGAGGACGAGCTGGAGGAGGTCGTAGAGGAAACATCACAATTACATTTAGACTTGGAAGAGGTGTCCCAAAACTCCGTGGTGGGATTCACTTCTAATCGCACCATGAAGATGAGGGGGCAAATCGGGGAACAACCAGTGGTGGTTTTGGTGGACATTAGGGCTACACATAACTTCATCTCGAATTCGGTCATGGGCCGATTGAGGTTGCAGTTGGAGGAGACAGAAGGATGTGGGGTGATGATGGGGATGGGTAAGATAGAGAGGAGTCGGGGGATATGAAAGGGGGTGGTGATGACTTTGCAGGATATTTAGGTGGTGGGAGACTTCCTTCCCCTAAACTTGCGAAGTACTATTATGATTCTAGGGATGAAGTGGCTATAGACCATGGGAGAAATGAAGGTGGACTGGAAATCTCTGACCATGGAGGTTCATATAGAGGAAAAGAAGGTAGTGCTATGAGGAGATGTTAGATAATGCAAAACCATGGTGTCACTTAAAACCATGCTCGAGACAATCTAGGGTGTGGGTCTGGGGCACTTGGTGAAGTTACAAAGCATAGAGGGGGTCAAGGAGCAAGAGACAGAGGAAATCCCATTGGGGGTCCAGCAAATTCTGCAGCAATTTCAAGAAATATTATGGCAACCTATCAGGTTACCACCACCACGAGAGAATGAGTATGCCATCACCCTAAAGGAGGGGATCTATCCTATAGGGGTCAGGCCATACCGTTACTCCCAAATCCAGAAAGATGAGATAAAGAGGTTGAACAAGGAGATGCTTGAAGCAAGAATCATTAGACCTAGTGTGAGCCCTTTTTCTAATCCAGTTATGCTGATGAAGAAGCAGGATGGCAGTTGGAGGTTTTGTGTGGATTATAGGGCTTTGAATAAGGAAATGGTGCAATATAAGTTTTCCATTCCAGTGATTGATGAACTCTTAGATGTGTTATTTGGAGCAATGATCTTCTCCAAGATTGATTTGAAATTGGGATACCATCAAATAAGGATGAAAGCAGCTGATGTACATAAGACGGCACTTAGGACACATGAGGGGTACTACGAGTTCCTGGTGATGCCCTTCGATCTCACCAATGCCCTTGCCACCTTCCAGTCCCTCATGAACCAAGTGTTCCAGCCGTATCTCAGAAGGTTTGTTTTGGTATTCTTTGATGACATCTTGATATACAGCAGGACAGAAATATAATACTGGGAACACTTGAAGACAATATTGGATACTTGAGGGAGCATCAGTTGTTTGCCAACTGGAAAAATGCTCGTTCGGGCAATCATGAGTGGAGTATTTAGGAAATGTGGTGTTGAGAGAGGGGGTGTCAGCTAACCAGTCCAAGGTTCAGGCCATGGTGGGCTGGCTTCTTCCTAAGAACTTGAAGAAGTTGCGGGGTTCTTAGGGCTCACCGATTACTACTGAAAATTTGTTAAGGGATACGACACCATTGTGGGACCTTTGACAGAACAATTGAAGAAGGATAGCTTCAAATGAGGGGAGGGAGCGACACGAGCTTTTCAGGAGTTGAAGAAAGCTATGATCAATATGCTAGTATTGGTGCTTCTTGATTTTGGGAGACCATTTGTGGTGGAGACAGCTGCATCAGGTTATGGGCTGGGAGCAATACTCATGCAAGACCAAAGGCCTATTGCATCTTTCAGCTAGGGCAAAGCTCAAGTTTGTGTATGAACGAGAGCTGATGGCAATTGTCTTGGCTATTTAGAAGTGGCGGCCCTATTTGTTGGTGAAACATTTATAGTCAGGACATATCAAAGGAGTCTGAAATATTTGTTGGAACAACGGATGTTCACTGAGGAGAATCAGAGATGGCTATCTAAGTTGCTTTGATATGAATTTGAGATCTAGTACCGATCGGGCTTAGAAAATAAGGCAGCATATGCCTTATCTAGGAGGGTCGAGGAACCCCAATTGGCAGCCTTGTCAGTACCAATGATCTTGGATTGAGAATCATTGAGGTAGGAGAGCGAGCAGAATGAAGGGTTGAGAAAGATCAGGAAAGAGTTGTTGAAGGACCCGAACAGTCACCCAAGTTATGCTCAGAGGGGGGAGCAGTTACTCTACCAAGGGAGGTTTGTGTTACCACGAACCTCATGTTACATTCCCAAACTACTGTAGGAGTTTCATGGCAATGCGATAGGGGGACATTCAAAAGTACAAAAGACATATAGACGACTATCAGCTGAGTTATATTGGGCGGGAATGCATCGGGACGTAGAAGATATGATAGCAAGGTGTGATGTGTGCCAGCGGCATAAGTACCGGACTATGGCACCCGAGGAGAGGGGGGGGGGGGTTACTGCAACCACTAGCTTTACCTGAGAAGGTCTGGGTTCATTGAGGATTTGTCACGCTCGGAGGAATATTTAGTGATACTAGTGGTGGTAGATCGACTAAGCAAGTATGCCCATTTCATTCCGCTGAGACATCCCTACACTACCATCTTCGTCGCCACGGTCTTTATTCGAGAGACAGTTTGCTTACGTGACATTCCTGAATATATAGTATCAGATATAGACAAAGTGTTCCTCAGCCATTTTTGGAAGGAGTTATTCAAGATGCAAGGGATGGTCCTGAAAAGGAGCACGGCATATCACCCAGAGGAGGATGGCTAAACGGAAGTGGTCAACAGGAGCGTGGAGACATACTTGCATTATTTTGTATCTGATACACCAAAACTATGGGCTAAATGGTTAGCATGGGCGGAGTATTGGTATACTACATCTTTCGACACAGCCGCGCAGACTACCCCTTTCATGATTCTGTATGGGAAGGATATACCTCATCTAATACATTACGGGCAAAGCACTACACCAGTATCCATTGAGGGTTTGCCATGCTCGGAGGGATATTTAGTGATACTGGTGGTGGTAGATCGACTAAGCAAGTATGCCCATTTCATTCCGCTGAGACATCCTTACACTACCATCTTCGTCGCCACGGTCTTTATTCGAGAGGCAGTGTGCTTACATGACATTCCTGAATCTATAGTATCAGATAGAGACAAAGTGTTCCTCAACCATTTTTGGAAAGAGTTATTCAAGATGCAAGGGACGGTCCTAAAAAGGAGCACATCATATCACCCACAGGAGGATGTCTAAACGGAAGTGATCAATAGGAGCGTGGAGACATACTTGCGTTGTTTTGTATCTGATACACCAAAACTATGGGCAAAATGGTTAGCATGGGCATAGTATTGGTATACTACATCTTTCGACACAGCTGCATAGACTACCCCTTTCATAATTCTGTATGGGAAGGATACACCTCATCTAATACATTACGGGTAAAGCACTACACCAGTATCCAGTGTAGATCAGTACTTAGAGGAGAGAGACAGGATACTAGCAGAACTCAAAGGGAATCTACTGAGATCTCAATAACTTATGAAAAAGAAGGCAGATGAACACAGATGGGAAGTACAATTCAAGACTGGGGACAGAGTTTATTTGAAACTGAGACCATATTGGCAAAAGGCACTAGCCAAGAGGAAGAATGAGAAGCTATCCCCACTTTACTTCAGGCCTTATAAGGTGAGGGAGTGTATTAGGGCAGTAGCCTATCGTCTGAGGTTACCAGCAACATCATCAATACACCCAGTATTTTCATGTATCACAACTAAGGCGTGCTATCGGAGATCACACACTCTCTTCCTCACTCCCTCTGACATTGACTGAGGACATGGAGGTGACTCTAGAACCCATGAAGGTCGTTGGAATACGACAAGGGATGATAGGAGCAAAGGAGGTCCTAATTCAATGAAGGGATCTACTTGATTACGAAGCTACATGGGAATCGTATGAGGTGATCAAGAAGCAATTTCCATCCTTTCACTTTGAGGACAATGTGCTTGTTTGGGAGGGGAGTATTGTTACGGGAATAACACCCTTAGGCCCACCCTGCTTGAGATATGAAAAGCCATCCTCGGGACATGAAAAGCCACCCTTGGGATATGAAAATCCTCCTCATGACATGAAACGCCACCCTTGGGATATGAAAAGTCACCCTTGGAACATGAAAAGCCACACTTGGGACCCTCCACACCTTTAATTACCTACCATAGAAGGAAGTGTTGAGTGGTGAAATAGGGCTATTTTCTTTAAGTTTAGTATGTGTTGATTGCTATTTTTTTAGAGAGGAGTTGCTGTATTCTGGGTTCCTAGCTGTACATAGGTTTGGGAGAGCCGATCCACCTCTCCAATAGTGAATCACTTGTATCTTGTGGTGTTCTAGCATCTATTTCCAATGTTTATTTCAACAATATAATTTCAAATTTCAGTTTTCATCTCCTACAAATCTATTCATTGTTTTCTCACTGTTTTTACCCTTCAAAATGTAACACATAGTCTCAAATCCAAGCTGAATATTCATATCCACTTCTTCTAGATCTCCATCTAGAAAGATATTTTTGAAATCTAGTTGGTAAAAATCAAGATTTATGGCTAGAGAGAGGATGATTAGGACATAATTAATCTTAGAAATCGTTTAAAGGCTTCTTAATAATCTATGTCATGAGTTAGAGTAAATCCTTTTGCAACCATTCTAACTTTATATCGTTTAATGCTCCCATCAACCTTGTATTTTATATTGAAGATCTATTAGCATCCAATAGATTTCTTTCCTTTTGGTAAAATCATGAGTTTCCATGTGACATTCTTTTCAAGAGCTTTCATTTCTTTATAATCAACATCTCTCCATTCAGAGATTTTTCATGCTCCATAAATGTTATTAAGAATGTTCACACTAGAAAAGTTAATTGTAACAACATTAAACTAAGAAGATAGGTTGTTGTAAGTGGTGTGCTCATTGATCAAATATTTTGTATAAGGTTTTATTTTTCTTGCACCGTTCCTATGAACAATTAGGATGTCAAAGTTATAATTGGTGTTGCTGTGAAACCCCTTAAGTAAAAAGATGCTAAACTCTTAAATATTGACACATCTTTTGGCGTAATGGTTGAAATTTTATTAAGAAACTCTGCAGTTAAGCATACTCATCCCAGAGAAATCTTAGGATGGATGACCTCCTGAGAAGTTACACCAACATGACAAAACCGTGAGGCCTTTAGGCCAAAGCGGACAATATCTCGATAGTTAAGAGTTTGAGTTGTTACAAATGGTATTAGAGAAATACACTAGCCAGAATATGGGAACTAAGTGTCATACAAGACAAAGTGCTACTCCATGGGAGCCACCTCTTGAATCTTGTATAAGACAAAGTGCTACGTGGCGGGGTCACCACTTAAACTTATAGGGGTCACCTCTAGAATCATATCTGCCTGGTGGATGATTCTGGGATAAAGATACTAACGAGGACATCAGTTACTTAAGTAGGGGAGATTGTGAAACCCCTTTAATAAAAAGATGTTAAACCCTTAAACATCGAGGTGCATTTTGATTTAATGGTTGAAATTTCATTAAGAAACTCCGCATTTAAGCATGCTCATCCCGAAGAAATCTTGGGATGGGTGACCTCCTGGGGAGTTATACTAATAGGATAAAACCATGAGGCCCTTAGGCTAAAGCGAACAATATCTCGACAGTTAAGAGTTTGGGTTGTTATAGTTACATTGTGAATGATACTCGAAGCTTGATTTAGAGGGTGGTTTTTTATGTACATGAATACTTTGTTCACTAATGCTCGTTAGATGTTCTTGGCATCTAGTATAAACCAATCATCTGTAACTTAAAAGTTGAGAATTTTCAAGCGATCAGGGTTTTATAGGAGGGTTAGGAAGAGATGAAGCCTATATGTTAGTATGATAGATAACAGACTCAAATTCATGAAGAGTGTTGAAATTCTCTTCCTAAATATAAGTTTTGGAAAAGAAGGAATGATTTTCAAAGAATATTATACTCATAAATATGATAATCTGAATTTATGAAATGATTTTTTTTAATTAAAAATCTGAATTTCAGTGTCATGCCTTGCCGAAGAAGAAAGAGGAGGAAATGAAGGAAAGAGAGAAGCATTTTTATTTAAGCATACTATTAATACAAACAGTATGAATGAATATAACATGTGGTTGAGTAATAGCTGATCGTTATTACTATTAAAAAAATATGATATTAATATGTGTGAAAAATAAGTAAAATGAAGGTTTCACTAACGTTGACTAGAGACTAACTAACCTGTACAGGATGGTGGGTCGACGGACTTTCTTTTAAATATATGGTTTGGTGTTATCCTCGGCTGATTCACGTGATAAAGATTGTGAGTGATAAGGAGTTATTACTGTGTCGACGGACAAAAGAGTGATGACTCTGTTTACTGAGCCAATGGTTATTGACTACGGATTACTGATGCTAGAAAATACCACTTAAGCTAGGACTTCTTGATTAATATGATTAATGAAATGCATTTTACTGATTCATCATTAGTTCATTACTGTACGGCTTTACTGTTCACTATTTGCTGATTTATTATCGTTGTACGAATTTACTGTTACTATTGTGGGTTTATTGATACCGATATGGATATCAATACTGTCACATATATTAATACTAATGCTACTACTGGTATACTGTAACTATTATTGCTAGTGTTATTGATTCACTGTATTGTTTACTAATTGACTGATTATGTGACGTACTGAGCATATGATTACGATACTACACTGATACTGATATAGAATGTGATTACTGTTATTAGTTTAGTGCATTGATATTATTGCTCCCGGTTTACTGCATTGATATGATTTATGATAGTCTTTACCGATGCTTTGATTTTAGGAATTTATACGATTCATTTACTCATGTTGACCTAAAATCCTACATAAAATCTCAAAAATCCAGCTTACATACAACTCGGCGTTAGTCGAGTCTCCTCCTATATTCCCTGCACAAATCCCACACCTCGATTACGCTTCTGTTCGCGTTAATAAAATGAGGACGAACGACCTCGTTTCTGTTTTCCAGCACACAAGTAGCCGAGACCCCTACCGATCTTCCTCACTATGTCCGCACAGCCCGCCGACTTCCAATAGCCCTTATGATTCCCTCCACTTCAGCCGAACCAAATCTCGCAGTTCTTCACGACCTCCTTGCCCATTAGCCACTCGATCCCGATCAAATCAAAGTCGCACTTCCTCCGTCTTCAACCATTGTGCCGCAAGCCCGATTGGGCTTCCTTTGAAGATCCAGCCGCCGATACCCATTTCCGTTCCAGCCGAACCCACGCACACCTGCCCACTGGATCGAGCATCTCCATAGCCCGATTCCACACCTTCGATCTCCAAAGCCAACTAACCTCAAGCCCTAAACAGTCCGCAAATCTCTCATCACATGCACTAGATCCGATTCAACCTCACGCCTCCATCCCTGTAGCTGACTTCCTGTTTGAATGCAAGGTTCAATCGAATAGAGCTCGATCCTCCCTGCATCGATGGGCCCTCACGCTTCTACAGCCACAAGCTCTGGGCCTTCTCTCTCAATCCCGCTCTGCCTGTGTCGATCTACCTCACAGCAAGCAGCTCGACCTCCAATTGGGTCAAATCCCTACCTGTTGAGGCCAGTTGACTTTCGACTCCAATGCCCTGTACCACCCGAGCTCCATAGCTATCTCCATCTCTCAGATGCATATCACAGAAAACCAAACCTCCCTTCGTAAACATCTCGTGCAAGCAACAACTGACCCGAGCCCAATAGAGCCGATCCACACAACCCTCCTCCTCTTAAAGCCGTAAACAACTATGTCCGATCCATCCCCTATCCAACTGCTAAAACCGATCCAATCCATTTGTTGTTTCCTCATAGAATCTTTACACCTCTTCAATAGCTTACTCCAGCAAACTAGAAAAAGCCATCCACCAAAAACCAACCAACACCAAATTCAACCACTAAATAGCCCTCACACCCTCTCACAAAATCCAAACAACAACCCTTTTTTTATATATTTTATTTTATTATTAATGTTAATTACTATGATTAATTAATAATTAGTTATTAATATTATTACTATTATTAATACTATTACTATTATTACCATTATTATTATTATTAGTTTAAAAAAGAGGAAATTCAAAAAAAGGAGAAAAAAAAAGAGAAAAGCTTCCAAAAAAAGATAAGTTTTCTGGATTTGTGCGTTTGCGACGATCCTCATGCCCTTAACATCGACACTGGCACCGCCGTCATCACTCACTCAAATGTAAATGCTACAAACTAAAAAAAACTCAAAAAGTCCCATTCTCGGCGCTCGCGGCGCACCAAAAAAATACCTAAACATGCTTTTCTTTAGTGTGGTGGGAGGGAATCCGATGCGAAGCTCGCAGCGAGGCGGGTAGGCATTATACACACTTTTCTTTAGCATGGCGGGGTAAAATTTAAGTACATGTGTGCATGCCTCAATGCCGGTGGAGAAAAACTGCATTTTCAAGCAAGTACCCCTAACGACCCATACACTATTTTCTCTGGCATGATGGGATTGAAGACCACGGCCGCGGTGTCACCCGACACCTACTGCACACGTTTTTCTCTAGCATGGCGGGAAGGCCCAGCTCCTAAGATTTCTCCTAAACAAGGGAGACGCCGGGAGGCTACCGAATTCAAAGTGAAGATGCAGGGGACTTTAATGAACAGGGGATCTAAATGAACAACAGAAAACTGAATTTGTAGATTATTGGACAACTACAGGGAACAGAACTTGAATGAACAGTAGGGAACCGGACTTTAAATTAATAAACACCTAATCAAATTGAAAATACAAACACTAATTAAAAATCTAAATTATTCAAATAAATATCAATGATCAAACAAAGGAACTCGTGGTGAACAAGCCCTCAGTGTGAATGGATCACGGGCGATGAAATTTAATTAACTTGTAAAATGTAAACAAGTGCAAGCGAACATCAGCAAGCAATATAGGCAAATGCAGTAAATCCTGCGAGTAATAATTGATGCATGATGAATGTGATGGGCTCTTACAACGGTCTCTATGCAGTCAAGTACACCAACTCGCTTGCAAATAATATACAAACAACATACAGTGAATGCCACGATATCCCTGTAATTAATACAGACAGAGGTGACAACCTACCCGCAAGAGGTGATAGTAGATATGCTGAAGGTATGATGAGTCCCCTGTCAGCATAGATACACATGTGATGTACTATTTGCGAGCAAGGACATAAGATATGCAATGAATGTAAGCACCTACGAACATCACTAGAGGACTCATGGTGCATAGAACAGCTCGCCTATGGATTAAAGAAGTAGGGTTATAACAAAACTTGCAAACTCGTAACATGCATGGAAGTCACACTTGTGGATGCTATTAGAAGACTCATGTTCAATGCAGCTTGCCCACAAGTGATAGCAGGAGGCTGGTGATGCACACAATGACTTTCCCATAAACAACATTAGAAGGATAATGGAGAATACAACAGCCTGCTCACAAGCAGCTGTACGAAAACTCATCATATACTATTTATAGGCAAATATAAAAGAACTATAGTAAATGCAAACGCCGATAAGTATCGTTAGAAGATCTGTTTTCAATATAACTTGCCTACAAATGATAAAGCTTCTTGCGAACATACATGGTGTAGAATACGATGAATACAAATACTTGTTGGCAATGATGGGAAATTTGTCGTATGCACAATAATATGACTAGTTAACTACGAATGATAGTCAGCAACAGGCAATGGATGCTATGACATCCTTGTAGCCAACAACTAGTCAGTGTCAGGCGAATACACTGATTTCCCCCACAAGCAAGGGTAGTCAAAATGCAGCAAATGCAAGCGCCTACGAGCTGCCGTAGGAAACTCGCTATACACAAATACAAAAAGCTTTGATAAATGCAAGCACCTACAAGTTGAGTAGCAAGGGCAGCGAATATCGCAGCACTCCTGAGGTCAACAACCATTTAGTATCAGGCAAATACACTGATTCTCACAAGCAAAGGTGGATGACATGCAACAAATGCAGACACTTATGAGCTGTCGTAAAGGATCCGTCACATAGGTAATGTGTTATCTGCAAGCAAGCAAAGAAGCCTGTGAGGAATGCAATTATCTATGAACAACTGCAGGAGATTCGTTAGTGCACGACAGTCTACCTACATATAGCAACAAGTGACTCGTAGCGCATCGCTACAACCTACTTGCAAGTGATGGTGGAAGATTCACGCTAAACATGATGCGACCATTGTTAGCCCTTAGGTACACATTGATGAACCACAAACAACGTTAAATAAACCTTTCAATGCACAACAGCTCGCTCGCAAGAGATAATGAGTGACCCAAAGAAATCAGTAATAACAATTGCGGGCCACTAAAGCGCAACGCCACGCCACCGGATCCGCAACACACGTATAAGCAGACAGAAGACGTTTCTCAAGCTTCAAATACAAATTTGCGCAAACTTTAGCGACAATCACTTAGCGCGAATAATTATATTTAAATATTTAAATGCTCCCTCTCATGCATTAAAATATGATTACCCGCATGGGCCCTGACGAGCGTAATGCGTGCACATAGTGACGTCTAAGGATGTTGCGCGGGTTAAGAAATGAACTTAAGTTCGAGCCCGATCCTTCTATGAGAATGGATAGGAGTCGACATGGCTAAAACTATTAAACAAATATATAGTCGCGACATCGACCGGGATATTTATTTTATACGTTCATATTAGACCTTCAAGATCTATAATGAAGAAAATTCGCTAATAAAGGAATAAAGCTGACAACGAACCCGATCCTCTATCGACAAATTGACAGAGTTGACAAGGTTCAACAAACAAAACAAAAATACCCATAAATACCCCAATGAGGGTCGTGTTGACAGGAAATTTCAATCGAAGGGGACCACAAACATTTATAATATATCCCAAATGGTCATAAAAAATCACAATCCAAAAAATATCAAGATTTAAAATATTTAAACTTAAAATAAATCATCGAACACTTAAAGCAAAATCCATCCACCCTCCGCAACAGTTTGTTGAGGAGGATAAATTTAAAAATTACTTTAGCTTATAAAGAGCTAATATCTTATCGAGAATATCGCTAGGATTCATTCTCAAACAATCTCTTGCTAGTAAGGATGTGGCGCATGTCCTCTAACCGGTGGTTTCGACGTCAAATGGCACCACACCGATGGTTTCGCCACCAAATGGCACCGCAGGTAAACGGTTATGATCAGGACCCTCTGATCGGATGATTTTGCTGCCAAATGGCACCGCTAAATTACGGTTATGATCAGAGCCCGCATATTCCCTAATGTCTTCAAATCCTTACGATATGAATCAATAGGATAAAATCGATAGGGCATAAAGTCCTCTGTTAGCTAAGGTGGATTCAAATTTATCCCCTTAAATAAATATCACCCCAAATCTACAAGGTACTCTTGGACGAAGAAACCCATGGTTGTCAACAAGGATCTTTCTGTCAGGTTGGGTCGACTACCTCCTCTGACTAAGTAGACCAGGGATCATGATGACCCGGGACAACGGAACCATGGGATTTTGATCAGGTCCATCATCACTCCCCCATCATCCGCCTTAAGTGCAAGGTGACAAAATTTTAATTTTAAATATTAAATTTTAAATATCTAACCATGTTGCTACTATACACCAGATACTATGTATCTTTACATATATGTTTAACGACTAGCCTTAATTGAAAGTGTTCTCTCTCATTATTGAGAGGGTAATTAGCTATAGGGGCTTACGCCTATAGGAAACCTGAACTAAAGTCCGAGCAAAATGAGGGCGACATCTCTAGATAGTGTCTTATTTAAAAACTAGTAACAGCCATTTGTTAAACTGTCCTCGATGACCCAAAAATGAACGAAAAGAAAGAAAGGGGTCCACGGAGAGGCTAAGGCACGAATTTTTGAAGCCCACAACTAATTGCATTGATTGATAGTACTGATACGACAACTGCTTTATGGTTTTGACACTTGTATTAGTTTATTGGTTTTCATACTATACTGCTTTACTGGTTCCCATATCATATTTTTTTATTGTTTACTAACTCTACTGCTATTGTATGTGAGTTTTACTATTTCTGCGCTGATTCATGATCACATGACTGTTACTGGTATAGAACTGATTAGACATGCATACTGCTTCTTTGTCGTGCTTTGATTCAGTTGTAGGATTTGGTGATCTGCTAGGTTATTTAGCTCATTATATGCGATTTAAATGATTTCAGATCAGGGCAGAAGATCAGGAGTATGAAGCTAATCAGATTTCTCCAGGGTTACTATTAATCATTTCTTTCTATCTGCAGTTATTCTTTTGTACGCATGACTGAAATGATAGATTATATTTGTATGATTCTTGAGTATTGTATATGATTTTGAAGAAATGAATAGAGATGCATATGGATGTTTTGATTAAAAGAATTTGCTTCTGCTGGTATTTGATTTTATTCTAATAAATAAAATTAGATAACTCTGATTGTTGTCTAATAAAAGATAAAAGAAAGAATTCTTCCAAATTAAATTATGGGACATCACAATAAAATATTAAATTATTTTTGAATAGTAAGAAAATAACCAAAGATGCACTTAATAGCTTTTAGTTTAAATATGCTACATTCATGAGGTGGGACATGAACCAAACATCTTAAGGGAAATAGTGGAGATAAATCCGTTTGTGGCATATGTTTCAAGGAGCACTTGGCAGAGATTTTTAATTTGAGGCTCTTTTATGGCATTTAGATTCTTGTTTTTATCGGCGTATTAGTAAAACCGAAGTTAGAGAGGCTATAAAGAAAATGAAGTGTGGAAAAGCTGTTGGACCTGATGATATTCTAATAGAGGTGTGGAAATGCTTTGGAGATGAAGGAATTTCTTGGCTTACTAAACTTTTTAATACTATTTTGAAGACTAAAAAGATGCCAGATGAGTGGAGAATGAGTGTGTTGATTCCTATTTTTAAGAATAAAGGTGATGCACATGATTGTGCAAATTATAGAGGAATTAAATTAATGTGTCATACTTTAAAATTATGGGACCGAGTTATGGAGCGTAGGTCACGGCGTGATACTAATGTTTCTCAAAATCAGTCGGGTAGGTCTACTATGGAAGCCATACATTTATTGAGAGGTTTGATAGAGAAATATAGAGAGAATAAAGAGGATCTACATATGATATTTATTGATTTAGAGAAAGAATATAATGAAGTTCCAAGAGAAGTGCTATAGAGAGTCCTTGAAAAGAAAGGAGTTAATAATGCTTATATTCAAATCATTAAAGATATGTATGTAGGAGCTATTACTTGTGGCCAAACACAAGATGGTTTGACCAAGTATTTTCCAATTTTGGTTGGATTACATCAAGGATCAGCCTTAAGCCCATATCTTTTTGCTTTAGTCATGGGCGTTCTCACTAGACATTTGCAAGAGGATGTACCTTGGTGTATGCTTTTTGCTGATGATATTCTTCTTGTTGATAAGACTAGAGAGAGTTGAAGGTAAACTTGAATTATGGAGGTCAACCTTAGAGTTTAAAGGTTTTTGCTTGAGTAGATCTAAAACTGAATATATAGAGTGTAATTTTAATAGTAATAAACCTAGTGGGGGGATTGTGACTTTGAGCGATCTAGTCATTAATAAGAGTATACGTTTTAGATATCTTGGATCTATTGTTCAGAGTGATGGTGAAAAAGATGGGGATATTATCAGTAGAATTCAAGTTGGATGGTTGAAGTGGAGGAATACATCGAGCTTGTTGTGTGATAGAAAAGTCCCCCTCAAACTTAAGGGAAAATTCTATAAGATGGTGGTGAGACCTGCAATGCTTTATGGTGCATAATGTTGACTATTAAAAGAGAAGCATAATACTAAGTTAAGTGTTTCAGAGATGAGGATGCTCAGGTCGATGAGTGGGTTTACCCTTAGAGACAGGATATGAAATGAGCATATACGTGAAAAGGTTGGAGTAGCTCTAGTGGAAGATAAGATTAGAGAGAGTTGCCTTAGATGGTTTGGTCACATAAAACGACGGCCTTCCGATGACCCGGTTAGGAAAGTAGAGGTATTAGATTTGACTTATATTAAGAAAGGTAGAGGTAGACCTAAAAAGACTTGGTTAGAAAATATTAGAAATTATATTTCTTTATTAGATTTAAAAGAGAATTTGACTTTTAACAGGACACAATGGAGAAAAAAGATTCATGTAGCCGACCCCACGTAGTGGGACAAAGGCTTGATGTTGTTGTTGTTGTTGCTGTTGCTCTTTTATGGCATTTAATTAATAAAGTATGTAGTTTTTTGGACAACTTCTTCCCAATATTAATTTGGAATATTGCTTGTAATCATGAGGACTGTAATAACTTCCAGAAGATGCCTATTTTTCTTTTCCAAAATCCCATTCTGTTGACGTTTATATTTAAAAGAGAGTCAATGTATAATCTCTTATTAAAGATAGAAAAGCACTAATGATGCTGCTGTTTTCCAATAGATTAAAATGAGAAATATACCTGTGGATGGACCATTGATCCTCCAGCTGCAAGTGAGTAGGCTGTACTACCAGATGTTGTTGATAATATTAATCCATCTCCTTGCACACACGTAACAAATGAACTATCACAGTAGCATTCTAGATAAGTAAGGTATGAAGACATTCCCCTGTCAATCGTGACTTCATTAAGGACAAGAATGGGTTCTTCAGTCTCTATTTCATCTTTGGCAGCTTCTCGAATAACATGGCATTGCAGCCGGTGACGTAATGTGATGCTCATGGGTCCCTTCAATACTGCATCCAAATACTCTCGATAGTTTTCACTTTCTACAGGCAGTTAATGAAAACAAAGGTGTAATGCAATACAAAACTCTAGGTTAAAAAAAAAATCTAGGAGTATGAAATTAAAAAAAAAAATCAAGTCTCAATAAAAAAGAAGCATCAACTCCAGTTCGCATGGCAGCATGAACAAGGATAACCGCTAAATGCATGCTAATTAAAACCGTTGCATTACAAAGTTTCTGTAATGAAATACAGCAGTTAACGCAGTCAACCTAGTTTCACATCACCAAAAGTTAAGATGAAGGGGTTCATAAAGCTAGACTCTGCGTGCGCGCATGCGCGTGCAAGAGAGAGAGAGAGAGAACTTGTTAATCAAAGACAGTTTCATCTTTGGAATGTATTTGAAAAGCAGTTTGATCAGTTAGGTAAGACAAGCTACTTCGATCAGGAAGATATGCTTTTTTAGTGAAAAAGCTGAGACAAGTCCAACAACAACATCAAGCCTTTGTCCCACTACGTGGAGTCGGCTACATGAATCTTTTTTCTCCATTGTGTCCTGTTAAAAGTCAAATTCTCATTTAAATCTAATAAAGAAATATCATTTCTAATATTTTCTAACCAAGTCTTTTTAGGTCTACCACTACCCTTCTTAACATAAGTCAAATCTAATACCTCTACTTTCCTAACCGGGTCATCGGAAGGCCGCCGTTTTATGTGACCAAACCATCTAAGGCGACTCTCTCTAATCTTATCTTCCACTGGAGCTACTCCAACCTTTTCACGTATATGCTCATTTCATATCCTATCTCTAAGGGTAAATCCACTCATCCACCTGACCATTCTCATCTCTTCAACACTTAACTTAGTATTATGCTTCTCTTTTAATAGCCAACATTCGGCACCATAAAACATTGCGGGTCTCACCACCATCTTATAGAATTTTCCCTTAAGTTTGAGAGGGACTTTTCTATCACACAACAAGCTCGATGCCTTCCTCCACTTCAACCATCCAACTTGAATTCTGCTGATAATATCCCCATCTATTTCACCGTCACTCTGAACAATAGATCCAAGATATCTAAAACGTGTACTCTTATTAATGACTTCGCCCAAAATCACAATCCCCTCATAGGTCTATTACTACTAAAATTACACTCCATATATTTCTTTTTAGATCTACTCAAGCGAAAATCTTTAGACTCTAAAGTTGACCTCCATAATTCAAGTTTACCTTCAACTCCCTCTCTAGTCTTATCAACAAGAAGAATATCATCAGCAAAAAAGCATACACCAAGGTACATCCTCTTGCAAATGTCTAGTGAGAACATCCATGACTAAAGCAAAAAGATATGGGCTTAAGGCTGATCCTTGATGCAACCCAACCGAAATAGGAAAATACTTGGTCAAACCACCTTGTGTTTGAACACAAGTAATAGCTCCTGCATACATATCTTTAATGATTTGAATATAAGCGTTATTAACTCCTTCCTTCTCAAGAACTCTCCATAGCACTTCTCTTGGAACTTTATCATATGCTTTCTCTAAATCAATAAATATCATATGTAGATCCTCCTTATTCTCTCTATATTTCTCCATCAAACCTCTCAATAAATGTATGGCTTCCATGGTAGACCTACCCGGCATGAATCCAAATTGATTTTGAGAAACATTAGTATCACGCCACAACCTACGCTCCATAACTCGCTCTCATAGTTTTAAAGTATGACACATTAACTTAATTCCTCTATAATTCGCACAATCTTGTACATCATCTTTATTCTTAAAAATAGGAATTAACACACTCATTCTCCACTGATCAGGCATCTTTTTAGTCTTCAAAACAGTATTAAAAAGTTTAGTAAGCCAAGAAATTCCTTCATCTCCTAAGCATTTCCACACCTCTATTGGAATATCATCAGGTCCAATAGCTTTTCCACCCTTTATTTTCTTTAAAGCCATCTCTAACTTCGGTTTTACTAATACGCTGATAAAAACATAAATCTTTATTTTCATTTAGGGTGCTATGGACACTAAAGTCACTCGTATTTTCACATTCTTCATTAAAAATTATATGTTGCAAAGAAAAAAATTAAGAAAAAAAAAGAATTAGTAAGAATTTCAAAAACAAAATTAACAATAAATCATAAAAATCTCTCCAACAGTGTTTGGAAATGAGAGAGAATAAAAAAAAATATATTTTAAGTTGTTCAATATTCTTACTTCTCCATGATCATCCAAAAGTAAACCAAGGATAGAATGTCAAACTAAATAACTCGGTAATTTTTTTTTTGTAAGATTCTATTATATCATTCAATCAAAGTGATCCAAAATAATTGCTAAAAAGACAACATTCCAAAGATCAAGCAAGTCATTGAGGAGAAGTGTCGGTGCATCATAGCTCTCATATGCTTTGGTATGAGACCTCTATCAATCAATTAGTAATATGGGTGCAAAAGACAAAACCTAACCCAAGGGATTCCTTGTATCCTCTACTGTCTCCTCATTTAACAATATAGGTTGGGATACACTGACTAAACTAGATGTCATGATTCGACCAGAAGGCTAGATTAACGAAACGAGAACAGACGTTCGGGCGGTTGATTAAATTTTTATTTGCTAAATATATCACCAATAAATTAAAAGAGCCACTAAATCCTCAAAATTATTTAAAATAAAAGATATAAGTACCTTTCACTTGGAGCGTCTCGCCTACGCTACATATTTTCATCTCTGCTACTCATTTTAAGCTTTGAATAATACATGTTCATTTATAAATTTAGGAGTGAGCCATAAAAAAACACAGTAAATAAATCATGTTTCTAAACTACAGTAACCTAAGGCATTAGGAATAATATGCATGATCATTTTAAAACATAAAAAAATTCTATTTAATCATTTCATTTTGAGATTTTCCATGTTATGCATATATCATATCTTTATCCATACATTTATCCTTTCTCATAAATAATACAACCGTCACAAGAGCAACCGTCTAAAATAGTACTAATGAATGTACTCATTTTTCATTTCATTTTTCTTTTCCATAACTTTTTCTATTTATATGCACGAGTACATTGCGTCCCCAACCAGTATTATAAGAGAGTGTGCTCTATCAATCAACATGCACATGAAAACATATTTATCTTAACCATTTCATTCATATATCATTACTTTCTATGAAAAGAGTAAATCATAACATTTTAATTTTCATTTCATTCAACATTACCAATCATCGGATATGAGAAAGACAAATCATAATTTAGCTTGCAATAAAATTTAATAAGCATAAATCACTATCTTTCGATGCATTTAATTTAAGAGAGAACAAAATCATTACTATAATTAAATGACATGAGTACTCACCTTGAACTTAGGTATTGAGATACTTTACTATTTCTCCTCTTTCCCATGTTCATCGATTTTGCATCTATATGAAAGACTTATTCGGTAATATTTAAGTTATAAATTGCTCATATATTTTTAATTATATGCTCTATAATTTTTATTACATATACTTAGATAAACTTTGTATTTAATTTATTAAATTACTGATAAAACTTATTCTCCTCGTATTAATTAAATATACTCTCATTTCTTTCATAGAAAAATAAAATAACTTTAATCCACTTAATCAAAATCATTCATTTAATAAAATTTCTCAAGCATGCGCTCTTTCTATTATTTGCTATTAATCTTAAAATTTAATTTGATAATAATTATTCTTCTAAATAAATTTTTAATAAATATTACAATAATAAATAAAAGAAAATAAAATCCTCCCTTTAACATATATATATATATATATATATATATATATATATATATATATATTCTCATAAATTATCTATTCTTATTTAATTAGATTCATACAAAATTGACTTATTAATTATCTAATTAAATTATATAAAACCTATCATAAAATTTACACACACACTCTCTCAATGATACATTTTATCAAAATAATAATTAAAATTTTTCCATAATCTCATTATTATTTTCAAGTTTAATTTCAAAAGATATGTTAAAAAATTTTAAAATAACTTTTCTAAATATAATTTCTATAACAAAATTTACCTTGAACTCTTCGCATAAAAATTTATTGTGCCCTAGCCTACTTGGTTGCTCGCTCGATCCTTCTCCCTAGCTTCTACATTCTCTCGGTCTCCCTCGATGCCAGTAATGGAACATTCCTTCTCCTTTTTCCTCTTAGTTAGCTACCTCTTCACAGCCTCTTCTATCCGTGAAGTTCAAATGGAGTGAGCAGATCCGAGTCACAGGAGGAGTCACTGCTTTTCACTACCGTATGCAATTCCTCATTTAATCCCACTATCTGAGCCCGTCTGAAGCGCCTGCACCTGCGTTCGGTCTGTTCGTCTGGTCCGCTCGTCCAGCTTCATTTACGGTTCCGCTCACCTGCTTAGCGCAAGGTCCGGTTCGATTGAACCGGACCAGCCGGTTTTTACACTAGAAGAATACAACTATAGCATTTTAATTAGATTTTTCATAATCCCCACCATCTCCTCTTAGCATATAAGCAACATCTTTCTCAAAATTACAAAAACTCAAACCACACAAGAATCCATCGCAACATGCTGACTAGGGTAGAGCTTGGCAAATAGCTTAAGTCCAAAGTTCTCTCTCATGATTAAAATGGGTAATTAATAATGGAGGTTTTCAATTATGGAAGCCACAAACTATGAATATAAGTCTAATGAGGGAGAAGTCTCTATGTAATGATTTAACAACTATGAATACTATTTCCTTGGGTGCATACGAACCTAAAGCTTTATTATGGCACAGAAGGCACAAATAAAAAATTTTAAATAATAATAATAATATGGTTGTGCTACATAAACAAGAGTCTAGGCAACAAATAAGTCTTTAAGAACCAAATTGATTACTGCATGATTGAGAATAACAAACATGAATGTGTGATTAAACTCAGACTAGTAGAATGCAAAATAATTAGATTAAGAGTGACTAGATATAACACTCATGAAAATAAGATTGTTGGAAGAAAAATTGTGTTTGAAGTACATACAACAAAAAGAAGAGGATATATTAAAATGGAGGTGATAGACTTAATGTGAAATTAATAAGGAAATGGAGAAGGGATAAGCCAAAGGTAACGTATCGTGGTGTGCAGTTACCAGTGAAAAAGAGATACAACACAATAAGCCGTACTAAAATTGAGTAAATAGCAAAGAAAAATTATAAAGATTTCATATGCTTAAGACAATGCTAAAGATGATATTTTCATGATTATGATACAAAAGGTATTATTAAAAAACAACTCTTAAAGATAGTGATTTCTTCTTTATATATAAGTTATCCATTTAAATTTTCAATTTTTATTTCATGATTTATATAGCCCATCATCAAGCTTAGTAAAAATAACAAAATCACATCCATTTCTAAACCTATTTCATATAGAATACAAGTAACAAACATGATTATAAAGATTTGGAAAGTTCAAAGAAAAAAATCTAAACCTTGATTCAATTAATTCAGGAATGTTAAAAAAGTGGAAAAGGAATATTTGATCTTAAAGAAGATATCTTATAATTTCATGTGTCAAGGTTACTATTTTATTTCACCCAATCATTAAAAACGTGATGCATACTTTTTGCAAATGGCCTAGTTCCAATTGGTGAGGTATTTGTTTAAATAAGTGGTAATTTAGAACAATAGAGAAAATATATAGGAAATACAAAAGCTTCAGATTAGTAGAACAAAAATAAATATATAACATGTAATTTTAGTATGAGTGATATTACTAATTATCAACTAATATTGCAAAGAGGGATACCTAGTTTGGATATGTTTAGGTATCTTAGATATATTTTATAAAAAAATTGAGACATGGATTAAGAGATAACTAATAGAGTTAAAGATTGGTAATAAAAATAAAAAGGTGCCTGAAGGGTAATACCCAATAAGAAAATCATAAATATTTTAGAAGTAAATTTTATAAAATTACAATCAGGCCATACCTCCATCCTCTATATATTTGAGTGTTCAACAAGAAAGAATTCTTTAATAGACATTAATTATGATGGAAAAGGGAATATTACGATGGGCATGTGTAAAAACAATGAATGAAGGATTATCAGATGATTTTATTATAAAGATGGTAGTAGTAGCATCTATTCAAAATGAGATATTGAATAATAGATTTAGGTGATTTGGGCATGTAAAATAAAGTATAGAAGGTGTACCAATAAGATGAGTGGATAAAATTAATGTTGAAGGATTAAAAAAAACAGATAGAACAGAAGTAAACTGAATGAAGAAGTGCAAAAAGGATAGGTGTTAAATGGGTTTAAAATTTCATGTAGCACTCAACCTGGAAAAAAAGGAGGACGAGGATTCATAAGCTGATCCTAAACAGTAGGAAAAAAATAACACTAATAAGGAGTCTTACAGGTTAAGAAATAGGTTGCTTGCCATCTACGTAGTAGTAGAGAATTTTTCAAATAAACATGCTAGTTTAGATGATTGCGCAAACGCTATCGGAACTATACTGAATTAAACGTTAGAATAATCCACAACAAAATTACTTGACAAAGTGCAAGTGATATTCAGTAAAGGCATAGCTGCATTTTCACCATTTATAAATTCAGCAGAAAGAAGTACTACTATTTCATCTATTTTCTATCAAGAATATTAGTATCAGGTTAAAAGATAATCGAATGAACTGAATAAAACCTCAGAATGAAATACAATACAAACTCTGCTAAGAGGATACGAAAAGGGGTCATAAAACCCAGTGATCCTAAAGAAAATGGAACAACAGGAGGAATTGGTCCTTTGAACATTGAAGCAGCCTGTGTAAAGAAACAAAGTACAACAAATCAAACTTCTATGGCTGTTGCTCAAAACATTTATCCAGATGAGGACAAAAAATCATTGCACTAGCCTTAACCGTAGTGAACTATCAAAGCTTTCACAAACAGAAATCTGTCAAAGAAACCAAAATTTAAAAAAACAAAGAAATAAAAAAAAAGCAATCGGTACATACATGAAAAATTAAACAAATAGAAGAAAAATATTTACAGATTGATCAAATACTAAACTAAGTAAAAAAAAAAGACGAGAGATAAATCAGTGAGCAACAATTGAAGCTGTACGATGGTATTGCAATAAAAGTGCAATGAATGTAACAAAATATGGAGCACAGTTCTTAGGATCTTATTTTTGTTAGGCATCAAGCCTTCAAATTTCCAGTCCAAGGTCCAGCTCATGCAAAACCAAAGGAAAGTAGGATTGAACACATAAATAACACTTTCAAGTTACAAAATAATTCTTTAAACTAAGACAATTTGCTGAAGATCTAAGTTGGATCTTTTAATTTCAATTTTTTTGTGTTCTATTCAAATATGTCCATAGATGACACCTGACCTTACTAGTAAGCAACCTCTTAGGTGAGAAACTAAATGACAAGATTTAGAGAATCAACAATAAAGACTAAAGAAAATCTCAAGAATGCTCCAATTGATCAAAAATGTTCTAAACATTTCTAAAATCCGTCTTGTCACCCTTTATTTATAAAAATCTGAGAGCTACAAAAAGCTACATAAGAAAAGGTAAAAAGTACATCATTAGTTGTGGCTCATTGCAAACCGTAAATAACATGTGTCCTGGCTTGATAGGCGTGCATGTGGTTTTCCATTTCTCACTTGTTCCTTAGTTTCAAGGCGAGTCTCTGCAGGCAAGTGGGTATGGTGAGTCTTTTGGGAAAGCTGCAAAGTCACTATGTATAGTTTTTAGGCAGTTGAGTGAGAAGAGCGACTTCCTTCAAGTCAAGATAACCGAGAACTGAGAACTGGGCAAAGTCCAGAGGATTGAAACCTTAACCTCCTGAGATGCTCCTTCACTGTATCTGTGTTGGAGTATTAGTGGTGGCTTGCCAATTTGAGTGAGGGCAAGTAACTTTGAGAAGCTATCTCCCACAGTCCCACTAAAGGGAAAAGTCCTTAAGAACCTGAATGCATCTGTATGAGTTCCTTGTAGCTCCGGTTGGGAATGACTCTTTGACTTGGCCGACTTGGGACAATTATGCTTCTTGTATGGTGAGTGCCCATAGAGGGCAAGGTGATCATTTTGTCCAAGCTCTTGTTGCTAGAGCCTATTAGGTCTTAGTTCTTTTGTCTGAACTTATTAGGTACCTATGAAAGTCCTACATGGATAATGCGAAATTTAGTTTCCCGATTTACTTGACCTTTTAAAGGACGAGTTGCGAAAATAACAAATGAATTAAAAATATATATTTATTATGATTACGAAATAGTAACAAGAAAAGTACGTATAACTTACACCCTATTATTATTATAATCTTGGGCATCGTGCAGATTCGTCATCATGACCATGACGTGATGACTCTCACTTCTTCCTCTATAAGTACTAGCTTGAGGGGTGAGAGCTCTTTACCTTTGAGCACCTTGTAAAATTTGATTTGCTTGAAAAAGCGGAGATGGACCCCGCCAAGTTAGCAATGTTCAGTTTTAAACGATTGAGGAGAAATGTTATTCACAAGTTCAAAGAGGTGGCTACTGTGCAGGTGCTCTCCTAGAGTTTTTGACAATATCCTCTTGATCGCTAGGTTGGCCAAGCAACTCCTGTGGTGATTACTATGGAGGTGGCCTCTACTGAGCTTATCACGGCTCCAGTGGAGATCGAAGCTGCTAGGTTGTGGGGGAAGGTAAAAAGATGAATTATTTAGAAAACTTAGATAGAATTATGCCTGGTGGTCAATCATCTCCATCTACAAGCAAACATAGACGATATATATATCCTAAAGTGAGCTAATAGGACACTGCCGAGTGAGTTTGAGGTATTGGCATGTGGGCACCAAGCATGCACACAAAGAAGAAAACTCTCCATCATAGAGACTTATATGTCACTTTGAGTTTTTTTGGATAGAGAATTTTTCATTGCTGATCTTTCAACGATGAGTACCTAGGCAACCCACTAGCAAAAAAAGATGAGCTGGTGGTGGAGATTGTGGAAGTGGTGGAGCCACCTACAATTCAAAATACTCCAACAACTCATCCTATAGCAACAGTTGCAGTGCCATCCCTCTCTATCTCTCCCCCCCCCGTCTCCTTAGGCGACGGAATCCCAACACAGGCGTCGCTTACCATGGAGGCCTAAGCTGAGAAAGTCAACATGATGGAGAAAGTCCTCAACATTCAAGGCATTCTTGGCAAAGGGGCTGACGACTCATAGAAGATTGTTGGAGGCAAATCCAAGACCTAGCTGCGGAAAGACATGACAGCCCTTCAAGCCATGTTGGAGGCAACTCGCCACCTCATCATGGCGAGTTCTTTTGTAGGAGGGGGGATTTCTCATGCAATATCTAATAAATAGAGGAGTGCTGCCTTTTGAGGCAACGTTAGATCCCATATGTAGGATTTTTGGCGAGAACAAGTAGGTTTGTCCCTAGTTTTTCTTTTATGTTAAGTATATGAATTTTCCTTTATATATAAGAGTATGGTGTAGATGCTCATTGTAATATTAACATTCAATTACATTGAATGTCATTTATCATTGGATTCTACTACATATTTCTCATTGTTTAATAGTTTATATTTCAAGTAGTTCTTGCTAAATAAAAAAATTCTATTTATGCAATGATAGTTGACATTTTTTACCATGTTAATAGCATCATGTTATTGATCATATTATATCTCTACTTGTTGTTTATGTTTTAACAAGTATATTTCACCTATTGCATTTGTATCTTGCAAACTCACACCTATTTATTTTGTGATTTTCAAGTTATTAGTTGGGCAACTCGAGTAATGAGACATTAGATTCATGCTTCTTGGATGTGAGAAGAAGAGTATAACAACAACAAAATCAAGCCTTTATCCAACTACGTGGGGTCGGCTACATGAATCTTTTTTCTCCATTGTGTCCTGTTAACAGTCAAATTCTCATTTAAATCTGAAAAAGAAAGTTCATTTCTAATATTTTATAACCAAGTATTTTTAGGTCTACCTCTACCTTTCTTAACATAAGCCAAATCTAATACATCTACTTTCCTAACCGGGTCATTAGAAGGCTGTCGTTTTATGTGACCAAACCATCTAAGGCGACTCTCTCTAATCTTATCTTCCACTGGAGCTACTCCAACCTTTTCACGTATATGCTCATTTCGTATCCTATCTTTAAGAGTAAAGCTACTCATCCACCTAAGCATCCTCATCTCTGCAACACTTAATATTATGCTTCTCTTTTAATGGCCAACGTTTTGCACTACATTCTAAAAAGTGAAGGGTTGCGTTAGGTAGTCGACAGCCAGTGTAAAACTTGTCGAATAATCATGATATGTGAGAAGATGAGTAAGATTATAAAATTACTTGTTTGCTTTAATAATAGTTTATATTTCTTGTTTAATGAATTATTTCAATAATAATGTTTTCAATTAATTTTTCATGGATAAACTACTTGAATGTCATTAATTTTAGGTACTCTAATCATGTTTTTGATAAATATATGCTTTTGTGAACATATTGAATTTACTAGATTAACTCTAATTCTAACTGGTCATCCTGTCACACATAAGGATTGTGGGTCTCTAAAAGGGATGCTTGCGAGGGTTAGAATGCAAATGGTGCGAATGCATTATCCCGTAGGACAAAACGATCATAAACTTTTATACTCTATACAAGCAGGTCAATAGAAGAGCAGATTGAATCATACATATGATCACCCATAGAAAATAGTGGCGGCTTTCGCCTATACATCTCGATGGATAATGATATAAATGACTCGAGAGTCACAAGATTTCTCCCATTCGATACATCAGCTTGAATGAAAGCCCCCATAGTTGATTACATCTTAGGCCTCAACCTAAGAACACTCTCGATTAAGAACTTTATCTTGGACTCTTCTTGGTTTGGCGCATAGTAGGATTCTTAGATTCTTCTAATCCAAAGGAGATAGGCTCAATGGGCTATTCAACACACACAAGGGTCATGCAGTCATTCGGTCGGTCTGAAGAGAAGAAATCAAGAGAAGACAAAGAAAGAAAGGGGGAAAGAAGGGAAATCACATACAAGGCATACAACAGAGAGAGATGAAAAAGAAGTCACCAGTGTGATGTAAATAAGTGGGATTTATAGCCTCCCAATAATGGAAAGCTCACCCAACGATAAGGCATGGGATTTATAGCCTCCCAATAATAGAGAGCTCACCCAACGATAAGGCATGCAACGATATACTCATAATGTCAACTTTTTATCCTAAATCTACAGGAGACGTACTGCACTCCCAGTACTAACGCCCATGACATAGCTAATGCAGGACAACGAGGGAACTTATAACTTAAATCCCACCAGGGATCCAAGCAGCCCCAACATGAACTTATTATCCTGCCTGAAAAGAACAACCATCTAGACCCACCTAAATGCATTTAAATTCATGACTCCAAGTCTCTATGCAAATGCAAGATAGGGTAGAAGAATAAGACTTATAACTCCGCCACTGAAGCAAGGGCTGCCCAACCGTGTGTGGACATGAAATACTTATGCAAATTTTTGTTTAGCTAACTCTAAGAGAATTTGGAAAAGGAAAATCTAACATGCTGACTCACTGAGCTATGCATTCAGGTGTCAACTTGGGGTTTTATTGACTTGGGATTGGTTTGTTTGTTATTCTAAAAAAATGTAACTTTAAAAGGCCATGCAATTTTATGATTTACATATATATATATTATTTAAAGAGAATATTCATTTTTCTCTATGATCAGTTTTAGTCAATTGATTATTTAAAGTAGAAAGTTTAATATCCTAAGAGCTTAATGAAGGCAAATGTCCAGGCCATTCCCAATCAAAGCAATCAAAGAAACCTAAGAAAAGTATGACATTCTATTGCACAATCAAAGCAAACGTGCCAATCATCAAAGAGTAAATAATAAATGAATGACCAAGAATGCAACTGGGACCTACAATACACCCAAAAAAAAGAAAGATAGGTAGTTGAGCTCTACCATAATCACAATTCATTCCTAAAACTATACATATGTGAATGACATGCGAGCCTTGATCGATCTTCATATGATTGGTCTCTTGCCTTCTGAAATACCCACATGCCTACATGACTTTCCTAACTAAAATTACATATGTAAAAAAAATTATAACACATCCCTACAAAATAGAGGTTAGCACAGTTATATCTGTATCCAGTCTTAGTCCTTAGGACCACATTTTTTTAAGGGCTTAGCAATCCTCGCAGTACGTGTTAAAGAGCTAATTTATAATGATAATTACAACATTTTATTAGCCACTTGGGAACGTAGCCACCTGCAGAAAATATGTCTAAAAAGATCTAACCACTTAAGGGCAAGTGTCCACTCATCAATCCAAACAAAAAAGAAAATCATAAGTATAAACAATCCAAAGTGCAATCAACAAACACAACATCACATCATCACACATGCAAAGTGAAAAATAAAAAAATTAGAAAATATTATCCTAACTACACCCGACCCTAGAATACCTACAAAATATGTCATATCCAATACTTAAGTGTGTGCAAAATTAGTGTTAAGTAGTTATCCTAATTTAGATGAAGCGTTTAAGTTGCAAGGTCGAATTTTTATTATTTAATTTATTGACCTAGATGTTTCACTTTAAATAATTAGTCATTTAGGATGAGTTAATTATAATCTTATTTTCAAATTATAGTTTTGATTATTAAGTTATAAAGAGCCCAAATATATGAGCCATAACATATGCTAAAGTTATAAATAATTGAGGGGCAAGTGGCCCATCCTGAATTCTAAACCTAATTAAGGCAAGAATGATTATAAAGGCTACAAGGGTGGCTAATCCCTCCTTGATTTTCTAAGACTCGAGGTAAGGCCGATAGGTGACACTAAAGCGGGCCTATTGCCCACCACAAAAATCCTAAGATTCCAATGTCTAAGGTTGATCAATTTTAAAAGGATGACATAGGAATGGAACACTCACTACATAAGGATACACAAGGGTTCTGCCAAACCTAAGGTTTGACACTTGGGGAGTTAAGGAATAGAGGTTATTAGGCTCCTAAAGGTGGCTTTAAATTTCTAAAATGGGATAACCTATGCAAATCTTTGGACCTTTCTTCCTTTACTTATGAGGTAAGTGACGTCGTAGCAAAGGGCACGAGGACTGATGCCTCCTTAGGACTCATAGCCCCGCAGCACGAAGATTCCAGCCAATATACCTCATATGAATTAGGGAAGAGGATGAAAAGATGAATACAAATCAGACATAGAATAGGCACTAAGGTTTAACTCAAAATTCATTTTCTTCTTCGATATCATATATTATATTTGAAAATTTAACACTTGCAGCAAATGAGCTTCAGACATAGGTTCTAGATTAGGTTGAAGCAATGGAGAGCCTAATGTATTGCCTATGAATAAACACTCTATGCAGAGCAAATACATGGATCAACCTAACCTATTAGAGCTTGAATTTTACATCTTTTCATATTTTTGACATGTTCATGTTTGCGGAAACAAAACTTAAAGGCTCAAAATCATTAAGGGGTTGATTTTTATGGTTATTTAAGCATTTTATCGGCAAAACAAAAAACACCCTAGCAAGGTTCGCTTTATGCGGAAAAACAAAAATCTGATACATATGGCACAAGTAGGTGGCCTGCACTACAAGCCTAATTGATCATATAAAGGTCACTAAGATTCACAGAGAGGAAAAGCTTTAGCCAACATGGCCAAAGCTTCGTTAGTAAGCTATCCTAAGGCCAATGTCTAACATACCCTACCATAAATTGGGTGAAAGTAAAAGCAGCAGTCCGAAGTGTGTGTGCATGTCACCAAATCGTTCACAACAAAATAGAAGGTCTTGACGAGTTGCAGAAATTATACTTGAACAGAGAAGCAAGTCGAGGCATGTACGTATGCCTCAACACAACGAATGAGCCTCTCCTGAGGTCCGGGGAGCAACGACTCGCCTACCATGACATGAAAAATACAAGTCCTTGCAAGCAACACAAAGAGAACACAGTAAGAATATGATATGATAATGATGCATGAATATGTGAAGTAATGCATGTATCAATATGACCTAACTCTACATGCATTGAGAGAAATAATTTTTCAAAGTTTTAGGTCAAAAAAATGATCTATGACTTTGAAAAATCAGTTACAGAACTTAGGGGCTTCACCAAACCCAAAAAAAATTAGGCGATATAGGGAACATCCCCTAATTTTTCTCTGTCTAAATTTAAGTCCAAGATGATGCATGGTTGGGGAGTAATTTGAGAAAAACCCTAAGGGTTCAAATGCAAATTACGCTCCAGACACCTGTCAAATCAATTTAATGTTTTTTTAGAATATAGAGCTCATCATCCTGGTTCCAAAGGGCCCAAGATTATTTAAATTTGGCCCAGAAATGAATTTTATATAACTGTTTTAAGTTATGTGCATTTTTTAATTTGAAATAATTTTTTTTAATTTTTGGCGACAGCAGGACACATGACGATGGTAGTCGGGCACGTGTCGCCCTCGGGGATGAACACGTGGCGGCGGCGGGACATGTGGTGAGCTTAAGGCAGACACGTGGCGACGTCAGTCGGACACGTGTCGTGGCTCGGGAGCGGACGCGTGGCGACGGTAGGACACATGGCATGCTCGGACTGGACACGTGGCAACAACGAGAAGACATGTGTTGCACTAGGGGCAGACCCGTGGCAGCAGCGTGACACATGGCGCGCTCAGGGCGACATATGGCGGCGACGGTTAGACACATGTCACACGACGGACAGCCACGTCAGCATTTGATATGGGGCTGTTGATTGCACACAGTTCAGATCAATGGTTCAAATCGAGCCAGTGCGATCAGGAGCGGGATCCGGCGCAGCGCAGGTCGGATCAGACGATCCGTTCGATGAGATCTGGACCGTTCGATAGCAAATGGACGGTCTAGATTTCATCTTCTTCCTGCAGAACAAATTTCTTAAGTAATTTTCTTTTGCTTGTTGCAGATTATTTAATGGGTCAAACTTATGAAGCCCTTATGTATAAATTTTGGGGACTTGATATGACATATTTTAAAAGTTATTTAAAACCTAACTTTTAGGCTATGATTTGAAATATACCTTGAATCAATGGATGAAATGGCTTGTTCGTAGGCTTGTTCTCTTCCTTGGAACTAGGGGAACAACTTCTATGAAGGACCCACTCCTTGAAAATATCTAGATTAAAAGTTGGGATGACTTGAAGGAAAATAATCTTTATGTCACTTTGGATCTCCTCTCCAACAAACTTTTGATGGTTAGACGAGTGGGGAAGGGAAAAGGAAGCTCCAGAAGAATAATGGAAGCAATGGAAACTCTGGAGAATTTTTGGTTGGGAACTTGTGTTATTATCATTCCAAAATGCATAATTGGTCATTTCAAATCCTAAGCTTCAAACCAAGGGCTAGGATTGCTTGGAGCTCTTCCTTGGATGCTTTCCATGCATCCCAAGAGATTAGGTGGGCAAGCTTTGGCTAGGGAAGGACATCCTATGTGGAAAGCCAATTTTGGCATTTTATGAAGGAGGGACCACTTGGGTTAAGCTTGGGTTGCCAGGGTTTAGCATGGGTTTAAATGACTCTAGGAAGGTTCTAGAGTGGATTTAGATCAGCTCAAAGGGTTGGCATGGGTTGGAGACATGATATTTGATGCATTTGACCATTTTGGAAATTTTAATTAGTTTGACCACTTTGTCTGGTGAAATTTGGTCAAGATGACTAGGATAGACTATGGGGAGTCTGTTATGCCGGCCCAGGAGGGGCCGGCTGGACCGGTCCAACCTGGACCGGTCCGATTCTACACCCGACAGCTCAGGGACGGGCGGAACCAGGCGGAACCCAGGGGGGCGGAACCCGGGGGGGCGGAACCCATGGGGGGCCCATGCATGGGTTAGACACGTGTTTTGGAGGGAAAATTTGAATGTAAGGGTTGTTTAGGTATTTTGTAATTGTCCTTTGATGTTAATTAGGAGCTTAGGAGAGAATTAGGTATGATCTTGAATTTGAATGTAATTTCGAGATCTAGGGTTTGTATTCTTGGGCTCTGGCGTTGCCGGAGATTTGGAGAGTTGTTCTTCCTCTCGAATTGAAGAACATTGTATCTTTGCTTTGTTGCAATCATCTACTAGTGAAATACAACTTGTTTGCTTGGTTTTCTCTCCAATTTCCGCAGTTTTTCTACTGTTTTGGGCTGTGAAACTGCTGTAAACAGCAGTTTTCCTGTTGATTACTCTTCCTTTTGGGCTAGGATTACTTGATCTCAAGTATTTCCTATCAAATTGGTATCAGAGCATCGTCTTGGGACCATCGGCGACTAAAATCCTAAAATTTCAGCAGATTATTTGAGCATCTGGAAGAAGTTCTCTTGAGTTTCTTGGGAAGAAAGATGGCCGGGAAGAAGGTTGAAGTCTTGGAAGGCGAGATCGGGCAATTGAAATCAGATTTGGAGGAAAATTTTTTTGATTTTCAAAATCAAATCACCTCCAACAATAAAAGAATGGAAGGGAAGTTCACCATTATGGAAGAAATGTTGAAGAAATTAATCGAGATGAAGATGAATCCGACGACATCAGAAGTAAGAGAGACTGCCGAAGGCCATGGCAAAGGAGGAAATCCGAACCCACCTCGGGGGAGGAAAAATCCAGAGGTGGAGATTCTTGAAGGGGAGGACGACATGCCGCCTCTAGAACCGCTTTCTAGAGAGGAGATGAGCATGGGATATGACAGAAGGGGTGTTGATTTTGGCGGGAGAAGAGGGGAATTTCATCGCCGAGGTGCTGATTTTGAAGGGAGAAGAGAGGAATACGATGAAGGGTTCGGGTATAATCGTCGGAGGAATGTTCAGGACACTTGGGGAGCACCTCCTCCTCGAGGAATGGGAGGATACGGAGGATACCGAGGATACGGAGGAGATCCCAAAGTGAGGAAACTGAAGATGCCCATCTTTGAGGGCGAGGATGGCCATGGCTGGATTTACAAGGTGGAACGATATTTTGCCATCAATGGGTTGACGGAGGAGGAGAAGCTGACGGTGGCGGGTTTGTGTTTGGAAGGGAAGGCACTGGCATGGTATCAATAGCGTGACAAGAGGGAGCCCATTCAGAACTAGAGAGAGTTCAAAGAAAGCTTAGTAGAGCGTTTTCGAGCCGATAGGGGAGGAGACTTCTATGAGCAATTCTTTGCCCTGACTCAGGAGGGGACCGTGGCGGATTACCGTGATAGGTTCGAATATTTGGCC
This sequence comes from Dendrobium chrysotoxum, assembly GCA_019925795.1. Classification (NCBI taxonomy): domain Eukaryota; kingdom Viridiplantae; phylum Streptophyta; class Magnoliopsida; order Asparagales; family Orchidaceae; genus Dendrobium; species Dendrobium chrysotoxum. The sequence goes on from CM034297.1 coordinate 53,480,993, forward strand.
AGCAGGTTGGATCATATCTCGGAGTCAGCCCTGGAAGGGAATTTCATGAAGGGGCTGAAACCTGAGATACATATAGCAGTCAGAGTGTTGGAGCCGAGAAAGCTAGAGAAAGGCATGGAGCTTGCGCAGTTAGTGGAAGATCAGAAGAAATCAGAAAGGGGGGCTCGGGGAAGCTACTCAGGGGGGTCGTACAGGATGACTACCACCTTCTTACCATCCAAAGGGGCAGCCCCAGGGAGTTTGAAGGAAATGCCGAAGGAGAGAACTGGAGGAGGGGAAAATGGGGGACAGTTCAAAAAGTTGACTGCGAAGGAGTTACAGGAAAAGAGGACAAAGGGGGTGTGCTTCAGATGTGATGAGAAGTACATGCCGGGTCATAGGTGCAAGGACCGGATTCTTCAGGTTCTACTCGTTTGTGAAGACTAGGAAGATGAAGAGGGAGGTGGGAGTAGGTCAGAAGAAGAGGAGGAGGAGAAGCTGCATCTGGACGTGGCAGAAGTCTGTCTGAACTCTGTAGTGGGATTCACTTCGAGTCACACTATGAAAGTGAAAGGGGTGATAGCTGACCGCGAGGTGGTGGTGTTGATCGATAGTGGGGAAACCCACAATTTCATTTTCACCCAGATTGTTGAGCTACTGGGAATGGAGTTAGTGGATACAGAAGGCTATGGGGTGATGATGGGCACGGGAAAGCTGGAAATGGGTAGGGGAGTTTGTAGAGGGGTAGTACTTAAGATTCAGGGGATCTAGGTGAGGGAGGACTTCCTTCCCTTGGAATTGGGGAGTATTGATGTCATCCTAGGGATGAAGTGGCTGCAGACGTTGGGGAGACCAAGATCAATTGGGGTACACTGAGGATGGAACTGGTGATGGAGGGAAAAAAGAGGGTGATTCAGGGTGATGCTGGGCTGACCAAGGCTGGGGTTTCTCTAAAATCTCTAATCAGGACCATTCAAGAGGAGGGAGGAGGCTACTTGGTGGAGTTACACCGCCTGGAAGGGGCCAGACTAGAGGAAGAAGGCAATGTTCCCTTGTCAGTGCAGCCGCTCATACACCAGTTCAGCAAGGTCTTTCAACTTCCACAGGGTTTACCACCTCAGAGGGAGTTGGAGCACGCCATTACCTTGAAGGAAGGAGAGGCACCGATCAGCGTCCGCCCTTACCGTTACCCATAGATACAGAAAGATGAGATTGAGAAGTTGATCCGGGAGATGTTGGAGGCGGGGATCATCAGACCAAGTGTTAGCCCTTTTTCTAGTCCAATCCTCCTGGTCAAGAAGAAGGATGGGAGTTGGAGATTCTGTGTGGATTACAGGGCTCTAAATAAGGGCACTGTACTAGACAAGTTCCCAATTCTAGTGATTGATGAGCTACTAGACGAGCTATATGGGGCAAGGGTATTTTCCAAGCTGGACTTAAAATCCGGATACCACCATCAGAATGAGGGAAGCAGATGTTCCAAAGACAGCTTTCCGGACACATGAAGGGCATTATGAGTTTCTGGTAATGCCCTTTGGATTGACTAACGCTCCTGCTACTTTTCAGTCTTTGATGAACAAGATATTCAGGCAACATCTCAGGAAGTGTGTCCTGGTCTTTTTTGATGACATTCTGGTGTACAGCAAGACTGTGGGGGAGCATTTGGAACACCTGAGGATGGTCTTGGGAGTACTTCGGGAGCATCAGTTGAGAACCAACCTGAAGAAATGTAGTTTTGCTCAGACAAGTGTGGAGTACTTGGGACATGTGGTATCCCAAGAAGGAGTGGCGGCGGACCAAACCAAAATTGAGGCAATGCAGAAATGGCCGCTGCGTAGGAACATAAGAGAGTTGAGGGGTTTCCTAGGATTGACTGGCTACTACAGGAGGTTCGTGAATGGGTATGGCACCATTGCGTGGCCGTTGACTGAGCAGTTGAAAAAGGATAACTTTTCCTGGGGAGAGGCTGCGACATCAGGCCTTCGAGAGGTTGAAGTCAGCCATGACCACAGTTCCTGTCCTAGCTCTTCCAGACTTCAGCCAGGTATTTGTAGTAGAGACTGACGCATCAGGATATAGGCTGGGAGTAGTGTTGATGCAGAATCACAGGCTAATAGCATATTTCAGTCAAGTATTATCAACAAGGGCAAGATTGAAGTCAGTGTATGAGAGGGAGCTGATGGTCATTGTCTTGGCAATTCAGAAGTGGCGCCCCTATCTTTTGGGTCGACATTTCATCGTCAGTATGGATCAGATGAGCTTGAAGTATCTTTTGGAGCAAAGGATGGTAACTAAGGAACATCAGCGATGGCTATCCAAATTATTGGGTTATGATTTTGAGATTCAGTACAGGCCGGGCCTGGAGCATAAAGCAGCAGATGCTCTATCCAGACGTGTGGGGGAGCTCCAGGAGTTAGCTGTGTTAGTACCACTGATGGTAGACTAGGGAGCCATAAAAGAGGAGAGTATGTCGAGTGAGGAGTTGAGGAAGATCAGGGAGGATCTGATGACTGACAAGTGTAGCCATCTGGGGTACGACATTGAAGGGGGAAGACTTTTGTATCAAGGGAGATTTTTGATGCCCCGAACCTCCATACATATTCCCCACTTGTTATAGGAGTTTCATGGCAGCGCAGTGGGTGGCCATTCAGGAGTCCAGAAGACATATAGGAGGCTAGCAACTGAGCTTTACTGGAAGGGGATGCACAAAGATGTTGAGAAGATGGTGGCAAGGTGTAAAGTGTGCCAGAGAAACAAATACATGGCCATGGCCCCAAGAGGACTACTACAACCATTGGCACTTCCGAACATGGTATGGAAGGAAGTGTCCATGGATTTCATCGACGCTTACCAAGATCAGAAGGATTCACTGTCATTATGGTGGTGGTCGACAGACTTAGCAAGTATGCACATTTCATCCTCTTACGACATCCTTACACCGCAGTGTTAGTAGCAGCAGCATTCATCAGGGAGGTTGTTAGACTACATGGAATACCGGAATCGATTGTGTCGGATTGAGACAAGGTGTTCCTCAGCCAGTTTTGGAGGGAGGTGTTCAGGATGTAGGGCACGGTCCTCAAGAGAAGCACCGCTTATCATCCACAAACTGACGGGCAAATGGAGGTGGTAAACCGAAGTTTGGAGACCTATTTAAGGTGTTTTGCTTCTGAAACACCGCGGATTTGGGCAAAGTGGTTGTCATGGGCTAAGTATTGGTACAATACATCGTACCATTCTGCATCTCAGATGACTCCATTTAGAGTGCTATATGGAAGGGACCCCCCCACACCTAGTGCACTATGGGAGAGATAGTACACCGGTTTCTTCAGTCGAGCAGTACTTGGAGGAAAGAGACAAGACACTGAAAGAATTAAAGAAACATTTGCTAAGGGCATAACAAATCATGAAAAAGCAGGTAGACTCACATAGGAGAGACCTGCAATTTGAAGTGGGGGAGAAGGTGTTCCTAAAACTACGACCATATAGGCAGAGGATAGTGGCGAGGAGGAATGAGAAATTGGCACCAAGGTACTTCGGCCCCTATGAAGTTTTGAGCAAGATCGGAGAAGTGGCGTACCGACTGAAGCTACCCCCATCAGCTACTATACATCCGGTTTTTCATGTGTCTCAGTTAAGGAGAGTTATAGGGGAGCATACTGCTAGTACAGATTTACCAGAGACCCTGACTGAAGATTTGGAAGTGGTGTTCGAATCATTGGAGCTCACCAGCGTAAGATCATATAAAGAAGGCAACAAAGAAGTGCTGATTAAATGGAGAGGCCTCCCTGAATTCGATACTATTTGGGAGCCATTTGAAAGAATGAAAGATCAGTTCCCTGCTTTTCACCTTGAGGACAAGGTGAGTCTTTGGGAGGGGAGTAATGTTATGCAAGCCCAGGAGGGGCCGGCTGGACCGGTCCAACCTGAACCGGTCCGGTTCTACACCCGACAGCCCAGGGACGGGCGGAACCAGGCGGAACCCGGGGGGGCGGAAGCCATGGGGGGCCCATGCATGGGTTAGACACATGATTTGGAGGGAAAATTTGAATGTAAGGGCTTTTTAGGTATTTTGTAATTGTCCTTTGATGTTAATTAGGAGCTTATGAGGGAATTATGGATGATCTTGAATTTGAATGTAATTTCGAGATCTAGGGTTTGTGTTCTTGGGCTCTTGGCGTTGCCGGAGATTTGGAGAGTTGTTCTTCCTCTCGAATTGAAGAACATTGTATCTTTGCTTTGTTGCAATCATCTACTAGTGAAATACAACTTGTTTGCTTGATTTTCTCTCCAATTTCCGCAGTTTTTCTACTGTTTTGGGCTGTGAAACTGCTGTAAACAGCAGTTTTCCTGTTGATTGCTCTTCCTTTTGGGCTAGGATTACTTGATCCCAAGTATTTCCTATCAGAGTCCCTAGAAGCCATTTGGATTGAATGTGTTCAATTTGATGTGTTTGACCAACTTTGACTTTTTGAATATTTTGAATTTTTTTTTATAAATTTGATCACTTTAACTAAGTTGACCAAGTCAACTTGATCCAAGTGATCCACCCATGCTTTGGACTCATCAAAGGCATCAAGGGGCATGAGTTTGAAAGCTTGGAGGAAAGAAGTTTGGAAGTCAAATGGGCCCGGCCAAAAACGAGGTTAACAAGGATGTTGTTGAACATCCAAGCCAATGGGCCTTTGATAGTTTTAATACTACAGAGTACGGTTCCTCATAACTTGGGAGATGTTTGACAATTATCAAAACTGTTTCAAAAGATTTCAAGTTTTCAGTTACGCGTCATTGCTGTACTGTCTATTTGCGTGTCTTGTTTATGTTATGTTCAAAGTTGTCTTTATGTCAATTAATAAGGGTCTATGTGTCATTTTTTTCTTTTAGTAGGATTAGTTTCGTACTTTCTTTTCTTTTACGTAACTTAGGCATTTGGAGTAAGATTTGTTATGATTAACAGTAGTTATGATCATGAATTAGTATAGTTGATTGATTTCGAGAAAGTTTCCTGGAAATTTCCTTATGATTTCGAGAAAGTTTCCTTAGGTTTTGTACTGGGTAACCCTAGGTTGTATAACGAGGAACCCTGGGCAGTTTACTATGGACACTTTATGTTTTATACCACGAAAGTCTTAGGCTGTGTGCTAAGAATCATTCTGCTTCATTCTGCAGAAATTTTGCTGCATTCTGTATCAACATCTGCTGTATTAGGAAACTTACGATAGCAGCCATGAAAATCATTTTAAAACTTCAGTAGGTGCCAAACTAAGCATGTCACTAAACAAAAACACAAAAATCTATGAATCACAACAACTAGAAATAAAGGAGAATAAGAACAAAATTAAAAGTATGTTGGAGAAGGAACTGATAATACGCACCCAAAGAACAGTTCCATCACCACCGAGAGTAACAACCAAGTCAACCTTCGAGTGAAGGTCCTTTATTTCCTCATCTACAAGTCATATGTTGGTTACGATTTCAATCTCTTATGCATGGAGCAATGCTCTATGTTTATCACAAAAACTAGAATAAAATAATATACTAGTCTAGAGACAGTTTTATGCTGGCATACGGAGTAATAGAAAAGGCTTGTGCATAAACAGGAAACTTTTACGGAAAATAGAAGTCTTATTATAAATTTCCTACCATGAAAGGCAGTATAAATTTTAAGCGCGATATCAACTTAAAATTTAGATCAGTAAAACAGCAAATAGCCTACGACAAGAAAAGTGTCAACTACCTAATTACTTGGAGCGGATGATAAATTAGAAACTTATGCATCAGTACAGTAACTGAACCCTATCTGATTTCACCATTATCAGTTAACCAACATAAACAATTCAAAGAATAGATTTACTCACTAATTGTAACCAAGCTGTTGCAAAATGCCGATTAATGAAATGCAATTTAAGCAATTAAAAAGAATTAGTTTTCAAGTGCTTAGATAATATCCAGATTTGGTTATAAGCTACTTCATAACCAAAATCACACAATTACATTTGCAGACTATGCCGTGTCTATCTGGTCAAAAAATTCCCGGTCAAAACAACTCTATCCACCCAGCCAATTACCAGCATTAGTGATGAGGACGTCCACTCTAATATTTTTGTGTTATGTTTATTTTATTATTTGATGTATTAGATTTATTTTTATGTTTATTGTTTTTCCAATTTTGCCCTTACTTAAGGGTTTAGACGTATGTAAGCCCAAGGGGCAATTTAGTACTTTTGATTGTCTCTTTATTTTGGGCTATTTAAAGCCCTCCCCTCCTCCTTTGAGAGGGGATGATGAATTATTGATAATGAAAATTTTATGTTCTTGTTGATCTCTTAGTGAGTTCATGTTGATCTCTTGGTGAGTTCATGAGGGGAGAAGCCCGAGGAGGGTGATTTGCAATACCCGTCAATCTTGGTGGATTCCAAGGTTCGCGGTTCTCTTATCTTACTTTTCTTCTTTTTTTTATCTTCCTTGCATCGAATTCCCTCCTCCTTTGGAGCCACCACCGCCGGCCACCTAATCCCGTCCCTAGGCCGCCTCACGCCGCCGCCCCTCCATAACTTCACCACCGTCGGCCACCCAATCCCACCCCTTGCCACCTCCACCCGACCCTCCTCCCCTCCAAACCGAGCCGTCCACCAACTCCACCCACCGGCCTTCCTCACCAAGCCATAACCGCCGGCCACCCTTGTCATGAAATTTGAAATTCGAATTTCAAACCCCACCCAATTACCTTCCTAAAATAGTCTCTTATTGATTAGGAAAGTCTTCAATTTAAAATTCAAATCAATATTTGAATTTGAAATACTTTCCTTATTGATAGGTTAATTTAGGAAATTCCTTGACTTAATTCAAACCTGAAATTAAGTTTCAGATTTTGAATTCATCCTTCATTTAATTCTATGGCCCACCTACATTGAATCTAGACACCAATCCCCCCCTTCCCCTTTGGCCGGCCCCTCTCTCCCTTTCCTAATTCTCATTCAATTAATTGTCTAAATTGAATTGATTGCTCCAATCAAATCCCAATTAAAGTCCACACTTAATCGGCTCACCCTCCCTTCTCTAACTGATGGATAACCCCATTAATGCCTCCTCCAATTAACCATCAATTCTCCCATTTATTTCTACCCGTTGGAGTTTAAATTAAATTCAGGAGATCTGAATTTATTGCCCTTCAATTCAAATTCAAACCTAGAACTAATTCCCTCCCTCCTTCCTCTAACTTCCCAAAAGCTCACCCCAAATCATCCTTCCAGCTGGGATTACTCTTCTCCCAGATTTCCCTGCTGCTGTTTGAGAATTTCAGCAAAACCTCTTGCTGCCCCGACAATCAAAGAGGCTACGCTTGCTGTCCAGATCTCCTAATGTCTAAAGGCTGCTGTCCAAGAGACTACATCAGATTTTCTTGCTGAAATACAGCCCAAAATCTCCTATCCTGCTGTCCGGATACCCCCACTGCCATCCAGAAATTTTATTGGAAGACCTCTCCTTGCTGGACAGAAAGTTCTAGCCAAGACCCTTGCTGTCTAGAAAGTTTCCCAGCCAAGATCCGTGCTACACAGAAGATTCCAGCCTAAGAATCCTGCTGTCCAAAGAGTTTTCCAGCCCACATCCTTGCTGTCTAGCAAATTCCAGCCAAGATCCTTACCGTCCAGCCCTCCGGAAAGGCGTCAACTGCTGTCCAGAAGCTTTGGTTCATTAAACTACTATTTTGGTGACCTTTTACCTCCAAGTCGTTTACTTTCTAAGTCTTACCTCAACTTGTGGTTTCATTTGACTCATAAAGGTTATGTTAATGTTTCTCCGTTAAAAAACTTAGTAAACGTAGGGAATGAGTGTTGGACTTCAATGCCTCTAATCTTATTGTTAAACTAGGAATTTATTGTTGAAAAGAAAAACCATTCATGTATACAACGTTAGGATAAGTTGACTGTTTTACGATCTTAATTTCTATGAATGTAATTTGGCCTAAACTTATTTTACCGCTCATTGCGTTTTACTTCGTCGTTCCAACTCACTTGAATTTTATAATTATTTTGTTCTCTAAATACTAAGCGTGCAAATTCTTTAAGCATTTCATCCACGCATGTTATTGTTCTACATCATCTTGGTATCAGAGCATGGCTAGCATGCATTACATATGCTAGATGCATCCTAGGAGTCTACTTAACTATCCCTTATCTTGTTTACATGCATACCATCGCATTATTATTATACATCACTGTTTTATTTTGCTGTCCACTGTTTTCTGCACTAGCTAGTGACAATTTGGAGAGTCTAACTTAGTGTTTAAGTGTTGTCCACACTCTAGAGACCTTCCTAAACACTTAGACAACTTTATGCCCTTCTGTAGTTTGCTGTCCACATCATTCCTACACACATCTAGTGAACTGTAGGCTAGTTTCTTAAGTGTTTAAGGGCTGTCCTTCACATCCAGTCATCTTTAGGTATCCCTTAGCGCTTCCCATGGATCCGATAGGACTTCAAAAGAGGTTAGATGACCTAGTTAGCTTAGTGGGCTCTTTAACTCAAACCATGAAAGAGAAATATGTTGAATCTCCCCATTCTAGGAATGTACCCCATTTGGTCAATGCTAGTCGGAAGACACCCCATTCCGTTTATCAACCTAGACCCAAGCCTAAGCTGCAACAACCTCACTTAGAGTCACATTACCGTCTACCCACCTTTGATGGTTCCTCGGACCCTTACTACTTTAGGGAATGGGTAAGACAATTAGAGGACCATTTTGAATCTTGTGATATTCCTAAGTCCCACCAAGTTAGCATCGCTAAATCTCACCTAATAGGTCGGGCTCTTCAATTTTGGATGAGGTTGGAAGATCATAAAGAGTCTCGCGGTGAGTACCCTACTTGGAAAGACATGAGGTGAGAACTTAATTTAAAGTACCTGCCCTCTACCGGTGACCAACCTTCTAGTTTTAAGTTTAGATCACCCCCTATTCATCAAACCTTTGGGTGTTGCACTTTCGAGAGCCCTACACATGAAACTCCGTCCTACCCACTTGTTACACCCCCTTCTGATCTCATGACTCCTAGTCCTCACCACTCTTCAGTTACCCATTTCCCTACAACTGTGGTTACCCTTAAACTTGTCCGACACACCACTCCCACCCACATAACTAATCAGAGAGTGAGCCCTACACATAGTGACCATCATCTAGAGCACCACCCCACCTCTTTTGTTGGGACAAACCGTGGACAATACTGTAGTCGAGACCACCCATTCCTTAGTGACATCAGGGTTGCTGCCCCACCCTGCAGGTCGTCACCTAGCCTTGATGACCAACCCCTTATTAGGTCTTCTGCTAGATCGGTCCCACATGACTCCCGACCTGGACCGACTCCTAACCATCCCAGTCAACCTATAGCCTCCCCAGTGCTTGACCCTGCAACTGTAATGGTAATAAAGAAATGCATTAAGAAGAAAAAGTTCTTTGAACCTGAGACTGAGTGCATCCATTTCGTGGATGCTAATGATCTTACTGATAATGAGGACTTCTTTGAGGATGAAACTGAAGTGATTGAATTTGATTCCCTGCCTGACTTAAACCCTGATTTAGGAAATCTAGAACCTTTAAACCTCGATACTTTAGCCTGTCCTGATCCTACTCTCATCAAGGATCCTCCTTTGGATAAGGTCAATTTGGACGATATTACCTTGATCTCAAAAGAAGATGATCTGACCTTGAACACATTAAAATTAAAATTGGAAGATTCTGAGTTAATTGGCCCCGAATCCGTCAACCTTAAGGTGGTAACTAAACCTGATCCCACTAAGACTGTTACTATGAACTTGGAAGATAATAATTTGAATTTGGATGATTCGGAGCCTAGTTTGGAGATTGAACATCTTATTTTATTGGAGTCTATTTTAGGAGTTGCTCCTCTAGATTTATATTTGACTGAGTGTGTCCTTCCTGATTGGACCTATCTTACCCTTCCTCGTACTGACTTTAGCATTAGAGAGAGTTTTAGCCCTTACTTTCATGTCACATCTCTAACTGTTGTGCCCCCTTCTGGTATGGATACCCTATCCCATTTCTTGAGTCCCATACCTGCTGGTGACTCTTTGGGCTATCCTACTGTGGTTGTGAGTCATGACCCATTGTCCTCTCATACTCCTGACTCCTACATTTTGCCCTCTATACCTTTGTTCTTCACTGTTAAGGACTTTCCCTCTCTTAGTTGGATGATCTTACTAGATTACCTTACTACCCCTAGGAGACCTTCTGAGACCCTAGATGAGACTCCTTGTGGAGATGCCCTTGTAGTTAAGGATGTTTTCATTGTTCCTCCTACACCAGTTCCCTTAAATACATAAGCTTTATGTCTTTTCATTTTGTGGCTGATCCATCTTTATTTTCATCTATGTGTGTTTGTGAGTCAGTGTGTTTGTGTGTGTTTTGTAGTTTGTTGTCTTCCATTACATTAAAAAATATGTGTGTGAGTCCACAATTCATTCCATCCATCAGGCATATCAAGTCTCTAGCATCACATTTTCTCATATCATTTATCTTGTTGAGTCTCAAACCTTGGACACATGATTTCGCATTTAACATGCCGCATTTGCATCTCATCCCCTGAAATTGCACGCTTAATTAAACAGAACTATATTAATTATAAACTTCATGATGAACCCAAACGACGATTTAAAACTTTGAGGTTGGTAATTCAGTGATGGTGCGGATCCGTCCGGCTCAGTTCCCATAAGGAACTGTAAAGAAATTACGTGCTAGAAGTATGAAATCATTTAAATAGTCAATAAAATCCGTGACAACGCTTACGTGGTGGATCTGCTTGCAGAATTCAACGTTTATTCCTTTTCTAACATAGAAGATTTAGTAGCCTATGAAGGCCCAGAGTTAAACCCCAATTCCACTTCAAATTAAGCCTTGTGTGACCCCACCCTGTGAGAACCCTAGCCTACCTCTACTCCCAAAAAAAAAAAAAAAAAAAAAAAATTCCCAAAATACCTATAGCGGAGAAGGTTGACATGATTCTGAGTGATGACATTATTTTCACAAAAGAGAGTGGACGAAGAAGGTATTTGATGAGGTGGAGAGGTAAACCAGAGTCAGAGGATCCGTCGTCAGAGCGTGAGGGTACATCAGATCGATCCAGATGCACTAGAGTCTGCAAGAGCACCCGGGGTGCTTACTCGACGGAGTCGAGTTTTCTCCCACCCCGGGAGAATGATGAGGACGTCCACTCTAATATTTTTGTGTTATGTTTATTTTATTATTTGATGTATTAGATTTATTTTTATGTTTATTGTTTTTCCAATTTTGCCCTTACTTAAGGGTTTAGACGTATGTAAGCCCAAGGGGCAATTTAGTACTTTTGATTGTCTCTTTATTTTGGGCTATTTAAAGCCCTCCCCTCCTCCTTTGAGAGGGGATGATGAATTATTGATAATGAAAATTTTATGTTCTTGTTGATCTCTTAGTGAGTTCATGTTGATCTCTTGGTGAGTTCATGAGGGGAGAAGCCCGAGGAGGGTGATTTGCAATACCCGTCAATCTTGGTGGATTCCAAGGTTCGCGGTTCTCTTATCTTACTTTTCTTCTTTTTTTTATCTTCCTTGCATCGAATTCCCTCCTCCTTTGGAGCCACCACCGCCGGCCACCTAATCCCGTCCCTAGGCCGCCTCACGCCGCCGCCCCTCCATAACTTCACCACCGTCGGCCACCCAATCCCACCCCTTGCCACCTCCACCCGACCCTCCTCCCCTCCAAACCGAGCCGTCCACCAACTCCACCCACCGGCCTTCCTCACCAAGCCATAACCGCCGGCCACCCTTGTCATGAAATTTGAAATTCGAATTTCAAACCCCACCCAATTACCTTCCTAAAATAGTCTCTTATTGATTAGGAAAGTCTTCAATTTAAAATTCAAATCAATATTTGAATTTGAAATACTTTCCTTATTGATAGGTTAATTTAGGAAATTCCTTGACTTAATTCAAACCTGAAATTAAGTTTCAGATTTTGAATTCATCCTTCATTTAATTCTATGGCCCACCTACATTGAATCTAGACACCAATCCCCCCCTTCCCCTTTGGCCGGCCCCTCTCTCCCTTTCCTAATTCTCATTCAATTAATTGTCTAAATTGAATTGATTGCTCCAATCAAATCCCAATTAAAGTCCACACTTAATCGGCTCACCCTCCCTTCTCTAACTGATGGATAACCCCATTAATGCCTCCTCCAATTAACCATCAATTCTCCCATTTATTTCTACCCGTTGGAGTTTAAATTAAATTCAGGAGATCTGAATTTATTGCCCTTCAATTCAAATTCAAACCTAGAACTAATTCCCTCCCTCCTTCCTCTAACTTCCCAAAAGCTCACCCCAAATCATCCTTCCAGCTGGGATTACTCTTCTCCCAGATTTCCCTGCTGCTGTTTGAGAATTTCAGCAAAACCACTTGCTGCCCCGACAATCAAAGAGGCTACGCTTGCTGTCCAGATCTCCTAATGTCTAAAGGCTGCTGTCCAAGAGACTACATCAGATTTTCTTGCTGAAATACAGCCCAAAATCTCCTATCCTGCTGTCCGGATACCCCCACTGCCATCCAGAAATTTTATTGGAAGACCTCTCCTTGCTGGACAGAAAGTTCTAGCCAAGACCCTTGCTGTCTAGAAAGTTTCCCAGCCAAGATCCGTGCTACACAGAAGATTCCAGCCTAAGAATCCTGCTGTCCAAAGAGTTTTCCAGCCCACATCCTTGCTGTCTAGCAAATTCCAGCCAAGATCCTTACCGTCCAGCCCTCCGGAAAGGCGTCAACTGCTGTCCAGAAGCTTTGGTTCATTAAACTACTATTTTGGTGACCTTTTACCTCCAAGTCGTTTACTTTCTAAGTCTTACCTCAACTTGTGGTTTCATTTGACTCATAAAGGTTATGTTAATGTTTCTCCGTTAAAAAACTTAGTAAACGTAGGGAATGAGTGTTGGACTTCAATGCCTCTAATCTTATTGTTAAACTAGGAATTTATTGTTGAAAAGAAAAACCATTCATGTATACAACGTTAGGATAAGTTGACTGTTTTACGATCTTAATTTCTATGAATGTAATTTGGCCTAAACTTATTTTACCGCTCATTGCGTTTTACTTCGTCATTCCAACTCACTTGAATTTTATAATTATTTTGTTCTCTAAATACTAAGCGTGCAAATTCTTTAAGCATTTCATCCACGCATGTTATTGTTCTACATCAATTAGCATCCCATTACCTCTATTGAACAACTAGCACCAATCATTATATCCATGACGGAGAGATGAGCCGACTTGACTTCTGTTTTGTTTCTTTAAGTAATTTAAATCTTCTTTCATTTGGTAAGGAAACTGTTTATCCCTATGGAAGGATTGTGTTACCTGCAACCACCTACTAGACACAACAATAGCAGAATCCTTGTGCTCGGGGCAAATTAATTTTTTTCACTTATATAACCATGGTAGAGGGAAGTTGGCTTTAACTATTTCGATTTCTATATTTTTCAAAAAAAAAAAAAACATAAGCCCACAGGCCCTAAGAAGTTGCTAAAGACAATTATTATTTCTTGTAAATAAAAAAACTGAGAATAAGAAATAATGTGAGAGGAATGTGAAGGAAAAAGAAAGGCCACAAAAAATATTGGTATAAATCAAAATTTTCTAGCAAAATTAGAATTACTTTCAAATTTAGAATCTAACTGGATGATGATGAAACAATGCATAAATGGAGGAGCATGCACACTAATTACATGTTATATGTGCCTATTTGGAAATGTTGTGGCAATATTGAAGAACCAAGGATTTAATAAGGTATAATTGATACTAGATTAGACAGTAACTATGAAAATTTCTGCCTAAAATAATGCTTAAAAGATTAAATTAAATAAAATGGTCATGATTAAAGCGTATCATAATACCCAATTAATAGAAAAATTATTGCAAACAGACTTTTGCCTGGTTCTTGTAATGCATATCTGAGGCGAAAAGTTTTACCATATTTCCATGTATGAACAAAGTCGAAGTCGGAAGATTCAGTTAGAAGCTCAATTTTCACTCGAGGCTCAACAAAAACATTTATTTTCTTTTCATCTTTCAGCCATCTGTAAAAATACAAAAATAAGAATAACAAAACCAAACAGATAGCACAATAGTACAACAACATCAACAATAACATCAAGCCTTTATCCCACTATGTGGGGGAAAACAAGCACCATAGATTTATAACGCTGGGATAGAATATGCAGTCTACAGATTCTATAACTCTAACCACTTCGGGGCACCATGTTGACTTTGGATTCCAATAGCTCTCCAACTCGAGAGAAAGTATGAGTGCTTGGTTCCAGAAAAAAAGTGGAAAATTTTAAGATTAGGGGCAGATGAAAGAAACCCAAAGCCACAATTATTTGAGGACATCTTGCTGATTTAGGATTCCAAAACTCTCCAACTTTCCATCACCTTGTTGATTTAGGATTCCAGTAATTCTCCAACTCGGGAGAAAGTATGAGTGCTTGCTTCCAGCAAAAGCAGTAATTTAAGTTCATGGGCAGATAAAGGGAACCTAAACCACAATTATTTGAGATTTATGTCTAAAAATACATGCACATATAGTGAGCTTTCTTTATATATTTCCTCTTTTGCCAACCAAGAAGGATAATAAAAACCTTTTTTACAAAAACAAGATAACGTAACATACAAAAACTTAGCAGGAAAAGCTCAAATAGAATGAAATCATGATCCTAATGCTAATATGCAAGTTTAAATTAGATCAGCTGCATGCCAGTTAGATTTGATTTCACACAGGAGTTGGTTCAGAAGGACACTTTAATTTGCTCGCAGTTCATACTGATTGAAATTTGGTAGCTCTACTTTCCAAATCCACAGCCAGGAAAGAGAGAAATATCAAGAAATTATAGAGATTTCAAAGCTTTGCTTCTTAAAAAAATTCCAAGTTTATCATTAACCAAAACAAGTTCCTGGGAAAATAACAGAGAACAACAACAAGGATAGAAAACAATACTACAGAAAACTCAACATAAAAGACAACTATGTAGTTCGGCATGGTTGTTATAGCTTAAATTGAGTACTTAATTTTCTCCTCAATACATCCCTTTCAATTTTGGGAGAAGGGAGAAAGATAATAAAGGAGCAAACAGTAAAACAAGATACGTGGAAGATTAGACATCAAAAACCTTCATTTGTATTCCATATTCACAGAAACAGGATATGTTCTAGAACCACCATGTGATATGATGTGGGCTCCGAAAATTCGGCCCCGGCCTCCGCCCGCTGTTTGTGCTTTTCTGAGGGGGGAGTTTTAACGAACTAAGTTCCGGGGTAAATTTTGGAAGGCAGATGAGATAGTAGATAAGACACTACCCAGAGATTTCGCCCTCATTTTTGCGAGGACTTTATGATCTGAGTTCTGGTTTCCTATAGGCGCAAGCCCCTATAGTTAATTACCCCTCCCGGTAACGAGAGAGAACTTTCGATTAAGGCTAGTCGTCAATCAGATACGTATAGATACGTGCATCTGGCATATAGTAGCAGCAATGGATTTAGGGTACTGGAAAATTGAAGGATTTGAAGGTTTGAAAGTGTTGGAGAATTTGATATTTAAAATTGAAATTTCACCATCTTGCACTTAAAGCGGATGGTGGGGGAATGGATGATAGACCCGATCAAGATCCCATGGTTCCGTCGTCCCGGGCCATCGTGGTCCCTGGTCTACTTAGTCAAAGGAGGTAGTCGACCCAACCTGATATAAGGATCCTTGTCGGCAACCATGGGTTGCTTCGTCCAAGGGTACCTTGTAGACCTGGGATGGTTATTTGCCTAAGGGGACAAATTTAAATCCACCTTAGCTAACAGAGGGCTTTGTGCCCTATCGATCATATCCTATTGATTCATATCTCAAGAATTTGATGCCATTAAGGAGGCATACGGGCTTTGGCCATAACCATAATATAACGGTGCCATTTGGCGGCGACCACCTGGTTCAGAGGGCCCCGAGTCATAACCGTTTATCCAGCAGTGCCATTTGGCGGCGAAACTGCCGGTTAGAGGACTCGTACCACGTCCTTGCTAGCAAGAGATTGTTTGAGAATGGATCCTAGTGATATTTTCGACTAGGCATTAGCTCTACGTGAGCTGAAGTAGTTTTCATATTTATCCACCTCGGCAAACTGTTGCGGAGGGTGGATGGATTTTGCTTTAGGTGTTTGATGGATTTATTCCAATTTTAAATATTTTGGAGTTTGGGACTTTGGGATTGTTTGGAGTTTGGAGTTTTGGATTTTGCGGGCATTTGAAAGTATTTGTGAACCCCTCCGGTTGAGCTCTATATTCAACACGTCCATCATCGGGGTGAAATGGGGTCATTTATATTTTATTGATTGGATCCTGTCGACTCTATCTACTGGTCGATAGAGGATCGGGTTTCGTAGGCTTTGAGCCTTTATAAGTGAATTTTCTTGATTATAGGCCTTGAAGGCCTAAAATGAACATATTAAAACAAATATATAGGCAGCCACAACTGTATATTTGTTTAATGGTTTGAACCCTGTCGACTCCTATTGACCTTTATAGGAGGATCGGGTTCGAACCTGGATTCACTCATTGACCCGCGCAGCATCCCTAGACGTCACGTGTGTACCAATAACACGCTCGCCGGGGCCCATGCGGGTGTTTAATATTATACGTGTCCCTTTTGTGTTCCTATGTGTATACAGATTAAAGCGCATGTGTTGGGGACATTTTAGACATTTGACGCTACTCAGTTGTGCAAGAAAACCCTCATTTGAATGCAACATTCAATTCTGAAGCTCATAGACGCCTTCTGTCTGCTTGTACGAGTGTTGCAGATCCGGTGGCGTAGCGTCGTACGATCTCCACAACTATTGCTGGTAGGCAGGTAGATGTTTTCATTCATAGATTGGAATTGACTTCAGGATACTGCATTTACTGAAGTCTTTCTGCATCTACCCATAGATGATATGTGGTGCGTACATCTGTTTTTGTAGGGGATTCATATATATTGTAGATCTTTATCCTTGATAGTATGCAGATCAGTATGCTTATTTGTATCTTGATATTGACTTTTGACTGAGTTATATCCATCACAAATTTCTTCGTGCATACTAGCTAGAGATTTGCTATGCTCATAACACATCAATCTTCAGGACTGGTAAGAGACTGTAGTCTTTCATTTGCTTGACATTGCATTATTGTAAGTGGTAGAGAAGTTGCTACATTTATTGTGCACATCTTTTAGTGCTTGTGGGGACTATCGTATGTATCCCTAAGACAACTGTTATTGGTTTGTAGGGAGATGTGTTGTATTCACGGCTTATTTATTGTCTTCATTCCTCAGCAGTATTTCTAGTGACTAAACACATTCATCATGCGGTATTTGTGACCACTTATATACGACCTGCTGCACTCATTATGAGCATCATGAGTGGGTTACTGCCTTGCAAGTTCCTTGATTCATGCCTGCAGATGAGTCACACTCGTTGGATATTCCCTTCCATATGTGTAGGCAACACACATTACTTTCACAAACTAGTTGGCATAGTATACTTGTTGTCCTCTCCACGACCCTTTTGTAGATGAGCTACATCCATTGCATGTTGTACACTCCTGCCTACAAGACGAACTATACCCGACCTTGTGTAATATTGATGCTTGCACTTTAATCAACAGTGATAACCTTTTAACATGTATTGGAAGTTTTATGTTGTTGTCTGCAAATCGTATTAGTGCATCTGTCGCAGTTTTCTTGTATATGTTAGAAGGATGGTAGATAGTATTATGACAAGTCACTGGTTTCATTCTCGCTCTTTGTCAACCACCACCTTCATGCTTTGCTAATGAACACATCATGTAACAGCTCATTATTCATAAACATGCTGCATTCATTACATGTCATTTGATAATTTGCTTCATTTATTATGTTTTGGCTTTCAAATCTTTCACAAGGAATCAATGCATTTGCTTGTGAGTAGTGTTTGCAAGTTTAAGTTTCTTGTAGTTGTCCCGAGTTACAATCTCAAGTCATTGTCCTTGTTCATTTTGCAAGTTCAAGTCGCGTTAAAGTTCCCTGCACTTGGTTCACTTGAGTCAAATGAAGTTCAAGCTCAAAACTCGAACTCTTTTGAGTTCAGTTTGAGTCCATGATGCAAGTTCGAGTTGTCCAAATATTATCCGCAAAGCATTATCACATTCATCGGATGCCCTCTGTACTCATTATGGGTAGCCCTTTGATGTTTGCAAAGAACAACTGCATTCATTTATATGCTAGCCTCATATCTATAGGAGGCTGTCATGTGCATCTGCAAGCAGGTGTAGTCTTTTGATTATGTGTGAACCCAATTGAGGTAAGTATTTCATACAGACTACTATCATTTGCAAGTGAATGTTTCACATTGTTGCACTGTTCGATTTCAAAGCTTGTTTGGAACCTTCTGAAGTCTTTACAAGTTCAAGTCTGAGTTCAAATTGAATCATATTTCCTTTCATTTATTCGAGTTGGAGTCCAAGTCCAAGTTCAGTTTGGTCTGCAAGCTCAAGTCTAAATTTTGCAAGTTTCTTGTGTTCAACTATACTCCAATCCGATCTGTTATCATTTGATTTGAGTTCTAGTTTTGGTTCATGCCCACACTTGTTTAGATTTTAGTTCATTTAATGTCCAAATATAGTCCATGTCCTCTTCTTTTGAGTTTAAAAAAGTCCAAGTGCAGTCATATGATCACCCGAAATTTCGGCAGCCTCCCGGCGTCTCCCCCGTTTAGGGGAAAAAACGACAAGAGTCTGGGCCTTCCCACCACGCGCAATAAAGTGCGTGCATGGTAGGTGTCCTTAGACACCTCGGCCGTGGTCTTCATTCCCACCACGCGCAATAAAGCGTGTGTATGGGGTCTTCGACGGTACCTGTTTCAAAAGACAGTTTGCTTTCCCCTCGCTCGAGGGTACTTATAGATAACCCTGCCCCGTCGTAGGCACCGCACCGGGGTCCCAACCCACCATGCGCAATAAAGCGCGTGCATAGGTGTTTTCCCAGTCCACCGCAAACGATGAAAGCAAGTTCTCGGAGATTACCCCTCTCGTTGTAGGCGCCGCACCGGGGTCCCAACCCACCATGCGCAATAAAGCGCGTGCATAGGTGTTTTCCCGGTCCACCGCGAACGACGAAAGCAAGTTCTCGGAGTTTTTAGGGTTTAGGAATCATACCTTGGCGAGCGTCGGCGGGGTGGTGAGGCTCGTGGACCGAGGCAAGAGGAGAAGAGCCTCTTACACCCCTCTTTTTTTTTTATTAAATAGTTGATATTAATTAATTATAATTAATAATTAATTATGATTATATTTAATTAATTACATTTACTTGTAGTTAATTATAATTAATTATAATTATTAATTATAATTATTATAATTAATTAATATAATTAACTATAATTAACTTTCATTAATTATAACTAATTGATATTAATTAACTTAAATAATTTATAATTAATAATAATAGTTAATTGTAATTAAAAAAGTATTAATTATAATTAATTAAAATTAACTTTAATTAAATTAATTATAATCAATTAAAATTAATTATAATTATTTAATTAAAATTAACAATAATTAATCATAATAATTAATTAAAAATAATTATAACTAAAAATTAATTAAAATTAATTTTAATTGGATTTAACTAAAATATTAATCCCTCTCTCTCTGTCTCTCTGTCTGTGGTTTAGGGGATTAGGCCGAAGGAACGCGTGTAAGGGAGAAAGTTACCTACACAGCAAGCAAGCTCCCACTATCGCTTCCGATCAGAATGTCGTAACTTCCTTTCCGACAGAAAGGGAAAGTCGTCGAGTAGGCGAAGTCGAGCAGCCACAAAAGGGGCCGGAGAAGCGTCGAACGGGAGAAAGTTACCTTCACGGCCGGCGAGCTCCCAAGCGTAGCTTCCGATCAAAGTGTCGTGAGTTCCGATCCAACAGGAAGGGACGTCGCTGGAGGGAGCGGGGTCGGTCGACCACGAAGGAGGGGAGATCGGCTAGGGTTCTGCTGTGTGGTGGAGGTAGGTCTCTCTCTCTCTCTCTCTGAGTCGAACAGCGACGGGAGCTCGGATTTGCGAGTGGGGAGAAGAGAAGGTCGTGGGGGTCTCGGCTGGAAGACAAGGGATCGGAGAGCTTGAGCTGGGAGTGTCGTGAGGCTTGCGGGATTGGAGGTGTCGTGGGTTTTGCGAATGGAAGGAGTCGGAAGAGTGGGGTTCGGCTACAGCAGCAGGAGGAGAGGTCGTAAGAGGGGATGAGGTTGCGGGAACTGAAGCCTTGGGGTCGGTATTTAACGACAATGGCAAGAGTGGAGTCAATCTGAAGCGGCGCCGAATTGCAGGGCTACGGACACTGTAGCAAGCGGCGGGTCTTCAGCGGGATTTGCGCAGGAAATTCGGGTATGTAGGATTTTTGTGTCTTTGTACAGAGGTCAACATATGATAAAAGAAATGCATTAAGAATACCAAAAAGCGTGTTTGGGAGAATGCTAATTAAGTTGGATCTAAGCAATAAACATTAATTTGAAGCCGATCAACTTAAAATTTGAAGGAATGTTTAAATCAACACTGGAAAAAAAATTCCTAAAACTGTAGACTAACTTAAGTTCAAGATTAGAGCAATCTCAGATTATAGTCAAGTTTAAAAGTTTTGAAACAACTCTCTGCAAAAGAGTTAAGGCTCCCAGGTAGACAGGCAATCTGTGCTTAATAAACTCGCCTTGTTTTCTTAAACATCAGTTTAAGTTTCATTATAAGGAAAAAGACATCCAATGAACTTAAAAGTAAAAATTCTCATAAATTTTTTAAATAAATCAAGACAAAAGAATTATGCCGGATGACTTATTATACATAGTTTAAATACATAGAGACTTAATCTAAGTTTGTTTTTAGATTTAGGCTTCATTTGGGACAGCTTTCTCACTGCTTTCAAAAGCGAATTTTTAGTACAAAAATTTTTTTAAATAAAAATTTATTACTAGAAAGCAATAAAAAAACTGTCTCAAACGAAGCCTTTGAATTCGAAAAAACTCAACACACCTTAATATTTTGTATATCCTTTGAACAAAAAGTTTAGCTACAAAAAATCGGACTCCCCCTTTTATGACAACAACCGTATTGAGTAGAGAGTGCAGCCTTTTATGAATGGCAAGTCCAAACGACTAACCTGTGAAGACAAAAACCTCTAGTGAAATGCATTCAAGAAGACAACTTGTTTAAGGCTATTTATAAAAGAAGAAAAGGCCAAGAAAGTCTTGTGGAAGTGTTATACAAATTTACTTTTATGGTCACATGTTCACACGTATTATTCTGCACAATGATTTAAGACAATAGCCTTGAAGATATACTCAACTTAATAGCACAACGAACAAAAAAATTAGAGTAAACAAAGATGAACAACATATAAAAAAAATTAAACTTTCTCATCATAATTGTGGGCTCCGAAAATTTGCGCCCCGACCTCTCCGTGGACCCTTTTCTTTTTCTTCGGATTGTCATGGAGAGTTTTAACGTTTAAGTTTCGAGACAATTTTTAGAAGGCAGATTGGGTTTGTAGATAAATCACTACCCGAGATTTCGCCCTCATTTTGTAAGGACTTTATGATCTGAGTTCTTGTTTCCTATAGACACAAGCCCCTATAATTAATTACCCCTCCCGATAACAAGAGAGAACTTTCTATTAAGGCTAGTTGTCAAACGGAATACATGGTATCTTACGTATAGTAGCAGCATGGTTTGGTATTTGAGAATTTAATATTTAAAATTAGAAAATTTCACCATCTTGCACTTAAAACGGATGGTGGGGGGAGTGATGGTGAGCCTGATCAAGATCCCATAATTCCATCGTCCTGAGCCATCATGGTCCCTGGTCTACTTAGTCAGAGGAGGTAGTCAACCCAACCTGACAGAAAGATCCTTGTCAGCAATCATGAGTTGCTTCGTCCAACGGTACCTTGCAGACCTAGGATCAATATTTGCCTAAGGGGACAATTTTGAATTCACCTTAGCTAATAAAGGGCTTTATACCCTATCAATTATATCCTTTTAGTTCATATCTCAAGGATTTTGACGCCATTAGAAAACATACGGGCTCTGACCATGACCGTAATTTAGTGGTTCCATTTGACGGCAAAACCACCCAATTTAGAGGGTCTCGGTCATAACTATTTACCTATGGTGCCATTTAGCAGCAAGACCCACAGCGTGGTGCCATTTGGCGACAAAATCACCAGTTAGAGGACACATGTCATATCCTTACTAGCAAGAGACTGTTTGAGAATGAATCCTAGTGATATGCTCGACTAGACATTGGCTCTTTGTGAGCTGAAGTAATTTTCAGATTTGTCCACCTCGACAAATTGTTGAGGAAGGATGGATTTTACTTTGAAGTGTTTTAATGGTTTATTTCAATTTTAAATATTTTGAATTTGGTATTTGTTTGAGATTTTGAATTTTATGGGCGTTTGGGGATTTGGGAGGCATTTTTCAGTGTTGGAGTCCCCTCCGGTTGAGATTTTCTATCAACACGGTTATCATCAGAGTTTTTTATGGGCAACTTCATTTTATTGGTTGAACCTTCTCGACCCTATCTATTTGTTGATAGAGGATCAGGTTCTAATATGAATGCATAAAATAAGTATCCCAGTTAACGCCGCAACCGTATATTTGTTTGATAGTTCGTTTCGTGTCAACTCCTATCTATTCACACGGAAGGATCGGACTCAAACTTTGATTCATGTTTGACCCACGCAGCATCCTCAGACGTCACGTGTGTACATGCAACACGCTCATCGGGGCCCATGCAGGTAATCATATTTTAATGCATAAGGGATATTTTTGCAATGATCAGCTTGTGCAAATGACTGTCATTTGGAAGCCTGTAGATGCCTTATGTCCGGTTGTATGCATGTTGTGGATCCGGTGGCGTGGCGTTGTACTATGATTTTTTGTTGCTTCTTGCATATGAGTTGTTGAGAAATGCACAAGGCTCCACTTGGAAATTTATAAATGTCTTTTGTCCGCTTGTGTGCATGTTGCGGATCCGGTGACGTGGCGTTGCATTATGGGTCATTTGTTATTTTATGCAGGTAGACTGTCGTGCACTAATGAGCCTCCTGTAATAACCCTTAGGTGCCTGTATTTGTTGTAACCCTGCATTCACTATGGCCCTTTGGCATTTTGCTCATATATGGCATGTAGTGTATACGACAGGTCCCCCACAATGGCTTGTAGGCATTTGTGTTTATTGCCAGTGTGTCATTCTTGCTTACCCGCCTCGTCGTAAGTGCCGCACCGGATTCTCTCCCACAACACTAGAGAAAAGCGTGTATGGATGATTTTTCGGTGCGCCATGAATTTTGAGTCTTAAAAGCATTATACCATGGCAGCGAATGCTAACGACGGCGTGATCAAGGCAACGACGACAACTAAAGTGCACAAAAATATCTTCTTTTTTTAATGATTTTCTCCCTTCCTTTTATTTTTTACTTTCTCTTTTTTTTTAAATAACAAAATAATAATAATAGAAATATCACTAATAATATTACTAATTATAGTAAAAATTAGGAAGGAGGATGGGTTACTATTTTGGTGAGATAGGCTGTTTAAGGCTTCTAGTGGGGAAGATGTTTCAGTTGTAGGAGATTTGGGTAAAGCGGTCGAAGCGAATTTGATTGTAGTGAAGTGGATGCAGGAAGCTTCTAATTGTAGTCTTGGATACTTGAGCAAGAGCTGAAGGTGGACTTTAATGTGGAGCTACTATTAATAGGGCTCGGCTTCGCAGAGAAGGGTTCAATCTAGGAGGGAGTCAGAGTCGGCATTTGCGTTTTTATGGGATCATGAGTAGGATGAGAGTCGAGTAGTAGAGATGATGGGCTACAGACGTTTTGGAAGTCAAAGTCGAGCGGGGGTCTCGACTGGGTCAGAGCTGCTTGTGGAACAGGGATACTGTGAGGAGGCGGCAGCTAGCTTGTCGCTGGCGGATCGAAGGCACAAGCACGAGCAAGAGTCAGAGCAGGTCAGGATCGGTACAGAGGTCTCAGTCGACTGTGGAAGCAGGAAACAAGGAGTCCGATCGATATTGGCGCGTCTGGGAAGAGGAGCTGGAGATCGGAGCTCGGGTTCTGGCCGAGATTTACGGTTGTGTTGAACATCGTCTTCGGCGGCTGGGTCGTGGGATTGGAATGAGTATAGCGGCTGACGGGCGGCTTTGACATGAGCTAAAGGCAGAGGAGATCTTCCTCCAATTGCTTGGAAGAGGCGAGGTCTAGTGTGAAGGGCTGCTGGTTTGACCCTGGGTCGGAGGTTGCTGTTGGGGTTCAGCTTGTCAGATGGAAGGGGATGACTGGGGTCGGGATTTGATACAGGCAGAAGAGGCAAATGGGAGGTTGGCTGTGGTCGAAAACAAGAAGCAAAGCCGTTCGACTATGTTTGGTTCTCATCTTATCAACGAGAATGGAGCAGCTATCGAGAGTGGGATTCCTGCAGATTTTTTGGGATTTTCTGGCTTCCGTGGAGGTTAACAATAATATAAGGGTACAAAGTTTTTTTCAAGTAATAGAAATAAAAAGGTAAATGAATAACTTAAATAGCAACTTCAACAATTGGTTGCACTTTAATATTCATCAATCAACTTCATCTGGATTTTTGTATTTCTGCTCAAGAAATTTTTTAGTCAACCAACCTTTCCAAAGTTAATCCTGACTTCAAACTTGGGAAAAAGAATGCCCTTATAATCTTTTGACTCCATAATAAATACTTGAAATGCAACATATATCGCAATAAATAAGAACAATATTGAATTTCTAAGGGCTTACAAGGGACCCATCATGAACTCAATGGCTCACCAACGAGCACGAACAGAATCTACTTTGCACTTAAACCCTCAAAATCAAGGAGACAGTTCAATGACTTGAATAAGAATGAATTAAGACGCTCCCTCATTTCTATATGGATGAATGATTCCCCATGGGGCCCACTGAATTTTGCTATGGACTCAATAATAAACTTAGTATTTTTTTATTTAACAATAGATTTTCCCTTATCCAATATGTTTGACTGAATATGATTTATTTTATTCTGGGAAAGAAGTTACCATAGGGGCTGAATATGATTTATTTTATTCTGGAGTATAAGTTCTCACAAAGGCAAGCCCTTATCGTTAATTACATCTAAAGGATTTATCACTTGAGAAAATTTTTAATTAAAAAAGTGATGTGTCTTCTCATCAAATCATTAGATAATATTTTATGCGATTTTTTAGAAATTCTTAACAAAGATTTGGTCTTTAGAAATTCAAAAAAAAATGGATCAACATAAAATCAATTTTTAAATGGAAGCTAAATGAAGAAATTATAGAAGCACTTGATTCTGAGAACTCGAAAGTACTCAAAACTATCCTTTAATAGGCTTTATATTTTAAAATTAGATTTATGTTAAAATTGACAAATTTGATTTAGAAGGTTAGAGCTTGTTATAACCGGCTGGACCGGTTCAATCGAACCGGTTTACTAACTAAAGCGAGCGAACGGGTGAGTGCGGGCAAGAAAAGAGCGAACAGGTGAGTGCGCGGGAGAGCGGGCGAGCGACTGAGCGATCGAATGAGCAATCGAGTGAACATGCAAGCAAACCAAGCAAAACAGTGCAATTGTAAACAAAAGTACACGACTCCTCTTGTGAGATAAAAGTTAATTTCGCTCCCCCTGCGAAATTCACGAATGAAAGAAGGCAGAGACCGAGTGGAGGCAGTGACTGTGAGGAGGAAAAGAAAACTGGGTGAGAGAGTGTGTTTTGTGTGCAAGAGAAAATTTGGAAGGAGTTTGTATTTCTTTTGCTAAAAATAGGCAAGTAATTCATTGTTTTATTTATTTATTCTTTGGGTGAAAGAGAAAGTTGGAGAAAGAGTAGTTCGTGTGCTTGAGAGAGACGAAGGAGGAAGAGTAAGGAAATTTTTTAGAGAGGAGGAATTTAGGATTTGCTAATTTTTTTATTAAGCAATTTGTTGTTTTATTCAACAGGAAGGAAGAAATAAGAGGCCACGATTCATACGATTTTAACTCGACAAGGAAGAAGCAAAATTTAGGTAAAAGATGCAAGTTATTTAAGTAAAATTTTAGAACAATTTTAGGAAATACTATATGCAATATGATTAGAAATATAGTTTGTTAGCTTAGAGGAGTTTGACATTTGATATTGTTATTGATGACATCTAACGTCTTTAACGATACTTTGATAATGATTCATTTCTTTAAGATTTTGGATTTAACAATATTTAATGCGAGTTATTTTGGACAAAGAAGAGAATTTAATTGTTGAGCTATGACAAAGCACCAGAACCAAGTAAAGATCCTTGAGGAAATTCAGGTGTTGCATTAAAGAAGGCCATATAAAGTCTGAAAGAATTTGAAAGAGTGCAAACACACGAAAGATAAGTAAAACGGGTGATTACATTTATTTTATGGCAGTTATATTTTCTATTTTGTTTCAATGAAATAATTTGATACTATATCATGCGTTTGTACTGGTTAAAATCCAAAGTATTTATTATGCATTATATAGAAGAATATTAAGTAATCATTGTTACAATATGGTATATACAAATTGATATGCATATGTAAAGGAAAATGAAATGAATAAAATGAAATATAATACAACAACAACAACAACAACAAGCCTTTGTCCCACTACGTGGGGTCGGCAACATGAATCCTTTTTCTCCATTGTGTCCGGTTCAAAGTCAAATTCTCGTTTAAATCTAATAGAGAAAGGTCATTTCTAATATTTTCTAACCAAGTCTTTTTAGGTCTACCTCTACCTTTCTTAACATAAGTCAAATCTAATACCTCTACTTTCCTAACTGGGTCATCGGAAGGCCGCCGTTTTATGTGACCAAACCATCTAAGGCGACTCTCTCTAATCTTATCCTCCACTGGAGCTACTCCAACCTTTTCACGTATATGCTCATTTCGTATCCTGTCTCTAAGAGTAAATCCACTCATCCACCTAAGCATCCTCATCTCCGCAACACATAACTTAGTATTGTGCTTCTCTTTTAATGGCCAACATTCTGCACCATAAAGCATTGCAGGTCTCACCACCATCTTATAGAATTTTCCCTTAAGTTTAAGGGGGACTTTTCTATCACACAACAAGCCCGATGCATTCCTCCACTTCAACCATCCAACTTGAATTCTACTGATAACATCCCCATCTATTTCACCATCACTCTGAACAATAGATCCAAGATATCTAAAACGTGTACTCTTATTAATGACTCGATCGCCCAAAGTCACAATCCCCTCACTAGGTCTATTACTGCTAAAATTACACTCCATATATTCAGTTTTAGATCTACTCAAGCGAAAACCTTTAGACTCTAAGGTTGATCTCCAGACTTCAAGTTTACCTTCAACTCCCTCTTTAGTCTTGTCAACAAGAAGAATATCATCAGCAAAAAGCATACACCAAGGTACATCCTCTTGTAAATGTCTAGTGAGAACATCCATGACTAACGCGAAAAGATATGGGCTTAAAGCTGATCCTTGATGTAATCCAACCGAAATAGGGAAATACTTGGTCAAACCACCTTGTGTTTGAACACAAGTAGTAGCTCCTTCATACATATCTTTAATGATTTGAATATAAGCATTATTAACTCCTTTCTTTTCAAGAACTCTCCATAGCACTTCTCTTGGAACTTTATCATATGCTTTCTCTAAATCAATAAATATCATATGTAGATCCTCCTTATTCTCCCTATATTTCTCCATCAAACCTCTCAATAAATGTATGGCTTCCATAGTAGACCTACCAGGCATGAATCCAAATTGATTTTGAGAAACATTAGTATCACGCCGCAGCCTACGCTTCATAACTCGCTCCCATAGTTTTAAAGTGTGACACATTAACTTAATTCCTCTATAATTCGCACAATCTTGTGCATCACCTTTATTCTTATAAATAGGAATCAATACACTCATTCTCCACGCATCTGGCATCTTTTTAGTCTTCAAAATATTATTAAAAAGTTTAGTTAGCCAAGAAATTCCTTCATCTCCTAAGCATTTCCACATCTCTATTGGGATATCATCAGGTCCAACAGCTTTTCCACACTTCATTTTCTTTAAAGCCTCTCTAACTTTGGTTTTACTAATACGCCGATAAAAACAGAAATCTTTATTATCATTTAGGATGCTAAGGTCACTAAAGTCAATTGTATTCCTACAATCTTCATTAAAAAGTTTATCAAAATATCTCATCCACCTTTGTTGAATATCATCTTCTAAGAAAAGTACTTTTTGATCTTCATCCTTAATACACTTCACTTGAATTAAATCCTTACTACTCCTATCTCTTTGTTTGGCTAGCTTATACATATATCTTTCTCCCTCCTTAGTATCTAATCTATTATATAAATCATTAAAAGCTAAGATCTTTGCATCACATATTGTTTTCTTAGAATCCTTACATGCCTCTTTATATCTTTCCCAATTATCAGAATTTTTACATCTAAACCAATTTTTATAACAAATCTTCTTATTTTTTATCTTTTCTTGCACAATTGGATTCCACCACCAGCTATTTTTACTATTAGGGGCTTTTCCCTTTGATACTCCAAACACATCTTTTGCAATATTTTTAATATCACTAGCCACTTTTTCCCACATAACATTAGCATCCTCATGCACAAATAAAATCTTAGAATCTAAAATCTTACTCTCAAAAATATTTTTATTACTATTCTTTAAATGCCCCCATCTAATCCTAGAAAATCGCTTTACTTTATTTTTAATTTTCTGTCCTTTCATCTTAAAGTCTAAAACTAATAAGCGATGTTGGGTACATAAACTTTCACTCGGAATAACTTTACAATCTTTGCAATCTAAACGATCTACTTTTCTTATAAGAAAATAATCAATCTGAGTTTTACTATAACCATTCTTATAAGTGATGAGATGCTCATCTCTTTTCTTAAATAAGGTATTAGCAATTAAAAAATCATAAGCTAAAGAAAAATCTAATATGGTCTTACCACCTTCATTAGTCATTCCAAACCCATATCCACCATGAATGCTTTTAAAACCATTTACCTCTCTACCAACATGTCTATTTAAATCTCCTCCAATAAAAATTTTTTCTTCGAGAGGTATCTTTTGAATTAATTCTTCTAAATCATCCCAAAATTTTAATTTTGAACACATATCCAAACCTACTTGAGGAGCATAAGCACTTATAATATTAATAATCTTAGCATCAACAACAATCTTTAAAGCCTTCCTATCTCCAATTCTATTAATATTTATAACATTATCCTTCAAACTCTTATCTATAATCACGCCTACACCATTTCTAGTACGACTCTTACCTGAATACCAAACTTTAAATCCTAAACTATCAATCTCCTTAGCCTTCTCTCTAACCTATTTAGTTTCCTGAATGCACAAAATATTTATCTTCCTATGAACCATAATATCTATTAATTCCATTAATCTTCCTGTAAGGGAACCTATATTCCAAGTTCCTATCCTAATATTAGTATCATGGACTAGCTTCTTTGCCCACATCCGTCCTTGATGTGGGAACCCTTGCCTATTTAACACTGCACCCGGGCGCCGATGCAGCGGCCCTTGCACACTTTTCACTGTATTCAGGCCATACAGTGCGTCGCTTCCAGGGAACGCCATAGCATTAACACAATTTATTAAAGGATTCATGTCATGGTTATTCGACAAGTTTTACGCTGACTGTCGACTACCTAACGCAACCCTCCACTTTTCTCATCCAGGACTTGGGACCTGGCAACGGCAGTGTTAATAAAATGAAATATAATATGTAAATAAAAAATATTAAAATGAAAAAAGTTATATGCATGCAAATACAAGAGTTCATCCACTTACTGGCTGGGAATGCAGCACACTTGTGCGTGTTAAATAGAAAAGGAAATGAAAAATGAAAATGAAAATGGAAATGAAAATTGTTGTACCTTCATTGGTACAAAATTAGAAGGTGCTACTATCATTAATGAAATGTTAAAAAAATAAAATTATTTAAAGGAATGAAAAATTTGATATATATTTATACTAAATATTCATATGTATGTTAAATGAAAAAAAAATGATAAACGAACATGACTAGATAACTACCTATATACATGTTTAATTAATATACTATAAATTGTAATTGTTCACTGAGTTTATCATGAAAAACTCAAATATTCAAATTGAAATGTCAGGTAAATCTCTTGTGGAATGGCTGAAATAGAAGAGTTCGTCTAAAGAAGATGGGGATCAAATGAAAATAGATAAAAACTGATTTGTTATACGTTCAAATTGAAAAATTATTTTAAATGCTCTTCAGTTATATTTTAGTTATTAGTCTATTGAGGAATTATTGTTATTGCAAGAACTGTAATAACTGTCCGACCATCTATTTCCAACTAATTAACTTGAGCTTATGGGTCGGGTCGTGACAGAGCATAGATTCCAACAACACAAGTGGGAATAAATGGCTAGAAAGGTGAGGGCTAACAACGTAACATAAAAAAATATTAGCATTGAATCCAAAATCTATGGTAAGAACCACTAAGAGTTAGTAACTCCGATCTAAATCTAACGACATGCAAGAGACTTACGAACTTGACACCCCTTCTAGAGTTAAGTTAGCCCAACTCTGGTCTTACAATTTTTCCTGAAAAAGGACGGCCAGCTAGAAAAGGAGGGTTAGCTAACTCACCTTAAAGCTTTTAAAATCATGCATGTTTGGTCCAAATATATATACAAGATAGATAAAACTATTTTGATATTAGAAAATAGGCCTAACAACTTAGTCACTTCATCCAAGATGTTTGACCATGTGTTCTTGACTCTATATATATTTTTTTTTTATCTAGTTATTAATGTGAGGCTTTTATTTCTACATACGACTCATTAGGCTATTATATAATCTTCATCAGCTTCACACATGAATTTTGATGTTAATTTGAATGCACACCCTTATGAATAAGTAATCAATTAAATATTTAGTTGCAAAGTCTCCATCCATAGGGAGGTTTTGAAGTTCATTATTTTTTTTTTAAGATTGACTTAATTTGGATAAGTCATGCAATTTTATTTGAAAAAATATATATTATTATATAGTCAATTTGAGATTACTTATATTTAAATTAGTAGAAAACTTAATTTTTCCTAAGAGCTTACTGCATAAGACGTCCAGATCAGCACCAAGCAAAGCAAGAGAATAAACCAAAGGAAAAAAATATGTATTTCTAATATGCATATAAAATAAACAAACAATCATAAGTATAAGAATCAACCATAGAATAATAATACATACATTTTATAATTACAACCAAGAATCAAGAAAAATGGCAGTTGAGTAATCTGTCTTATACAATCCAGTCGAAATTACAGACTCAATCAATGGGTCTTGTTTTGGCTTATGATTATTTACTTTGGGGCTCATCCTTCTAATTTATTATTCATGTAGTTGTGTCCCACATGCCTATATGATTTCCTAGATCTATAAATTATATTTTTAAATTAAAAAAAAAGAATTGATCCTACAATTCAAATATTAAGAAGCATATATAAATAAAAAATATCACGCAGATTGCCTAGCACTTAAAATGTCAAAATAACTTCTACCATATTAGTTATGACTACTTAGGGCTTTTAAGTAGAACCTGTAAGCAAACTTTGTTAGATGATGATGATTTAATTATTTATCCACTTAAGGCATGGTCATATATATATATATATATATATAAGTGTCCACAAAACAGACAATCCATCAATCAGCACACCAAACATCACAATTTTATATGTAGAAAAAAAAAATCTTAATCTTAGGATGTCTAGGGGCTTTGCATCTAATGTGTGCTGGCTTATGAGGCTGTCACACTATGATTTAGTATTTTATTTCATTGTAGAATAAGAAGAGATTTATTTTTTAATCTAATGTTGATTTTCCTTTAACTTATTTGTGACTTAAAATATTTATTTAACTTTCAAAGGTGTTTCATATTTTTTAAGCGTTATGAAGAATATGAAATGACCACGACTTGTTTTAAGGCAAGCCTATCACTCATGAAATTATAAGATTCAAAGGCATAAACATTCCACCTTTTGGGGTGAAGCAATACAACTTTACATCAAAAGAAATCTAAGTAATTTTTTAATAAATTTTAGTTAATCTCTTAGTAATGAGATAAAGATAAAAAAAATCGCTTAATGGGATAAAACAAACTAGCCTAAACAAAAATCAGCTAGTCTTACTCTTCGTCCGATCACCTCTTATGTCTATAATTCCACACTCATGATGGCCATGCCAATATAATTCAAACTTGTACAATTTACATGCTTTTTCAATGTCCTCACAAAAGCAAGAGGTTAATAAGAGAAGCAAGTTTAGGCTTTTATGTCAGTTTTCGATAACAGAAAATGACTTGGATCCATTTTTTTTCCATGGATGGGTATCTTTGAATCTATTTGAACATATTTTATCCAAATCTGAGGAATTCTATTGAAGTTCACTCAAAAATATTTTTAAATTGACTTTCTTATAATTATGATCTGATATGCATGCTTATCATCCTTTAAATTTTAAATATTCATTAATTTGACCTAAAACATCTAAAATTTGAATAAAACTTATTTAAAGGGGAAAAAATCAGTCCAAAAACAAGACATTTCAAAATAAGCTTAAAACTTATACAACGTGACAAAAATAATCATCTAAACATTTAAAACCATGGCCCATCACAAATGCTCCTCCAAATTCAACCAATCAATCATTACCCTTCATCAAATCATGCGCATCTTTGTCCATAAAATACTTATTCTAGAATTATAAGACTTAATTGGACAACAAATTAAAGATTTTCAACCCATTAATACCACCGTTTAAAAAGCACGATTCAGTTGCTCTGAAGGATAATCACTCCTGAAAGCAAAGGATGTGCAGACAAACTTTTCATCCATAACATAAATAATGTACGAGCTTTTTAATAAAGTTTTCGTAAGTCCACAGCATATTTGTATCTGCTTCATAGCTGCACAGTTTCCTGTCTGTGGGCTCCGAAAATTCGGCCCCGGCTTCCGCCCGACTTTTTGCTTTCTTCGGGGGGAGTTTTAACGGATTAAGTTCCGGGGTAAATTTTGGAAGGCAGATGGGTTTGTAGATTAGACACTACCCAAATATTTCGCCCTCATTTTGCGAGGACTTTATGATCTGAGTTCTGGTTTCCTAGAGGCGCAAGCCCCTATAGTTAATTACCCCTCCCACTAACGAGAGAGAACTTTCGATTAAGGCTAGTCGTCAATCAGATACGTAAGGGATACGTGCATCTGGCATATAGTAGCAGCACGGACTGGGTATAGGAAATTTGAAGGGTTGATATTTAAAATAGAAATTTCACCATCTCAGACTTAAAGCGGATGGTGGGGGAATGGATGATGGACCCGATCAAGATCCCATGGTTCCGTCATCCCGGGCCATCGTGGTCCCTGGTCTACTTAGTCAGAGGAGGTAGTCGACCCAACCTGACAGAAGGATCCTTGTCGGCAGCCATGAGTTGCTTCGTCCAAGGGGACCTTGTAGACCTGGGATGGGTATTTGCCTAAAGGGACAAATTTGAATCCACCTTAGCTAACAGAGGGCTTTGTGCCCTATCGATCATATCATATTGATTCATGTCTCAAGGATTTGATGTCATTGGGGAGCATACGGGCTCTGGCCATAACCATAATATAATGGTGCCATTTGGCGGCGACCACCTGGTTCAGAGGGCCCCGAGTCATAACCGTTTATCCTGCAGTGCCATTTGGCGGCGAAACTGTCGGTTGGAGGACTCGTACCACGTCCTTGCTGGCAGGAGATTGTTTGAGAATGGATCCTAGTGATATTTTCGACTAGGCATTAGCTCTATGTGAGCTGAAGTAATTTTATATTTGTCCACCTCGGCAAACTGTTGTGGAGGGCGGATGGATTATGCTTTAAGTGATTGAATGGTGGATTTCAATTTTTAAATATTTTCTGAGTTTAGGATTTTGGTAATTTTTGTGGGGTTTTGAAATTTTGGGTATTTGGGTGGTATTTGAAATGATCTGTGTGGACCCCTCCGGTTGAGATTTGCATTCAACACGGCCATCATCGGGGTGTGGGGTTATTCATATTTTTTTATGTTTTGAACCTTGTCGACTCTGTCTAGCAATTGACAGAGGATCGGGTTTCGCAGGCTTTGGACCTTTGTTAGCAAATTCTCTTGATTATAAGCCTTGAAGGCATAATATGAACTATAAAATAAATATCCCGGTCGATCTCGTGACCGTATATTTATTTAACAGTCCGAGCCGTGTCGACTCCCATCTACCCGTATAGGAGGATCGGGCTCGAATTGAAATTCACTTATTAACCCGCGCAGCATCCCTAGACGTCACATGTGTACCAATAACACGCTCGTCGGGGCCCATGCGGGTATTTGGGGGTATTTTAAAGTTATTTGTTGAACCTTATCAACTCCTATTTACTTGCTTTAGGAGGATCGAGTTCAAATTTATTGACCCACGCAGCATTCCTAGGCGTCACGTGTGTACCAATAACACGCTCGCCAGGGCCCATGCGGATTATGATTTTATCTACCCCTTTTGT
This sequence comes from Dendrobium chrysotoxum, assembly GCA_019925795.1. NCBI lineage: Eukaryota > Viridiplantae > Streptophyta > Magnoliopsida > Asparagales > Orchidaceae > Dendrobium > Dendrobium chrysotoxum. The sequence continues at coordinate 53,515,669 of CM034297.1, forward strand.
GTTCCTATGTGTATACAAATTAAGGTGCACATGTGCGGGAGGATTTTAAAGAGTATTTGTAAACGCCTTCTGTCTGCTTGTACGGATGTTGCAGATTCGGTGGCGTAGAGTTACAGCTTGTGGACGCCTTCTGTCTGCTTGTACGAAGGTTGCAGATCCGGTGGCGTGGCACTATAGGTTGCCCGTTATTTTGTACAGGTTGACTGTCAATGTTTGTATTCATTGCAGTTCTTTCACACTTTCTCACAGATGATATATTGAATATATGGCGATTGGCGAGCTTCCTACAACTGCCACGACAGCCTGTAGGTGTGTTTACATTTGCTACATCTTCTTCCGTATCTGCCTTTGCTTGGTTTGTTAAAGCTCTTTTGTGTTTGCTTGTGGTTAACACATTCGGTGTACAATGGATTTTTTGTAGCGGCCTATGGGAACTGTACTTGCTACATATCATCTTTTCTTCTTGCAGTGGATCAACATAATTTCAGATCACTGAATGGTAGTTGGTTGTAGGGGCATTGTCACCACCATTGTATCTTAATGCTTTGCTTACAGGCGTATCGCTGCACTTTCTCAACTATCACTAGTGAATAGGTTGTTATTAGAACTCCTTTGGGTTTGCTTATGGAGAACACACTAGATGCATGGGGGTCTTTCATGGTAGTTCGTAGGAACCCCTATGCTTGTATCTCTTTATTACATTTGCTGCCACTCCTCTACACTTACTCATAAGCAGCCTCCAATTAGGAATTATGTACATCTGGTTTGCAAACAAGTTATACATTCCCTCCTATTATTTACAAGGACGAATGCATCTGCTTGTGTTTTGACATTGACTGCAAAGTACTATCATATTCGTAGCATGCCTCTTATGTTCAATGCACATTAAATTTCAACGTCTTTAGGAGGGGGCGGTATCCTTTATTTGTTAATTGATCAGATCCACTTGTAGAGATGTTGTAGCATTCACTGCATGATTCTTGGGTTCATTGATGTGTTGGCAAGCAAATTGTATTCACTTGTATGCATCTTGTTGTCGTCCCCAAAGGATCCACAAGTCCCAGTTGCATTTGGATTGGTATCTTCCTCATGAATGATTCGTATCATTCATTAGAGACCTCATATCGTAGCAAATGATGTTCAAAGTTCTTTATAACTCTCTGCATTGTTCTATTTAATGTTGCTCAACTCAAATTCAATGTCTACAAGTTCCTGCTTCGAATCCTCGTCATTGTATTCAAGTCAACTTCATGTCCCTTGCATTCATTCAAGTTTGGTTCCTCTTAGTCAAATTTGCTTTAAGTGTTTTTGCTCATTTATTTGAGTTAGTGCATTTGATGTTCAATTTTAAGTCCAAGTCCTTGTCATTAGTCCACAATGCAAGTCCAAGTTCAAGTTCTTGCAAATTCTTTTTGCTTATGTTCAAATAGTTCAAATTCAAATCAAGTTCAAGTCATTCGTGGTTCATTTAAGTTCTAGTTTAGGTTGAAGTTAGGTTCATTTGAGTTCAAACTCCTTTGCACTTAGTTCAGATCAGGTCCCCCATTTGCTCGGAATTTCGGCAGCCTCCCGGCGTCTCCCCCGTTTAGGGGAAACTACGAGAAACTGGGCCTCCCGCCACGCTAGAGAAAAGCGTGTACGGTAGGTGTCGGATGACACCGCGGCCGTAAAGTCTTCAATCCCACCACGCCAGAGAAAGGCGTGTATAGGTCCTCGGGCACCTGTTTCAAAAAGAAAAGCAATTCTTTTCCCCGTAGGTGTTGAAGCGCCTACGGGTACTTATATTCGTCCCCGCCACGCTAGAGAAAAGCATGTACAGGGTCTACCCGCCTCGTCTTATGCGTCGCACCGGGTTCCCTTCCCACCACGCTAGCGAAAAGCGTGTATGGGCGGTTTTCCGGTCTGTTGCGAACGACGAGAACGGGAATCTGAGTTTGGAAATTTATACCTTTAGGATCGGCGGCGATGACAATGATTAGTAAATGCACAAAAGATTTCTTCTTTTTCACTTCCTTTTTCTTTTTAAAGCCTCATTATCTTTTTTTTTTTTAAGCTCTTTCTTCTTTCTTTTTTTTTACACACACATGCGAGCATATATACATATTTGAATATGGCGGAAACGAAGATATAAAATGACTTACAACATTGACTAATCAACATAAGCAGTAATATTAACTTCAAATGATAATGATAGTTACTGTCAACTAATAATAAGAAAACAAGAGCAAAAATAAAATGACAGTAACGGTTTCTGATTAGTGGGCTTTGGCTTTGTTAATTAGGAGGAATGTGTTGATTTGGTAGATTGTGGGCTTCAGATAGTGGAGGGGATTTGAGGGAAAGCAGACAAAATTTGATGTACTGAGCTGAAGCTTATTAGTATTTTCTTCCATATTTCTTCTAACCATATCTTGAAGCAATATTTTTGTTGTTTCTTCTGCCTTGTTACTATAATCAATTGCTTATGTATCCTTAGATTCCACTTTCTTTGACTTTTTTTGACTAGGAATCATATCTAAGCAGCTTTAGAAGGTCATGAGAATAATTACAAGCCTTCTTTGTGCCCTCTACTATCAATAGAAGCAGACCTGGGATGGGTCCTGAATGGGTCCTTCATTCAAAATCAATTCCCTATATTTCTCCCTTCTGCTTCGACACAATGAAAGAAGGATGCTAACTGCATGTTTTGTGGTAAGCAATGAACCTTCTTCAGTGGTTTCTACGATAGATGGAATCCCCACCTTGCACTTCTGAAATAGCACAACTACCTTCTTCTGATTCAGAAAGGATGGCAAGAAGAGCAGTAGTTTGTTTTTTATTTTTTATTTATTTTTTTTTTTTAAATCTCGAAGGACAAAATTTCTCAAGGGAAACCAGTACATGAAAGAATCAAAACAATGTTCTGGGAATAAAAAGAGAAGATTTGCAATTGAATGATGCGAGCATTCATCTGGGTTGAGTTGGAGTAGGAGACATCCAAATAACATCAGAACTTTTAGAATAGAAAGAAGATGTCTAATCTGTTTGCTGACTTAGCGATAGGCCTTGCATCCAAATGAGGCGAAAGCCAGCTGTAGGATTGACAGATTGACGGAAATTTGATAGAACGAGGTATGTGCAATTAATTTTTGATATGATATCTTTCTCCATTTGGTTTCTGATTTCTTGGTAAAATTTTATAAGTTAACTGCTATATAAGTGATAGACCATTAATGTGATAATCCCAAACATCAGAAATGCTTTAATTGGTCAAAAGTTGTCTTGATTTGCGCGCAATTTTCTCGATTTGCGTGTCGACTACATCGTTTAACGTGTCGAATTTGTCGAGTATCGAAATTGAACAAATTGATAGTGCATTTGGGGTATTATCGATATTCTGATCGCAATGACGCAGTCCATTTCGAGATCGGACGTCGTTTGAGCACAAATTTGTATATTTTTATATGGGGATTATCTCGATTTACGTGCACCACTTTAATTGAACAAATTGGTAGGACATTTAAAGTATTGCCGGTATTCCAAACACAATGACGGAGTCCGTTTTGTGATCGGACGTCATTTGGGTAGTGCCGAGGCTAAATTTTCTCGAAATCCGTGCCACCAACCCGGATGATCCAATTTAATCATAGGAAATGTAGTTTTCAAGTATTTGCGATATTCCGATCGCAATGGAGAAATCCGTTTCACGATCGGACTTTGTTTGGGCACAAATTTGTGTATTTTTACATGGGGATTACCTCGATTTGCGTGCACCACCTTAACTGAACAAATTAGTGGTGCATTTAGGGTATTGATGGCGATTCGGACGCACTGGCGAAGTCTGTTTGTCGATCCGACGTCATTTGGGTACAAATTTGTATATTTTTGCATGGGGATCACCTCGATTTGCGTGCACCACCTTAACTGAACAACTTGGTAGTGCATTTAGGGTATTGACGGCGATCCGGACGCACTGGCGAAGTCCGTTTGTCGATCCGATGTCATTTGGGTAGCGCCGAGCAATATTCATATTTTGTCTCGAAATTCGTGCCACCAATCTTGATGATCCAAAATGTAGTTCCTGAGTATTTGTAATGTTCTGAATGCAATGACGAGGTCAGTTTTGCAATCGGACTTCGTTTGTGCAATGCCGATGCCTCCTTTCCTCAATAAGCGTGTTGCCTCGGGATTCGTGCCACCAATTCGAATGACCCAAATTGAACATAGAAAATGTAGTTTTTGAGTATTTGCGATATTCCGATCGCAATGACGAAATCTGTTTCACGACTGGACATCATTTGGACAGCAACGAGATTGATTTTTCTCAAAATTCGTGTCGTTGCCTCAGGATCCGTGCCACCATTCTGGATGTTCCAAATTGAATAAACAAGACTTAATTTTTATAGGTTGACAATATTCCAGACCTAATTATAATCTGTTTGTCAATCTGACATCACTTGATCAGCCTAGCGTTTTAATTTCGGGTGTCGGTCGTCCCTTTTGATCGATCTCATCCGATTCGACTGTGAGGGGTCTCGACCTAGCAGAATTTGATGTTCTGATCGCAACGGCGCCGTCCGTTTGGCAATCAGAAGTCATTTAACCCTTCAAGTGATGTGTCAGACCAACCCGCGCACTACTTGATTCATCATTTTTGTCCTTTTATGCGTGGTTTGAGTTGTGGGGGTCAACAAATGCCCCCCAACAAATGTGGTTCGCGTCTAGAGCGAATCACGTTTGTTGTATGATGATTGACCCTGTGGATCTCCAAATATTTACTCTGAATGTCACACAGGGGATCTCATTTTGTGAATCTCCAAATGCTTGTTTGGATGTCACATACTAATTTTCTTTCTCTATAGATCCTCAAGACTCCATCTCTATGCCTTTGTAAATCTTTAGATGCACTTGTAGTCAATAACATGATTGACATGTTGGCTCTTGTCAAATAGAGATCCATATGAGAGTGATAGAATACTTTCTCCTGACACTTGCAGATATCATTGCCGCTTTTTTTTGTTTGCCACCATCATGTGTAGATGTAATATTTTTGTCACTTTTGCTGGTTGTATCTTGCTCAGATTGCAATTTATGATGATAACACATTTGGTTTTACGGAGGACCTTCCATTCTCCCATTCTTTACTTGCATTTTAGCAAGAAATTTTAAATATTTATTTAGGGATCTCGACACACGGCTCGATGTCGACCCAAATAAATATTTAAAATACCCCCAGTCTTTAGGGATATTTGTAGATGACATTCAGGATGCTTCTTTTCGTAGCTTTAACTTGAGTCCTGAGATTTTGATTTCTCCTGTCCTATATGCTTTGTGCGGCGGACATTGATGGAGAATTACCTGATTTGTCTTTACTGATTTGTCAGGTTTTTTTTTTTACCTTCTGCCCTTTGCTTCTTGCTTTAGCAGGCTTGGCGAAGGAGTAGATGCTGGCGACCAAACCCTCTAGGTTTGTACTAGGTCAGTGGCGAACAGTCATCGGTCCAGAGCTTTGTACACAACAGACTTGATGATGAAATCCTCTTAGTTCAGCCTTAGGCTCTATGTGAACTATGGGATAATTTCTTCAGTCCTTTGTTTTGTGCTTTGATGGACTTGTTGAAGAAAAAATCCTTCGATCCTCGCTTTGTGCTTTGCGGATTTGTTGAAGGATTTTGTAGATTTCGGATTTGATTGATAGTACCAAATATAGGTAGTATCTTAATCCTTAACCACTTGAGGAGACTTTAATCTGAGTCACTTGAGTTCATCAGATTGGGCGAGCTGGGATTTGACAGCTCTTCGTCCTCTGGTTGCTGAGATGGGGGTTCCTCTACTACGGCCTTTCTTATGACGTGTTGAGTAGATGAAGCTGCCAGCGATCCGGCCAAATTTGGGCTTGTTGGATCCGACCTTTTACACCCATTCAGGCTTCAGACTTGAGCTAGGGGAAATGTGCTTCCCAATGCTGATTTTGCTGAAGTTGGTAGATTTGGAGTTCTCCTTTGTGGTTGAAGATTTGGAGCCTACGCACATTCGGTAGTTGCTCGAGATTTCTCCTTCACACTGGAACCTTGATTCTCCGGTCAATTAGGAGAATTTAGTAGACTACGATCACTTGAACTTGTCGAGTCGAATTAGCCTTCGTACTTCCTACAGTCCCTACTGACGGGTTGACAAAGTGGGGGTTCCGCTACTACGGCCTTTCTTATGGCTTGTTGAGTAGACGGAGCTGCCAGCGATCCGGCCATTTTTGGGCGTGTTGGATCTGACTTCTTACACCCACTCGAACCTTAAGCTTCAGGTTGCTGAAAGACTTTAGGCCATTCCGGCTCAATTTGTTAGGGTGTGTAGTTGCAAGTCTCTTTCTGACCTTTGAAATCTTGGTTTGTTGGAGAAGGTGGTGTCTCGATCTTTTGAAGCTCACCTGCATATACTTTGAAAAGAATTCATTGTATTCTTCAGTAAAAAGAATATTTGCATTGGTGATTTTAAATATTTATTCGGGGATCTCGACATGCAGCGCGATGTCGACCCGAATAAATATTTAAAATGCCACCTGTCTCGCAGAGACACTTTAGAATAGAATAAATTTGAAACTTTGTGATTTTAAATATTTAGTTGGGGATCTCGGCGAGTAGCACGATGTCAACCCAAATAAATATTTAAAATGCCCCCTGTCTCTGAGGGTAGTTGTGAGCGTTGTTTAGCCACTGGCTGGGGCCAATGGTCGTGGCTTCAAACTTTAGGGATTTTGGCTTTTTCCTGTCCTATGCTTTGTGCGACGGACTTGATGGAAAGTTTGCAGGTTTCGGATTTGGTTGATAATACCAAATGCAGGTAGTATCCTGATCCTTAACCATTCGAGGAGACTTCAATCCGAATCACTTTAGTTCATCAGATTAGGTGAGCTACGATTTTGATAGCTCGTTGTCCTCTGTTTACTGAAATGAGAATTCCTCTACTACGGCCTTTCTTATGGCGTATTGAGTAGACAGAATTGCCAGCGATCCGGCAATATTTAGGCGTGTTGGATCCGGCCTCTTACAGTCATTCAAGCTTCAGACTTGAGCTATGGGCAATGTACTTCCCAATGCTGAATCTACTGAAGTTAGTAGATTTAAAGTCATCCTTTGCGGTTGCAGATTTGGAGTCTACGGACATTCGGTAGTTGTTCGCGACTCATCCTTCCCATTGGAACTTTGATTCTCCGATCAATTAGGAGAGTTTTGTGGACTACGATTACTGGAACTTGTCGAGTCAAATCAGCCTTCGTTCTTCCTACAGTCCTTACTGACGGGTTAACAAAGTGGGAGTTCCGCTACTACGACCTTTCTTCTGGCGTGTTGAGCAGATGGAGTTGCCAGCGATCCGGCCATATTTGGGCGTGTTGGATCCGGCCTTTTACACCCATCCGAACCTTAAGCTTCAGGCTGTTGGGAAACTTCAAGCTTTTTTGGCTCGATTTGTTGGAGCATGTAGTTACAAAAGTCTGTTTCTTGACTTTCGAAATCTTGGTACACTGGAGGAGAATGATATCCCAAACTTTCAGGAAAATCACCTGCGTATGTGTGTTAATAATGGAATTCGCCGTATCCCTACTCCAAGGAACATAAGGCTTAATAATTTAAATATTTATTTGGGGATCCCGGCGCGTAGCACGGTGTCGACCCAAACAAACACTTGAGTACCTCCCGTCTCATAGGGAGGTTTTAAAACGGGATGAATTTGAAAATTTTAAGCTCTTTTTTTTATTTCACTTAGGGATCTCGACACTTAGCACGATGTCAATCGAAATGAGTATTCAGATGTCTTCTGCCTCGTAGGGATATCCTTAAGGTGGGAGGAATTTAGACTTTGAATATTTTAAATATTTATTCGGGGATTTCGGCATGCGGCGGGATGTCGACCCGAATAAATATTTAAAATGCCCCCTGTCTAGCGAGGATTTTTTTTTTTTGGCAAACTTAAAATTTTGAGATTTTAAATATTTATTCGGGGATCTCGGCACGCGGTGCGGTGTCGACCCGAATAAATATTTAAAATGCCCCCAATTTTATTTTTTTTTTTTGAAATGCATTCTTGTATTACAAGAGAATTTCAAAAAGGTGAGTCATATACTTGTTGATGAGTACATTTGAAGTATAGAATACTTTAAGTACATCATTATCCCTATGCGTGGTATTTCTTCAAGTATCGGCCATTGATCGGCGGCATAGGTCTCTGGCCCTCTAGATCGATCAACTGATAGGCTCCTCCTTGATACACTTTCTCGATAACAAAGGGGCCCTCCCAATTGGATGCGAATTTACCACCAATTTTTTGGTGAGGGATGATTGGCCTTCTCAGCACCAAGACTAACTCCCCTTCTTGAAATGATTGATGACGCACCATCCGGTCAAAAGATTTCGTCATCCTTGCTCGATAGATCTCTAGATTTTGCTGAGCTTGTAACCTTATTTCATCAAGTGCATCAAGCTCTTCCATTCTTAATCGAGCATTTTGATCCTGAGTTAGATCGTGCCGGATAGCTACTCGAAGTGACGGCAGTTCAATCTCTAGTGGCAACACTGCTTCAACTCCAAACACTAATGAATAGGGAGTGGCTTTGGTTGGCGTCTTGTAGGTTGTACGGTATGCCCATAATGCTTCTGCCATCTTTGTATGTCACTCTCTCTTATTCTTGGTGAGGATCTTCTTCAACAACTTTACCAGCGTCTTGTTGAATGCCTCTGCCAAACCATTTGCCCTTGGGTTATATATCGACGAGTATCGCCAATCAATCTTATGCCGCTCGACGAACTTATATATTTTAGTGCTCTTGAATGCTGTGCCGTTGTCTGAGATCACGCGGCGTGGTATGCCAAATCTGTAGACGATATTGTGGGTGAAGAAGTTGATCACGTGCTCAGATGTGACTTCTTTGAACGGAGCTGCTTCTGCCCACTTGGAGAAGTAATCTGTAGCTACCAATATAAAGCGATGCCCGGCTGATGATGGTGGATCTATCGGCCCAATTATGTCTGTGCCCCAGCATTCAAATGGCCAGGATGCTACTGTTGGGTGCAGTGGATTTGGCGGTTGATGTATAACATCACCGTGGATCTGACACTCGTGGCACCTCTTAGCGTGGTTAATACAATATGTCACCATTTTTGGCCAATAATAGCCCATTCTCTTGATTTTAACAGCCATCTTGGGGCCTGACTGATGTGCTCCGCAGAGTCCATGAACTTCCGCTACCACTTTATCAGCTTCCTTGGTCCCTAGGCACCTTAGCCACATTTGATCAAATGCCCGTCGATACAGTGTGTCGTTAACAAACGCATATCGTAATGCTCTTTTCCTTATTTGTGCGGCTAAAGATTTATCTGTTGGGAGTTTGCTTTCTTTGAAGTAATCGATGAATGGTTGCCTCCAATCATCTTCGACTTCAATATCTAAGCAATACCACCATGATTCTGAAGCTAGACTGGCCTTACGTCTTCTCTTAGGAGCTTGATTTTCTTCATGTTGATATTCAAGATCGACTGGTTGGGGATGTCGGGGATCAACCGAGGTTGTGTCCTGTTGGCCTGAATATGGTACTCCCTCTGCCCGTGGGAACTGTAAGATTGCTGGCTCCAAGACCCGGCGATTTTCAACCGTAATAAATATAGGTGGCTTCTTATCTTCATTTGCCAGCTCCTTGGCCAATTTGGCCAAACAATCTGCTTTTGCATTTTACCCTCGAGGGATTCGAGCTATCTTAACATTTGGCACTTGCTTTAGAAGCTCGAGGGTCCGCCGGTGATAGTGGGCTAACTCAAGTTTGCAAATCTTGTAAATACCCAAGACTTGATTTATTACGAGTTGAGAATCGCCGAAAATTTGAAGATTTATGATTTGGATACCAATCGCGATTTCCAGTCCCGCTATCAAAGCTTCATATTCGGCTTCATTATTGGTCCGAGGTTCAGTTAAACTGAACGAGAATCTCATGATGCCTCCCTCGGGTTCTATAAAGACTAGACCGATGCCAGCTTGGGCCTTTGCAAGATTCGGAGGTCTGGGAGACTTGATAGACGATGCCCCATCAAAATACATCTCCCAAAATGGTAGCTTTTCTTCTTCATCAACCTGCATGATTTGTTCATCGGGCAAATCATCGTTGAGCGGAGAGTCAGCTGGTATTGGATGTACGGCGAGGAAGTCTGCCAAAGCTTATCCCTTTACCGCTTTCTGTGGCATGTACACGATATCGAATTGTAGTAATAGCACTGCCCACCTTGCTAAACGACCTGTCAACGCTGGTCTTGTCATCAAGAACTTCAGCGAATCGATCTTTGATATCAACGTGATTTTGTGAGACAACATGTAGTGGCGAAGTTTCTGAACTGCGAAAATCAACGCCAGACAATGCTTTTCAATTGGAGAATAACGTATTTCCGCCCCAATCAGTCTCTGACTGATATAGTAAAGTGCATTTTCTTTGCCCTCTTCATTGTGCTGGGCCAACAATACTCCGAGAGACTCTTATAATGCAGCTGTATACAGTATAAGAGGCTTCCCCGGAATTGGCGCTGCGAGAATGGGTGGATTCAATAAGTATCTTTTGATGTTATCAAACGCTTCCTGGCATTCTGCATCCCATTTGAAGCGGACGTCTTTCTTCATTAACTTCGAAAATGGCTGGCATCTACCCGACAGATTCGATATGAATCGCCGAATGAAAGCCAATTGCCCTTGCAGGGAGCGGAGTTGACGGAGACTTCTTGGCGGCGGCATCTCTATAATCGCCTTGATTTTATTGGGATCAACTTCTATGCCTCGGTGACGAACGACATACCCAAGAAATTTACCGGAAGAGACCCCGAAAGCACACTTAAGGGGATTCATCTTCAAGTCGAACTTTCTGATCCTTTCAAATACAATTCTTAAGTCATTCAGATGATCTTTTCGGTCTATGCTCTTGACGACCAAATCATCTACGTAGCACTCGACCTTCTGATGAATTAGCTCATCAAAAATATGCATCATCGCTCGTTGGTATGTGGCACCGGCATTTTTAATGCCAAAGGGCATGACTGTGTAGCAGAATATGCCGATGGGCGTTCTGAATGATGTGTGCTTCTCATCTTCAGGTGCCATTTTGATTTGATTATAGCCCGATGACCCATCCATAAATGAGAACATATCATAGTTGGAAGTATTGTCCACTAAGAGTTCTGACACAGGGAGCGGGAAATCATCTTTTGGGCATGCCTTGTTGAGGTCCCGAAAGTCAATACAGATACGTATCTGACCGTTCTTCTTCTTCACAGGGACAATGTTGGCGATCCAGTCGGCGTATTTTTCTTCTCGGAGGAAGCCCGCTTTTATGAGCTTTTTCGTCTCTGCAATCACCTGCTCTTCAATCTCCAATCTCATTCTCCTTGGAGCTTGTTTGACGGGTGATGCATCTGGTTTGATTGCCAGTTTGTGAACTGCTACATCAGGGAATAAGACAGGCATTTCAGCATATGTCCAGGCAAAGCAGTCCCTAAATTCACAGAGGAGTTCTTTTATCTCTTCTGCCTGTTCTTCTGGCAAAAAGGAACTAATGAAGGTTGGACGAGGGTCATCTTCAGTTCCCAAGTTAACTTCTTTTAACTCATCCATAGTAGCCGCCTGCCCACCATCTTCAAGCTCTTCAGGTGCAGGCTCAGCTTCTACAGGCTGCTCATCATAATCATCAACTTCATAAACTTCCCTTTCAGAATCATCATTGGGTTTAACTTCCCTGCAGGTGATGACTCGACATGTCTCCTTTTGAGGGTGCTTATGTACGATGAATCCGAGGCCCCTCCTTGCGAGAATATCCTTTCTTCGCATCGCATGGGGATTTCTTCGATACCAGAGCTTTAAACATGTACGGAGTTGTTGTACGGGAGTGCGAATTCTAGCCTGTTTTCGCAACATCCTTTGGATATTTTCAGTGTTAAATTTAGGCATTCTCGTGACTACCAACTCCTTATGCTCGATGGGCCTGTAGAGCCAGTCTCGACTCCCTTCCTCCTCACGCTCTCCAGATTTATAAAATAGGGTTCCCGGCCCGTCTCTTTTTCTTAGGGGAGGCACGTAAAATGTTACGAGTTCCTCAACATTATGCACCTCTCGGGGAACAATTTCTTTGAAGTGTTGTGGGGGAACACGCGTGACAACACATTCATTGTCTGAAATTGTCAGATTATCTATTCTTCTTGAGAGAGCACGTACATTATTCATGTAGATAGACTCATAGTTGTAGTCATCATCTGAATATTTTATCTCATTCTTCCCCCTAGCTATTGATTGGCGTATTTCCTGAGATTTAGCCAGGGCAGCCTCATCCTCGTCTGTGTCACTCCCTAGGTGAGGCACATGTTTTCTCGATCTAAGAGTGATCGCTGCTTTAGGGAGAGTTGGCGTCGCCTTCTTTCTTCCCGCTTGCTTCTTTTCATCTTCTTGTTTAGGTCGCTTTGCAATATCTGGATTTGATGCTTGAGCTTTAAGAGAGTTTGACGACTTCAGCATCTTTGGCATGAAGTATCTGGCATCTTCATAAATTTTTACCTCGTGGACTGCAGATGGCTGAATATCACCAGAGATTCTGAACTCCTCTCCCTCCCTAATATATTTCATACATTGATGTAGTGTTGACGGGACCATGCCGTACTCGTGTAACCACGGGTGACCTAGAAGCGCCCTTAATGAGGTGTCCGCATCAATCACATGGAATTTTGCTTCAGTATGGAGTTCTCCGAATGTTAGGGAGAGCATGAATGATCCTAGAATTTTTTGCCCCTTCTCATTGAAATCATGCACCATTAATTTATCTGGCCCGAGATGCTGCACAACGAGACATAACGATCTTAGCGCTTTCAGGCTCATAAGGTTGATAGAAGACCCGGGATCAATCAGAATCCGGCTGATTATCATTCCGTCACTCTCTGCAGTAACATACAGAGGGCGGTTATGGTCTTCCGTTCCAAGCATCATGTCATCCTCAGCGAAAGTAATGATTGGCTCGTTTCGGGCCTGTAAAACTTCTGTCAAATTACGTTCAGCAAAATACGTCTCATATCTTTCGGGGTCCTTGAGAGCCTGAATCAAGGTCTCCCGCAGGTCTTTAGACATCACAAGAGCATCGTATATACTGAGCTGTGCTGGGATTTTTCTTAGATGGGATAGGATATTATAATCTATCCCTTTGTTTGCGACATCTTTCTTTTTCGTATCCTTAGGGATAATATCTTCGTTTATAATTATCTCTTTCCCTTTGTCATTAGTAGGGATCCCTTTCTTGGGCGGAGATGGTAGCATTTTACCACTTCTCGGCTGCACCTGGGAGATCTCCTCTTGCTCAGACTCATTTGATAGTGCATTTTCCTTAAAGTCAGCCATTATCGTATCTGGGGATTTATCCGTTGATTCAGAATCACTGCCCAAGTTCACTTGCTCCATCTGCGAAGCGATATCAGGATCTGATTCATCATCTTCTGGAAAATAAAGATCTTCCTCCGAACTATGATCCATTGGCGATACCATCATACATGATTCAGAGGGTGTTTCTTTTTCCTTACTGATTGCAGCCACTGGTGTCATTGAAATGACCCGACAAGTTTCCACGGGGAGTGGCTCTTCGTCAGCCTCTTTTGCCTCCTCAATCTTGAGTTCTGTCATAAAATCAGCAAGCTTAATGGGGCGCCTTGCAGTCTGGTAGTATTCATCCAAACTATCGATAACTCTCTGGGTTGTTATCTTTTTCTCCTTGGGCTTCTTCAATTTGATCTTCTTCCTGGAGGATTTCACTCTCCCAGACTTTGAAGTGCCAGCTTGGTTGAGAAACTGTTTAGAAGTGGAAGCTCGCACCGCAGGCAGTGCCTTGGGATCTATCACCGGCTCTGTAGGAGATTTCCACTTTACACCTGGAACCCCCTCCAATTGTTTCAACATTTTTACAATCTTCTTAGAGACCGCGGTCTTCCATTGTTCTTCTCGAGCTGGCTTCTTCACATTTTTTTTTTTTTCAATTGGGGGTACAGGAGAAGTCGTAACTACCCGAGTTGATTCCTTTTTGGGATGGGATAACACATTGTCTGACAATGTGAGCTCTCCCCTCCGATATTTTCTTTCGAGCCAATCCTTAAAGATATAGCAATCTTCAATGGGATGGCCAAGCACTCGGTGATATGGGCAGTAATTCGGGTCACCAGTTTCTTTCGACTCTTCTGGCCTCTTGCACTCCGGCAGTTCTAGGCCTGCTTTTAGCGTCTGTCGAAATAACTTGGCGACGCTCTCCCTTTTAAATGAATATTCTTTATTCATCTTATCTTTGAGAGATGGGAACGTTCTATCACCAGCTCCCATTGCTTGCCTTGGGCGATCCCCTCCGCCCTGAAAGTTTCGTGGTTTATCATTACCCCCAAGTATCAGCTTCGGTTGGGGGTTTGAGTTGTAGACCTGCTTAGGCTTTTCTTCGTATTGCATCAACTGCTTGCCCTTATCTACATTATAGACCACTTGCTTTACCTTATTTGCTCTAAGGGAGGACGTAGAGTAGGTTTCACCCTTCTTTGTATCTGAAGACTTAGCCTTTTTAGTCTTATCAAAATGGCTATCTGATTTTGACAAATTCAGCTTTTCAAACTTGGCCACCCTATCAAGCAGATCTTGAAATGTGGTAATTGTAGCCATGCACAGAAATGGTTGCATCTTATCGTCGATATTTCTCATCAGTAATTGTACGGCATGTTCTTCCTCGAGCTGTTGCTCACATTTAATACTTAAATTTCGCCGAGTGATGTACTTGGTCACTGACTCATCTCTTCTTCTCTTATCCAAAGCGAGGTCAGCGATTGTGATTTTCTCTGTTGCGCTGGCAAATCTCTTCACAAACATTGATTCTAACTCCGCGAAAGTCTTCACAGAGTCATTGGGCAACTCGGCATACCATTCGAAAGTCGTCGCTGTCAAACTGCTGACAAATTGTCGGAAGAGCAAGGCATCATTCCCTCATGTATTTCCGCAAGTGTTGCCTGGGATTATTGTTACCACTACCATTAAAAGTATTGAATTTTGGAACAGAGTACCCTTTTGGGTATGGCACTTGATCGTACTCCACCGGATATGGGCGGCCTCTGCCAACTAGTTTCTCCGTCTGATCAATGGCTATAATAGCCTTGATCTTCTCGGTAATAATTCCCTCGAGCTGTGCCGCCGTCACAGGCTCAGAGGTACTGGCAATATTTTGCGGAGTAGGCTGGCGTGTAATGTTATTGATTTCATTACCGCCTTCAGGAGCGCCATGTACTCCTGAGATTTGATGCATCTGGAAGTTTGGGGGATCGGCATGAGTAGGTACGTGACCCGTGGCAGCAGTTCTTTGCATAATTTGCATCATCGCTGCCATTTGAGTTACCATCTCAGTCATCTTTTCTTTTAGCAGAGAGATTTCTCTATCTTTAGCCCTCATTTGACGTCTTATATGTCTTTGCATGTCCGCCAGCGTGACACTCTCGTCAGCAAATGAATTCTCCTCGTCCTCTTCTCTTTCTTCTTCTGAAGAGCAGCCACCTCTGCCGGTGGTGGACCCAACCCCACGACGACGTCGGTATACTTGCCTAACTGGCGGCTGTTGATTGTCATCATCCTCGCCGTCATCATAATAAGCTCCATCGTTGATGTTGGTGTGTCTCACCATATAAACAACCTCTATGTTCAGGCCGTCATTTATTTCTTCCATTCCTTCTTCTATATCTTTCATATCTTCTTCTTCTTTCTCCTGGATTCGAATTTCAGAACGACGACGCCAAAAGACCTCTGATTCTTCATTTGGCAAGAAGATTTCCTCAACTCGCGGGCTGCGGTCGAAGTTGGTTTCCTCCTGTTGCGGGGTTGGCGGGCGACGTGATCCACTGGAGGATTCTCCAAGGTGTCGACCGTCAGAAAGGGCGTCATTGTGGGTCTTCTTTGGAACCCATTTTTGACGTATTTTATTAGCAGGGGCGGATCTCCGGGCAACTGTACCGGATGTCACGCCCGGATCATTTCTTCTTTCTTTTTTATCTTCTTTATGAAGCCTTAGCCTCCAGATTTGCTTTCCTTTCTGCCGGGACCTTTCGGCAGCGGATCCCTGAATCCAAGGTTAAGGTGTCACGCCCTGATGCTCACCGGATGGAATTTGTTGTCTTATTCCGCCTTCGGCTATCAGATCAGACGATAGCCTTTCCCTCGGAGGGGTCCTTTTGGCCTCAATCATCAGTGGCCTCTGAAATCTCCTTTTCTTCAGACCCTTTTCTTTCACTGTCTTCAATACCCGGTACACCCGAGCTGACAAGGTTTCAGGCTCTTTCTTTCTTGGAGGAGCCAGGACTTCAGGTTGTTGATCCCAGAAAGATCTCTTCAGCTCCCCAATAGAGCTATTTCTTTTGACCCATCTTAGGTCAGTAAACTTGTTCCGGATAGGGACATTGGCTTCAGGCTCTCTGGCCGGCAGATTGGATGGGTAGACAAAGGGTTGTTGCTGCTGAGCTCGCATCTCAGCATTCTTCTTTCTTCTTTGCCTCCTTGTAAGCCTTCCTCCAGATGAGGAGGCCTCAGCATCATTCTTTCTGGGTATAGGTAACCCGTTCGGCAAAGATGTGGTATTCGCAGTTAACACAGAAATCCTCCCACCAGTCACAACTCTTTTGGCAATCGGAGCCTCAGGCTGTGAAAGTCTTTCGAACACAAAAGTCCTCTTGCGAGGATTTTCAGCGGCAGTAGTGGTCCGTGACGCCGGTAGATGCGTCCGGCGTGTAGTAGCCTCAGTGGTTGGTCGCTGCGCTGGCAGATATGCATGACGGGTAGGGGCTCCAGCAGGATGGAGTCTCCTTGCAGACCTTTTAGAATTTGCATCGTTTGCAGGAACGGCAGCAGTCCTTGCAACGACTGCAGGGAAGTCAACGCTACCGAATTGGATGGTCGCTCCAGTATTTCCGGTAGTGATCATAGCATTCGCTAGTTGGATATAGGCGCCACGTCCTAGTTGGACGGTGAATGCAGTGTTCTGTAGATCCATCTGTACAAATGAAAGGCAAGGGTTAGTAATCAGAATCTGATACATCACCCCACACTTTCAAAATACAGAGACTTGCACAGAACAAAAGACAAAAGTAGATAATCATTAGCAAGCAATTAAAATAATACAAATTTAAAAACTCTGCTAAATATGCTATCTCAACAAGTTATGATGAGTGTAATGATCATTTTTAGAATATTTAATATTTAAATTCTTCAAACGATCATTTTGAAAAATTCAAGATTTTGAACCCATATAGATTCAACCGCTACGATAATATTGAGATGACAGCCAAAGATGGAAAGAGAAACCAATCCCCAACGAAGTCGCCAGAAATCTGTGGGCTCCAAAAATTCGGCCCCGGCTTCCGCCCGACTTTTTGCTTTCTTCGGGGGGAGTTTTAACGGATTAAGTTCCGGCGTAAATTTTGGAAGGCAGATGGGTTTGTAGATTAGACACTACCCAGAGATTTCGCCCTCATTTTGCGAGGACTTTATGATCTGAGTTCTGGTTTCCTATAGGCGCAAGCCCCTATAGTTAATTACCCCTCCCACTAACGAGAGAGAACTTTCGATTAAGGCTAGTCGTCAATCAGATACGTAAGGGATACGTGCATCTGGCATATAGTAGCAGCACGGACTGGGTATAGGAAATTTAAAGGGTTCATATTTAAAATAGAAATTTCACTATCTCAAACTTAAAGCAGATGGTAGGGCAATGGATGATGGACCCGATCAAGATCCCATGGTTCCGTCGTCCCGGGCCATCGTGGTCCCTGGTCTACTTAGTCAGAGGAGGTAGTCGACCCAACCTGACAGAAGGATCCTTGTCGGCAGCCATGGGTTGCTTCGTCCAAGGGGACCTTATAGATCTGGGATGGGTATTTGCCTAAGGGGACAAATTTGAATCCACCTTAGCTAACAGAGGGCTTTGTGCCCTATGGATCATATCCTATTGATTCATGTCTCAAGGATTTGATGCCATTGGGGAGCATACGGGCTCTGGCCATAACCATAATATAATGGTGTCATTTGGCGGCGACCACCTGGTTCAGAGGGCCCCGAGTCATAACCGTTTGTCCTGCAGTGCCATTTGGCGGCGAAACTGCCGATTAGAGGACTCGTACCACGTCCTTGCTGGCAGGAGATTGTTTGAGAATGGATCCTAGTGATATTTTCGACTAGGCATTAGCTCTATATGAGCTGAAGTAAATTTTATATTTGTCCACCTCGGCAAACTGTTGCGGAGGGCGGATGGATTATGCTTTAAGTGATTGAATGGTGGATTTCAATTTTTAAATATTTTCGGAGTTTAGGATTTTGGTAATTTTTGTGGGGTTTTGGAATTTTGGGTATTTTGGTGGTATTTGAAATGATCTGTGTGGACCCCTCCGGTTGAGATTTGCATTCAACACAGCCATCATCGGGGTGTGGGGTTATTCATATTTTTTTATGTTTTGAACCTTGTCGACTCTGTCTAGCAATTGACAGAGGATCGGGTTTCGCAGGCTTTGGACCTTTGTTAGCAAATTCTCTTGATTATAAGCCTTGAAGGCCTAATATGAACTATAAAATAAATATCCTGGTCGATCTCGTGACCGTATATTTATTTAACGGTCCGAGCCGTGTCGACTCCCATCTACCCGTATAGGAGGATCGGGCTCGAACTGGAATTCACTTATTGACCCGCGCAGCATCCCTAGACGTCACATGTGTACCAATAACATGCTCGTCGGGGCCCATGCGGGTATTTGGGGGTATTTTAAAGTTATTTGTTGAACCTTATCAACTCCTATTTACTTGCTTTAGGAGGATCGAGTTCAAATTTATTGACCCGCGCAGCATCCCTAGGCGTCACATGTGTACCAATAACACGCTCGCCAGGGCCCATGCGGATTATGATTTTATCTACCCCTTTTGTGTTCCTATGTGTATACAAATTAAGGTGCACATGTGCGGGAGGATTTTAAAGAGTATTTGTAAACGCCTTCTGTCTGCTTGTACGGATGTTGCAGATTCGGTGGCGTAGAGTTACAGCTTGTGGACGCCTTCTGTCTGCTTGTACGAAGGTTGCAGATCCGGTGGCGTGGCACTATAGGTTGCCCGTTATTTTGTACAGGTTGACTGTCAATGTTTGTATTCATTGCAGTTCTTTCACACTTTCTCACAGATGATATATTGAATATATGGCGATTGGCGAGCTTCCTACAACTGCCACGACAGCCTGTAGGTGTGTTTACATTTGCTACATCTTCTTCCGTATCTGCCTTTGCTTGGTTTGTTAAAGCTCTTTTGTGTTTGCTTGTGGTTAACACATTCGGTGTACAATGGATTTTTTGTAGCGGCCTATGGGAACTGTACTTGCTACATATCATCTTTTCTTCTTGCAGTGGATCAACATAATTTCTGATCACTAAATGGTAGTTGGTTGTAGGGGCATTGTCACCACCATTGTATCTTAATGCTTTGCTTACAGGCGTATCGCTGCACTTTCTCAACTATCACTAGTGAATAGGTTGTTATTAGAACTCCTTTGGGTTTGCTTATGGAGAACACACTAGATGCATGGGGGTCTTTCATGGTAGTTCGTAGGAACCCCTATGCTTGTATCTCTTTATTACATTTGCTGTCACTCCTCTACACTTACTCATAAGCAGCCTCCAATTAGGAATTATGTACATCTGGTTTGCAAACAAGTTATACATTCCCTCCTATTATTTACAAGGACGAATGCATCTGCTTGTGTTTTGACATTGACTGCAAAGTACTATCATATTCGTAGCATGCCTCTTATGTTCAATGCACATTAAATTTCAACGTCTTTAGGAGGGGGCGGTATCCTTTATTTGTTAATTGATCAGATCCACTTGTGGAGATGTTGTAGCATTCACTGCATGATTCTTGGGTTCATTGATGTGTTGGCAAGCAAATTGTATTCACTTGTATGCATCTTGTTGTCGTCCCCAAAGGATCCACAAGTCCCAGTTGCATTTGGATTGGTATCTTCCTCATGAATGATTCGTATCATTCATTAGAGACCTCATATCGTAGCAAATGATGTTCAAAGTTCTTTATAACTCTCTGCATTGTTCTATTTAATGTTGCTCAACTCAAATTCAATGTCTACAAGCTCCTGCTTCGAATCCTCGTCATTGTATTCAAGTCAACTTCATGTCCCTTGCATTCATTCAAGTTTGGTTCCTCTTAGTCAAATTTGCTTTAAGTGTTTTTGCTCATTTATTTGAGTTAGTGCATTTGATGTTTAATTTTAAGTCCAAGTCCTTGTCATTAGTTCACAATGCAAGTCTAAGTTCAAGTTCTTGCAAATTCTTTTTGCTTATGTTCAAATAATTCAAATTCAAATCAAGTTCAAGTCATTCATGGTTCATTTAAGTTCTAGTTTAGGTTGAAGTTAGGTTCATTTGAGTTCAAACTCCTTTGCACTTAGTTCAGATCAGGTCCACCATTTGCTTAGAATTTCGGCAGCCTCCCGGCGTCTCCCCCGTTCAGGGGAAACTACGAGAAACTGGGCCTCCCGCCACGCTAGAGAAAAGCGTGTACGGTAGGTGTCGGATGACACCGCGGCCGTAAAGTCTTCAATCCCACCACGCCAGAGAAAGGCGTGTATGGATCCTCGGGCACATGTTTCAAAAAGAAAAGCAGTTCTTTTCCCCGTAGGTGCTGAAGCGCCTACGGGTACTTATATTCGTCCCCGCCACGCTAGAGAAAAGCGTGTACAGGGTCTACCCGCCTCGTCGTATGCGTCGCAACGGGTTCCCTTCCCACCACGCTAGAGAAAAGCGTGTATGGGCGGTTTTCCGGTCCGTTGCGAACGACGAGAACGGAAATCTGAGTTTGGAAATTTATACCTTTAGGATCGGCGGCGATGACAATGATTAGTAAATGCACAAAAGATTTCTTCTTTTTCACTTCCTTTTTCTTTTTAAAGCCTCATTCTCTTTTTTTTTTTAAGCTCTTTCTTCTTTCTTTTTTTTTTACACACACATGCGAGCATATATACATATTTGAATGTGGCGGAAACGAAGATATAAAATGACTTACAACATTGACTAATCAACATAAGCAGTAATATTAACTTCAAATGATAATGATAGTTACTGTCAACTAATAATAAGAAAACAAGAGCAAAAATAAAATGACAGTAACGGTTTCTGATTAGTGGGCTTTGGCTTTGTTAATTAGGAGGAATGTGTTGATTTGGTAGATTGTGGGCTTCAGACAGTGGAGGGGATTTGAGGGAAAGCAGACAAAATTTGATGTACTGAGCTGAAGCTTATTAGTATTTTCTTCCATATTTCTTCTAACCATATCTTGAAGCAATATTTTTGTTGTTTCTTCTGCCTTGTTACTATAATCAATTGCTTATGTATCCTTAGATTCCACTTTCTTTGACTTTTTTTGACTAGGAATCATATCTAAGCAGCTTTAGAAGGTCATGAGAATAATTACAAGCCTTCTTTGTGCCCTCTACTATCAATAGAAGCAGACCTGGGATGGGTCCTGAATGGGTCCTTCATTCAGAATCAATTCCCTATATTTCTCCCTTCTGCTTCGACACAATGAAAGAAGGATGCTAACTGCATGTTTTGTGGTAAGCAATGAACCTTCTTCAGTGGTTTCTACGATAGATGGAATCCCCACCTTGCACTTCTGAAATAGCACAACTACCTTCTTCTGATTTAGAAAGGATGGCAAGAAGAGCAGTAGTTTGTTTTTTTTTTTTTTTTTTTTTTTAATCTCGAAGGACAAAATTTCTCAAGGGAAACCAGTACATGAAAGAATCAAAACAATGTTCTGGGAATAAAAAGAGAAGATTTGCAATTGAATGATGCGAGCATTCATCTGGGTTGAGTTGGAGTAGGAGACATCCAAATAACATCAGAACTTTTAGAATAGAAAGAAGATGTCTAATCTGTTTGCTGACTTGAGATCATAGCAACGACTTATTTCCAAATGAGTAAACTCAGAACGTATATTACGGATGTGAGAAGTATACAACACTCAATTACCACTTTTTGAAGTCTAGGAGGTCCGGAGATATTGTGAAGCACAAGATGTTTCAGTCTTTCACAAGTCTTTACCTCAAATTCCTCGAGACTTGATGGGAGGGTTGGGAGCAACTTAGCAGTTGGAAGTTCTCCTACAGCAGCAAAAGATTGGCGTCGGGTAGGAGCAGATTGGAGCCTCGTGGATGAAGACTGCAGTGGAGTCGGATTGCGAGATCACCAGGTGGCCGGCTTGTGATTCTGAGGGAGAAGTGGAGTTGGAAGTGCAACTGAGAGAGTTCGATGTGGAAGGAAGTTGTAGGTTTGGAGTTGGGAGCCAACTTCAGAGCACAGAGTGGAGAGTGAGGAAGCCAGCAGTAACATCCATTCTTGTTTTGACTTAGCGACAGGCCTTGCATCCAAATGAGGCGAAAGCCAGCTGTAGGATTGACAGATTGACGGAAATTTGATAGAACGAGGTATGTGCAATTAATTTTTGATATGATATCTTTCTCCATTTGGTTTCTGATTTCTTGGTAAAATTTTATAAGTTAACTGCTATATAAGTGATAGACCATTAATGTGATAATCCCAAACATCAGAAATGCTTTAATTGGTCAAAAGGTGTCTTGATTTGCGCGCAATCTTCTCGATTTGTGTGTCGACTACATCGTTTAACGTGTCGAATTTGTCGAGTATCGAAATTGAACAAATTGATAGTGCATTTGGGGTATTATCGATATTCTGATCGCAATGACGCAGTCCATTTCGAGATCGGACGTCGTTTGAGCACAAATTTGTATATGTTTACATGGGGATTATCTCGATTTACGTGCACCACTTTAATTGAACAAATTGGTAGTACATTTAAAGTATTGCCGGTATTCCGCACACAATGACGGAGTCCGTTTCGCGATCGGACGTCATTTGGATAGTGCCGAGGCTAAATTTTCTCGAAATCCGTGCCACCAACCCGGATGATCCAATTTAATCATAGGAAATGTAGTTTTCAAGTATTTGCGATATTCCGATCGCAATGGAGAAATCCGTTTCACAATCGGACTTTGTTTGGGCACAAATTTGTGTATTTTTACATAGGGATTACCTCGATTTGCGTGCACCACCTTAACTGAACAAATTGGTGGTGCATTTAGGGTATTGACGGCGATTCGGACGCACTGGCGAAGTCTGTTTGTCGATCCGACGTCATTTGGGTACAAATTTGTATATTTTTGCATGGGGATCACCTCGATTTGCGTGCACCACCTTAACTGAACAACTTGGTAGTGCATTTAGGGTATTGACGGCGATCCGGACGCACTGGCGAAGTCCGTTTGTCGATCCGACGTCATTTGGGTAGCGTCGAGCAATATTCATATTTTGTCTCGAAATTCGTGCCACCAATCTTGATGATCCAAAATGTAGTTCCTGAGTATTTGTAATGTTCTGAATGCAATGACGAGGTCTGTTTTGCAATCGGACTTCGTTTGGACAATGCCGATGCCTCCTTTCCTCAATAAGCGTGTTGCCTCGGGATTCGTGCCACCAATTCGAATGACCCAAATTGAACATAGAAAATATAGTTTTTGAGTATTTGCGATATTCCGATCGCAATGGCGAAATTCGTTTGCGACTGGACATCATTTGGACAGCAACGAGGTTGATTTTTCTCAAAATGCGTGTCGTTGCCTCAGGATCCGTGCCACCATTCTGGATGTTCCAAATTGAATAAACAAGACTTAATTTTTATAGGTTGACAATATTCCAGACCTAATGACAATCTGTTTGTCAATCTGACATCACTTGATCAGCCTAGCGTTTTAATTTCGGGTGTCGGTCGTCCATTTTGATCGATCTCATCCGATTCGACTGCGAGGGGTCTCGACCTAGCAGAATTTGATGTTCTGATCGCAACGGCACCGTCCGTTTGGCAATCAGAGGTCATTTAACCCTTCAAGTGATGTGTCAGACCAACCCGCGCACTACTTGATTCATCATTTTTGTCCTTTTATGCGTGGTTTGAGTTGTGGGGGTCAACACTATCCTAACCGCCATTATCTACCTTATTGGGAATCTAGACTAGCTCCTATAGCAAGAAGCAAATAATACTAAACATCATGCTAATTAATTTTTCATATTACTATATGGTTGTACACTCTCGGATATTTTAACAGCATGTGATGGGGACATCGGATCTTGAAAAGTTTATCAGAGGAGTGGCCGCCGATCTACGGCCACGATCGCGCCGATATATTTCTAAGTGTCATATGTATTTGTCTTTTATTTATTTATGTTTGTATTTGCTTTAGTTGTTTTCCCCTTTTTACCCCTTACTTAAGGGTGGTCATATGTAAGCCCAAAGGGCATCGTCGTCTTTTATTTTGAGTCCTTTGTATGAGGCTATATATAGCCCTATGTTATTTTCTTTATGGTTAATGAAAGAATGACAGAAAAAAATTTCCCCCATGTTTTGAGTTCTTGTGAGAGCTTGAGAGAGATTAGAAAGAGACCCCTTTGAGAGGGAATTGGATCACCCACCAATCTTGGAAGAGTCCGGATTTGTGGTTAGTGCGTAGTTCTTTCTCTTTCTCCCTCCCTTCTCTTCTATCTACCGATCTTCCCTATTCGAAGCCGCCGGCCATCTCCACCAAACCCCACCGCCGACCACCTTCATAACCCCACCGCCAGCCACCCAAAAGCCCACCATCCCCACCGTCAGCCACCCTCCCCACCACCACCACAAACCGCCGTCCCACCCTTCCCCCACCAAGCCACCGGCCCCCCCATCCTTCCCTTTTCAAGATTATTTCCTAAAGCTCCATTTCCTTATTTAACTCAACTTAATTTTGGAAAGGATTTGAATTTGAAATAAATCAAATTTAGATTTCAAATCTTTCCTTTTCTCTTAATCCTATTTTTGGAAAGGCTTCTAATTGAATTTGAAATCAATTAAATCTAGATTTCAAATTTTTCCTTTCTCTTTAATCATATTTTCGAAAAGGCTCCTATTTAAATCAATTAATCAAATCATGATGGATTGATTAATTAAAGCTTTAATTCCAAATACATTGCACCTGGACAATTGCCCTCTTTTTCTCTCTTGGCCGAAATTCCCCCATGCCCCACCTATTTAATTCCTTTCCAAAATAAAGTCTCTGCCATTGGAATTAAATCAAAGTCCTCTCCCTCTCTCCTACCCGCCCCCTCCTTCACCATTCCCATCTTTAATTCCTTCCAAAAGTTAGGAATTAATTAGAGGAAATAAATCCCTAATTCCCCTCCATCCCTCCTCCCAAAATCTGAACCCAATCTTCCCCAAGTCTTCCCCCTTGGCCGGCCACCTTCCCTTACCTTCTCCTACTTGGATTCTTGGGAGAGACCTGCTTCTTTCAAGAAAATTCAGCATGGACAGCAAAGGA
This sequence comes from Dendrobium chrysotoxum, assembly GCA_019925795.1. Taxonomy (NCBI): domain Eukaryota; kingdom Viridiplantae; phylum Streptophyta; class Magnoliopsida; order Asparagales; family Orchidaceae; genus Dendrobium; species Dendrobium chrysotoxum. The sequence continues at coordinate 53,541,131 of CM034297.1, forward strand.
ACATCTTCTCCACACTTCAACGAAGCAAGATCGATGCATGGCCGATCCCGATCTTAACTTCGGCATTGTCTACGACGAGCAAGGATTCGTCCACATCCTTCATTCCACTTTCTTCGACGTCAACCCGGATATCGATAACACTATCGAAGAATATTTGGATCGCATCATCTTCACACTATCTAAAGTAATCGAAGAACAGCTTGGCAACGTTCAATGGCACATTGTCTCCGATTCTCAACAAGGGTGAACTTCTACCCCTTGTCATTTATCTTCTAATTCAACTAATCTTGTAGGTGATGATCCAATCGCAAGGAATCGTGCAAAGCAAACTGCCTATGCTTAGTAAACGCAGGGATGCTTAGTAAACGTAGGAATTGAGTTTTACTTTCTATGTTTCTAATCTCAATGTTAGCGTAGGGATTTTTGTTGAATGACTACTTAATCCGCATGTTGTTGAAATTCTAAATTGTTTTGATAATTCAAGTTCTCAGCATGTGATTTAGCCTAAACGCAGGCACCCCTCTTACGTTTTCTATTATCGTTTAGTGGCTAATAGTCTTAATTGTTCTTTGCTCTTCTCTAAATCATGCAAACTCTTATAACATTCATCTAAAGCATACATAGTCCTGCATCACATGCCCTATCGAATTAATTCAATGGTTTGGAAAACTTGGCTCACTGAACTAATAGAAACAGAGACAATATCACAACCAAATTGTTTGCCAGATTAAGGCAACAAACATTACAATCTCATATACAAATGCTACAAATAGAAATAGTCTAACTGTATAGAGAGGTTCATATTATACATTTTTATAGATCTTTTTAGCAACTGTGGAAGATTAATAAAAAGCTCATAGCATATTTTAGCAAGCATACCTGACCATTTCAGCACATAAAGAACGAACAGAGTTGGAATTTGGCTTAGCCAAAATAAGCACAGTTTGTGGCTGGGATTCCCACTTTAGTAGAATCTGAAGATACAGGATCTTGATTAGAATAGTTATGCCGTGAGAAATATCTTTGTAGCAAAGATAAACAATAAATAAAACATAAGAAAAACTCTAGTTTAAATAGTTCATAGAGAAACTTGAAGCTTGGTTACATTTGTTAGGCAAAGAAAGATGAAACAGCCAAAAATTAGCATACCTGCTTACTGCTGCGCCCTGCAGTGGTTATATTTCCTTTCTCAAAAGAGACAACTTCGTGCTTATGCTGACCGCTATTGTCACCATTACATCCCCATGCAAGCCTGAAACTTGCCTGTTTCAAGCACCAAAAAATGACGACAACAATAACAACAACAAAAAAGGATATTAAATAAAATGAAATGGAAGTAAACTCTGTGACAGAAACGTGTAACAACAAATAATTTAGTGCAAGTAAATGTGCAATTTATTTGCTTTTTATTTTCCAAGAAATCATGAAGGATATCGGATACATTAGCAACATATCAACTGAAAATTTTTGCAATGAAAATAAAAACAAATATTAACACAATAAAGATTTAAATAAATGTAGACAATTCCAAAATTCAAAATAGTCCCCAAACTATGCGTGTACAGCCAATTTAGTCACAGAGTATCACGTTGCTCCAATTTTTCCTCTCAACTATACAAATTAATACAAAATAGTCCATCATGTTGTAATTGTAATATAAAATTGATCCCAATTTAGTCCTAAAGAGACTATTTTGGATTGATTTTGTATAACCGAGCGACTAAATTGGAGCAACGTTATACTCTGCAAATAAAATAGCCATATAGGAATAGTAGGGGGACTATTTTGAAAGTTAACTCATAAGAAATACATCTTCATAAATATTATGAATCTTAGATGAAGTGAGAAAAGGTAAAATAACCTAATTGAAGACCACTGCATTTCAGCCTACAAAAGCAAGCAGATGGCCCAAAGGATTAAGAAGTTAATGACATAATGATAAATTATTTGCTTTTCCTTCAACTGTCTCAAAAGTGGGCTATATGAATTTTAAGGGAAAATGACTAAAATAGTCCCTCGACTTTTTTTTAAGGACAAAATGATCCCCAACTATATTAAAGAACTATTTTGATCCCTCAACTCTTTCTTTAATATAGTTGGGGGATATTTTGTTCCATCGTAAAAGTCGATGGACCATTTTGATCAATTTCTCCAAATTTTAAGTTATAAAAAGAGGAAATGCCAAAATCATAAATGAGGCAATATAAATCCAAATTGGTGCAATATATATTTAGCAGAAAGAGGAAAAGCCAGCGGAAAAAAAAAATTGGAATTTTTTTCAAAGTGGCAATCTTATAGATATTTGTAAGTTGGGCATGAACTAAAGGATACAAAACATACAATCATAACCAATAAATAGGATAATCCATGAAAGGAAATGAATTTGGCTTCAACATACCTTCCTTGTAACCATCCTGCGTTGCTTGTTAGAATCGGCATCCACTGCCCCATCTCGAAGAGTTTCATGCGAGCAAATCCCATCTTTCCCACAACAATGCACGCTTTTCTCAGGTGAAGAATCATGCATCAATGATTCATTCCTTAGATTTTCTGTCTCCTCTTCTCTAGAACCACTATGGCATATTTTTGTTGCTTCTGTTGCAATTTAATTGAGCACAAGAGTTGTTATTAGATGGTAATAAACAACAAAATTGAGAGGCAAATTAAGAAGTTGAATATTTTTTTTATATGAAAATCAACATGAAAGCATCTTTTTTTTTTTGGTGAAAATGCACCCTTACTATACCACACCATACCCATGTTGAATAGGCCTTCCTTGGGGCACAATCTAAAAATAGTTGGGATCAGGTTTGATTACATTAAACGCCATAATACAAAGTAATATTATTAAATTGCTTGATTTAGATTGTCCTAAATTCTTTAAAAGTTGGTACCAAGGCACCCCTTTGCTCACGCTCAAACTTCACATATAATCAAGGATAAAACCTCTAATTTATACCTTAATCTAAACTCGTACTCAAGAGAATATTCACAAAAGGAGGCTATGTCAAGGTAGAAATAATTAAATTACTACTAAAATCTATCAATGAGGCCCATCAAGCAACATTTAAACTATTTTTAAGTAGGTAAACTGTGTTCTACTAGCAACCGATAAATAAGTTCAGATGCTACAAATAAGTATAGTTTAATGGTCACACTCATGATAATTCCAAGCTTTCAATGTTGATCTTGTCGTATATGAAGCTGCTAATAAATGATATTGATGATGAACAAGCCATCAAATAGGCAAAATAAAGTCACAAAAACTCAAGTGGCAATAGACCAATTATTAGAGGTCCAACGAATCATAACAAATCTGAACCGCACCCATTGTCAAGCCTTTTCAGGCTTATTTTTAATTATGGCAAATTTTTTCATAATTTTTCTAATTTAAATTATTTTATAATGGCTTTATATTCTCTAAGATAATAATGGGTTTACATCTGAATTTTATGGATTTGAAAAGGATTATATTTGCATTTAAATTTGTAGCTTTATCTTTACCATATCTAATATTGCCATTGCCAGGCTCAAACACTGAATGAGAAAAATGGATAGTTATGTTAGGTAGTCTACAGCCAGCAGAACAATAATGACATAATTTTTTTAATACATTGTGTTAATGATTGGGTGTTTGATAGGAAATAGAAGCACTTTTCACAAAATCAGCCGATGAAACATGAACAATTAGGGAGAAGAATGCCAAAAAATAATTTTTATTGGAAGAACTATGAAGAGAAAAGCAAGATACAGTTGGATCTTCAATTAGAGAGGAAGATTCGGCTCTCCCAAATTCCTAGCAGCTGGCTAGAGCCCAATCAAACTAAGAATAAACTAAATTCAGCAAACAAGTTATAACCCTAACCCTAGAAAAAGCTCTACTTAAAGCATACAATAATCATGTAAATCCCAAAACAGACCTTCTTTTGAATTTTTTCTCCTAATCCCCCTTAATTTCCTCTCTAATTGGCTGTTGGACCCGATACATAAAGGGGGCAGGAATCCTGGGCAGAACTCTTGTTCCACCTATTGTACACAAGAGCCGGTCCAAGATGGATCAGCTAGACCGGTCCAGGAGCCAATCTAACAATACCCCCCTTAAGACCCACCTTGTCCTCAAGATAGAAGGACGAAAATAGATGCTTTACTCTCTCGTACAGCTCCTATGTGGCATCATAGTCAGATAGATTCTTCCACTTTATCAGCACATCCTTGAGCCCACCCTTCCGTACCCCTTTTAGCACTAGTGGTTTCAATACCACATCCAAATTTGCTATCAATGTCATAGGTAACTCTGAACTGGGGACATGATACCTAATAGCTCTCCTCAATTATGACACATGGAACACTGAATGTATGATAGCAGTCGGGGGTAACCTCAATCGATAAGCCACTGCTCCAATCCTCTCCAATATCTCATAAGGGTCAAAGTACCTCGGGGCCAGTTTTTCATTCCTCCTATTAGCTATTGTCCTTTGTCTATAGGGGCAAAGCTTCAAGTATACCCTATCCCCTATCTCAGACTAGATATCATTCCTATACCCATCCGTCTACTTCTTCATGATTTGTTGAGCCCTCAACAAATATCTTTTCAATTCATTCAACACCCTGTCCCTCTCCTCCAACTACTACTCTACTAACGAAATTGGTGTGCCACTCTGCCCAAAGTGCACCAAGTGAGGTGGGTCCTTCGGTCCAACACTTTGAAAGGAGTCATCTAGGAAGCTGAATGATACGAAGTGTTGTACCAGTATTCTACCCATGCTAGCCACTTCGCCCACGACCAAGGTGTCTTTGAAGCAAAACAGCATAGGTATGTCTCCAAGCTCCTGTTAACCACTCTGTCTGCCCATCTGTTTGGGGGTGGTAAGCGGTGCTCCTCTTCAGCACTGTCCCCTGCAATCTGAACAAATCCCTCTAAAAATGATTGAGGAACACTTTATTTCAGTCTAACATTATAGACTCAGGTATTCCATGGAGTCTGACCACCTCTCTGAGGAATGCCACTGCCACTGTCACTGTTGTGTAAGGATGTCATAGGGGAATGATATGAGCATACTTGCTCAACCTCTCAATCACCACCAAAATCACTGTAAACCCCTCAAATCGGGATAACACATCTATAAAAACATGGTGACCTTCTCCCACACCCTATCTGGAATAATCATGGGTTGAAGTAATCCCCTTGGAGCCATCGCCATGTATTTGTTCCTCTGGCATACCTCAAATCTAGCCATCATCTTATCTACATCCTTGTGCATCCCCTTCCAATACAACTATGTTATCAATCTCTTGTATGTCTTCTGCACACCAGAATGGCCCCCAACAGCGCTCCCATAAAACTCCAATAGCAAGTGTGGAATATGGACCGAGGTCCGTGGTAACACAAACCTCCCATGGTACAACAGTCTCTGCCCCTCTAGGGAATAGCCAAGGTGGCTACTCTCATCCTTCAGTAGATCCGACCTAATCCTCAATTCCCCGTCCCGCACACTCTCCTCTTTAATATCCCCCAATCCAACATCAGTGGTATCGAAGTGGCTAACTCCTGGAGCTCCCCCACACATCAGGACAAGGCATCCACTGCCTTGTTCTCTAACCCTGGCCTATACTGGATCTCAAAGCCCTAAACCTGCAACCTTGACAGCCACCTCTGATGCTCCTCGGTCACCATTCTCTACTCTAACAAGTACTTCAAGCTCCTCTAGTCTATCCTAACGATGAAATGTCGGCCCAACAAGTAAGGCCGCTACTTCTGAATAGCTAATACAATAGTCATCAACTCCCTCATATAGACTGACTTCAGCTTAGCTCTAGTTGTTAACACCTGGCTGAAGTAAGCTATGGGTCTGTGATTCTGTATGAGCACCACCCCCAATCTATACCCTGATGCAATAGTCTCTACCATGAAACTCTAGCTGAAATCTGATAGGGTCAAGATCGATACAGTGGTTATGGCCTGCTTCAATCTCTCAAAGGCCTGGGTAGTTGCCCCTTCCCACAAGAGGTTATCCTTCTTCAGCTGCTCTGTCAGTGGCCAGGCTATGGTGTTATATTCCCTCACAAATCTCCTGTAGTACCTAGTCAGCCCTAGGAAACCCCTAAGCTCCCTCAAATTCCTAGGTAGAGGCCATTTCAGTATTATCCAATCTTAGCCTGATCAGCCGCCACCCCCTCCTGAGATATCGGGTACCCCAAGTACTCCACATTGGCTTGTGCAAAACACTTCTTCAAGTTGGCCCTCAATTGATGCTTCTATAAAACCTCTAATATCACTCTCAAGTGCTCTAAATGCTCCTCACCCGACCTGTTGTACACCAGGATGACATCAAAGAAAATAAATACAAATTTTATGAGGTATGGCCGGAACACCCTGTTCATGAGGGACTGAAATCTAGCGGGGGTATTGGTGAGGACAAACGATATTACTAAAAACTCATAGTGTCTCTCATGTGTCTTGAATGCCGTCGTTGGAACATCCTCCTCTCTCATCCTGATCTGATGGTACCCAGACTTCCGATCCATCTTTGTGAACACCACCGCTCCACAAAGCTCGTCAAGCAATTCATCTATTACAAGAATAGAAAACTTGTCTGGCACATTCTCCTTGTTCAGGGCCCTGCAATCCATGCAAAATCTCCAGCTCTCATCATTCTTCTTGACCAGTAAGACTAGGCTAGAAAAAGGACTCACGCTCGGCCTGATTATTCCTGCCTCCAATATTTCTCGAATCAGCTTCTCAATTTCATCCTTCTGAATCTGAGAGTAGCGATAGTGTTTGACACTTATTGGTGACACCCCCTCCCTCAAGGTGATAGCATGCTCCTTCTCCCTCTATAGTGGCAATCCCTGCGGTGGCTAAAAACTCTCGTTGAACTGCTGTATAAGTGGTTGTACTGAAGGAGGAATGTCTTTCCCTTCCTCCAATCTGCTCCCCTCTAAGCTCTACAGCTCCACCAGAAATTCTCCTCCCACCTCCTATAGGGCCCTCACCATGGTTTTGAGAGACACCATGGCTTTGGATAACCCTGCATCTCCCCTGATCACCACCCTTCTTCCCTCCACCACAAATTCCATCGTTAGTGCTCCCCAATTAACCTTGGTATCCCCAAAGGTCTGTAGCCATTTCATTTTTAAGATGACATCAGTGCTCCCTAGCTCCAATGGAAGGAAGTCCTCCCTCACCTGGACCCCCTATATGGTCAGAACCACTCCCCGATATACTCCTCTAACTGTCTCCACCTTCCCAGTGCCCATCATCACTCCATAGCACCCTGTGTCTACTAGTTTCACACCCAATTGGTCTACGACCTAGTTGAAGATAAAATTGTGGGTAGTCCCACTGTCTATCAACACCACCACCTCCCTGTCTAATATTTCTCCCTTCACTTTCATGGTGTGATTTGGAATGAATCCCACAACTAAGTTCAAGGAGACCTCCGCCATGTCTCGATGCAACTCTTCCTCCTCTACCAATACCTCACTCCCACCTACCTCAGCTTCCTCATCATCACAGACGATGAGAACCTGAAAAGTTTGGTCCTTACACCCGTGCCCCAGCGTATCCTCTCATCACATCTGAAGCACGGTACCTTCGCCCACTTCTCCTGCAGCTCCTTTTCAATGAGCTTCTTAAAGTTCCCACTGATTCCCCCTCCTACAAGCTTCTCCTTTAGGATCTCTCGAAGGCTACCCGGTGTCAGACCCTTGGGTGCTAAAAAGATGGTTGTCATCCTATACGAGCCTCTCGAACTGCTGCCTCTGGCCTCTCTCCAGGTGCTTATGATCCTACATTAACTGAGCTAGCTCCATAGACTCTCCCAAAGCACGAGGCCTCATCACTCTAACGGTCGCCCGGATCTCTAATTTCAGCCCTTTCATAAAGTTCCCCTCTAGTACAGTCTCAGATAGCTGGTCCAATCGGCTAGCCAGACGCCAGGTACACAAACCTATCACAGTACTCCACTACTGATCCTTCCTACGTCAAAGCGAAGAATAGCTCATAAATATCCCTTCCCTGTTGGTTTGAAAACATTCCAAAAAGTAATTCTTGAACTCCCTCCAACTCGGTACGGGCCGTCTCATGTCTCTTCACTGACACAATGTGAAAGCCTTCCCCACCAAACACAGGCCAATTGCCGTCAATCTCTCCTTCTCCGCCAACCGATTGACAACCAAATACCACTCCACCTTGTAGATCCACTCATGTGCATCAACTCCCTCAAAGATAGGCATCTTCAGCTTCCTTACCCTCGAATCCCCTCTGCTCCCCTTGATTCCTCCATAGCTTCTCATTCCCCAAGTGGGTGGTCCCCCACCCCAAGTATCCCGATCATCCCTTCCACGCTCGTACCCAAACCCTTCTTCAAATTGCCCCCTCCTTCCAAAATTAGCACCCATTCGCTCATACTCAACATATTCACGCCTCTCCTCATACCCCCTACTCGTCTACTCCCTAGGAACAGGTTATAGGGAAGGCATTCTCCTTTCTCTTTCCAAAATCTCAACCTCCTGATCTTCCCCTGTCCTTATCGGATTAGGGTTTCCCCCACTCCCTTAACCGTCGGCAGCTCCCCTTGCATCCAACGATGAGGTTTTGGTATGGATCTCGAGCATCTTCATCATCATCTCCTCCATGATAGCAAACTTCCCATCAATTTTCTCATGGACGGATGAAAATTGATTTTCAAAATTTGAAATTTTTTCCACCAAATCAAATTTCAATTGTCCGATCTCCCCTTCCAATACTTCTACCCTTTTTCCCGTCATAGGTCCCGAATCTATGCTCTGATATCAATTTGATAGGAAATAGATGCACTTTTCACAAAATCGGCAAATGAAACACAAAAAATTGGGGAGAACGCCAAAAAATAATTTTTATTGCTATGAAGAGAAAAGAAGGATACAGTTGGATCTTCAATTAGAGAGGAAGATCGGCTCTCTCAAATCCCTAGCAGCCGGTTAGAGCCCAATCAAACTAAGAATAAACTAAATTCAGCAAACAAGTCATAACCCTAACCTTAGGAAAACCCCCTACTTAAAGCATACAATAATCATGTAAATCCCAAAATAGCCCCTCTTTTAAATTTTTCCTCCTAATCCCCCCTTAATTTCCTCTCTAATTGGCTGCTAGACCCAATACATAGAGGGGGCGGGAGTCCTGGGCAGAACTCTTATTCCACCTCTTGTACACAAGAGTCAGTCTAGGATGGACTGGCTAGACCGGTCTAGGAGGGACCGTCTAATAGTGTTCCCTAAAAGCGATATGTTGTATGGCCTGAATACAACGACAAGTGTATAAGGGCAGCAGCACCGGCGCCCCAGTGCAGTGTTAAATAGGCTAGGGTTCCTACATCATGGACGGATGTGCGCTAAAAAGCTAGTCTATGAAATTAAAATTAGGATAGGAACTTGGAATATAGGTTCCCTTATAGGCAAATTAATGGAATTAATAGATATTATGATTAATAGGAAGATAAATATTCTATTCATTCAAGGAACTAAATGGGTTGGAGAGAAGGCTAAGGAGATGGATAGTTTGGGATTTAAACTATGGTATTCTGGTAGGAGTCGTACTAGAAATGGTGTGGGTGTGATTATAGATAAGAGCTTGAAGGATAATATTGTAAAAATTAATAGAATTAGAGATAAAATTATAACTTTAAAGATTGTTGTTGATGCTAAAATTATTAATATTATAAGTGCATATGCTCCTCAAGTAGGTTTGGATATGTGTTCAAAATTAAAATTTTGGAATGACTTGTAAGAATTAATACAAAAAATATCTCTGGAAGAAAGAATTTTTATTAAAGAAAATTTAAATAGACATGTTGGTAGAGAGGTAGATGATTTTAAAAGCATTCATGGTGGGCTATGGGTTTGGAGCAACTAATAAAGGTGGTAAGAACATATTAAAATTTTATTTAGCTTATAATTTTATAATTGCTAATATCTTATTTAAGAAAAAAGACCAGCATCTTATCACTTATAAAAATAGATATAGTTAAACTCAGATTAATTATTTTCTTATAAGAAAAATAGATCGTTTAGATTGCTAAGATTGTAAAGTTATTCCAAATGAAAGTTTATGCACCCAATATCGCTTATTAGTTTTGACTTTAAGATGAAGGGGTGAAAAATAAAAGATAAAGTAAAATATTATTCTAGGATTAGATTGAGACATTTAAAGAATATTAACAAAAATATTTTTAAGAGTAAGATTCTAAATCTTAAGATTTTATCTGTGCATGAGGAAGCTAATGTTATGTGAAAAAAGTAGCTAGTGATATTAAGAATGTTGCAAAAGATGTGCTTAGAGTATCAAAGGGAAAAGCTCATAATACTATAAATAGTTGGTGAAATCAAAATATAATAAGAATGCATATAGTAAAACTCATATTAATTATTTTCTTATAACAAAAATAGATCATTTAGATTATAAAATTATTCCGAGTGAAAGTTTAGGTACCAAACATCACTTATTAATTTTAGACTTCAAGATGAAGAGACGGAATAAAAAAAAGTAAAAAGTTATTCTAGGATTAGATGGGGAACTTTAAAGAACACTAACAAAAATATTTTTAAGACTAAAAAATTATGTGAAATAAAATTGAAATGCAAACATCACAATAGAACCGCAAACATCATAATAGAAAAAATATATAAAATATTAGTTTTGTATAAAAGTAGCATATAAAATTAAATTCAACTCCAAGTGCTTTCTTTTTCAGTTCTCTATTTTTCCACATTTAATTTCTCAATAAAAAAATAATAGTAACAACTCAAAAGCTATCTACATTGTCATCATTGAAGGGGTCTTCGTTTGAGTAGTCATCATAACAAATTATTTTTTCTCCTCCCTCGTTACCCAAGGAGTCTAATAATGTCTCATAATATGCTTCTTTTTCATTAAATTCATTCATCTTCCTCTTCTATAAATATTTTTCATCAATATAAAGATGAGAATAATACTCAAATTAAAGAAGCTTAAAAAAAACTCTATTCTTTTCTACATACCTTTTCTTTTTAATTCTTTTTGTAAATGACTTGTGGTGGATACAAATGTTTTGCTTCTATAAAAAAAAATCAATGTTCAAATCTTCTTCTTATAATTTAAATGTTGTTACCTCCAGTTCATCATCTACAAATCACACATCATTTGATGTCATATCCTCACAAAGCAAAGGATCCGTGTCATCCTTCAATTCTTTCTTCAAGAATGTCTTTCAATCTCTTACTGTACGTGATGTACACCAAGGAATTCATTCTTAGGATTGTTAGATGATTTCTTCTCTTCGTAAGCACTTGATTATAAGTATTCCAGTTGCATTCATAGTCAGATAAAAAACACGTTAAACCCAAAACCTTAACGGTGAAACATTATAGTTTTGGAGCGTCATCACCAAGTTGTATCCACCACTCAACTAAAAGATAAGTAAAATAGTATAATAAATAGAAATGTAAAATAAATTATTTGATATATAATTTTTTCTACAATAAAAAAATAAATTAAAATTAACTAGAGATTGCTTTAAACTATCTTTTGCCTAATGCAATCCAAAGAAGTCCTTATTCTTAAAAGCTACCAATTACATCTTAGCATTTACTGTCTCAGATGAATTAGTTATAAGTCTATCTATACAATAATATAATCTCCATTTTATCTCAAGATTCGTTGGCTTATTTTCTGTATATTGAAACTAAGAGCTTAGACAATAGACAGTTGCATGTAAGTGATGATGAAGTTGTAGCTCTCACATTCATTAATAATATCTTAAATAATCCTATAGCTGCCCTCCTCTGCTCCTAAGTTATGGGCAATCAACTCATTTGCTTTATCTATAGCATCATATATAAAACATATCACAGGCTTCTTCTCAGCATCCATCATTCTCAAAACCTCCATTGGTGGCCTAATGATTATAATAAGCATAAACCACACTCTACCAAAATCTATCATTTAAAATAATCTTCCTAATTTCGTTCCCCTCATGTTTTCTTACCCAAACACAGCTCAGCTACTATGTTGAAGTGAATATAGCCTTCAAAGGCTACCTCGCCCCCAACATGCTTTGTAAACTCAAATAAGCAATAACAAATCTAGTTATTGTAAGCCTCGATATTTCTTTCTTTGAAAACTTACTTATAAGTGCCAAAAACCAAGACTAATTATATATAAATTTATCTCTTTTTTTTTGCTTTAGTCAACGCATTCTTACGTTGTGTAAGTTTTCTAATTTTTTAAGGATCAAATCTATGCAATGTGTGGCATATAGAGTCCAATATAAGTTCTTCCTTTTTTTCATAAGTTTTACAGTTGCAACCCTATAAGCACTGGCATTATTTGTTATCATTTGAACCACCAAGTGCTCCCCAATATCATCAATAATACAATAAAGTACTCCAGAAAGAAACTTAACATCATTATCTGTTCAGATGCCTCAATAGACTTAAAGAATACTATATTGCAAGGGTTATAGATCAATACATTTATCAAACTTACAATCATTATATATGGTCATCCATCAGGCACGATAGTTACTCATCTCTGGGTCTAAGTCATCTTAATTTGTTCAATGCCTTTTTTCAGTGTTTGCCAACTCCTTCAAAACCATGTCCTCAAATCATATATGGATGGGCCCATAGGCTCCTCCAAATTCCTATAAAATACAAACATTTTCAAGTAACATTTTTGTAACATCGATAATGGCCGTGTTGAAAGTTAATTTCAACTGAAGGGGTCTCTACCATTTAAATGCCCCCAAGTCTAAAAATTAATCATTAAGAGGCTCTTATTTAATAAAAATTCAAAACTCAAGAACCAATAAAACTTAAAATATTCAAGATGAAATTAATCACCTAAATACTCAACGTAAAAATCCCTCCATCCTCCATAATAGTTTGTTGAGGTGGGTAAAGTTTGAAATCACTTCAGCTCACAAAGAGCGAATGTCCAGTCAAGAATATCACTAGAATCCATTATAAAATCATCTCCTAACAGTAAGAACGTGGCACGTGTCCTCTAACCAGTGATTTCATCGCCAAATAACACTACAGATAAACAGTTATAACGGTGCCCTCTAACCGGGTGGTTTTGCCGCCAAATGATACCAATAAATTATGGTCATGGTCAGAGCATGTACGTTCCCCAATGGCTATAAATCGTTGAGTAATTAGTCAATAGGGTATAATCGATAGGCCATAAAGCCCTTTGTTGGCTAAGGTGGACTCAAATCTATCCCCTTAGATAAACATTCACCTCAAGTCTACAAGGTACCCTTGGACTACGAAACACATAATTGCCGACAAGGATTCTTCGATCAGGTTGGGTTGAGTACATCCTCTAACTAAGTAGACTAGTGAACATGACAGCCCGGGATGATGGAACCATAAGATGTTGATTGGGTCCGTCATCATTCCCCCATCACCTGCTTTAAGTAAATTGTGATAAATCTTAAACTTTCAACACTCTAAAAATCAATTTCAAAACCCTGAAGCTGTTGCTACCATACGCTAGGTACTTAGTGCTTATCTAACAAATAACCTTAATCAAAAGTGTTCTCTCATTATCGAGAGGGGTAATTAATCATAAGGGCTTGCACCTCTGGGAAACCAAATCGCAAATCATAAAATCCTCATGAAATGATGGTGAATGGTGAACTCTCTAGGTAGTGACTTGTCTAAAATTCAATTTGTCTTTTAAAAATTAACCCTGGAACATAAACTCGTTAAAACTCTCCTCGTCGACAAAAAGAAACGGAGAGGCTAGGACATGAATTTTTGGAGCCCACATATGTTAATTTTATTCTATTTTACCTATTTTATTCTGTATTCATTTGAATGTTTTTGCAAATTTCATAATACGAATAAATCAAGTTAATGAAGATGCGGTAAATCCAAAGAGCTTGATAAAGTCAAGGTAAATTTTTCAATCAATGAATTTATTTTTGAAATTTCAAGTTGAATTTTTCATATATAACTTTTTTGTTAGAAATTCTACAAATGAAATATTTGATGTCCAAAAAGTTGTGAGAAGATTTTTTTTATTATTAAGAAGTATTACCAACTGAGAGGCTTGAAGATTCAAATTTCTCGCTATTATTTGGTGGTTTAACCGAGATTATTAATATAAATACAAACAAGGGCGAAAAGTGTAATTGTGACAATAATGATAATGTTGACCATACATGTGTTTATTCAGATGAATCTAAATATTTTCATGAAGGTGATTATATAAGAACAAAGAAGGTGAAAATTTATCTGAAAATAATATAGATAATTGGATTGAGTATGTAGGATATCAAGTTAAAAGAAAACAAATCATTGAATTTATTGAAGAATATCCTACTAAAATTTTAAAGGGGAAAGACTGTGATATTGATTGTGTGAACTCAGGTGATGATACTAACATATGTGGTAGTGAGAAAGATGAGATTTGGAAATAGTCTGCATTCAATCTTAAGATAAATTCATCAAATCACTCTTTCGAAATAGGTATATGATACGAAATCCTTGGATTCAATTAAACCTATCGAACCGAGAGGAGAAATCAGTGAGAAAACCGCTGTTTATAGTGGTAAAACAGTGGAAAATAGCGGAAATCGAGGAGAAATTTGAGAGATCACAAAGCAAAACACTTGTATTCCACTAGTAGATAAATAAAACAAAGCGAAGATACAATGTTCTTCAATTCGAGAGGAAGAACAACTCTCCAAATCTCCGGCAACGCCAAGAGCCCAAACACAAAAACCCTAGATCTCAAATTGCATTTAAACTCAAGACACCCCCTAATTCCCTCCTAAGCTCCTAATTAACATCAAAGGACAATTACCAAATACCTAAACAGCCCTTACATTCTAATTTTCCCTCCAAATAATGTGTCTAACCCATGCATGGGCCCCCCTTGGCTTCCGCCCCCCTGGGTTCCGCCTGGTTCCACCTTCCGCTTGGGCCGCTTGGTGTAGAACCGGACCGGTCTAGGTTGGACCGGTCCAGCCGGCCCCTCCTGGGCCGACATAACATTACCCCCCTCGCAAAGACTCACCTTGTCCTCAAGGTGCAAGGCAGGAAACTGATCTTTCGTTCTTTCAAATGGCTCCCAAGTAGCATCGAATTCGGGGAGGCCTCTCCATTTAATCAGCACTTCTTTGTTACCTTCTTTATCTGATCTTATGCCGGTGAGCTCCAGTGGTTTGAACATCACTTCCAAATCTTCAATCAGGGTCTCTGGTAAATCTGTACTAGCAGTATGCTCCCTTATAACTCTCCTCAACTGAGACACATGAAAAATTGAATGTATAGTAGCTGATGGGGGTAGCTTCAGTCGGTACGTCACTGCTCCGATCTTGCTCAAAACTCCATAGGGGCCGAAGTACCTTGGTGCCAATTTCTCATTCCTCCTTCTCGCCACTGTCCTCTGCCTATATGGTCGTATCTTTAGGAACACCTTCTCCACCACTTCAAACTGCAGATCCCTCCTGTGTGAGTCTGCCTGCTTCTTCATGATTTGTTGTGCCCTTACCAGATATTTCTTTAATTCTTCCAGTGTCTTATCTCTTTCCTCCAGGTATTGCTCAACTGAAGACACCGGTGTACTACCTCTCCCATAGTGCATTAGGTGTGGGGGGTCCCTTCCATTTAGCACTCTAAATGGAGTCATCTGAGAGGCTGAATGGTACGATGTATTGTACCAATACTCGGTCCATGGCAGCCACTTTGCCCAAATCCACGGTACTTCAGAAGCAAAACACCTCAAATAGGTTTTCAAACTTCGGTTTACCACCTTCATTTGCCCGTCCGTCTATGGATGGTAGGCGGTGCATCTCTTGAGGACCGTGCCCTGCATCCTAAACAGCTCCCTCCAAAACTGGCTGAGGAACACCTTGTCTCGATCCGACACAATCGATTTCGGTATTCCATGTAGTCTAACAACCTCCCTGATAAATGCTGCTGCTACTGACACTGCGGTGTAAGGATGTCGTAAGAGGATGAAATGTGCATAGTTGCTAAGTTTGTCGACCACCACCATAATGACAGTGAATCCTTCTGATCTTGGTAAGCCGTCGATGAAATCGATGGACACTTCCTCCCATACCCTGTTCGGTAGTGCTAATGGTTGTAGTAGTCCTCCTGGGGCCATGGCCATGTATTTGTTTCTCTGGCATACTTCACACTTCGCTACCATCTCCTTAACATCTTTGTGCATCCCCTTCCAGTAGAGCTCAGATGCTAGCCTCCTATATGTCTTCTGAACTCCTGAATGGCCACCCACTGCACTGCCATGGAACTCTTGTAACAAGTGGGGAATATGTATGGAGGTTTGGGGCATCACAAACCTCCTCTGACAAACCTCCCTTGATACAAAAGTCTTCCCCCTTCAATGTCATACCCCGGGTGGCTACACTTGTCAGTCATCAGATCCTCCCTGATCTTCCTCAACTCCTCACTCCGCATACTCTCCTCTTTTATGGCTCCCCAGTCTACCATCAGTGGTACTGACACAACTAACTCCTGAAGCTCTCCCACACATCTGGATAAAGCATCCGCTGCTTTATTTTCCAAACCCAGCCTGTACTGAATCTCAAAATCATAACCCAATAATTTGGATAGCCATCGCTGATATTCCTCAGTTACAATCATTTGCTCCAAAAGATACTTCAAACTCCTCTGATCCGTCCTGATGATGAAATGTCGACCCAACAGATAGGGGCGCCACTTCTGAATTGCCAAGACAATAGCCATCAGCTCCCTCTTGTACACTGACTTCAATCTTGCTCTTGTCGATAATACTTGACTGAAATATGCCATAGGCCTGTGATTCTGCATCAACACTGCTCCCAATCTATACCCTGATGCGTCGGTCTCTACTACAAAGACCTGGCTGAAATTTGGAAGAGCTAGGACAGGAACTGTGGTCATGGTTGTCTTCAACCTCTAGAAGGCCTGAGTCGCTGCCTCTCCCCAGGAAAAGTCCTTTTTCAACTGCTCAGTCAACGGCCACGCAATGGTACCATACTCCTCCACGAATCTCTTGTAATAGCCAGTCAATCCTAAGAAACCCCTCAACTCTGTTATGTTCCTAGGTAGCGGCCATTTCTGCATTACCTCAATTTTGGTTTGGTCCGCTGCCACTCCTTCTTGGGATACCACATGTCTCAAGTACTCCACACTGATCTGAGCAAAACTGCATTTCTTCAGGTTGGCTCCAGCTGATGCTCCTGAAGTACTCCCAAGACCATCCTCAAGTGTTCCAAATGCTCCCTCACAGTCTTGTTGTACACTAGAATGTCATCAAAAAAGACCAGGACACACTTCCTGAGATGTTGCCTGAATATCCTGTTCATCAAAGACTGAAAAGTAGCCGGAGCGTTAGTCAATCCAAAGGTCATTACCAGAAACTCATAATGCCCTTCATGTGTCCTGAAAGCTGTCCTTGGAATATCTACCTCCCTCATTATAATCTGGTGGTATCCGAATTTTAAGTCCAGCTTGGAAAATACTACTGCCCCATATAGCTCGTCTAACAGCTCATCAATCATCGGAATTGGGAAATTGTCTGGTACAGTGCCCTTATTCAGAGGCTTGTAATCCACACAGAATCTCCAACTCCCATCCTTCTTCTTGACCAGGAAGACTGGACTAAAAAAAGGGCTAACACTTGGTCTGATGATCCCCCCTCCAGCATCTCCCGGATCAACTTCTCAATCTCATCTTTCTATATCTGAGGGTAACGGTAAGGGCGGACGTTGATCGGTGCCTCTCCTTCCTTCAAGGTAATGGCGTGCTCCAACTCCCTCTGAGGTGGTAAACCCTGTGGAAGTTGAAAGACCTCGCTGAACTGGTGTATGAGCGGCTGCACTGACAAGGGAACATTGCCTTCTTCCTCTAGTCTGACCCCTTCCAGGCGGTGCAACTCCACCAAGTAGCCTCCTCCCTCCTCCTGAATGGTCCTGATTAGGGATTTGAGAGAAACCCCAGCCTTGGTCAGCCCAGCATCACCCTGAATCACCCTCCTTTTTCCCCCCATCATCAGTTCCATCCTCAGTGTACCCCAATTGATCTTGGTCTCCCCCAAATTCTACAGCCACTTCATCCCTAGGATGACATCAATACTCCCCAATTTCAAGAAAAGGAAGTCCTCCCTCACCTGGATCCCCTGAATCTTAAGTACTACCCCTCTACAGACTCCCCTACCCATTTCCACCTTTATCGTGCCCATCATCACCCCATAGCCTCCTGTATCCACTAACTCCATTCCCAGCAGCTCAACAATCTGGGTGGAAATGAAATTGTGGGTTGCCCCACTATCGATCAACACCACCACCTCGCGGTCAGCTATCACCCCTTTCACTTTCATAGTGTGACTCGAAGTGAATCCCACTACAGAGTTCAAAGAGACTTCTGCCACGTCCAGATGCATCTTCTCCTCCTCCTCTTATGACCTGCTCCCACCTCCCTCTTCGTTTTCCTCGTCTTCACAAACGAGGAGAACCTGAAGAGTCTGGTCATTGCACCTATAACCCGGCATGTACTTCTCATCACATCTGAAGCACACCCCATTTGCCCTCTTTTCCTGTAACTCCTCCGTCAGCTTTTTGAATTGTCCCCCATTTTCCCCTCCTCCAGTTCTCTCCTTCGGCAATTCCTTCAGACTCCCCGAGGCTGCCCCTTTGGACGGTAGGAAGGTGGTAGTCATCTTGTACGATCCCCCTGAGTAGCTTCCCCGAGCCCCCCTTTCTGATTTCTTCTGATCTTCCACTAACTGAGCCAGCTCCATGGCTTTCCCTAGGTTTCTCGGCTCCAACACTCTGACTGTTGTACATATCTCAGGTTTCAGCCCCTTCATGAAATTCCCTTCTAGGGCTGACTCCGAGATATGATCCAACCTGCTGGCCAAATACTCGAACCTGTCACGGTAATCTGCCACGGTCCCCTCCTGAGTAAGGGCAAAGAATTTCTCATAGAAGTCTCCTCCCCTATCGGCTCGGAAACACTCTAGTAAGCATTTCTTGAACTCTCCCCAGTTCTGGATGGGCTCCCTCTTGTCACGCCATTGATACAATACCAGTGCCTTTCCTTCCAAACACAGACACGCCGCCGTCAGCTTCCCCTCCTCTGTCAACCCATTGACGGCAAAATATCGTTCCATCTTGTAAATCCAACCATGGCCATCCTCGCCCTCAAAGATGGGCATCTTCAGTTTCCTCACCTTGGGATCTCCTTCGTATCCTCAGTATCCTCCATAACCTCCCATTCCTCGAAGAGCAGGTGCTCCCCAAGTGTCCCGATCGTCCCTCCGGCGATTATACCTGAACCCTTCATCATATTCCCCTCTTCTCCCTTCAAAATCAGCACCCCTGCGGTGAATCTCTTCCCTTCTTCCTACAAATTTAGCATCCCTTCTGTCGTACCCCAGGCTCATCTCTTCTCTAGAAAACGGTTCTAGAGGAGGCATGTTGTTCTCCCCCTCAAGGATATCCACCTCCGGATTTCTCCTTCCCCGAAACGGGATCGGATTTCCTCCTACACCATGGCCGTCGGTGGTCTCTCTTACTTCCGATGTCGTTGGATTGGTCTTCATTTCAAGTAATTTCTTCAGCATCTCTTCCATAACAGTGAACTTCCCTTCCAATCTTTCATTGTTGGAGGTGATTTGATTTTGAAAATCAAAAAATTTTCCCTCCAAATCTGATTTTAACTGACCAAATTCGCCTTCTAAGACTTCAACTTTCTTCCCGGCCATCTTTCTTCTCAAGAAAATAAAAAAACTTCTTCCGGATGCCTAAAAAATCCGTTGAAATTTCAAGATTTCAGCCGCCGATGGTCCCAAGACAATTCTCTGATACCAATTTGATAGGAAATCCTTGGATTCAAGTAAACCTATCGAACCGGGAGGAGAAATCAGCGAGAAAACTGTTGTTTACAGCGGTAAAACAGTAGAAAACAGCGGAAATCGAGGAGAAATTTGAGAGATCACAAAGCAAAACATTTGTATTCCACTAGTAGATGAATAAAACAAAGCGAAGATACAATATTCTTCAATTCGAGAGGAAGAACTCTCCAAATCTCCGGCAACGCCAAGAGCCCAAACACACAAATCCTAGATCTCAAATTGCATTCAAACTCAAGATACCCCCTAATTCCCTCCTAAGCTCCTAATTAACATCAAAGGACAATTATCAAATACCTAAACAGCCCTTACATTCTAATTTTCCCTCCAAACAATGTGTCTAACCCATGCATGGGCCCCCCTTGGCTTCCGCCCCCCTGGGTTCCGCCTGGTTCTGCCTTCCGCCTGGGCCGCCTGGTGTAGAACCGGACCGGTCCAGGTGGGACCGGTCCAGCCGGCCCCTCCTGGGCCGGCATAATAGTATGTTTTTTAATGGTGGTAAGGAGTTTAAATAAGCCATTAAAGATTGATCAATTTTGATGGGAAAAACAATTAAATTTGTAAAGAATGATAAAAGAAAATGTAAGGTTATTTGTAGGAGGTCAAACTATCCTTTTGATATATACTTCTCAAATCAAGAAGACAGTAATTCATGGCAAATCAGATCTTTATAAGAACATACCTACACATGGAATTATTATAGTAAGGCTCTTAACCCTACAATCATTGCGAAGAGGTATGTGAACAAAATCAAAGTCAATCCTCAAATAAAATGTGATGTATTTAGAATGAAGTGATAGATGACTTGAGATTGCATGTATTAGAAGTTCAAGCTAAAAAGACGATTAAAAAGGCTCATCAATTGATACATACGAAAGATCAGTTCAATAAAATTTGGGACTACTAAGACTCTATGTGAACAAAATAAAAGACGATTTGTATGTGAGAAAAATATTTTTAAGACTCTATGTTTGTTTTGAGGCATGCAAGATAGGCATCATTTCAGGTTGTAGACCAACAATTGGCGTTGATGATTATTTTTTGAAGGGACAACAAAGAGGTGAACTTCTAACCGTTATTACTTATTACACTTGATGGTAATAATAGTATATGATTATGGGGGACTGTGAGGATTATATTCATCCTTACTACAATGGTAGAAAATCATATGAGAAGTCATGAGTGCAACATAAAGCCTTCAAATGGTGCTGATGAGTGGCTAAAGAGTGATAAGATTCAACCATTGCCATCAATGTATAATAAACTCAAGAGGGGTAGGCCATCGAAGATGCAAAAAAGAGCTGCGATGAAAAAGCATGACATTCAATGCCAAAAAAAGTTAGGTAAAGCCACTGTGAAACTTTATTGCAGTAAATGCAAATAAAGTGGACAAAATAGCATCACTTGTGATAAGAGAATGTATTGAGGAGACACGCAGAGATGCTCAAGAAACTACAACTATTGCCTAAAATGATAGGTCATGTAACTCCATCAATTATGATAACTTAGTTAACTATTTTGATTTGAAATGAAATTTTTGAAACTTGTGTTTGATTCATTTGGAGAGCCAAACACAATCTAAGTCAGTTTTACGAACTCTCATGCAAGAATCTTCTAATACAAAACTTTTGATAAATTCATTTAAATTTTGTTTTCGAGGTTCACTCTCTATTTTCTTTTTGTGAATTTAACTGTAAGTTTCTTCCTTTTGTAGTCATACACCTCCAAAAAAAAGCTCACTGACTCAAATATTCATGTTTTGAACCTTGAATTTTTTTTATTTGGATGGTGTGGACAACAGTACATAGAGCTTCATATTGTATATGTTATTTCAACTTTTGAATGTGATGAAAAAAATTTGAAGGATTTTAATACACCTAGACCGGTCCAGGAGGGTCGAAGAGGGACCGGTCCAGCTGGCCAAACCCTTGGGCCGGCCCGAAACCTACAGCAAGCGGAAGCTTGCTGAGCCGCAGGCTTGAATGGCCGCCCCCTTAGGGGTGGGGTCCACGGTTTAGGGAAGAGAGAGGGGGGTTGCTTAGTCTTTTTGGTTATTTTTTATGTTTGCTTTAATTAGGAGTTTGTATTAGAGTTAAAGCATCTTTTTGGGGGTCAATTCCTGAAGTTCTCTTTGGTGTCTTGGGCTCTAGCGGCAACTAGAGAGTTTTGGAGAGATTGATCATCCTCTCGTATAGAGGATCATTTGTATCTTGATATTTCTTTTCATCTCCTAGCAATCCAGAGTATTTTTCTGGTGTTTTCATCCATTAAAACCTAAAAATCGGCTTGGTTAATCTGCAAAATTTCTGATTTCAGCAATTATTTTCCTGTTTTCCTATTGTTTCCTATCAAATTGGTATCATAGCAGTTCTTGGGATTGTTTTTGAGCTGTTTCTGTGAAATCCAGTGACTATTTTTTTTTCGAAGAGGGGTGGTTTTACTGTTTTTGGGGTCGAGATTCATATTTTTAAGTCCAACAAAAATCCAAGTATCGATGGCGGCAAAAAAAAGTGGATGCGTTGGAGGAACGCTTTGAAGGGGAGATGAGCCAAATGAAAGTAATAGTGGAGGATAGAATATCATCTGTGAAAGAAAAGGTTTCAGATCTTCATGAGATGGTGATGAAGATATTGGAAAATTAAAATCAAATGACGGCATCGGAGGAAGGAGTCCAGTAGGGAGAAATACGAATTATGAAATTCGTAGGAGGGAAAATGATGTGGAGATGATTCAGGAGAGAGGCGGGAAGTATGGAAAGAGGCGTGGTTATGGGGGGCATGAACCAAGGGGTGCTGATTAGAAAAGAAAAGAGGGGGATTATGGTAGGAGGGGTGGTGATTTTGAAGGGAGGAGAGGAAAAAGTGAAGAGGGGTATGGGTATGAGCGTGGAAGAGAGGATCGGGACAGTTGGGGAGGACCAAACACATGAGAAAAGGAAAATTATGGAGGATTAAGGGGAAATGGGGGAGATCCGAAGGTACGGAAGTTGAAGATGCTCATTTTTTAAGAGGATAATGTACATTGGTGGATCTACAAGGTGGAAAGATATTTTGTCGTCAATAGGTTGATAGAAAAGAAAAAATTGAGTGCAACTGGCTTATGTTTGGAAGGGAAGGCATTGTCTTGGTACCAGTGGAGAGACATGAGGAGGCCCATATGGAGCTGGAGGGAGTTCAAGGAGTGCTTATTGGAACGTTTACAAACTG
Source organism: Dendrobium chrysotoxum (assembly GCA_019925795.1). NCBI lineage: Eukaryota > Viridiplantae > Streptophyta > Magnoliopsida > Asparagales > Orchidaceae > Dendrobium > Dendrobium chrysotoxum. Next base: position 53,564,225 of record CM034297.1, read on the forward strand.
GCAGGGGAGGGAACTTCTATTAGCAGTTATTTGCACTAGTGCAAGAAGATTCAGTGGCAGATTATCGCGAGTTCATTGGATCGACTATCAGAGACTATTCTGAAGGAGAATTTTATGAAGGGACTCAAATCAGAGATCCGTACAGTAGTGAAAGTCATGAGGCCTCGTGACTTAGGAGAGGCTATGGAGCTAGCACAACTAGTGGAGGAACAGAAGTACCAGGAGAGAGGAGCCAGAGGCAGCAGTTTAGGTGGCTCTTACAGGATGACTACCACCCTTCTAGCACCCAAGGGGCCTGCATTGGGTAATATTCGTGAGACTCCCAGGGAGAAGTCGGTAGAAGGAGGAAGTGGAGGGAACTTCAAAAGACTAACTGAGAGGGAGAAGCAGAAGAAGAGGGCGAAGAGACTATGCTTCCGATGTGATGAGAAGTATACTCCAGGGCACAGGTGTAGGGACCGAACTCTTCAGATTCTCACCGTCTGTGATGACGAGGAAACTGAGGAGGGAGGTGATAATGAGGTAGAGAGAGAGGTGGAGGACAAGCTGCATCTAGATGTGGCAAAGGTCTCCCTGAACTCAGTGGTATGATTCACTCTGAATCCTACCATGAAGGTGAAGGGAAAAATAGCAGACAGAGAGGTAGTATTGTTGATTGATAGTGGGGCTACCCATAATTACATCTCCAACCAAGTGGTGGATCAGATACAGGGTGTTATGGAGTGATGATGGGTATAGGGAAGGTGGTGATGGGCCAAGGGATATGTAGAGTAGTAGTGTTGACCATACAAGGGGTTCAGGTGAGGGAGGATTTTCTCCCATTAGAGTTAGGGAGCACTGATGTCATCCTGGGGATGAAGTGGCTGCAGACTTTGGGGAACACCAAGATCAACTGGGAAGCATTGACGATGGAACTGGTGGTGGAAGGGAGAAGGATAGTGTCAAGCCCCACCACCTAGGGAGCAGGAGCACGCTATCACCTTGAGGGAAGGTGTGTCTGTCACCCATCAGTATTAGGCCCTACTGCTATCCTCAATTTCAGAAGGATAAAATTGAGAAGTTGATTAGAGAGATATTGGAAGCAGGGATTATCAGGCCCAATGCGAGCCATTTTTCTAGCCCAGAATTACTGGTTAAAAAAAAGGATGGGAGTTAGAGGTTTTGCATGGACTACAGGGCGGTGAATAAGGAAACTATGTCATACAATTTTCCCATCCTTGTGATACATGAGCTATTGGAAGAGCTGAGTGGGGCAATTATTTTCACCAAGATAGATCTGAAGTCAGGGTACCATCAGATCAGGATTAAAAGGAAGGATGTGCCAAAGACTGCTTTCAGAACTCATGAAGGGCATTATGAATTCCTAGTGATGCATTTTGGCCTCACTAATGCCCCAGCCACTTTCCAGTCCCTCATGAACAAAGTCTTCCGACCCAATCTCAGGTGATTTGTGTTAGTATTTTTTGAATGATATCCTCATTTACAGCAGATCAGAGGAGAAGCATTAGGAGCACTTGAGGAAGGTTTTAGAGGTGTTACAGGAGCACCAACTGAGGGCCAATCTCAAGAAATATTATTTTTCTCAGGCCAGTGTGGAGTACTTAGGGCATGTAGTCTCTAAGAATGGAGTAGCGGCGAATCAAGCCAAAATTGAAGCTATGTTGAGATGGCCATTGCCCAAGAATCTCAAGGAGCTAAGGGGATTCCTAGGGCTGACGGGCTACAACAGGAGGTTCGTGAAGGGGTATAGCACCATCACATGGCCACTAATAGAACAGTTGAAGAAGGATGGGTTCTTCTGGGGGGAGGCGGCCACAGCAGCTTTTGAGAGCTTAAAGAAGGCCATGACCACTGTGTCGTTCTTAGCCCTACTAGATTTCACTCAGATCTTCATAATGAAGATAGATGCCTCAGGGTATGGATTAGGAGCAGTACTCATGCAGAGTCATCGACCCATCACCTACTTCAACCAGGTGTTGACAGCTAGGGCCAGGCTGAAGTCAGTCTATGAGAGGAATTTGATGGTCATTGTGTTAGCCATCCAGAAGTGACAACCCTACTTGTTAGGGCAGCATTTCATTGTCAGAACGGATCAGCGAAGCTTGAAGTACTTGCTGGAGCAGAAAATGGTGACAGAGGAGCACCAGAAATGGCTGTCAAAGTTGTTGGGATATGATTTTGAGCCAGGGATGGAGAATAAGGAAGCAAATGCCTTGTCCAGATATATGGGGGAGTTGCACGCAATAGCAGTGTCGATACCACTGATGCTAGATTGGAAGGCCATTAAGGAAGAGAGTGTGCGGGATGAGGAGTTGGGAAGGATTAGGGCTGATTTATTGAATGAGGGGAGTAGCCACCCATGGTATTCTATAGAAGGTGAAAGGCTCCTATACCAAGGGAGATTTGTGATGCCTAGGACATCAGTTCACATTCCATACCTGCTCCAGGAGTTCCATGGGAGCACTGTTGGGGGTCATTCAGGAGTGTAGAAAGCATACAGGAGACTAGCCTCAGAGTTGTACTGGAAGGGGATGCAAGGATGTGGAGGAGTTGGTAGTCAAATGTGAGATATGTCAGAGGAACAAGTATATGGCATGTCACCAGGAGATTACTATAGCCTTTAGCTCTACCAAGTCGGGTATCCATGGATTTCATAGATTGATTACCCTGATCGGAAGGGTTCACAGTGATTTTGGTGGTAGTGACAGACTGAGCAAGTATGCTCATTTCATTCCCCTAAGACACTCCTACACGACAGTAACAGTGGCATCAGCTTTCATTAGGGAGGCGGTCAGACTGCATGGAATGCCGGAGTCTATAGTATATGATAGGGATAAGGTGTTCCTCAGTCATTTTTGGAGGGAGCTATTCAGACTACAAGGGACAGTACTGAAGAGGAGCATCGCCTACCACCCGCAGACAGATGGACAGATGGAGGTGGTCAATAGAAGCTTTATACATACTTATGATGCTTTGTGTCAGAGACCCCCAAGCTATGGGCCAAGTGGTTAGTATGGGCAGAGTACTGGTACAACACTTCATATCATTCTACTTCTCAGATGACCTTATTCAAAGTGTTGTATAGAAAGGATCCACCTCACCTGGTGCATTTTGGGCATAGGAGCACCCCAGTTTCTTCAGTAGAGGAGTACATGGAGGAGAGGGACAAGGTGTTGAAAGAATTAAAGAGGCATCTGTTGAGGGCGCAGCAGATTATGAAGAAACAGGCGGATGGGCACAAGAAGGATACTCAGTTTGAAGCAGGGGATAAGGTGTTCCTGAAGCTTCGACCTTACAAACAGAGGACGGTCGCTAACAGGAGGAATGAGAAGCTAGCTCCAAGATATTTTGGCCCTTATGAGATATTAGAGAAAATTGGGACAGTGGTGTATCGTTTGAGGTTGCTCCACACCGCCACCATACATCCAGTATTTCATGAATCACAGTTGAGGAGAGCTGTAGGGGATCACACAGTGAGTTCAGAGTTGCCAGCAACATTGACTAAAGATTTGGAAGTGGTATTGGAATCCCTTGAGTTACAAGGGGTGCGCCAGGGAGAAGGAGGCGTAAAGTAGGTTTTGATTAAGTGGAGGGACCTTCCAGATTATGATGCGACGTGGGAGTCTTACGAGAGGGTGCAACATCAACTCTCGTCTTTCTACCTTGAGGACAAGGTGGTTCTTTGGGAGTGTGGTATTAATACGCCTAGACCAGTCTAAGAGGGACCGGTTCAGCCGGCCCAACCCTTGGGCCAGCTCAAAAACTACAGCAGGCGGAAGCCTGCTGGGCCGCAGACTTGAATTATCGCCCCCTTGGGGGTGGGGTCCACGGTTTAGGGAAGAGAGAGGGGGGTTGTTTAGTCTTTTTGATTATTTTTATGTTTGCTTTAATTAGGAGTTTGTATTAGGGTTAGGGCATCTCTTTGGTGGTTAATTCCTGAAGTTCTCTTTGGTGTCTTTGGCTCTAGCGGCGTCTAGAGTTGGAGAGATTGATCCTCCTCTCGAATAGAGGATCGTTTGTGATTTGTTCGCAATTTTAATTTTCATTCATGTAATTTGTTGGCAATTATTGCATATTGTGGATATACAATTTTAATTTTCATTCATGTAATTTGTAAAAGTAATCCTGACTAGCCATCATACAGATGAAATGTCCTGAGCCGGTTAGGAGGGTTTTGACAGTAGCATGTGATATCAATAAAGAAATTTAATCGCCCCACATCAGACCTAATTTTCACAGCATAACTGTTCTATGAAGGAGCTCAAATTCAGTACGGTTGGATGCATGCCTCGTCTATGACGAGGCTTGATCTAGTAAGGTGGATACATGCCACGTCTATGAAAGAGCTTGAATTTAGTGCAGTGGGATGCACTGTTATTGATCTCAAAGTAAAATTCCCCATAAATCTTCAGGAAACTTCTGAGTCTAGGATATGAGATGTATTAAACCATACATTTGCATATACAGAAGAGCTTTTTTAACCTTATAGGCATGAATCATCTGCTTACAGAACAATTATATAATTTAAACCATCAGAAAGTTCAAAAAATTATGAATCTTTATAACCCATGTAACAAGTCAGAAAGAGGAACAGAAGAATCATGTACCACAACAGGTAAGTTGTATGTAATAGCAGCTATGCCACCCAAAACTAAATAAAATATCCAAACATAGCTTACACAGAATTACGATTTTAAAAAAATCAAAAAAGTAAACCCAAAAAACAGCAACAAAATGTTTAATTTTGCTCAATGATGTGCAAACACCCAAATTTCTATTATGTTTCAAAGAATTTTTTCACAAACCTTGATGTTTAAGACTAGAATTCCGCTCCTTCTCTAGTTCATATTTACGCTTCCAAATAGCCGCCTCTGCTTGTGCTGAAGCTTTTCCTTCTGCAACCCGCCTCAATGCCTTTGCAACAGCTAAAAATTACAATTTGGTTTCAATTGGTAGGTTTCGAGGAAATAAGAAGAAATATCAAAAACCATAAAAATGATTTTCCTGATTAAATTCAGAGATACATTTTCTATTCAAGAACTTCAATAAGTGAAAATTTCTAAACCAAGCTACTCTTTACAAGTATCTTACCAAAGAACATTCATCACTTAAGAAATATTTTAAAGCAAGATATAAAGTGGTATGCATGTAAATCCCCCTATTTTAAATTACAAAGCAGTAAAAGCTATCAATTTTGGCTTTATTTAGCCTAGCGGGACAGGCACAATGCTGGTCCCATTAGGGAAGGTGGTTTTCAGCACAGCATTGCCCCCACATCAAGGCCATACTGCCATGCAAATGCAGAATTTCTACAATCAGGAGAAAACTTCGTGAGAGACATACTCTCAGTGAAGTATGGTGCAGCATCTCAGAATCTTACTTGGCCAACAATAGAACACATAAATTTCATATTAAAGCCTCAAGATTTTCCTCTCAATACTGAAATATACACTATGTTAAGGTTAAATGGTTTATACTGCACAAAAATGAAAGCCAAAATCCTAGTTACACTCCTCAGCATAGCATTATTTTATTTGCTGTGCAAAATTAGCGGGGAGAACTTGATGTTTTATTAACATCAATAAAAGTGGGCATTTTTTTTTTCTTTTTTTTTCTACTTTTTATCAATAAAAGTGGGCAGTTCCCCTAATAGTAGGTAAGACTAGGGATTATCAAAAGTAATCATTCCAGAAGCCATTAAGCTGACAAATAAGAAAGATAAGAGAGGTGCAAAATCCATAATCAAAAGGAGTAATCAAACCATATACCCTGGCAGAAAATCATCTGGGGAACACAAACCCTTCACATTGAAATGAGATGAAGAAAAATAATGTAAAATAAAAAAAGTTTCACAATAATACTTTGCTTGATCTTTAAATGACTTGCAGCGGTCTATCTTAAAAATACATAGTATAACACTACTCAGATTATTAAATTAGAGAATCACTTGTTGGACAAATTACAGAGGTTTATCAGTTTAAGCGGAAAATGTTAGCATGCATAGAATAAAAAAAATTAGCATAGTGAAAAATTATATGCAAAGAATTATATTCAATATGGGAAATAATATAAGCCTGTTGGAAATAAACAAGCAAATCTTACTTCTCAGAGCCTCAGAGAATTCAACCAGATGCTCATCAAGTGCTCTAGTGGGTGGATCTTCAAAAAATTCATGATCTCCTCTCGCTGGATTTAAGGAGGAAGACATGTTGGAAAAACCAGTTTCTTCCAAAGGAAATGAAGGAAGATCACGTGTCAATCTATCATCAGATACCTACCAAAAGTATTCAAAGCATATTTAAGAAGACAAAAAAGCAAGAGAGGTAAGACCTACTTCAAGTTTATAAGTATGTGAGAAGTAATGCAAAAGAGATGTTTAGGATGCCAAACAAGCCTACTGAGAGTTGTTATAATTAAAATGGAACATAAAATTAAGTAAAAGTATAAATAAATCTCTCCAAAATGTTCACCCACTATTTCCATAGTTTTTTAATTGCTGCTAGAATCTCAACTAATAATTTGAACTTATAGCAGAAGAAAAATTTCCATCAAAAATAAAGACTGATGCCAAACAGCCCCAAAGAAATTAGTTTGTAGGCTCAGTAAAAACACCAACGCTAAGCAAACCAGAAACATTAAGGAATTTTCTAAGTTACTTACAGCTAGAATCTCGACTAATAGTTTGAACGAACCATAAAAAAATGCCCTACGAGCTAAGAAAATTAAACTGTAAGCCCAATAAAAGCACTAATGCTAAACTAGCCAGAAACTTGTAGAAATTTTCCAAGTTACTTGACCAGCTAGAAAGATTTGTGATCGCTCAGCTAATAATTTGAACTCAAAACAGAAGAAAATTATGCGCCACAAATTAAGAAAACTAAGATGTAGGTCCAATGAAATGTGCTTGCAAGATTTTGAGAACTATATTCCTTAATGAAGATAGAATGTCAAGGAGGTTATGTAAGAACAGGTTGGACCAGCTCAATCGAATCAATCCCCTAACTAAAGTGAGCGAGTGGTCAAGTGCGGGCAAGAGTAGAGCGAATGGGCGAGTGCAGGGGCAAGCGGATGAGCTGCCAAATGAGCAATCAAACAGACCAAGCGAAGCAATGCAATTGTAAACAAAAATACGTGACTTCTCTTGTGAGATAAGTTCGCTCCCTCCTGTGAAATCCACGAACAAAAGAAGGCAGTGACCGAGTGGAGCCCGTGACCAAGAGGAAGAAAAGGAAATTGGGTGAGAGAGAGAGAGAGAATTTTGTGTGCAAGAGAAAATTTGGAAGGAGTTTGTATTTCTTTTGTCAAAAATAGGTAAGTAATTCATTATTCTATTTATTTATTCTTTAGGTGAAGGAGACAATTGGAGAGAAAGTAGTTCATGTGCTCGAGAGAGACGAATAAGGAAATTTTTAGAGAGGAGGAATTTAAGATTTGCTAATTTTTTTATTAAGAAATTTATTGTTTTATTCAACAGAAATGAAGAAATAATAGGTTGCAATTCATAAGATTTTAACTCGACGAGTAAGAAGCAAAATTGAGGTAAAAGATGCAAGTTATTTAAGTGAAATTTTCGACCAATTTCATAGAATACTATATGCGATATGATTAGAAATATAGTTTGTTAGCTTAGAGGAATTTGACATTTGATATTGTTATTGACGACATCTAACATGTTTTACGATAATTTGATAATAATTGATTTCTTCAAGATTTTCGGTTTAACAATATTTAGCAAGTAGTGTTATTTTAGACCGGGAAGGAAATTTAATTGTTGAGCTGTGACAAAGCACCAGAACCAAATAAAGATTCTTGAGAAAATTTAGGTGTTGCATTAAAGAAGGCTATATAAAGTCTGAAGGAATTTGGAAGAGTGCCCACACACGAAAGAGAAGTGAAGTAGGTGATTACATTTATTTTATAGCAATTATATTTTTCTATTTTGTTTCAATGAAATAATTTGATACTGTATCATGCCTTTGTACTTGTTAAATTCTAAAGTATTTATTATGCATTATATAGAAGACTATTAAGTAATCAATGTTACAATATGGTATATACAAATATGGAAATGTTTATATAAATTGATATGCATATGTAAAGAAAAATGAAATGAATAATATGAATTGTAATATGTAAATAAAAAATATTAAAATGGAAAAGGTATATGTATTCAAATATTGGAGTTCACCCCTTTATGGTACTGGTTGGGGATGCAACATACTCATGCACGTTAAATAGAAAAGGAAATCAAAATGATTGTACCTTTACTGGTACAAAATTAGACGGTGCTCCTGTCATACATGAAATGTTAAAAAAAATTTATTTAAAGGAATAGAAATTTTGATGTACATTTATATTAAATATTCATATGTATGTTAAATAAAAAAAAAGATAAATGAACATGACTATATGACTACCTATATACATGTTTAATTACTATACTATAAATTATAATTGTCCACTAAGTTTATCATAAAAAACTCAAATATTTAAATTGAAATGTTAGGTAAATCTCCTGTGAATTAAATAGTTGAAAGAGAAGAGTTTGTATATAGAAGAAGGTGATCAAATGAAAATAGGTAAGAACTGATTTGTTATATATTCAGATTGAAAAACTATTTTAGCGACACTTCAGTTATATTTTAGATATTAATCTATTGAGTAATTATTGTTATTAAAAGAACTATAATAACTGTCCGAGCGTTAGTTCCCGCCTCATTAACTTGAGCTTTCGAGTCGGGTCGTCACAGTTTATGCTTTCCATTGGAACTTCACAAGAACACTATATTATCAACATTTAGATATCCAATTCATTATTCTGTTTGGAGAAGGATTTGTGATTTGGATCTCATAGTTATCTAATCTATGCATCTAGAATGAAAACTGGACTATTATGTCATGGCTGATTGCTACAAAGTTCTAAGCAGATAGCTACTCAATGTAAATAAAACAAGAAGATAATCGATAAAAAAAAAAAGCATGATGAGTCATGGCTGATAAAAAAATGCTATTTGTTGAGAGGCATATAGAAACTATCATAGTATCATTATCAATAACTCCAACACATTTCTTCCAAAACTAAAGAATTTGTATACCGGTAAAGCACATAAGTTATGTAGCTTAATCAAGAACTCTGTAATTGTAAAAAGTGTTCCAATAGTCTTTCAATAGCAAGTTTTCAAAATTACTCAGTCTATTACTTGCAATGAAGCAACCACCAAGGGGGTGACTTAAACCATGTTGAGACCTTCTCAACTCTTACTCTGAACAATCAAAAAAGCTGGTGTGGGTTTGGACGCAATTAAGAAATTTCTCAGTAGTGAGAGTACGGTACGCATAAACAGTAACACAAATTACTAAGAATGAAAGTTTTAACCTCTAGTACAACGAAGGACTGAAACAAATCTCAATTTCAATTAAAGGCCTCTTGAAATGTAATACTTGTCCAGTAGAAAACTGTGAAAATCGCTGAGCAAATAAGGGGGCCCTCTCTGAATCTTTGTTACTGAAGAGACAAAAAAAGGGCCGCTATTTCTCCGTTTCAGTATTGATCATTTTATGAATTTCCCGTCCTTATTCTTTTCACATTATAGCACGTATTATAATACTGCAATTACCATCTAAGATTAACAGCAAGTTGCCTGATTTCTTAGGGTTTAAACATACGTATGAGAACACAAATGAACAATTCGCAAAGAAATACTCAATTCGCAGAAAATCAGAGGTTTCCACGGAGAACTTCCCCCCTCGATAAAAAATTCGCTTCACCCGAACTAATAATAATAGATAGCCGCAAAAATAGCACTCATCTTCTCAACAACCGAAGACAAATTTGACGGCACCAGTTCCATCTCTCCAAGGAATTCGAAACGCAAAACCATGCATGCAGTAAACATAATGAATCGTGCAGATTTCTTTACAAAATCAATCAAGCTACAACTCAACAAACCTGATCAAATCTCAAGAACAAAGGAAGATTCCTCTTGAATTCAGACACCTCACAGAAATATATGAGAAAGATTGCTTACCATCCGAGATATCGATTCTTCGGGATACATTGAAAAGGGGGCGGATGGCGGCGGCGGCGATAGAGGACGGAGGCGCACTGTTAAAAGAGAGAGATAGAAAGAGCAATGGCAGCTCAACGGCAGCTACGATCTGTTCCACTATTAAATGAAGTAGTTATTGACTACACTCTATCTATCTCAGATATCACCTCCTAGCATTTCCCACGGACCCTCTAACGTTTCCCACCGAAAAAGTCAGCGAAATTTTCCATGGCAGCCATCTTTTTAGCAAAGCATGAATTATATATGTATATATATTAAAATCGTATCCTGATTAACCGCTAAAATAATGTCCATTATTTAAAAGTTTAATTTTAGTCTATTATCTTTTAATTATGGATCTAAATGATCTCATGAAAAAGACTAATTTAATTCATATTTATCAAATTATATAGTTATGAACTATTTTGAATATTTAGAAAAATTAGGGGACTAATTTGATCTTTTTTTATCTATATAAAGCTACATTATAGTTAGTTCAATTGATAATAATACATCTATATAAATAATTATCACTAGTTAAATCCCTAACAAGGTGATATAATTATACATCAAATGAGCTCAAATCAAGTACTTCAAATATAATTATTTGTGTCCTGAAACATTCGCTATGGTAGAGAGATATAGAGTTTAGAGTCCTAGCTTTGTACGAAGATATAGCACACAGACAGATGAGAGAGATGCAAGAGTCAAAAGAAGCATCAAGATTTTTACTTGCAAAACCTTAGAAAGAGAAAATACAACGGGATCTGGCCTAGTTAAAATGATTCCACAAGTGTTTATAGTCGATTACAAACAATGCCCTTCCTCGAGGGAAGGCCTAGCTTGACTCAATGCAGCAAATATATATCATATAGAGCACATTGTAAGATGGGAGTTGGAAGAATCTAGTGATATGAGAGTTATTCTTAAAGAATGTTGGCCTGTTCATTTGGTCGGTAGGGCCATTGTCGGGCAACGAAGGTCGAGGCGACAGTAGTTGGGCGACTAAGGTAGAGCCGTAGAGAGGACTATTTTCGTGTGGTAGAGGACCGAGGGATCATAGTCGGTAGGCAATGGTGGTTAGAGGGACCATAGTTGGCGGACAACGGAGGTCAAAGGAACTTTTTTCGGTGGGTGACAAAGGTGGAAGGGACTGTAGTCGGCTGGCGACGGTTGTCGAAGGGACTGTATGTAATAACCCAAAAATGAAAATTTTGTCTGAGTCTCTTTGTCAACAGTAATTCTGAATTATGCATGCTGCGCTCGTGACTTGCTCAGAAAGGAAAGGGAGAAGGGGAATGAGTAAAGGAGAGAGAGAAGATAGAGGAAGCTCTCCAGGGCTTTTCGTTCCGTCACTCCTGTTATAAAAAGTGTTCTGATCATCGTAAGTAATTATTATCTTACTTCTACTTTTAATAATTTTGATTTCTATGAATTTTATCTCTCCTAAATCTGTTAAAAATACATTATCTCCTAATTTCGTAAGCTTTCACTGTGTAACTTTTGATATATTATATATTTGATCATTTTGAATAATTTGATATGATTTATTGCAATTTTATCGGTTAAATATCTTTATAAAAATTTATGGGTAAAATAAATAGGAAAAATGTATATTGAAAATATGTTGAAAGTGATATACTGTGAGTTAATATGATAATACTGAAATATATTGTGTGCTAAAATGATTGATAAGACTAATATGTACTAGAATGTGATATTGATCTGACTGAAAGGATATTCTAATTGATATGAGATATATGATAACCCCCACGTGATAACTTTAAGATTCACTTATTCACCGATGGGAGTCATAAGGAGTTGAAAACTGATTGGGAGTTATAAGGAGTCGGGGCATAACACCATAGTCGGCGGGTGAAGGTGGTCAAAGGGATTGTAGTTAGCCAGCGATTATGGTCGGAGGAACCGTAGTCGGGAGACAGAGATTGGAGGGATCGTAGTTAGGTGATGGAGGTCAAAAGGGTCGTAGTTGGGCTACTAAGGTAGAGGGGATCGTTGACAAGTGATAGATGTAAAACCCAAAAATTTCAATCGGACGCGTTGCACGCATTTCGATGCGCCGCAACGAAATTAGCTGAAATTTCAAAGTTGTCAGAAAATTCTGAATAAATTTTATTAAATTTGACACGAAATTTGGATCAAAATGATATAAAGAACTTATAGCAAATTTTGTACGGTTTGTAAATTAAAAATTGTTAAATATGTTTTAAGTAACTTTTAGCTATTGTGACCATAATACCCTCATGAATCCTTAAGGAAATATTTGGAGAAGGGGCACATGCGTAAATTGGCTTTAAAACTCCTCCCTTAAGCTCCCATTCCGCCTAGGGACCGATCCATTCGGTCCCTTTGGTTTGTTTTGTTCGGCCACGCAAGAGAGGAGGGGAAGAGGGCAGCGGGAGCTTAGCGAATTCGGCGGCCGGCGGTTTTTCCGGTGGTGATCTTAGGAGAGAATTGAAGGGAGAGTCTTGGGGAGTAAGAAGGTAAGTTCTAAATGAAGTTTCTCTTTGTTTTTCCTTGGTTTTCTTTGAAGAAAAATTTTAGGATGAAACAACTATATGGCATTGAAACAACTATATGGCATTGAGACACTTATATGGTTTGAGGCATTTATGTAACATTGGCATTGAGAAATATATGTGGCATTAGTATGACATGTGAAGCAAAAATATTTAAAGCATTTCTCTTTTAGTTTCCAATGTAAATTTATTTTAAAGACATATGAAAATGTTAGGATTTGAGTTTTCCTATTAAGCTTTTGCTCACTCCCTTGTGTTGGAAAATTTTAGGAGAACTTACTACAAGAAATGGCTGACAATCCAAGGTTCACCTACAGTCGTCATACACCGGTTGACAGGTTCTTCTGTTGTTCTCTTAGTAATAGTTTGTTATTTTTGGGATAGTTTAGCATGCATTAGAGTTTGAAAACCACCTTTGTATATATGAATTCTCTTTCGAAGATATGATATGTGTTGATATGACATGATATGAAAGCTGTTGTTTATGTTTTGAAAAATTTAGAGGCTCTTTTGTGTATTATGATGTCTTTTATATTATTAAATGCTTGTTTTAAGACTATTGAAATGTTTTATATGTCTGATTTCGTTCCCGCCTCGTATACACGAGCTAACCGGGCTGGGTCGTGACAAGAGTGGTATTAGAGAAAGTTTAGGATATAAATCAGTATAAAGCGCCCTTAGGATGATTGATACATCTTAGATATGTTAGGATTATCTAATTATGCGATGATTATTGAATGGGAAATTATTTATTTGGTTTAGGGCTATGGATCAAGAACCCAATGCCACTGATGGCAATACAGATAGGGGTGAACCAGCTGGTAGAGAAGTTCCAGCAGTACCATCTATTATACAACCCCCAGTAGGTAGTAGCAGTGCTACCTTAAATACTTTCACTCAGATGATGGCAGCTGTGACGCACTTGATCCAGCAGTCTCATGAGCAGCCACAGTCCAGTTCCAAGGGAGAACCATCCAGGGGAGAGCCATCCAGGGGAGAGCCATCTGTAGACAAATATTTGAAAATCTTTCAGGACATGCGACCACCTCTCTTTACGGGTGTAAGGGAGCCAGTAGATGCTGAAAACTGGTTGATGAGGGTTGAGAAAATTCTAGAAGGTATGCATTGTCCTGTTGATCGAAGGGTGACTTTAGCTACTTTTATTCTGGATGGGGAAGCTGAGAGATGGTAGAGGGGACAGATGCTAGAAAGGTTTAGTGGCAGAGCTACATTTCAGATCTTATGGGATGAATTTGTTAAAGTTTTCAGAGATTGGTTCGTGCCTCTTTCTGCAAAGAGGCAGATGCAGGAGCAGTTCATTCGGTTGGTATAAGGGGATATGACAGTTGTATAGTATGAAGCTGAGTTTACAAAGCTCGCACGTTATGCAGCTCATATGATCCCAACTGCTGAGGAGAAATGTCATCGATTCTTATCAGGGCTTCGAGATGTAATTCAGCAGTCGTTGATCCCATTTGGCCTGGAGGATTATTCTGTTTTAATTGAGAGAGCAAAGTGGATAGAAATTGATTTTAAGACCACTCAGAAGAGGAGAGATTTTCTACAGAAAAGGAAGGGTTTTGAGAAGACAATGAGCTTCCAAACTCATTCTGGAGGTCCTAGCATAAAGAAAAAGTTCAGAGCTGATAGTGGTGGAACTTCTTCTTCTTCTAGTGTCAGACCTTGTGACAAGTGCGATAAGCTGCATAGAGGAGAATGTTTATGCCATCAGCCTGGGCACATGGCTAAAAACTGTCCAAGAGATCCAAAGGAGGGAAAGTCTAGTGTTCCTTCACCTCAGCAGAGTACTGGGAGACGTCTTACAATTGGTAGACCTAGAGCTCAAGAGTCTACTGCTTCAGCCTCAGTACCTAGTCATCCGGCTACGAGACCTGTTGTGCAACCAAGGGTTTATGCCATTACACAGCAAGAAGCCAAAGAATCTCCTGATGTGATCACAGGTATTATTTATGTTCAATGTCTCCCTAGTAGAGAGCTTTTTGATACTGGTGCATCACATTCATTCATTAGTCAGAAGTTTGTTATGAAGCATGCATTGAATGTCTGCACTATGCCCACTACACTGTCAGTTTTACTACCTGATGGATCTAATGTGATTGCCTCAAGTGTATATTCAACTACATTTACTTTCTGTGAGAGGAATTTTGAAGTGGAGTTAATTTTATTACCACTTAAGAAATTTGATGTGATTTTAGGGATGGATTGGATGTCTAACCAGTTCATCTCCATAGACTGTAATAAGAAAGTGGTGAAGATCAAGCTTCCTAACGGAGAGAAGCTTGTCTTCCAGGGAGATCGAGGTGTATCTTCTATGATCATCTCATATATGAAGGCTTGTAGTTTAATATTGAAGAGATACCCAAGCTTTTTAGCTCATGTAAGAGACACTTCAAAACAAGTGCCAGACTTGAAGGAGATTGCTGTGGTACGCGACTTTCCTGATGTGTTTCCTGAAGTCTTACATGGTATGCCTCCTGTTAGAGAGATTGAGTTCTCTATTGATCTTGTACCTGGTGCTGAGCTTGTTTCAAAAGCACCTTATCGTATGGCAGTTAAAGAATTTCAGGAACTAAAGTCACAATTGCAAGAACTATTGGAGAAGGGATTTATTCGTCCTAGCACTTCACCTTGGGGAGCACCAGTTCTTTTTGTAAAGAAGAAGGATGATAGCATGCGACTCTGCATTGAATACAGGGAGTTGAACAAGCTTACCATTAAGAACAAGTATCCTTTGCCAAGGATCGACGATTTATTTGATCAGCTAGTGGGAGCTACAGTCTTCTCCAAGATTGATTTAAGGTCTGGCTATTATCAGTTGAGGATTAAGGAGGAAGATGTTCCTAAAATAGCTTTTAGTTCAAGGTATGGACACTACGAGTTTACAATGTTATCTTTCGGACTAACAAATGCTCCGGCTGCTTTCATGGATTTGATGAATCAGGTTTTCAAGCTAATGCTTGATAGTTTTGTCATTATCTTTATAGATGACATTTTGGTATATTCTTGTGATGAAGAGCATCATGCCAATCATCTGCAGGCAGTGTTGCAAAGGTTAAGAGGCAATGAATTGTATACCAAGTTCAGCAAGTGTGAGTTTTGGCTGAAGAATGTGACTTTTCTGGGTCATGTTATTAGTGGAGATGGTATTTCTGTGGATCAGCATAAAGTGCAGGCTATAGATGATTGGCCCAGACCTACAACAGTGACTGAGGTACGAAGTTTTCTTGGGCTTGCTGGTTACTACAGAAGATTTGTAGATGGGTTTTCCAATATTGCTACACCTTTGGGTAGATTGACTCAGAAGGCAGTGAAGTTCGAGATCAATGTGAGGAAGCTTTTCAAGAGTTGAAGACTCGTTTGATGACTGCTCCTATTCTTACTCTTCCTTTAGGCACTAAAGGATTTCGGATTTACAGTGATGCATCACTGAAGGGTTTGGGTTGTGTTTTGATGCAACATGGGAGAGTAGTTGCCTACACCTCTAGGCAATTGAAAAATCATGAAAAGAATTACCCAACACACGATTTGGAACTTGCTGCTGTAGTGTTTGCCTTGAAGATTTGGAGGCACTATCTTTATGGTGTGCATTGTGAAGTCTTTACAGATCACCAAAATCTAAAGTACCTCTTTTCACATAAGGAGCTAAATTTAAGGCAGAGACGATGGATGGAGTTACTTCATGATTATGATCTGAATATTCAGTATCATCCTGGCAAGCCAAATGCAGTTGTTGATGCTTTGAGCAGAAAGATGCCTGTGAAGGTGAATTCTTTATTGACCCAACAAGAGAAATTGATAGAGGAGATGGAACGTTTAGAGTTGTCTGTGATACTTCCTACATCAAAGAATGTATGGTTAAATCAGTTGACAGTGCAACCTGATTTGAAGAGGAAAATAGTTGAAGCATTATTGAGAGATTCTGATTTTTTGAAAATCATTGACTTAGTGAAGGCAGGCCATGAAGAGGATTTCCTTCTTGATGAAGACAATCTCCTGTGGTATAAGGGCAAGGTTTGTGTGTTAAATGTTGATGATTTGAGAAGAGATGTTCTTTATGAAGCTCAGCATTCTGCTTGTACCATTCATCCTGGTAGTAATAAGATGTATCAAGACCTTAAGGAATTATTTTGGTGGCTTGGAATGAAGAGGAGTGTAGCTGATTTTGTTGCAAAGTGTCCTACTTGCCAATTAGTTAAAGCTGAACATCAAAGGCCAAGTGGATTACTTTAACCCTTACCTATTCTAGAGTGGAAGTGGGATGACATTGCTATGGATTTTGTGTCAGGGTTACCCAGATCTCGACAGGGTCATGATGCTATTTGGGTTATTATTGATAGGCTTATAAAGTCAGCTCACTTTTTGCCTATCCGACTGACTGATTCAGTGGAGAAATTAGCAATGTTGTATGTGGCTGAGATTGTTCGTTTGCATGGTGTGCCTAAGTCTATTATATCTGATCGTGATGGTAGATTCACTTCTAGACTTTGGAGGAAAGTCCAAGAGGCTATGGGCACCAAGTTGACTTTCAGTACAGCTTTCCATCCTTAGACCGATGGACAAACTGAAAGGACTATTCAAACTCTTGAAGATTTGTTGAGGCTGTGTGTTCTTGACTTTGGGGGAAGTTAGAAATCTCATACTCCCTTGATAGAGTTTGCCTACAATAATAGTTACTAAGCCAGCATAGGAATGGCCCCTTATGAAGCCCTCTATGGAAGAAAATGCAGAACTCCTCTTTGTTGGGCAGAATCAGGTGAGAGGAAAGTGAATGGATCAAATTTAGTTGATGATGCTACAAGCAAGATCAAAATAATCAGGGATAGGTTGCTAGCAGCACAAGATAGGCAGAAGAAGTATTATGATGCGAAACACCGTTCTGTGGAGTTCAATGTAGGAGATTTTATTTTCATAAAGATAAGGCCTATGAAAGGTGTGCTTCATTTTAGAAAAGTTGGCAAGCTCAGTCCTCGCTACATTGGTCCTTTTGAGATAGTGGAAAGGATAGGGAACGTGGCCTACAGATTGGCTTTACCAGCTTCTTATGTTGTCCACAATGTATTTCATGTTTCTTCATTGAGAAAGTTTATATATGCTGATCCTGCTAAGATCATAACTGAAGATGTGGATGTACAGCCAGATCTCACTTATGTAGAAGAACCAGAGCGAATCTTGGAGCTTAGTGTGAGGCAACTCAGGAGCAGGAGTATACCTTTTGTTAAGGTTTTATGAAAGCATGGGTCAGAAAAGAATACTACCTGGGAGAAAGAGACGGAAATGAGAAAATGTTATCCTCATCTCTTCGAGTAAGGTATGTTTGTCTTTCTTCTCAATTAAATTTCATGGATGAAATTTTTATTAGGAGGGGAGAATTGTAAAACCAGAAAATTTCAATCGGACGCGTTGCACGCATTTCGATGCGCCGCAATAAAATTAGCCGAAATTTCAAAATTGTCAAAAAATTTTGAAATAAATTTTATTAAATTTGATACAAAATTTTGATCAAAATGATATAAAGAACTTATAGCAAATTTTGCACGGTTTGCAAATTAAAAATTGTTAAATGTGTTTTAAGTAACTTTTAGCTATTGTGACCATAATACCCTCATGAATCCTTAAGGAAATATTTGGAGAAGGGGCACATGCGTAAATTGGCTTTAAAACTCCTCCCTTAAGCTCCCATTCCGCCTAGGGACCGATCCATTCGGTCCCTTTGGTTTGTTTTCTTCGGCCACGCGAGAGAGGAGGGGAAGAGGGCGAAGGGAGCTTGGCGAATCCGGCGGCCGGCGGTTTTTCCGGTGGTCTTAGGAGAGAATTGAAGGGAGAGTCTTGGGGAGTAAGAAGGTAAGTTCTAAATGAAGTTTCTCTTTATTTTTCCTTGATTTTCTTTGAAGAAAAATTTTAGGCTTTTTCTTAAAAGTTTATTTCTCTAAAACTTTCTTTATAAAAATGATTATGTTGGCTATTAGGAACAATTTTATGAATTAAAATTCTAATTTCATGGGAAAATTTTTAAGTTTTGAAATTAAGGTTTACTCAAATGATGGGGTTTTTGTAGGAGAATGTTAGGGAATGCATGTGAGCATGATTCTAACCATTAAGCATGACTTTTTAGTAAGAAAAACTTAGGTTCCAAAATTAGAGTTTTTATTTTAAATAAGATTTGGTTTAAGAATGATGATAGGATGATTGTAGAAACAAAATTCCCTTGAAATTTAAAGTTTTTCTTAAGAACTTTTGGAGTTATAAATTAGGGATTTTCCTAATTGTTCATTTCTAAGCTTGCATGTTCATTAAACTTGTTCTTAGGAGGCTTGGGAGGTCTCTAATTAAGAGGGAATGGAATTTTAAAATATATTTTTATTAATGCCTATAATATTTTAAATTCGAAAATTTAAAGTCTTGAAATTCTAATTAGGTAAGAGGGTTATTTTTTTAATACAAATTTAATGATTTTATAAATAAAATAGGGTTCCAAAAAATTGGGTTTTATGTAAAACCAAAATTAATATATTAAATTCAAAATTTGTGTAGGAATGATGGTATATAAATGCTATTTTTTATGTTAGTGTTATTGTTGTATCTATTACCTTGAAGATATGAGTAGGAAGAATAAAAGAAGTCTAAGGGGGAGTTTGTTTAAATATGGCATGTGTAGGAGTAATAGTTTAAATGGTAGCTTAAGAAATTTATGTTGTAAAATTTTCCTTTAGGTTTGGAAAAGAAGAAGAAGTGATAGGTTGGGGGTGAAGAGGAAGCTTCAATTCAAAGTGCTTAAGGTAGGAATCTCTTTTCCTACTTTTTCATATTTCTTTATGTTCTTAACCATTCCATGTATCTCATTTGCTTCTTAAATGTGAAATGTTGGCAAATATCTTACTTGTTTCTTACATGGGAAATGTTGGCAAATATCTTACTTGCTTCTTAAATAGAAAATGTTGTCAAGTAAACTCTTTGATACACACTTTAGTTCATTTATAAAGTAAGGTGGCAAGTGAAAACATTCGATGACATTTGATTAAATGCATGGTTTATTCTGTGTTGGTTATGTTTAACATCCTAAACATCTTTTCTTATTTCATATTCATGATGATTAAATATTGGGGCTACACATCTCATAGATACCCCTATATGGAAATATATGCTTATGCAATTCTTGTGTAAGTTGAATACGGAGTACCAAATATGGTGCGACATTACAAATTTATGAGAAATATGGGAACAATATGACCCTTTTTAGGGCAAAAGAGAAAAAGAAATAAGTGGCCAAAAGATGTTATGTACCTGATCAGTACACCCCTGGTACTCCGGTACGGTTGTATATATTTATATTGATTTAGACATTTACATTGATTTAGACATTTACATTGAAACATTTATGTGACATTGTGACATTTAAACATTATATGACATTGTGGCAATTCGAAAAACTTATGGCATTGAGATACTTAGATAACAGTGAAACATCTTATGTGGCAATGAGAAATATATGTGGTATTGAAACACCGATGTGGCAATGAGAAATATATGTGGCATTGAAACACCGATGTGGCAATGAGAAATATATGTGGCATTGAAACACCGATGTGGCATTTAAAAATATATGTGGCATTGAAACACCGATGTGGCATTTAGAAATACATGTGGTATTGAAACACCGATGTGGCATTTAGAAATACATGTGGCATTGAAACACTGATGTGATATTTAGAAATATATGTGGCATTGAAACACCGTTGTGACATTGAGAAAATTTTGTGGCATTAAGAAACTTACAGGCCATTCCAAAGCTTTAGATACTTAGATAACAGTGAGACATCTTATGTGGCATTGAAAACCTTACGTAGCATGAAACAACTATATGACATTGAGACACTTATATGGTTTGAGGCATTTATGTAACATTGGCATTGAGAAATATATGTGGCATTAGTATGACATGTGAAGCAAAAATATTTAAAGCATTTCTCTTTTAGTTTCCAATGTAAATTTGTTTTAAAGACATATGAAAATGTTAGGATTTGAGTTTTCCTATTGAGCTTTAGCTCACTCCCTTGTGTTGGGAAATTTTAGGAGAACCTGCTACAAGAAATGGCTGACAATCCAAGGTCCACCTACAGTCATCATACACCAGTTAACAGGTTCTTCTGTTATTTCCTTAGTAATAGTTTGTTATTTTTGGGGTGGTTTAGCATGCATTAGAGTTTGAAAACCACATTTGTATATATGAATTCTCTTTTGAAGATATGATATGTGTTGATATGACATGATATGAAAGCTGTTGTTTATGTTTTGAAAAATTTAGAGGCGCTTTTATGTATTATGATATCTTTTAGATTATTAAATGCTTGTTTTAAGACTATTGAAATATTTTACATGTCCGATTCCGTTCCCGCCTCGTATACACGAGCTAACCGGACCGGGTCGCGACAATAGAGGTCAGAGGGACCGTAGTCAGCAAGCGATGGAGGCCAGAGGGATCGTAGTCGGCTGGCGATGATGGTCGAAGGGACAGTAGTCGGCGGGCTATGGTGGTTGAAGGGATTGTAGTCTGCGAGCAATGGCGATCGAAGGGACTATAGTCAACAGGCGATGGAGGTTGGAGGTGTCACACACTAGGATCTAAAGTGTAAGAATTTCTTTTCTTTTCTCTTTATTATATTTTTAGTTAATTTTATTTATTTTTTTCATTCAATTAACAACCAACATTCATTCACTTATAAACAAACAATAGCAGAAAAATTATCATTATATTTATATAGTCAATGTTTACATTATACAAATATTGTTTCAAATAATATATATAATAGCCACGATAGGCTACAAAAGAATATATATCACCAAAGAACTAATATAAAATCAAATCATCATTGTTGACCTTGTTTTTCATTGACCTTGTTTTTCACTCAAACTCAGGTCAAGGGAGGTTGACTTGGTCAAATTGACCAAGCTAGACCCTAAGACCACCTCCATTGGGTTTAGTAGGTCAAACCCAATCTGTGGAGCCCAGACCCAGGTCTTGGGTCAACCTAGTTGATCAAACTAGCCCAAATCACCCCTATTTTGATTTAAATCAATTCCAAAGCCTATCTTGCCCAATCCCTCACCCATTTGGGTTTGACTGACCATGTTGACTAGGTCAATATATGGCTTGGTCAACCCAAGCCCTATTTGGTCAAATTTGACCTATTTAGGTTAAATCCCCCCCCCCTCTATTGCATTTAAACCTTCCCTAATCTCCCCTTGGCCCAAGACCATGGCCAAGATGCCTTAATTACCTCCTAATTAGCCCTAAGAATGATCTTGGCCATCCATCATGGACCTAGGACTATAAATAGGAGTATTAGGGCTCCATTGTGAGGATCTTGCTTTTGCTTTCACCTTAAACTCTCCCAACCTGACATTTTTCATGTGAGAGCTCCCCTAGCCTCCCTTTACATCTCCCCACTCAAACCCACCGTCAAGACCCTGTCGGCGGTGAGCTTCCCGCGACCCGAGGCCCTAATCCTTCCAAGCAAGATTGTCGTCGATCTATCACGTTTCAAAATGCGATACCTTCTACAAATAGGAGCATGGACAGTCTACAAGTGCAACAAGCCCAAGAACTCTCGAATCCATCCATTGGATTAGGCAAAATCCTCAACCCTATCTTAGAACACTTAGGGTTAAATAACTTTTTGTACATCAAATTTTAGACCGCAAAAATTACCCCCCATGAATGCTCTTCATATGTGGATATCATGTTTAAAATTTCATCTCGTTTGGTCGATCCAGTCGATCAAACGAGATGAAAAACAGACACTAGCGCATCACGGTAGTATCCGTAAGGTATACAACATCTCCACCATTGATCGTTTGATCAACGGCGGAGATCCTGTCGTTCTGCAGCTTCCTCCGAACAGCGGAGCCGCTCTGGTGGCCAAATCTCACGTCCAGCGTGATTAAAGTCGTCCGTCTCAAACCTCCGAGATCAGACGGCTCCCCGCGACCGTTGACGTGGTTAAGTTAACCATGCCGCGAGCAATAATCCTGCAATCTTGTGGTAATGATTGAGCGGCGAAGCAATCATTGCCCATGATTGCAAATCGCGTCTGCAGTTTGAGCCAGCTAATCTCGAGCCGACGCGTGTCTGATCGCTGCCATTTATTTAAAATTAGTTATATATATATATTTAAATCCTTTTTTTAAATAGATTTTTTAAAAAAATTAATTTAAAATTATTTTTAAATCCAAAAAATGCATATAATTTATCAAAATTTTTAGAATTTTATTTCCTTTAATTTTAAATTAAAATTATTTTAAAATATATTATATATTTTAAATTATTTTAAAAACCATTATTTTCAAATATCTAATTAATATTTAATTTAATATTATATTAAATATTTTCAAAAATTAAAATTTTCATATTAAAAATTTTTAAATAATTAAATGATTATTTTAAAACATAATAATTTAAAAATTAAAATAATTTAGGATATGTTTTGTATTTTAAATAAATTTTAATTATTTAAACTCTTAAATAGTTAATTAATATTAATATATATTATTTATTTTTAAATAATTAAAATATTTTATTTTCAAAATCAGAGTATTATTTTTTAAATTATTTAATTTTAAACAAAGTTTAATATAAGAAATTTTCTTAAGTCGTTTTTAATTAATTAAATATTTAAATACTTAATTAATAATTTATTAAATTTAAATTCAATTTTTTTTCTTAAATTTTATAAATTTTTTTTTAATTATTTTAAATTTGAGAGAGTTTTTTTTATTTAATTTAATCTAATTTAATAATTATTTTAAATATTAATTATTTTTAAAATTATTTTAAATACCTTTTTTAATTACATTAAACTTTAAAAATTCATAACAAATTTATTTTAAATCCTAAAAATTAATATAATACCTTAAAATTTTCAAAAAATTAAATATTTTTTAATTTATTTGCAGATATTAAAACTTAATTTTTCTTAATTATTCCTTAATTATTTAATTACTTTAATGCTTAATTATTATTTAATTAAATATTATATTAAGTATTTTCAAAATTAAAAAGTTATTTTGAATTATTTTCAAATTCTCTTTTGGATGACTAGTGGATCTGTCAATGGAAATATTTTAAATTATTTTTTTTTATTTTAAAAA
Source organism: Dendrobium chrysotoxum (assembly GCA_019925795.1). Classification (NCBI taxonomy): domain Eukaryota; kingdom Viridiplantae; phylum Streptophyta; class Magnoliopsida; order Asparagales; family Orchidaceae; genus Dendrobium; species Dendrobium chrysotoxum. The sequence goes on from CM034297.1 coordinate 53,587,980, forward strand.
TATATATATGTATATAAGTAAACATATTTGTGTATTTTAAAATATTTTAAAACTTGTTGCGGACTCGAATATACACGGCGATAGAGTTTAAATTTTCATCTCAGCGTTGTACGTATATCCAGCACACAAATAGAATTGAAATAGTAAAACCAGTATTTTTACGTGGAAAACCCTGGAAAGGGAAAAAACCACGGGGCCACACCCAGTTGAAAGAGTTCCACTAGTGTTGTTTGAAATACAGGAGACTAATTCATCCTTGAAATTCAGGAAGATCAGATTACAATGAGTATTGAAAGTTGATTACAAGGCCCAGCAGAGTTCTGACGTCACTCGGGTGTCCGGCAGAATTCCGGCGTTACTTGGAAGTTAGGCAGAATTACGAAGTATTCTTGCATCGGGCCGAGCTCCGGCGTGATTCGGGCGCCCGGCGGTGTTCCGGCGATATTCCAGCGAGGTCCCAGTGGTGTTCCGGCGGTGTCCGACGGAGTTCCGGCGGTGGTCGAGGAGGAGCTATTCCCTCCTAGACTTCTCTTCTCTTCTCTTCTTCTTCTCCTCTTCTCTTCTTGGCTTAGCTCTTTTTTTTTAAGAGAAATGAGGGGCTATTTATAGTTTTTCTGGAGTGGCATAGCCCGTAAATAGATGAGGGATCAGGGGCAAATAAGGAGTGATCCTGAAGAACGGCTGATATTGAATCCCTTGATCGTGAACCATTTATTGAGCATTTTAATTTCTTAATGGTATCAGAATTCTGCAATCTTGGGCTCGTTGGATTCGTCTCGTCGAGCCGCTCGATTCGACTATAAGCTCGTCAAAATCGGAGACCGTTTGGTAACTCAAATTTCTGTTCGAGGCTTCCAACAGCACTTCAGGTACTTGATTTGGACTCATTTTGGCTCGGATTGAGTCAAATTTGGTGTCATTGGGTTTGTATTTCCGAGACGCTCAGTTCGACTACAATCTTGCTGAAATTGGAGTTTAAATGGTCTCCGAATTAATTTTTGAAGTTTCCAACTCGTGTTTTTGCTTCGAGATTCGTGCCCAATTAAGATAATTTTTCGATAACATATCAAAACTGTATACATTTAAACCCTTTAATTTTGAGAGATCCCATTGAAATTTTAAACATAGGATGGGCATATGAACATAATTTATAGGGAAGGATTAGTGGATAATTGGATCCCAATTATTCACTAATTACATCCATAGTCCTGTTAATTATTGCTTAATTCTTTTGCATGTGTAGGATGCGCGAGCACTTAGCCTAGGCTCTCCTAATTTTATAGACATGATTTGGGATGATTTGTTGCATTTTCCCTTTATGTTACCCAAGGGTTAGTCATTAACATTTGATTTAAACCTATTTAACCTAGCGACACCTTAAGGACAATGATTAAGGACCCGTCTAGAGAACTTAGAGAAATTCTAGGGACTACCGAACTAGGATACACCTCCGGATGACATAAAATTTAAACTATTTAAACTTAATGACATCTCAAACCCCTCTGGAATTTTCTAAAAAATTTTAGGACCCTCTAAGTCACTTAATTAACAAACCCTGATTTGACCCTTTGATTAAACCCTGATAACTTCAGAAAATTCTAATAAATTTAAATTAAATCCAAAGATTGCCAATAATACATCAAACTCTTCAGAATTCAATCCTTAATCCAAGAAAATTAAAAGCCCTTTAATTGAACATTAATTTAATTTCAATTAAAATCACCTTCTAATTATATTAAATAATTAAAAATTATTAAAAATTCTAAAATTGTCCCAAACACTTGGAAACTCTTCCTTGGGTCATTCCTAACCTTTGGAGGTGATTCCAAGATGTTTGGGGCTGATTTGGATGAAAATCCCCAAAACAACCTTAATTAAGTAATTTCAATAATTCATTAAATACACAAACTTTAAAAAATCATAACTTTGCATAGAAAACTCTAAATCCAGCAAACTCAAACTCTAATTACTCCCCTTAAAGTCTAATATTTAATAAAAATACTAGAACTCTAAAACTTGACTTATTTCTAAAAGTTAACTTTGGACCCCTTTAATTTAGTGGACAAGATAACCCCGGACCTTCCAAAAATTCGTTAACTCAACTTAAATTTTAGAGAATATTAACCTAAGCATTAAAACTGACCAACTAATTAAATTAATTAAAATCAATTTCAAAGAACTAATACTTAAACTTTAATTAAAAATCCACTTCTGACCGTTAATAAATTGCATCACAAATAACTTGAACTAACAACCCAACATAGGACATATCCATGGTCACACAGCCTACTGCACACACATATAGAATTATTTGCTAAGACACGACTTCTAGCTCTAGGTTAGGCCGATGTTTTCCTTTTTGTTTTTGTGATGTGACGCTCTGCATGTGGCACGAGTGCTGGTTGTTTTGATTTTCTGTGATATTTGTTGTGATAATGATTATTATTATTATATTATCTTTATGACGTGATGTGCGATAGATAACCCATAGGTTAGTGGCGATCTTGCTAGTAATGATGTTTTATGCAGGTGATCATGCTCACGCAGTGCTAAAAAAGGGGACTAAAATAAATAAATCATATATATAATTGCTACATGTGCTTCAGTCATTTAGCCCCCAAATAAATAAAAGCATGGCCAAGTATAGCTGGCATGAGTACTTTTATTTCCATATATAATTAGCGGTTGAACCAATGAACCGGAGCTAGTTTTCCAAACCATGCGGTTTTAATAGAGAGAAATATGAAGCATTAGTTTTTGATCAAGCAGTCCATATTAAAAAAAAACCCTAAATTCCTACTCCAATCCCATAAGGCCCTCATTTTGTTCAAAGGAAGCTCTTGTTCCTTCCTCTCCGCTCGGCATCTTCTCTTCATTTGCGAGCTCGAGGAACTGTTACAAGGCTACAACCGGCGAAGCTCCTTCCCAGCTAGGCATTGTTCCTCTCCCGTTCCTTCCTCTATGCTTGGCATCCCCTCTTTATAAGATTTTTGTAAACCTAAATTTTATTTGTCTTAATTTTTGTTTTCTTCATAAGATTTTTGTTTAATGCTGGATTACATCAACTATTTTTGCTTTAGAAGGATCATGTTTTGTTCTGTTTTGACCACATGAGCTGATTATGGCACATTCCTTAGGAGTTAGGATTTGTCTTAAGTGAAGGAAATTGGATGAAATACCAATAATTTATAGGTTGATGAATCTATGAATTTATCATTTATATGGCTGTTGTGGATTTACAGACTTCCATTACCGTTTAACAAACTGTTTAAGAATTTCTTTCTTATAGAAAAAGACAAAAATTTGGGGATCACGTTTTGTTATGTTTAAGTATTTATTTCTTATATGCAAATTTGGTTGCAAAAAAATCATTCTTCTAGGAGTTCTAATATTTCTTAGAAACAATCTAAAAGTTGTTAGTCAAATATCAATTAGTTGCAATTTTAATGGCAAAGCTTTTTACATTTTTTTAGAAACAATCTAAAAGTTATTAGCCAAATATCAATTAGTTGCAATTTTAATTACAAGTTTAATGCAATTTTAGTATTTATTACATCATCCGGTTCGACTCCGGTTGAACCATCAAACCGTGAATCTCTCCTTCTTCTGGTTTGTTATACGGTCCAGTTTTCACAACATTGGATTTTAGTGCTGTTGGGTTCATCTCACTGAGGCATTCAATTTGATTATAAGTTTGCTGAAATCAGAGTTCAGATAGTCCTACATTTAATTTTATAAGTTTCCAACTTGAATATGCTTTGACATTCATGCTCGATCAAAGTGATTTTTTGTGACGCATCAATAATTTAAAAAAATGATTTTAATTGGGTAATCAAATTATCTTTAAATATTGTATGCTTATAACCAAAGTGAGGATCTTGATGAGATAAATCCAAGGAACTCATAGATAGATTAACTTCTTTGAACTAATCCTAAACATTTGATGTCTGCTTCCTTTTTTTCTACTTTATTTCATCTCAATTTCATTTTCTTCATCTTGCTCGTCACCATCATTACTCTCATTGTAATTCTCATTTTCAGTTAGAATTGAAAGGATTTGTTGATCCTTGAGATTTTCATTCTAAAAAAAAAAAGCATATTGTTGTCATCAATAAGGTGTCGTTTGGGATAGCGTTGTTCCTGCTTTTTAAAGTAACTTTTTAGTATAAAAATTTATTGAACTCAAATTTTTTGTATTAGAAAGCAGTAAGGAAGCTGTCACAATCAAAGCCTAAGGCTTCGTTTGGGATGGCTTTCTGCTGCTTCTTAAAATAACTTTTTAGTACAAAATTTTTTTGAAAAAGAAAATTTTGTATTAAAAAACTGCTTTTACAAAGTAATAAAAAAGCCGTCTCAAACAAAACTTAAGGCTTCATTTGGGATGGCTTTCTTGCTGCTTCTTAAAGCAGCTTTCTAGTACAAAAATAATTTTTGTATTAAATCTTTTACTAGAAAGCTGCTTTAAGAAGCAGCAAAAAAGCCGTCCCTAGTGTAAATCTCTGCAACAAAAGCAAGATGAACAAATCTATTTTAAAAAATTTTAGCCTTTAACACACAAAAAAAACTATACAACGCAGCCATCAAAAAAAAATTTCAATGAAAACCTAATAAAAAAATATGATTGAAGGAATGGTATCAAGAGAAAAAGAAATCAACACCTAAAAGAGTTAAAGTGGTGTATGCGAAGAACTTATATATATATATATATATATATATATATATATATATATATATATATATATATATATATATATATATATATATATATATATTATAGTAGTTTGTAGAATTCCAAAAATGATACGCATAATGAATGAGCTTCTTAACGAATACTTAAAACGAATAAGCTAACAAATATGAACAAGTATCTATAGTTAATAGATGTTATAATATTATTATTATGTCATTAAATTAAAATAAATATAAAACATTCATATTAGAGTGTTCATCATTTTCATAACGAGTCTTAGGTTTCTTTTGAGATAACTTCTTTACTATTTTTAAAAGCAGTTTTTTAGTACAAAAATTTTTTTAATAAGAATTTTTTGTACTAAAAAATTATTTTAGAAAGTAGGAAGAAAGTTGTCCCAAATGAAGCCTTAAGCAGGCTCCATATCAAACATTGATAAAGTTTATTAACGATCTTGTTCATGAGCACTACAAATATGAACCAAGCTTCTTAACAAGCTTCATATGGAGCATGTTCATAAGATATTAAGATTTAAACAATATTGCTTCATGAATATAACAAGTTGAACAAACAGTTGTTCAAGCTTTTTTTACTTAATCATTAAGTATTTAAAAAAATGTTCAAGCTTGTTTGATTACTTAATCAAATGATGATGAACAGGCTATAATCGAGTCAAAACACGAGTAGGCCTGTTTAGGGTTTGCTTTTCCTCTTCTCTATTTCTTCATTGTTGTTCAACTTCACCTACTTCATTTGAGGCAGAGTTTTGAAAGAGTTTATATATCTTGAAATAAATGAAGTTTTTACGCCTCATTCGACGATGTTCTTCGTGACAGACACTACAGGAAAACAGCCCATTACCGTCAAAATTTCCTACGGATAATATACGCCAAAAATAGCGTTGACAATACTGGCGGATATTCCAACAGTAAGTGTGGGGCGGAATTTTCAGCGGATTTATCGTCGCTAAATTACTGGCGCACTTTACGCCGGAAATACGCCGAAAACTTTTTATTTTTCGACACATCTCCCACCGGAAAGGACCGATGGAATTACCGGCATAATTTATGTCGGCTTATTTAAAGTCGACGAAATATTACCGGCGCAATATACGCCGGTGATATTACCGATGGATTACCTGCCAGAAAATCTGCCGGTAAAGGCCTTATTTCAAGCTCTCCGCGCCTGATTGCTCATTTCATTCGGCTTCTTCTCTCTATTCGATGACACTCCGACAACGACATTCCATCACTGTTCAACGATGTTCGACGACATTTGTGTTCGACCTCGCTCCTTCGATGACGACGTTCCTTCGCTCCATCGGGCGACATTCCCTCATGCCTGTTCGAGGTCGCTACTTCGACATCATTAGTTTCGCTGATCGACTTCGCTTCTTCGACGACGTTCGCTTGGTGTGAATGTAACTTTCTCCCTTTTGCTTTAGTCATGGATGTTCTCACTAGACATTTGTAAGAGATTGTACCTTGGTGTATGCTTAAATTTTGATGATGATATTCTTCTTGTTGATAAGACTAGAGAGGAGTTGAAGGAAAACTTGAATTATAGAGATCAACCTTAGAGTTTAAAGGCTTTTATTTGTGTAGATCTAAAATTTAAGAATCTTCTTGTTGATAATTTTAGTATTAATAGATCTAGTGGGGGAATTGTGACTTTGGGTGGTCAAGTCTTTAATAAGAGTACACATTTTGATATATTGGGTTTATTGTTCAGAGTGATGATGAAATAGATAGGGAGCCTTAGTCTAGTTTGTTTTGCTCAATTAAAACGATGGCCTTCCAAGCAGGCTAAGAGTCTTTATATTTTTCTTCAATAAATATTATAACATTATCTAATATATCCATATTATATGTAGGTTATATTATGGATATCAGAACTCAAAGAAGTTGGATGTATAATCGATTGGCGCAATGACGAAAGACATTAACCGATGAGTTTTTTAGAGGGGTGAATATTTTCATTCAGACAACTTCTCAATTGTCCAGCTTTATCTTAGATGGAATGATTCGTTGCCCATATTCTAAACATAAAAATCAGGTGCACCTAAGCCTACATGACGTAACTGTTGATCTATATCGTCAAGGCTTCATGCCAGAATATTGGTATTAGACTTCTCATTGTGAGTATGAATCACATTTCGATTCTCGATGTGGCCCATTGATAAGTGCTACTATAGATGAGGAAGAATATATCCTATCTAATCTTGAGGACTTAATTCATGATGCAAGTAGAGCATAATTTGAATAATATACAAAAGCTAATCTTGAGTCACCTAATAAAGAAGCATAAAATTTTTATGATTTGTTGCATGCTTCTCAACAACCAATATGGAAGGGGTGTACTACTCACTCAGAGTTATCTGTTGCTGTTAAGATGTTAAGCATCAAGGCAGAATATAATGTCCCCCATGAATATTTTAATTAATTCATTGGACTGCTCAAAGAAATCAATCCGGCAGATAACATCATTCCTACAGATTTATATCAGACTAAGAAGTTGGTTTCCAAGCTTGATTTGATATACACAAAGATAGATTGTTGTGTCAATGGATGCATGTTATTCTATAAAGATGATCAATCAGAAATTACATGTCGTTATTGCAATGCACAGAGATTCAAACCAAAATCTATCACAAAAAGAAAGCTGAAGGAAGTACCAGCCAGTAGGTTATTTTACTTACCCATAATTCCTAGACTACAACGGTTATATGCATCCATAAGATCTACTTCACATATGAGATGACATAAAGAGCATATCTCATAAGAAAGTTTTATTACATATCCGTCAAAAGCAGATGCTTGGAAACACTTTGATCGTACAAATACCACCTTTGCCTCAGAATCAAGAAATATAAGATTAGGTTTATGTGCAGATAATTTCACTCCATTTAGCCAGTCTGCTTCACCTTACTCATGTTGGCCCGTGATACTCACACCATACAATCTTCTCCCAGAGTTGTGCATGACAACTCCTTATATATTTCAGACGCTTATCATTTCAGGGCCACATAATCCAAAAGTAAAGATCGATGTATTCTTACAACCGTTAATTGATGATTTGAATTTATTATGGGAAGAGGGAATAAGTACATATAATATCTCCACCAAACAGAACTTCATTATGAGGTCAGCATTACTTTGGACAATTGGTAATTTTACAGCATATGGTATGCTCTCAGGTTAGAACACTTCTGGAAAATTACCTTGTCTACATTGTATGAAATATACAAAGTCATTTACTTTAAACTATAGAGGGAAGAATACTTGATTTGACTGTCATCGCATGTTCTTACCTACAGATTATCCTTTCTACCCCTACTACCCATCCCCACCTCATCATAGTGGCCCTCTTCCATATCCATATCTATATCTATATGCACCATATGTCCCACCACCACATCAGCATGCTATAGCACCAACGTAGCCCGCGATAGGTGGACCTTCCATCCCAGTTGCAGTAGAGCTGGCGACAGAGGGTCGCCTGTTGATTAAACCTGATGGTGACACGTGTGTACTAATTTATTTCAACCATGCAAATAAAATTAAATTAATTTTTTTGACAACTAACATATTTCTTTCAGATTTCATCTGTTAAAGCAGCCAATGCATAAAATATGGGACATAATCTAGAGCAGATACGATGCTCCTTATCTTTCTTGGCAGAAAATCTCGAAAGAAGTATGGAACATGTGGTTTAGAGAGTTTAAGATTTGTTATTATTTTAAAATATTATGTATTATATTTTATTTACATAAGCTAACAAAAATATATATATTCTTTATTGTATATTTTTAAATACAAAAAGATTTTTGTTGGCTGCCACAACATAATGATAAAATCAGAAAGAATTTTGAGAAGCGTGGCTCGACTCGCATGCGAGATATGTTTACAAATATTAGAAAGTCAGGCTAGCGACCACTCTAGATGGATGAGAGTGTATGGGCAGAGTTGAGCAGTGCTTGGAATAGCCCAGACTATAGTAGGAGGAGGGATCAAAATAGACATAACAGAGCTTCTGATGTTGGGGGCGTTGGGCAGTTCCCTTCATACTGTGGGTTCAATTCCAAATACTGAGCACAGAAGACATTTAGTAAAGAATTTTAAAATCTTTTAATAATTTTCTTTAATAAGAATACTAATATATGTCTATTACAGAAAGCGGTGCTGGGTAGAGAGCCGACTCATGTTGAATTGCATAGTCATACCCACAAGCGGTAGGAGGGCCAGCAATGGGTTGACAAGCGTGCGAGGAAAGCCTTTGTAAGTATATAAGTTTAATTTTTATGAAGTTATGTGTAAATTGATTAAATTTTTTATTAACTTTCATAGGAGGAGTATACAAGGCTAAGAGAGAGCCAGGCTGCAGCAGGTGAAAATTTTTCTGGTAGATCAACTGAATATTCTGACTACCACACTTGGTCGCAAGCGGTAGGAGGAATGCAGCACGGCAGAGTATACGGTTTAGGCTCGTAAGCCCATGCATATGAAGGGTAAACATCTGGTGGCTCTAGTTTTTTAACTAATACCCAGGAGTCTTTATATAGCCAACAGATAGCTGCCCTTACATCCGAGCTAGAACAGATAAGAAAAGCACAAGCTGATTGGTAGATGCAGATGCAGCAGCAGCAGCTGGAGATACAATAGTAGATACAAATTCAACAAGCTCAAATATTAGAAGAGTTACGAAAGATGAGGGAGCAGATGAGTAGTGGGAGGAGTATAGTAGCTGAGGATGAAATGGATTCAGGGTAGATGTTATTTATTTATTTTACAGATTTAGACATTTGTATTGATGTGTTTTGGACATAATATACTCTTGTGGATTCCTTTCTACTTCTATTATTTATGTTTATTGTGTACATATTTATTTATTTATTATTTACACATGTTTTATAATGTAATTGAGAATGTTATTGATCAGAAGTGGCACATGTTATTGTATATCTTCTATTTGCATGTGTGAAAATCTGATTTTAAAGGAAAGTAGATTTTTTTTGTTTATGCTACAAGTTTCCGACAAATTTGCGATCAGAAACTGTGTCGACAATACGATATATCGTAAGTTCTGGTGGATTCTCCGTCGAAAATATCTGACGGCTAGTCCGCCGGTAATATTCGACGGTAAGTGGGGCGTCATTTTTCTTGCGGCGTATTATCCGTCGGTATTTTTTGGTGGATATGGCCACCGAAAAATACGAGCTGATAATACGTCAAAATTCATAAACAGAAATGCCGTCATTTTTCCATAAAATTTTCGCCGGAAGTACACTGGAAAGTCCGCCGAAAATATTACCGGCGGAATTAATCCGCTGGTAATGTTTTTCCGACACGTGAATTACCGTCGGAGGGATTTTCGTCGGAACTGTGCCAGAAATCTATAATTTCCGACGAATTTTCATTGTTACTAACGGATTTTGTCCGTCGATAATAATTAATTTTCCTGTAGTGAGATCGAATGGGAGCTCACTACGAAGTTAATGATCTTTCACCCATTTTGTGTGTTTTTTGAGCTAAATCCCCTAAATCTACCGAACTATGAGATTTACTAAATCAAAGATTTAAGAGAAACATATAGAAATGACATTAACGTGGGATTTAACTAGGGGTGTCAAAAATTGACCCGACCCGAAACCCGACCCGGACCCGACCCGGAAAAATCCGGGTTCGGGTCAACCCGTTTGTTAAACGGGTCGGGTTCGGGTTGGGATTTTTGACCCGTTTGTTAAACGGGTCGGGTTCGGGTTGACCCGCAAACCCGCGGGTCGACCCGGCTAACCCGTTAGTAAAATTTTTTTTTTGAAATCAAGAAAAAATAATGATGTGTAGTTGTTCTAAACGATGGCTAAGAAATTATTTGAACTTCGTTGAGTTTTTTAAACATACAAATAATTAATGCCGTGTAACTAAATAGTCTAAATTTTAATAAACTTTCTTTTGATTATAAAAATTCTTTGAAAAAGCAATACATATCAAGATATGCGTCTATATTTACTATTAAACTAACAAAAAAAATACATCCAATCAATGGGGTTATAATACGCATACTACAAGACAAAAAAATACATCCAATCGATGCCGTGTAACTAAATTTTTTGAAATCCCATTGAGTCCGATTCGGGTTCGCGGGTCGGGTCGGGTCAACCCGGTAACCCGCGCGGGTCGGGTCCGGGTCGTATATCTTGACCCGTTTAGCTAAACGGGTCGGGTTCGGGTCAACCCGTTTACGCTCGGGTCAACTCGGGTTGGACCCGAACCCGACCCGTTGACCCGAATTGACACCCCTAGATTTAACTTACCGTGAGATTTGAAGAGGTATATTTTTATGTTTGGCAAAATTTAACTCGAATCCTGCTTAAATCATATGTCCAAATAGTCATTAGGATTTAGAGTTTAGGGTCAAGCATTCTTTTTTTTTCATCAAAAGATTTTTTTAATCAAATATTTAATTTTATATTAAAACATACAACAACAAGACTTTATCCCACTAGGATGGGGTTGGTCACATGAATATTTTTTTCTCCATTTGTGTCTTGTTAAGAGTCAAATTTTTGTTTAAATTTAATAAAAAGTGCTATGTATAATATTTTCTAACTAAGTCTTTTTAGATCTACCACTACCTTTCTTAACATATGTCAAATCTAATATATCTACTCTCCTAATTGGACCATCAGAAAAGCAAACATTTTATGTGACCAAATCATCTAAGAAGATTTTATCTAATCTTTACTTCCAGTAGAGCTACTCCATCCTTTTCATGTATATACTCGTTTCACATTCTATCTCTAAGAGTGAACCCACTCATCCACATGAGCATCCTCATCTCTATAACACTTATGTTTCTCTTTTAATGGTCAATATTCTACGCCATAAAGCATTGCAGGTCTCATTGTGATCTTATAGAATTTTTCCTTAAGTTTGAGGAATACTTTTCTATCACATGCATTCCTCCACTTCAAACATCCAATTTGAATTCTATTAATAATATCCTCATATATTTCACTATCACTTTGAACAATAAACTCAAGATATCTAAAACATAAACTCTTATTTATGACTAGATCGGGCAAAGTCACAATCCCTCCACTTGATCTATTATTACTAAAATTATACTCCATGTATTCGATTTTAGATCTACTCAAACGAAAACCTTTAGACTCTTGAGGTTGACCTCCATAATTTAAGTTTACCTTCAACTCCCTCTCTAGTCTTATCAATAAGAATAATATCATAAGCAAAAAACATATATCATGGTACATCCTCTTGCAAATGTCTAGTAAGAACATCCATGTCTAAAACAAAAAGATATAGGCTTAAAGTTGATCATTGATGCAATCCAACTGAAATAGAAAAATACTTGATCAAACTACCTTGTATGTGAACATAAGTAACAGCTCTTGCAAACAATACTTAATGACTTGAATATAAGCATTACTAACCCCTTTTCTTTTCTAGAACTCTCCAGAGCACTTCTCTTGAAACTTTATCATATGCTTTCTCCAAATCAATAAATATCATAAGTACATCCTCCTTATTCTCTCTATACTTCTCCATCAAACCTCCCAATAAATATAACGCTTCCATAGTAGACCTACTCCGCATGAATCCAAATTGATTTTGAAAACATAAATAAAATAAAAATAAAAGCAAACCTAAACAGTCACCCATTCTTCCTCCTCCTTGATATTAGCTGAGGAAATTACCATATTTAATTTAGATATACTATTTTCTATTTTTTTTTAAAGATTTCAGAGAGAAAATAACATTTGAAGGGCCCACAATGTTAGTTAGTCTAAGATCTTTATTGAAATTAAGTTAGATAGTCGAAGTACCAAACTATGCCTCCTCCAATCAAGTTGGACTTTTGTGCATGAAAGGTGATATTGAGTAATTAATTGACTTATTCGGTACTAATTTGTTGATATTGTATCTTTTCTAGTCAAATGAGACTTAAATGCTTGTGGAGCACAAATATTCAAATGTTCATCTAAACAAATAAAAAATTAGTGAGAGATCAGATCAAACAAACTATAATATTAAAAATAAAAAGATTTTGACAATAATTTTAAAGAAGTTTTGTGACGATTTTAGGTTTTATTTGGACAACTTTCTTACTGCTTTCTAAAATAGTTTTTTAGTACGAAAATTTTTAATTCAAGACATTTTTTTAAAGATTTTTGTACTAGAAAGTTGCTTTAGAAAGCAGCAAAAAAGCTATCCCAAATGAAACCTTAATCGTTAAAAAAACTACTTATAGCTATTCGTAAAAAAAATTACAGTTATAAATTATAATCCTCTAAAATGTCCTTTGATAATGAGTATGTAATCAGAAGAAAAGTCAAAACAAAAAAACTTTTTTTATGAAACATATTTATTAGAATTTGTTTGAGTAATTAGGCTTTGTTTGGGTCATCTTTTATTTTTCAAGAAAATTTTGTGCTAAAATATTATTTTAGAAAGCGGTAAGAAAATTGTCTCAAACGAACATTACTTTTTGATTTAAAATTTATGAGAGTGAGAATTATTAATTAAATAAGATATATTAATTAATTTTAAATAAATCTTTATAATTGTAATTAATTAATGTAAAGATATATTAATTTAAACTTATCAATATTATTTTGAATTTAATTTGATTAAACAAATTTTATTATGTTTAAATGATTTCACAAACTACTAACTAATGATTAATTAAGATTTTAATATTATATAATTACAATTTAATTAAAGAAATCAGAATTGATAAAAAGATTTATTAATTAAAATGATAAAAATTCAATGAAATAAATTAAATATACATGTAAATAATTAATGTAATTGAGATATTTTGTATTATTTAGTTAAAAATTAATTATCTTAAGTTAAAAGATATTATTTTTATTTTTATTAAATTTTTCTAAATCTAAGTTATTATTTAATTAGCATAATAAATTATTATAATATTTAATCAGCCTAATTAAGATTGATTTAGGCAAACTAAATATAGCAAAATATCTCAATTTTATAAATTCTTAACTTTCTTTTGAAATAAAGTTAATTGAATTGTACACCTAATAATATACCAAATAGTTTTCACAATTTAATATATAGAGGATTTAATAGATGATCATCATCATCACAAATCTTAAAAATTAATCATTTTCAAAGTATTGAACAGAGAAAATTTATAAATATTCGATTATGATGGATATGATATGACCATTATATTATATCTCTAAGAACATATGGTTAAATTATTAAGATATTAATTATTTATAATTGTGAGATTAAGAAATAGTGCACATAAAATATTAATTGTCATGTTATGATTTTTGCATTATATTGATTGTCATGTTATAATTGCTCACCCTCAAAATTTTAATATATTAATTATATGAGGAATATTTTAGGTATTTTGCTAGCAGTCGGGGCCCTATTTCACTCTAATAACAAAAATAAAAATTTACGCGGCTACGCCGCTTTCATTCAAACGCCATTGAGCCTTGCTTCCATTCTCGGCAAGTCACCAACCTTGCTCCCACGCTCCCTAAGCCTCTCTCCGATGTGCTCCCACACTCCCTAAGCCTCTCTTCACGTTCACCCACTGCCTTCTCTCCACACTCACCAAGCCTCGCTCCCGTTGGCACCTGCGATTGTCTCTGGCAACCGAGGTTTGGCTGCTCTTTCGTTTTTTCAATTTTTTGTTTAGATTTTATTTTCAATTTTTTAGTTTTTCACCAAGTTATGTTATCTAATATCCATTATATATGCATTTTACAAACTTTTGAACGTTTTTAAGTTATGTTATCTAATAAATTTTTTCTGTTTTTTGACTACTTGTCCTTTTTGACTGTTTGACTAAATATCAATTTTTCACCAAGTTTTGTTATCTAATATCGATTGCCATTTTGAACTTTTTTTTCCTTGAAAAGTTTGTAAAATGCATCCATGTTTTTATTGCCATGGCTTTTGAAAATATTACCCAACATTCCTGTTTGTCGGTTTCGTGCTTCATTGTCTTCTAAACTGCTCTATTTGATATGTTATTATTATTTCCTTAATGATCAAATTTTATGTGAATTACTATGTGGTTAGATTATTGTTGTTATGTTAGTGTTATGCATGATTTTTTTTGTGTAAAACAAATTAAGTTTGAGAATGCTATTAAGGTCTTAATGTTTAGTATATTTAGCATACAGTAGATTGATTGATATTTGAAGAAGAAGGAACATATTGAGATTGATGTTGATAATCTTCGTGTCGACTCTGAGCTTCGACTTTTAATATAGAGTTATGATGTAAATGGGAGGGACAGAGTTTGACGAGCATATTTGGTGAAGAGTCCTTATCAGCCTAAAAAATCATAAATTTCCCCAAATAATAATAGAAAATGTTGCTCGGAGATTTAATTCTAAATGGTTTTAAGAATATCTGAAATGACTAGAGTATAGTGTACACAAAAATGCTACGTTTTGTTTATATTGTTATCAATTCAAACATCAAAAACTAACCAATATAAGTCAATGTGGTGGTGATTCATTTGTTGTTGAAGGATTAAAAAATAAGAAGAGAAAAGAAAATTTATTAGCACATGTTAGGAAGCATAGTATCGCTCACAATAAAGCAAGATAAAAATGTGAATATTTAATTAATCTTAAATTATAAAGTGTTCATACTTTATGGCTCAGTAAGAATGATAGGAATAAAAAAGAATATCTAATCCTATTGTTTGCAGCCATTGATTGTGTTAGATTTCTTCTATGACAAAGTTTATCATTTTGTGGCCACGATGAGGCATTTGATTCAGATAATAAAGGGAATTGCTTAGAGTTATATCATTTTCTTGTTGATCACAATGAAGAAATCAAGAATGTTACATTTGAAAATGCCAGTGCAAAATTAAAGTTGATTTCATCAAAAGTTCAGAAAACATTTTGTTTTACAGCTGCTGCTGAAATATTAGTTTCTATCTTGAATGATATTGACAATTCTTACTTCGTTGTTCTTGTAGATGAGACTCGTGATGTATCAACAAAGTAGCAGTTGGCAATGACCTTGATAAAAAAGGTAAGTTATTGAGAGATTTATTGGTATTAAACATATTACTTCAACTAATACGCTTTCACTTAAAACAGTAGTCGAAGCAATACTTTCCAAGCATTCATTGAGCTTACATATGATATGTGGTCAAGTTTATGATGGGCATCCAATATGCGATAGGAATTTAACAGTTTGAAGACACTTATTCTAAATGATAATTCTCAAGCATTTCATGTTCACTATTTCACCTATCAACTCTAATTATGCTTGGTAACTATAACGAAAAATCATTGGCAAGTGAAACATCTTTTTGAGTTCACTTCTAGAATTATAAACACTGTTGGGGCTTCCTGTAAGAGATTAGATGCTCTTAAAGCTATTCAACATAACAAAATAATTTTGCGTCTTAAAGCTAGCAATTTAATTAGTGGTAGAGGTTTAAATCAAGAGACTAACTTATAAAGATCTGGTGATACTCGATGGAATTCAAATTTTTATACTTTAATCAGTCTCATGAGAATGTATGTTTCTGTACTTAAGGTGTTTTAGATTATTATGGATGATGGGGAATATGATCAACAGTAGGTTGAGGTAAGTGTTCTAATTAATATAATAGAGTCTTTTGATTTTATTTTTATAATACATTTAATTATTGATATTTTAGGGATTATAAATGAGTTATCACAATCATTATAAAGAAAATATCAAGATATTGAAAATGTAACGAAATTAATGCAATTATCTAAATAATTATTATAAATACTGAGGGAGAATGGGTAGACTGCTTTATTAGATGAAGTGTCACATTTTTATAGTATTTTTAAAGTTGATGTTCCAAATATAGATAATTCATATAAAATTCATCATCGATCAGTGTGAAGAGAAGAAAAAATTACAAAGCTACATCATTATCATATTGAGCTATTCTATATTGTAGTTGACATTCAACTTCAAGAGATAAATAATCAGTTTTTTAAATCTAGTACTAAATTTCTTCTTTTTGTGGCATGCTTAAACCCTATTGATTCTTTCCTTGCTCATGATGAGAGAAAATTAATACATCTAGCAGAGTTATATCCAAGTGATTTTTCTGCAGTTGAGATTATGACTCTTAAAAATCAGTTATCACTTATATTTTTTATATGCATGCTGGTGATGAGTTTTTAACTCTAAGTAATATTGTTGATCTTGTAAAGCAAATTATTAAGGTAAAGAAAGATGGAGTGTATCCTCTGGTTTACAGACTTATTACTTTAGCATTGATTTTATCAATTTTTATTGTTATAGTGGATAGAACATTTTCTGTAATAAAAATTATCAAACATCTATTACATAGTAGGATGGGTGATGATTGGTTGAATAAGTGTCTACTGCCCCACATTAAAAAAGATGTGTTCCAAATCTGAGCCTAAGTACTGTGATTTTGATGATAACAAATATTATTATTTTTTTATTACTGCTAATTTTACATATCTATTTTTTTTGCCCTGCTTATTAATATTTCAGGTCCACAAGTTCACTTACAACACCAATCAGCTCAAGATCGGATAGACTAAAGTTGAGTCTATATGTAATTTTAATTTTAATGTACTTTTTGCCTTTCTTGAGTTAATTCATATATGTGGTGGACCCCAAGTTAAGTAACCTTGCACGCACACTCACTCAAGAGAATGGGTTGGTGAGTTAGAAAAATTTTCTTATTTTTGATCTAATTGTATATGATGATTTATATCGTACTGGATGATTAGTTAAAAATAGAAAATCCAAATTAGGGCATTCGTGATAAATAAGAGATTAAACTAATCGTACTATATGATATATATTGTCCACGATGATTAGTTCATATTATGAAAATCAACCGTCAATCATAATTTAGGAAATATTTTATTTTTCAAATTTTATACATATCGTACATAACGATCATTATCGTCCTGGATGATATATGTCAATCATGCCTAAATTAACCTTATAATTAGGAGAATAATTATGGTAAAATTTGATTAGATCCGATCATATAAGATGATCGATGACGGTCGTATTGGACGATATATATCAGGCATGGGATGATAAGGGATCGTCGCATATCGTCCCAGATGAATATCATAATTTTTCTGCTAATCATCCAAGACGATTGACCTCTTTCATCCTAGACAACAAAGAAGTACGTAGGACGATTAGGCATCATCGGGTATAGTACTAGACGAAGTTCAATAGATTCAAACTAATCATCCAATATGATATTCTAATCATCCAGGATGATCAGTATTTTTCTCTTGAACTAATCGTACATAGGAATGCAATTCATACTGACTGAATTAGTATTTTTGAACTAATCATATAGGACGATCGTATAATCGTACTGAACGATCAGTGCCGCCATATTAAAAATTAGGGTTTTTTTAAAGGCTCTCTATTTAAGCTCTCTTATTATCATTAAGATAATCTTTTGTTGTAGAGTTGACCTGAGAGAGACCTTAGAAAAAGAAAGAGGGAGAGATTAAGAGAAAGAGATCCTTGTGAGGGGGAGTTATGATGGATTCACAAAAGGTTGCTCCAAGCAAGATGTTCATCATCTTCTTCAAGCTGCTGTCCTGATTCCTTGGTGACTATGAGGGATATCTTCATCAGCATCAGATCCAGGTTCTCTGCCTATTCCAGGAGGGAGTAAAAGGATTTACAGGTTCTTTTCCTACTCTAGGAGGGAGTAAAATGATTCATGGGTTCTCTGCCTTCACTAAGAGGGTAAAAAAAGTATTTGCATGTTCTCTGCCTACTCTAGGAGGGAGTAAAAGGATTCAAGGTTCTCTGCCTCACCAGGTCGGTGGAAAGATTTTATAAGGGCTTTTCCACCTTACTATGGGAGCAAATGGAGAGTCACTATTATTTTAGTACAATATCTGCAAAAGAGGTTTCCGGGGAGTGGATGTAGGCTAAGTTGATCGAACACTATAAATCTGGTGTGTTCTTTCTATTTATTTTTCTGTATTTAATTTCTATATTTTTTTATGATTTGATCGGTGGTTGAAAACTCTGATATTGTTATCTACTTCCGCACAAGTTATTTATTTTTAAAATATTCAAAAAGATTTTAAAAAGATTTTAATTTCTTATTTTATTAAAGATATTTTTAAATAACCAATTCACCACCCTCTTAATTAGCATTTTTGTTACGATTATTAAAGTTAGCCATGGATCTTAATTTTCGCATAATCAATTTCTAGACGAATTGATTGCGTCTGATTATCCAGGATGATCTCCCGATCATACTATATGATATGACGATTTCTTTATAAACAGCTGGTTTTCTTCAAATTGCTCACACCATTCCAATCCTTCTTCTTACCTCTTGAATTCATACTATTGTAATGGCTGGTGGAAAGTGCTCCCAAGCCCTCACAGGTAGTTCCTCTAGGAGATTCATAGATCCTAGATTCACTGAAGAAGCTGATGAAGCAACGTATCATCGCTACAAAACTATTGGAATCAACCCATCTAAAATAGTAAACCAAGAGGCATTAACCTTTCAGGTGCTTGAACTCTTTGCCCATACTACTCTTGGTTTCATCCTTACCTTAGCCTTTTCGTTTAAATCTGAATTACTCTTTGAATTTTTCACAAGCCTAGGAATCAATAGCGAGGGTACTTCCCTCCAATTCTTTATTAATAGGAGGCTAGTAGAGATCACCTACCAAGGCCTACATGAATTTCTCCATCTTTCAACTACTGGTGAAAAAATTCACATTTACGCTACAAATCTTAATTTTGACTAGGCCCAAGCCAACTTAGTTATGAGAGAATCTAATGTTAACAATCACATTTGTACTGTTAACACCTTAGTATAAAATGCTAGGATCATCCAGCATATTCTTCGCAACTCTATAATTCCAAAAGCTGGTGATTGGATAAATATTACTCCTATTTTATCTCTTACAACTTATTTCATTATGGCTAAAATTGACTTTAATGCAGCTAACCTTCTTATTCACTACCTTGAAAATCTAACAGTCATTCGAGATCCCCTCCATAAGAGATTGCCCAATTTAGCTTTAGGATATCTCATTTCCTTTGTCCTAGAGTTCAAATACAACCTTCAGTATCTTGCACCACCTGATCACTTTCCTGTTTTCTACTCCAATAGCTCATTCCATGTCCTTCATAGTGCCTCTTGTCGCCAGGTTCGCCACCGAGAAGCAGAAGAACATGAGGAAGGTCCCAGCACCTATTTCTGCACCTGCCCCCATCTGCCAGCAGTCCCAGATAGATCAGTTGGTTGAGAGATTTAACCAATATAAGGCTAGGTTTGGCTCCTATGTAGCTGCGCAGGAGCAGCAGCATACCCAGGACATAACCCATTTTGATGCTTATGTAACCCAACAACAACAGCAGCACGACCAGGATATGGCCTGGTTTGGGGAGCAGTTTACTTCCATTCACAGATTCTTTTAGCCACCATCACCACCTCCTCCACCTGATCAGGACGGCTCCTTTTTCTAGCTTACTTTTTTTTATTTATTTTGATCGTTCCTATGTGTGTGTTGTTCTTTACTTATATGATATCATTTATGTATGTTTTTGCTTTTCAGTTATTTTCTCTTTTTGTGATGTCAAAAGAGGGAATAATAGTTTGTTGTTAATTACTTGTATATTCTGTTTTAATGAAGTTTGTTTCTTATTCAGTATTTAGTTTATTTTTCACTTACTGTTTACAATTTTTGTATTAAAATAAATAAATTTTTTTTACTCCCCTTACTTTCAAATATTTATCCTCTAAGGGAGAGTTTTAGATAATGTCAAAAGGTTTAGAAATTTTTAATAATAATGATTGCCATCATCAAAAAGGGGAAGATTATTGTAAATCTGGGCCCAAGTACTTAATTTTAATGATAATAAATATTATTATTTCTTTACTACTATTATTTTTACATATCTATTGTGTTTGCCATATTTACTAACCTTTCAGGTCCACAAGTTTACTTTCAACGCCAATCAGCTCAAGATCGGGTAGACTAGGGTTGAGTCTGTATATAATTTCAAATTTAGTGTACTTTTTACCCCTTTTGAGTCAAGTCATGCCTGTGGTGGACCCCAAGTTAAGTAACCTTGCACACACACACACACACACATTCAAGAGAATAGATTAGTGAGTTAAAGACATTTTCTTAGTTTTGATTTAATCATACAGAATGATTTATATCGTACTAGATGATTAGTTAAAAATAAAAAATCCAAATTATGGCATCCGTGTTAATTAAGAGATTAAACTAATCGTATAGAACGATCAGTTCAAATTATAAAAATCAGCCGTCAATCACAATTTAGGCAATATTTTATTTTTCAAATTTTATACATATAATACATGATGATCATTATCATCCTGGATGATATATGTCAATCATGACTAAATTAACCCTGTAATTAGGAGAATAATTATGGTAAAATTTCATTAGATCCAATCATACAAGACGATCGAATTGTCCTAGATGATATATATCAAGCATGGGATGATGAGGGATTGCCACATATTGTCCCAGATGAATACCATAATTTTTCTACTAACATCCAGGAAGATTGACCTCTTTCGTCCTAGACGATAGAGAAGTACGTAGGATAATTAGGCATCGTCAGGTATCATACTAGATAAAGTTTAGTAGATTCAAACTAATCATCCAAGATGATATGCTAATCGTCCTGGATGATCAGTCTATTTCTCATGAACTAATCATAAAGAGGCATGCAATTCATATTGGCTGAATTAGTATTTTTTGAACTAATCATACATAATGATTGTATGATCACACAGGACGATCGTATGATCATACTAGATGATCAGTGCCTCTATATTAAAAATTAGGGTTTTTTTAAGACTCTCTATTTAAGCTCTCTTATTATCCTTGAGATAATCTTTTGCTGTGGAGTTGACCTGAGAGAGAACATAGAAAAGGAAGAGGGAGAACTTGAGAGAGAGATCCTTGTGAGGAGGAGTTGTAAGGGATTAACAAAGGTTGCTCCAAGTAAGGTGTTCATCATCTTCTTCAAGCTGCTATCCTGGTTCCTTGGTGGCTCTGAGGGAGATCTTCATCAATATCAGATCCAAGTTCTCTGCCTACTCTAGGAGGGAGTAAAAGGATTTATAGGTTCTCTGACTACTCCATGAGGGAGTAAAAGAATTTTTGGGTTATCTGCCTTCACCAGGAGGGTGAAAAAAAATTTTCAGGTTCTCTGCCTACTCTAGGAGGGAGTAAAAGGATTCAAGGTTCTTTGCCTCACCGAGTCAGTGAAAAGATTTTGTAAGGGCTTATCCATCTTGCTGTGGGAGCAAAAGGAAATTCACTATTATTTTAGTGCAATGCTTGGAAAGGAGGTTTTCAGGTAGTGGACGTTGGTCAAGTTAACTAAACCACTATAAATCTGGTGTGTTCTTTCTATTTATTTTTTCGCATTTAATTTTTGCATTTTTCTGTGATTTGATCTGTGGTTGAAAACTCTGATTTTGTTATCTCCTTCCGTACAAGTTGTTTATTTTTAAAATATTCAAAAAGATTTTTAAAAAAATTAATTTCTCGTTTTATTAAAGAAATTTTTAAATAACTGATTCACCCCGCCCTCCCCCCCTCTCGGTTAGTCTCGGGACTAGTTCTTTAAGGTTTAACAATACTCACTAACTTTCAAGATGCATTTTATTTGATTCATAATGAAATTATAATGCAATATTATAAAAAATATCAAATAGATTGATAAGCTTATTATCATTTTTCTCTTTATCAATGATAATCAAATACAAATTTTTGCTTTAAATTATTCATTTTATTTTCTTAAAATATTAGTCTATTTATGTGAAATTTTAGCCCACAATTAATTTTAAGGCTGGTTACACCCCGGGGTTAAATAAAAAATAAATTTAAAAATATTTTAAAATATTTAATAAGTTTTTAACAATGGAAAAAAAAACTACAATGGTGGAGAAAAAATGATGAAGAGAAATTTAAAATTTAAAAGGAAGTGAAGTTAAAGCATATATTATTATCATATTTATATCCAACCACTCTCACCTCTCTATATCTCTTATTCAGTAGATCATCCCACTTCTCATCACCCTTCTTCGATGTCAATAGTAGCCATGCACCTTCCTTACTCCAACTTGACCATGCCCAAATTGCAACAAAGCCATAGCCCTCCACCATGTGATAGTCATAACTACCTAATTTCTTTTATCAATATAAATACCAGCGACAATAAAATTATCAATCAAAATATCAATATATACATCTGTATTCCTTTCCTAAAAGTCATGAAAATTTTAGTATATTTAAAACACAATAATATCTATCTTACAGCAAAGAAAGATATCAAATTTGACTTATAATTACTCTTGAAAAATTTATATTTTTCTGGATTAAAATACAGGCTATTACACACCATCTCCAAGGAACCATTCACTCTCACTATTACACCATTAACATAGGCAACCACCTTGCCTTAACATCTCATTCCACCCCCCACCCCCCTCAAAGAAAAAAAAAATCTTATAGCCAGCCATCACCACATATCCATTTTTAGGCCAATTTGCCTGTTAATACATTCACATAGAGTCCAAGGGTTTATTATTTTAGTATTGTACAAATATTCAACACACATTGATAAAAGAGAAGTTGTAAGAAAAACTAAAGTTTTACGTAAAAATCTCGTAAAAGAGAGAAATTATATGACCTGACCTAGTTGAAATAATTCAACTAGTATTAATCATCAGTTTCAAATGATGTCCTGTCATGTAATTGGGAAAGCCATTAATACAATATAGTAAATACAAACTGTATATAATAATTTATATTGTGAAAGTTGGAAAAGCCCTGTGATATGAGAGCTATCTTCAAGAGTAATTTCTTATTTATTTGGTTGTTCTCCTTTGAGGAGAGGAGATTAGGAACTCAAAAGTCTAACATAAATATTGATGCCGATGTTGAGAGTCGTAGTTAAAGCATATGACATGCATCAATCTATAGGCAATGACGTGCACAAATGTTATTGGCAATAGCAAGTGATAAATTCAACAAGTATCATTATAGCAAGCTGACTAAATATCATGAACTATTAAGATAGTACAAGTCGATCAAGACAAATTAAATCGTTGAAGTAATAACCTTGGAACACAATAAAAGAAGCAAAACTATTATTAGCCCATTTGACTAATGATGTTGAAGAGGTTCTATAGGTGAATCTATTTGAGTCAAGGAATGAATATCTTCTCCACTTTAAGTAAATGAATATCTTCTTCTTCTCTATATGTTAATCTATTTGAGTTATTTATAGGCTAATAGGAATATTGAATATCTTCTTCTTCACATGCATGTAACTGTCAAACTTTTTTTTGTATAAATGAATCAATATTCTCATACAATAATAAAATAATATGTTAGAATATTCTGATAGAAATTTGATTATGCTTGATTTCAAAACCGTTATATTTACTTTAAGATGAGTGCAATACAAAATTCTTATAAGTGCACACATCTAAAAGCAAATTCAATGGACTTTAGACTCATTTTGATCCAAAAATTTTTATGAGAACTCAAGCTAATTTTTTTCCTAAATAAAAATCTATGAAATAGAAAAACTTCATATATATATATATATATATATATATATATTAAATTATGCTACCCAAAAAAAAACCAAACTAAGATATTGATATGAAGAAGAGGACTAAGATTTCGTTTGAGGCGGCTTTTTTACTGCTTTGTAAAGCAGCTTTCTAATACAAATATTTTCTAGTTCAATAAGTTTTTGTACTAGAAACCCGCTTTATAAAGCAATAAGAAAGCTATCCCAAACTAAGGTTTCGTTTGGGACGATTTTCTTACTGCTTTTAAAAGCAGCATTCTAGTACAAAAATTTATAGTTCACAAAACTTTTATACTAAAAAGCTATTTTAGAAAGTAATAAGAAAAGCCATCGCAAACGAAGCCTAAGCCTAAATCTTGCTTTTGAATTTAACAATGTGAAAAGTCGCATTAATCAGATATTTCAGGCTTTAGTAACTATCAATTAACCATTTTGATAATCATTAATTAAGAACTTTAACCGTAGAAACAATACTCCTAACATAAAGTTCAAATCTTTTATCTTTATGACTTTATTGATTGCCAGATCAATATCCGTCTTTTCTAGAACAATTTATAAACTACATAAAATCTTAGACCTTTTTATTTTATTGCTTCAATATTTAATGTATTATTATATTAAAAAAATAATTATTTTATAAAAAAAATCAGTTTTATGTGTTGATTAATTCAGCTCAGATCCATAAATTTATTTTTTTAAAAATAAACAATTCATAGTTATTGTAATATTTTTTTAGAGAATAATTTATATATCTTAGGGTCTATTTGGGATGACAGATTTGCTTTATAAAGTTCATTATGAAGTTGTTGTAAGCACGATAACTTCATTTGGGACAATTTCTTACTGACATCAGCTTCATAGTACTAAAATTTTTTGATAGCAGCAAAAAAATTGGGAAATTATTATGTGCGGACACCAGGCTGTCTGGAGAAGAATGAGAGCGCGCCACGTCACCAGGTACACAGCACTGGCACACAGGAACAAAATGACGTTGTGCTCTTTCATTTGTCTCTGAATGCTGTCCGGTGTTCGCACAGAAAAATTAATCCTTCCAAAGTCAGCCTTAGCTTCTTCGGTTTCAAAATATTCAGTTTTTCACCACAAAAATTTCTTAAAAACTGTGAGAAAATAGTAATAATAGTAGCAAAATGAAATTGTGATTATTTTCTAAAAAGCAAAACAATGATAAAGTTGTCCAAAATAGACCCTTAGTAAAAAATACTAAATAAAAGAAAGAGAAATTCTTCATAATTTGGATGGCAAAATAATAATAATAATAATATTTAATTGGAAATATTTTCCTTAAAAAAAATTACATCCTTCAAAAGATATTTCTGATATGCAAAATCCCAAGCACATGGATTCATGGAAGGATTCACATAGAATTCTTAATGAAAAGCAAGCTATTATGGTCGCATGAAATTGAAAGTGCTCAAAAGATTTATGAAAATATCAAAAGCTAATTTTATCGAATTAACCTAATTTTTCATTTATCACTGACAATCGATGTAAGCTTTAATAGGCAACAAAAAATGACGCAGATTTCCACATTTATGTGGGGGAAATTGCATATAATTAAGGTTAATTAAGTTCTAGATTTATGATTAGTAAATGGTAATTTATTTGATAGTAACTGTGAACTTTTTATCAAATTAATGATATAAATTTAGAAGTAAGAGTTATATTCTAAGATTTGTTTGAGATGGCTGTAGCTTTTTGTAAAAGTAGTTTTAAAGTTGTTGTATAGAAAGTAATTTTTTTAAAGCAGTTTTCTGGTACAAAAATTTCTTGAAAGCAGCAAAAAAGTATTAGACAAACATAAATTGTGATTGTGGACTAAAAAGCAAAGCATTAAGAAAACCGCCTCTACCGAAGCAAAAATTTAGTTGACCATTGAACTTTGCAAAAATATCATAATATTTATGATATATTAGACCAAAAAGTGCTTTGTCAATGAGTCCTTGAATGGGTTGATGGCCTATGGATAACTTTGGAGATATTATGAACTACAAAATTGAGATTGATATATCATCAAAAAAATAGGAAATTTTTTAAAGTAAACATCGCTTAAGATTTAATTAAGTGATTAACCACCGAAAAAAAAATAAATTTAAGAGTTGCCAAAGTCGCCCGTTTAACGGGCGTCTTATATCTTGAAGTAAGTCGCCCGTTAAACGGGCAACTTACCCTATTTATTACACTCCCGTGAAGCCCCCATTTCCTGCTTCCCTTTTCCTACCCTAAACTTGTGAAACCGACGGCAACAACGGGTGGATCTCCAGGATTTCGGCATCCATTTCCTGCTTCCCTTTCCTACCCTAAACTCGCGAAACTAACGGCGACAGCGGTCAAATCTCCAGGATTTCGGCATTCTTCTGTGAGGTAAGCTAGTTTGAAATTTTGTTTTTGTGTTATTTTTGTGTTAAATTTCTTTCCTTTAGTAGTATTCTTCATTTGAGTGAGTTATTTTGAAAGTTTAGCGCTCCTTTAGTGATTAGATTTATGATTTATGTGTACTATGTGATTTTTTATTTTGAAAGCATGAAGAATAGATCGATCTGTGGAAAGTAGTTAATTCTTGCTAGGATTTGTTTGGGTAAATATAGAATGATATTATTTTGATAGATATAATGAGTTGAACATATATTTTTAACTTCAATATGGCATAAGTATAACAATAAAACTATCGGCACAAAAGCAATAGAACTAGTATACCATCCGAGATTCATATGCGATAGTAACACTTAGTGGTCATGATTTTTGAGAAGGAAAAGGAAGGATGAAGAGACTCTTAGCCAGTTTGAGGGATTATAAGGGATATTCTATTCAAAGATTATTTTAAAGAATATTTAATTAAATAATAATATGATTAGAATATTAGTTTTAAGTTGTGCGTCACAATTTTTGTTATATAAATACTATTATACTTTCTAAAGGAATATTACGAAGTTTTTGACAATAAAATTATGATATTCATAGTCATTTTATCCTCGCTGTCAAAGGATTATAGTCAGGTTAAAATATTTTAACATGTGAGGCTCATTTAAATTATTTGATTAACATATTGTTAAGAAGAATAGAATTTTTTGAGGAGCTTCTGATGTGATATGAAGAAGAGACCATTTATACATACAACTTTTTCAAAGTTTCAAATTATCTATAAATATTTTATTAAATATTTATTTTAAAATTTTAAAATTTAGGCAACAAAACAACCCTTAGTCATACATACCACTTTATTTCATTCTATTTACATATCTAATACTTAAAATTTTAAATATATGTCTACCACCCATAAAATTATTTTATTTCATTCTATTTACCACCCATAAATTTTTTTTGGTCATGTGTGAATGAGATTATTTGTTAAATATATAAATGTGTTGAATTGATTTCTTTGATTTTGGTGAATGAGATTTTATAAATGTAAAATTTTAATATAAATTTATTTAGTTATTCTTTTTGTGAAAAAATGATATATATGTAAATATATTTAGTTAAATGCTTATGTGTGGGTTCATTTAGTTAAGTGAGGTAAGATTGTGTTCTGTAATCATAGGTTATCAGAAGTGATATGTAGCAGTGCAATAATGTCTAGATGAGGAGTGTCCTTTGTTCTTATGTATGGTGGACAGTTGTCTTTAGATGATAGATATTCACTAATATATATTGAGGGGAGTAACCGGCACTTGCAAGTGTCTGTCAAGACGAACTTAGAGCAACTGAATATTAGGATTCTGAAAGTCCTTAAATATGATACGTTGAATTATAGAGGTGTAATAATTAATTGGTCAGAAATAAAAAAAAATTGATTTGACATGACTAGATGAGTTGACAACATAATAATTAATTGGTCAGAACTCCATCTAGGTGTAACACTGCATTGCATGTTTATACCCTTCATGCAAAATTGGGGGAACCAAGGTTACAAGATATCATTACAAACTGATATGACAACACACACTGAGCTGTTATTATAAAGTGTTTTGATAACACATAATGATATGTAAATATAAACTGATTTGACCATACAACTTTGTAGGATTTGATTTGACAATACAACTCAGAAAAAATGCATTAAATAGTACTCATACAAAAGAATTTTATTTTTTTAAAAAAGTAACAAGAAAAAGTCGCCCGTTAACGAACTAAAAGTCTTAAAAATACAAACCCAACGACACCAAATTCGACCAAATCCGAGCCCAAATGAGTTCGGAACTAAAAGTCTCGAAAATACGAACCCAACGACACCAAATTCGACCAAATCCGAGCCCAAATGAGTCCAAATCAAAGACCCGAAGCGCATTAGGAGGGTTTAAACTATAATTTGGATTACCAAATGGTTTCCAAACATGACATGCTTATATTCGAATCGAGCGGCTCGACTCGACGAATCCAAAGAGCCTAAGATTGTCAAATTTTGATATCATTAAGGCCTTCAAATGCTCAATAAATGATCCATGATCAAGGGATTAAACATCGGTCGTCCATTCGAACCACTCCCAATTTACCCTTGATCTTCTTCTTATTTACTGGTCATGCCACTCTCAGAAAACTATAAATAGATCCCTCATTTCTCATGAGGGGGAGCCAAGTATGAAGAGAAGAGAAGGAAGAGAGCTTCCTTGTCACCAGACTCCACCTCAACCATTGTCGGACTTCCACCCAGCAGTCGACCGACACCGGAGTTTTGCCAGACCGTGACTGACGCTGGAGTTCTGCCCGACGGTCGACTGACGTCGGAGTTCTGCCCAACCGCCAACTGACGTCGGAATTCTGTTCGATAGCCGACTAATGCCAGATTTCCGCCCAACCACCAAGTGTCGCCAAATTTTCGATCTCTATTTGTAATTGGTTTTCAACCCCACGATTGATTATTATAATATGATCATCCTCAATTTTGAGGACAAGTCAGCCACTTGTAAACTAAGCAAACACTAGTGGAACTATTTCAACTGGGCGTGGCACCATGGTTTTCCCTTTTTCAGGGTTTTCCACATAAAAATCATGGTGTTATTTCATTTTTTGTTTGTGTGTTGGATATCCATACAAGACTAAGATGAAAATTTTTAACTCTATCACCGCGTATATTCTAGCCCGCAATAGAGATAGTTCAATTTTTTTCAATATAAAGGCTCAAATCCATCACATAGGCATATGGCATAGTTCAATAGTTTAAATTCATTCATTTTTTTATCTAAGGATTTGTTTTGGACATTTGAAATATTTTGCAAAGATAGTTATAAAATTATTATAAAAAAAGACTTATTGCGTCCTGGAGTATTCGCGGCGGTAGAGAAATATAAAACTTAACGTCTCAGCATTGTACGAAGATCCGGCACGCAATCAGATAAGAGAGAGAGGGTGTAGTACTCATAAGAGACACCAGAGTTTTTACGTGGAAACCCTTGAAAGGGGAAAACCATGGGGCCTGGCCTAGTTTGAATGAATCCACTATTATTTGCAATTGATCACAAATGAGGCCCTCTATTTGGGGGAAGGACTTGGCTTGATATGGCCAATATACATCATATAGAGTGCATTATATGGTGGGAATCAATATATACATATTTGTTGGGTCGGATGACCATAGTTGGCAGGCGATGGAGGTCAGAAGGACCATAGTTGGCGGGAGACAGGGTCAGAAAGATCATTGTCTAGTGATGGAGGTCGGAAGGACCGTGGTTGACAGATGTTGCAGGTCAGGAAGACCATAGTATGATGACAGAGGTTGGGAGGACTATGTTTGGTCATGCGAAGAAGGTCAGAAGGACCGTACTTGATCGGCGTTGGAGGTCAGAAAGACCGTAATAGGTGACGAAGGTCGGAAGGATCGTAGTCAGAAAGACCATAGACGTAAGGCGGTGGTCTGGCAGAAGTCCAAGCCTGAGGTGGTGGTCCGACGGGACTCAGGGCATCAAGCGGTGGTCCAACGGAGCTCAGGATGCCAGGTGGTGGTCCAGCGATACTCAGGGCGTCAAGCAGTAGTTCAGCGGAACTTCGGCGGTGGTCGAGGAGTAAGGAGGCAAGAGCGATCTTCTTTCTCTTCCTTCTTCTCTCTTGCTTCGATCCCCCTTTCAAGAGGAAATGTAATTCTATTTATAGAATTCTTGAGTGGCATGGCTTGTAAATAAGTGGAAGATCAAGGGTAAATTGGAAGTGGTTCGTATGGACGGCCGATCTTGATTTCTGCAATCATTCACCGTTCAATAGACCTTTGACTGTCTTAATGATATTAAAATTTGTTGATCTTGGGCTTGTTGGATTCGTCTGGTTGAGCCGCTCGATTCGACTATAAGCATGTTATGATTGGAGACTGTTTGGTAACCCAAATTGTGGTTTGATCCTTCCAAAAGTGCTTCGAGTCTTTGATTTGGGCCCATTTGGACTCGGATTGGGTCGATTTTTGTGTCGTTAGGTTTGTGTTTCCGAGATGCTCAGTTCGACTGTAAGTTTGAAAAAATCAGAGTTGGAACGGTCTCGATTTTAATTTTTGAAGCTTCCAACTTGATTTTGCCTCAAGATTCGTGCCTGATCAAAATAATTTTTTGATGATGTATCAGTTGCCCCCCTATTTTCGGACGTCGAAACTTGCAGAGTCCGAAAATATATATATTTGTATCTTTCTGAGTTGCTTATGACTGGTAATTATTATTATGATGTCAAGCCTAGAATAAATTGGGACGATTATCATACTTCTGCTGAATAATTTATATATATATGAAAATATCTATCACAAAATATTACAGATAATATCCTATGTTATTAAATCAAGTTATAAATCAATGTTATGGACTTAATTAAATATATTAATTAGATCAAATAATTATATGTAATCTTTAATTACATATAAATATTGTGGCCTATCGCTAATATATATTTGATAAAATTATGTGTTTTGTGCTAATATTATAACTTCTGTTATAACTTTTAAGAAATTATTAATTAATATTAAACTTTGCTGGCGAAACAATTATTAGGTGAAGCTATAAAAATGTTATAGTTTTATAGTGATTTTTATGCAAGCCGTTATATAAAGTCATTATATATATATATATATATATATATATATATATATATATATATATATATATATATATAATAATAATAATTAACTAATGCTTCTACCATTTAAGTAAAGCTTTAATTTGAGCAGAAGTGTATGTATGTTTATATATAAATCTGTTTGGCCTTCTACCTTATTTAACTAAGGCTATAACTTGAGGAGGCGTAACAGGCATCTTACACATTTTTTTTTTAATATCAACTAATGTAACGTTAATGATATTTAATATATATTAATATTTTTGTCATTAAGTTAAAATAACATCATCATTATTTTTTTAATATTATATATTTTTTGACTCTTTAAATTCTTGATAAAAAAGTAAATGTATATAATGATTTTTTAAATTCTTAAATTTATTTATATATTAAATGGAGATAATAAATTTTTGTCTTTTAAGATTCTAAAAATATATTTATTTTTTTATAGAAATTTCTAGGGAGACTTTTTATCTTCTCCCACACAACTATAAATACCCCCCTTTGTTGTATGAAAATTTGCACATCTCCCTCTCTTCTCTTTTTTTTCAAGCTGAGGCCTTCCCCTAGCTCTGTTTAGATAGGTATCCCCTATTCAGTCATAGGGCCCCTCACTAAGTAAAAGGAAGGTGTGAGGTTGGAGGCCGGGCGGAAGACCGGTATCACTTGAAAGCTGGGCAGAAGGTCGACGTCACTTGGACGTCGGGCGGAAAGCTGATGTCCCCTATAAGTCGGGCAGAATACCAGTGTTACTTGGAGGCCGGGCAGAAGCTCGACGTCACTCGGAAGTCCGGTGCAAGACCGACGTCACATGGAGGCCGGGCAGAAGGCTGACGTCACTTGAAGGTCAGGCAGAAAACCGGTGTCACTTGGAGGCCGGGAAGAAGAGCGACGTCACTCAAAAGTAGGTTGCAAGACCAGCGTCACATGGAGGCCGGGCAGAAGGCCGATGTCACTTAGAGGTCGGGCAGAAGACCGGAGTCACTTGGAGGCCAGGAAGAAGACCGACGTCACTCCAAAGTCGGGTGTAAGATCAGCGTCACATGGAGGCCGGGCAAAAGGCCGACGTCACTTAGAGATCGGGCAGAAGACCGGCGTCACTTGGAGGCCAGGAAGAAGATCGACATCACTCAGAAGTCGAATGCAAGATCGGCGTCACATGGAGGCCGGGAAGAAAATCGATGTCACTCAGAAGTTGGGTGCAAGACCGGCGTCACATGGAGGTCGGGCAGAAGGCCGACATCACTTGGAGGTCGGGCAGAAGACCGTCATCACTTGGAGGCCGAGAAGAAGACCAACGTCACTCGGAAGTCGGGTGCAAGATTGGCATCACATGGAGGCCGGGCAAAAGGCCGACATTATTTGGAGGTCGGGAAGAAGACCAGTGTCACTTGGAGACTGGGCAAAAGATCAACGTCACTTGAAAGTCGGGTGCAAGACTGACGTCACATGGAGGCCGGGTAGAAGGCCGACGTCACTTGGAGGTCGGGCAGAAGGCCGGCGTCACTTGGAGGCCGGGCAGAAGACCGGCGTCAATTGGAGGTCTGGCAGAAGACCGACGTCACTCAAAAGTCGGGTGCAAGACTGGCGTCACATGGAGGCCGGGCAAAAGGCTGACATCATTTGGAGGTCTGGCAGAAGACCGGTGTCACTTGGAGGCCGGGCAAAAGATCGACGTCACCTGGAAGTCAGGTGTAAGACCGGCGTTACATGGAGGCTAGGCAGAAGGCTGACATCACTTGGAGGTCGGGTAGAAGACCTGCGTCACTTGGAGGCTGGGAAGAAGACCGACGTCAGTCAGAAGTTGGGTGCAAGACCGGCATCATATGGAGGCCGGCAGAAGGCCGACATTACTTGGAGGTCGGGCAGAAGACCGGTCGTCACTTGGAGGCCGGGCAGAAGACCGGCGTCAATTGGAGGTCGGGCAAAAGACCGACGTCACTCGGAAGTCGGGTGCAAGACCGGCGTCACATGGAGGCCGAGTAGAAGGCTGACGTCACTTGGAGGTCGGGCAGAAGACCAGCGTCACTTGAAGGCCAGGAAGAAGACCGATGTCACTCGGAAGTCGGGTGCAAGACCGGCATCACATGGAGGCCGGACAGAAGGCCGACGAAGGTCCCGTGACTGGCAGAAGTCCGACAACGAGTTGAAGTACAGCATCGGGTAGAAGTTCAGCGTCGGGTAGAAATCTGATGAAAGTCTCACAATGGGCAGAAGTCCAGCGATAAAAGAAAGTTTATCAATGGGGGCTCCTTGATGACGTTAGCCTATACGAAAGAGAGAATCCACCAAGGATGTGTGACCCATCCGAGATTGTATGTCAGAGCACTGCTCGATGACGTTAACCTATGTAGAAGAGGTTGAGAGAATCCACCAAGGATGTATGTCCTATCTGAGGTTGTATGTCAGAGCATTGCTCGATGACGTTAACCTGTGTGGAAGAGGTCGAGAGAATCCACCAAGGATGTATGACTTATCCGAGGTTGTATGTCAGAGACTTTGCTCGATGACGTTAACCTGTGTTGAAGAGGTATAGAGAATCTACCAAGGATATATGACATTTCTGAGGTTATATATCAGAGATTTTGCTCTATGATGTTAACCTGTATTGAAGAGGTCGAATTGAATCCTCCTAGGATTGATTTTTCCTTAATTGGGAGGGGGCGAAAGCCACGTGTATCCCAAATCAAGGGTAAACAATGGTCTATCTTTAAGCCATTACTGTCTTTTTGAGGTCGAGATTTAGACCCTACCCAAGGAGTAGAAGTCCAGCTAGGGACTGTATGAGGCTTGAAATTTATTGGAAGTATCCTTATATTTGCTGAGAGTTTTCTGTCTGAAATATCATCTTGATATTGAAAGCATTTGAGGAATTTTCTTGACCACAGTTGGAGTAAGGGTTGCCCCCCAGTCCACATGAAATTGATGCAACCATAGCTGATGCCAGGATGTTAACATGCACGACCTTTTAAGGTTGGAGTGAAAATTGCCCCCCAATCGGGAGCCATGTTCCCATAGACGGCGCCAAATTATTGCGTCCTGCAGTATTTACGGCGGTAGAGAAATATAAAGCTTAACGTCTCAGCATTGTATGAAGATCCAGCACACAATCAGATAAGAGAGAGAGGGTGTAGTACTCATAAGAGACACCAGAGTTTTTATGTGGAAACCCTTGAAAGGGGGAAAAACCATGGGGCCTGGCCTAGTTTGAATGAATCCACTAGTATTTGCAATTGATCACAAATGAGGCCCTCAATTTCGGGGAAGGACTTGGTTTGATATAGCCAATATACATCATATAGAGTACATTACATAGTGGTAATCAATATATATATATATATTTATTGGGTCGGATGACCATAGTTGGCAGGCGACGGAGGTCAGAAGGACCATAGTTGCTAGGAGATAGGGGTCAGAAAGATCATTGTCTGGTGATGGAGGTCGGAAGGACTGTGGTTAACAAATGTTGTTGGTCAGGAAGACCGTAGTATGATGACAGAGGTCGGGAGAACCATGTTTGGTCATGCGAAGGAGGTCAGAAGGATCGTACTTGACCGGTGTTGGAGGTCAGAAAGACCGTAATAGGTGACGGAGGTCGGAAGGACCGTATTCGGCTGGAGACGGGGGTCAGAAAGACCATAGACGTAAGGCGGTGGTCTGGTAAAAGTCCGAGCCTTAGTTGGTGGTTCGACGGGACTCAGGGCATCAAGCGATGGTCCGATGGAGCTCAGGACACCAGGTGGTGGTCCGGCAGGACTCAGGGCGTCAAGCGGTAGTTCGGCGGAACTTCGGCGGTGGTCGAGGAGGAACAAGGAGGCAAGAGCGACCTTCTTTCTCTTCCTTCTTCTCTCTTGGCTTCGATCCCCCCTTTCAAGAGGAAATGCAATTCTATTTATAGAATTCTTGAGTGGCATGGCTTGTAAATAAGTGGAAGATCAAGAGTAAATTGAGAGTGGTTCGTATGGACGGCCGATCTTGATTTCTGCGATCATACACCGTTCAATGGACCTTTAACTGTCTTAATAATATTAGAATTTGATGATCTTGTGCTCGTTGGATTCGTCTGGTCGAGCCGCTCGATTTGACTATAAGCATGTTATGATTGGAGACTGCTTGGTAACCGAAATTGTGGTTTGATCCTTCCAAAAGTGCTTCGAGTCTTTGATTTGGGCCCATTTGGACTAGGATTGGGTCGATTTTGGTGTCGTTAGGTTCGTGTTTCCGAGATGCTCAGTTCGACTGTAAGTTTGCAAAAATCAAAGTTCGAACGATCTTGATTTTAATTTTTGAAGCTTCCAACTTGATTTTGCCTCAAGATTCGTGCCTGATCAAGATAATTTTTTGATGATGTATCAAGACTATTTGGAAAACTACTATGTATATTATACTTTTTTTTTAAATCACACAACTATCTTCGTAAAACTGCCACATATTAGTAGCTTCGGTTGTAAAAAGCAGCTTTCTATCATAAAAAATTTTGAAATATAGCAAAAAATAATAAGAAAATAGTAACCAAATAAAATTATAACTGCAACATGAGAAGCAAAGCAGTTAAATAATTATCCCAAATAATATCCTAAATTAAAAGAGATTTTACTAACTCAACATATTTTCAATATATTTTTTATTTTATGCATAAAATGTTATATTAGCTAGTCATCTTTTATATATATATATATATATATATATATATATATATATATATTAATTTTGAATTTATCTTAACTAGAGTTTTGACCAAATATCCTGACCCAAAATCTTTTCATTAATAGCAGATTCACTTGAACTCCACTTCTACCACTCTTTTCAAAAACAATCTTCTCAATTCAAAGCCTATAAATTTATGCTCCAAGCTCCATCAACAATCCACCATCTCTCTCTCTCTCCCTCTCCCGCTCTCTCTCTTCTCCAATGGCCAAAAAGCTCATCATGAGATTCGTGACTTTCTTCCTCCTTATGATTCTCGCCACAACAAAATCAGCTTCCTTAATACCATCCTACAACATCACGGACTTCGGCGCAAAGCCCGACGGCCTAACCGATTCGGCCAAGCCGCTTCTCGCCGCATGGTCCAAAGCCTGCTCCTCCACAAAACCAGCCTCCATATTCATCCCTTCAGGCACCTTTTTCCTCAGCCATGCCGAATTCTCCGGCCCATGCAAGAACATCGGAATGCGAATATTTGCCTATGGAGCCACCGTCGTCGCTTCCTCCGACTACGGCAGCGCCTTCGCCACCTGGATTACTTTCCGGCAGGTCGAAGGCCTTTCTATTTACGGAGGGAAATTCGACGGCCGAGGAAAGCCTCTCTGGGCTTGTAAGATGGCCGGCGGAAACTGCCCCACCGGTGCAACGGTCAGTTTTACACATACGTAAAAATTTTATATTTAT
The DNA here is from genome assembly GCA_019925795.1 of Dendrobium chrysotoxum. Lineage (NCBI taxonomy): Eukaryota > Viridiplantae > Streptophyta > Magnoliopsida > Asparagales > Orchidaceae > Dendrobium > Dendrobium chrysotoxum. The sequence goes on from CM034297.1 coordinate 53,624,757, forward strand.
TTATATAATATTTCAATATTTAAATTATCTCAAAAAATATTAATATTAATTTTTAAATAAAATATATATTTTTCTATAATATTTTAATAAAATGAAATACTAAATTATTAAATAAAGAATTGTATTGTAACTAACTATCCACTACGCCCATTTTCATTCGGCCCACTATGCCACGTTTCATCCCAGCAATGCAGTCAATTAACATGGTATTTTTGTAATAAATATTTACATTTTGAATATTTTTCAATTGTGGTATTTTTGTTTCAGCGGAGGCCTCCTTACCACGGGCGAAATCAAAGAAGTAAAACTTAAAAAAATAAAATTAAAAAAAATAAATTCTTATAATTTTAGACAAATGAATTTATTTAGAAGTAAATTAAACTCGTCCAACTCTGAGTGAAAACTATTTACATCACAAACAAGCTTGCTTGATCTCTGCCCACCACCAACTCCACCCTCTAGTCGTCACCGCTACCCACCGTAGGCAACCACCACTAGCGACCGCTACCACCCACTGCGGCAATCATCGTCATCAACCAACACCACCATCCACCGCCTCTACCAGCCACCACCATCGCAAGCCACAGCCATCGACGGCCGCAACCATCGTCGTCGGCCACCATCATCACCCCCTCCAATGCCAGCCGCTACTATTTTTGGACTTTATATTATATTTATTACTTCAAATCAAACAACATAAATCATTCATTTATATTTATTTTTGATTCATCCAAACAGTTATAAAATATTTCTCCTGGTTTCTTTTTCTACATTCTTTTTACAATGGATTTTTTTTTTAGCTAACCAACCAGCTTCTAAGAAATATTTTATGGATATATCACAAAATTTTAATATATTTACACATTTAAATCTATATCTTTATTTATATAATATTTAAAATTTTAAATTATATTAAATTATCAATAATATTAATTTAGTCAAGTAAAACATACTTTTTTATGTAAATTATTTAATATAATTTAGACATTAAAATAATATAAATTTTTTTTTTCTTGCCTCCGCTTCTAATCTCACATCCTTCTCCAACATTCAGTCAATAACCATTATCGACTCCAAGCAAATCCTTCTCTCCGGCGTCACCTCCCTCAACAGCCAGCTCTTCCACTTCAACATCTACCGGAGCACCGCCGTCACCCTCCGCTCCATCACCATCTCCGCCGCCGGCGACAGCCCCAACACCGACGGCATCCACATCCAACTCTCCTCAGCCGTCTCCGTCTCCGGCGCCGACATCCGTACCGGCGACGACTGCATCTCCCTCAAAGACGGCGACGCCGACGTCGACATCGAGCACGTGGAGTGTGGGCCCGGCCACGGCATCAGCGTCGGGAGCTTGGGGCGGGATCCACTGCAAGGTGGCGGCGTACGGAATGTGACAGTTAGGTCGGTTACGTTCACCGGAACGCAAAACGGGGTGAGAATAAAGACGTGGGCAAAGGAGAATAATGGTGGGGTGGTGAAAGAGGTGAGATTTGAGGACGTGGTGATGAACGGTGTGAGCAATCCGATTATAGTTGACCAGAACTACTGCCCGGAGAAGAAGGGTTGCCCTAAGCAGGTAATCAAGATTAATTAATATGGTTTTAAAATTTATTTAATTATTCAAACTCTTATTATTATTATTATATATAGATGATTTCATGACAATTAAATTTATTTTGAGATTAATATAATAAATAATAATTAATCAATCATAATTTATATTACAATAATCTTAAAATCAAATCCAATGTGTATAAGACTAATTTTTATTCATTATTTTTTTATATATTGAGAAAAAAAATTTTAAGTCAGAATATTTTTAACAAATTTTTATTATAAATATGTAAAAATTAAATTTTGAGATAAGTACAATACATAAAAAAAGCAATATTTATATTAAATATTCTTATAAACAAATACATTAATCATAAAACTAATTTTAATAAAAAACTTGATGAAAATATTTTGATTCAAAATTTATCATATAATAAAATGTCTAAGGGCATTGCTTTGATTCACAATTTAAAAAGAAAAAAAATGATTAAGATTTTATTTGGGATTATTTTTTATTATTTTTTAAAGTAATTTTTTAGTATAAAATTTTATTTTTATGCTAAAAAATTATTTTTAAAAATAATAAAAAAATTATCTCAACAAAATTTTAATATAAAAATTTTTTGGACTAAAATTTTTTTATTAAAAAATAATTTTAAAAAATTATGTGCAGAGCTCAGGGATAAAGATAAGTGGGGTGTCCTTCAAGAATATAATGGGAACATCGGCGACAAAGATAGCAGTGAAATTGGACTGCAGCGAAAGCAATCCATGCAGCGAAATCGGATTGGATAACATAGATCTGACCTATGGGGAGAAGAAAATGGCGGCGCAGTCATTCTGTAGGAATGTTAATGGAAGAAGCTCCGGCCTTGTTATTCCTCCCAGCTGCCTCTAGAAGTTTCTAGCAGTTTCAGCAACCAGCTATACTTTTTTTTTTTGTTTATTGGGAAGAAATGCAACCAGCTATACTTGAAATAATATAAATTTGTTATGAAATGTCTTATCATTTTGCTCATAAAAAAAAAAAGAAAAATATTTGTGTAAAAAACTCTGGGTTGTTGAAGGAGTTAAATTATTATATATGTGGATTTATATAATGAATTTAAAGGGAGTTGATTGGTTGATTTTGTTGATGCAATCTTATGTAGAGGAAAGTTTAATTATTGGCGAGCTCGATTTGAGTTATATATTACTTGTTAATATTGATTCGAGTACAAAAAATTGATGTTCTACGTGCCGATTTAGGTAACTCGTATGTACCAAGCAGGTTCGTTGTTGAAGAGTTTAAGATGTGCACGCACCCAAAATGAGCTTTACATGGATGAGCATTCACCAAAGGATGGTCAATTATAAGCATTTGTTCGTCCAAATGAAGCTCGCATTTTATGAACTCGCCCTAAAAGAGTTTGATCGAGGAAGTACATGTTTTGAGCGAGTTTAGTGAGAGAAATCACCTTAGCAAACCTTCATTCGAGCAAACACTCGACTTATGAGGACTCTACTCTTTCAATGATTCTCACTAGTCAAGATTGTCCGCCTTACATAAATACTCCTAGCCCAAGTTACATGAGTCATTCAAGGTAATTGCCTTTAAAGCCTTGCCCAGAACACTCACCCCAGAGCAGTGGCAGAGCCAGAAAATTTTCATAGAGGGGGTCTTTAAAAAAAAAATCCCCTCAACTTTTTTCATACGGGCTTGGGACCAGCAATGACAATTTTAAAAAAATTTTATTAACAAATAAACAACTAAATATAAGATGAAGTATACTTACAGCTTATACTATCTATTCTTCATATTTTGAAAAAACTGAATGATAACATCATTGTTAATACAATTCAAAATTTCTTTTTCAATATAAGCGATTAAGGCATCGTTCATCCACTGATCTCCAATTCGATTGCGTAGTCGATTTTTTATGATAGCAATTGTAAAAAAAGCTCTTTAAACCCCTGCTGTTGCGACATGTAGTACTAATGCCAGCTTTAATAGCCTAAAAATAAGAGGATATAGTATTTCCTTCCTGCTCTGAATCATCTTTTTAGCAAGACTGCCTATATCTTTTAACAATGAAAATTGAACATCAAACAGCATATCCATAATATAGGTTTCCAGCTGATTATCAAGAATCATCAAATCCGATGGAATGAAATCGCTTGGATATAAGTTTGCCATTTCAATTAACTTCTCTTTGTTGAATGCATTGAACGAATTTGATGGATTCAAATAAGCAATACACAAAAGTAGTTGAGTATTAGCCTCTGTGAAACGATTATTCAACTCTTGAAGTTGCATATCAAGTACTGTGTAGAATATTTCAACTCGATAATGATGTAAATTTATCTTTTCTTGAAGTCCACATCGTGGTCTTCCACGGGTAACCCATTTATCATTTAGATTGAGAGTGATAATTTTGTGTTCAACACAAAAGGAAGTCACCTTTTTAATGAATTCATCCCATTTGTTATCTCTCATATTTTGTAATCTAGTTTTTGATATTCAAACTAATGACATGGCATTCACAATATCCTGATCTTTTCTTTGCAAAGCTTCTGATAACTCAGCAGTGATTCCAAATATGTCTTTCGTTAAGTGTAGACAAAAGAGAAGTCAAAGGATTGCATTAAATCTAATAATGCAAAAGCCTCTCCTCTCTGTTTAGAGCTTATGCCATCCTCTAAAATTATTTCAAGCACATTAATAACTGAGAAGAACGTTATAATCAATCTAATCAGTGACTCATAATGAGAGCCCCATCTTGTTTCACCAGCACACCTTAAAGAGATTTCTTGATTTAATCCTCGTCCAATAAATACCTCATCATTCTGTAATACACTTAATGTAACCTCACGTTGTCTATCTCTTAACTGATCACGACGTTTACATGAAATACTGACAATATTCATAACGTTCGAAATTATAGTAAACAACAATGCAATCTGAACATGATTCTTTGCAACTACTACTAAAGCTAACTGAAGTTGGTGTAAGAAACAGTGAATATAATGTGTAGATGCATTATCATTTAGGAAAAGTGCTTTAAGCCCATTAAATTCTCTTTGCATATTGCTTGCACCATCATAACATTGACCATGAATTTTAGAGGAAGACAAGCAATAATTTGAAAAAACTTGCTCAACTCCTTTGTTAAGACATTTAGCTACCGTTTTAGAAACATGAACAATACCCAAAAAACGTTCAATAATTTGGCCTTTTTCATTCATATATTGTATAACTACAGCCATTAACGAAGAATAGAGAAGTAGTTATCACCAACTTCTTCCTTTACAAAGTTGGTAATTGCAATGAAAATAGCTCTACAAATATCCTTCTGGATATCAGGGGCAGTTAATTTCAAATTATTTGGAGCATTCATTAGTACAACATTATTTATATCTTCATTAAGTTTAGCTAAAAATTCAAGTAGCTCAAGAAAATTTCCTTGATTATTTGAGCTGGAACTCTCATTATGCCCTCGAAAAGCTAAACCTTGTCTGAGTAGGAACTTTACACAATCAATAGAAGAATTTAAGCGGACACGATATGTATTTGTTGCTCGATTTGACTGCACCTAAAAGGCAAAGTTAATATGCTGATCTTGTTTCATTAAATCTTACCAATTTTGCCTTGCATTATTATGAGCACTATTAAATCCTTCTATATGAAAATCAAATCTATCAAGTTTTTTCCAATTTGAGAATCCATTTCTGCTAAATGCCTCATCATCTTTTTTTCCTCTTTCTTCTACTCCAAAAAGATAATAATACAAACAATATATTTTATCCTTCTGAATATTATACTCTAACCAATTGGAGTATCTATCAAACTATCTCAGATTGAAATGTCTGTCTTTCATCCCAAACTTACTTTTAGGGAAGTCATGATTGCAAGGCTGGCATGGCCCTTTTTGCAAATATGATCTTCGAATTTGATCACGAATGTTAAAAGTATATTCAGAAATTGGTACACGTAATCCATGATCTGATTGAAGATTCTCTAGATCTGTTAACGTGTTATTAGATGATTCACCTATTATTTGATTTCTTTTATTTTTTTGTTCATCTTTATTATTTTCTGAATCCACTATTGGTGTTGATACACAAGTTTGTGAGGATTTCTTAAAACACTTCTTCATAATCTTTGTGCAAATTCAAACTATCTAAAACATATAAAACTTATATATTATGAAAAAAAATAACATTGCTTATAAACAAAAAAAATCTGAAAACAAAGCAACAAATAAGCAAATGAATGTAAAATACTTAAATGAACAAACTCAACAAACTTATAATCAAATGAATGAGAAAATGGATTTGCATGAAACAACAAATAGGCAAATGAATGGAAAATACTTAAATTAGTAGAAAAAGTTTTGAGAAAACTTGATTGCAATCAAGAAAACATAGTTTCCAAATTCCAACTAGCTGAAAATCTGAAATATGTAGAATACAGAAAAAAAGAACTTCAATCTCATCCTATTGCAAAAAAAAAAAAAAAAGAGTATGCAATTTGAAAACTCAAATTAACATTAACACAAATTTACTAAACTGAAATCAGCGAGACAAGGGTTGTGCGTCTGTGCGAACTGCGAAGGTCGACGAGGGGGGTGAGGGCTGTGCAAATTGAGAAGGTCGACGAGGGTTGTGCCATGTGAAGGTTGACAATGACGAGGGAACCCGAAGGAAGCAAGGTCGACGAGGGATGTGCTGTGCGAGTTGCGATGTCTCAACAACCCTGTGCGCCGCTACTCGTGAGAGAGGCGAGAGTTTCTTTCAATATATTTAGGTCACAGATGAAAAAAAAATCACCCAAAACCTTTATATCTAGTTTTTTTTTTTTGGCGGAGGGGGCACTTGCCCCTGCGGGACCCCTCGTAAATCCGCCGTTGCCCCAGAGAACTCGCAACTGGCATGGTGCTTGTCAATGACATCCTGTCAGACCCCAATATCAAGTTTGAAAGAATTGTTGATTTTAATCACTTATATAATTAATTATAGTATATATGAATTCATCAACATAATTCATTCTAACAGAAACATCCAAAATCATATGAATAAAAATATGTCACAATTCATTCCTCAATATCAACAATAAAATACAAAATAAAATCAAAAGAAAAATATGAGGATCTCTAACAGCCTCGCTCAACCTGGTTCTGATCTCTTTCCTAACATGAAATCATTAGAATCCACGTAATGACCTAAAAAGCCCAGCAGTAACTCAAATCACTAAAACTTCCAATGTAAGGCTTGATGAATCAATATGCATACTCAATTCAATCAATCTAATCAAATAGCATTCAATATCGCTAATGATCATGTATCATTAGTAAGACTCAAAATGATCAATGACAAAAAAACATGAAATCTATCCAATGAGATCTATGAATAAATAGAATCAATAATAAGAGCGAGAATATAAACATATCAATAATCAATAAATCCATGAAATAGGATACAATCTGTCAGTTCATAAATTGGTAAAGGAATCATAATATACAAGTGTCAATATTATCAGTCTTATCTATCTTATTTATTATAAATCATATACAATCAATATATGTATCGGTACTCATTATGATCTATTTATTAATACTATCTATACACATCACAGTTCTATCTATCAATTCTATCAATATATACATGCTTTAGTGTATAATTCAGTAAGACATGACATTTAGCTTTAATATATTATTTTCATCATCTTTTTAATCCTAACTGTTTCTCAGTTGGTTATTAATTATGTCCATCACAATTATCATTTATTTGTAAATTAATTATTATTACATGTGGCTTTTAATTATTAAATCAATAAAGAGTCATTACTCTTTATCCGACATCTTAATCGATCATCAGTTACAAGCTACAACTTGGATAACACTACAAATCATTTTTAAAGAAAAATCCGTTGGCCCACCCTCTTGTGTAGAGTATTATATTTTAAGAGCCAACTCATATTAATTTATAATGTTAACAGCCTAAAAAAAATATCTCATATCACAAATAGCTTTAAATTTCATTTCCTTTTCTTTAAATGACTTATTAGAGAAATCAAAAATCAAATTTAGAGAAAAGAGAGGAGAAATAAAAGAAAAGTTTAGATTTGGAGGCCGTAGAGCGATTTTCATTAGTCGGCCGAGTAGGAAGATTTTCTCATCTCGTTGTAAGGAACTTTTATCCTATTTTTTATTTTAATAATTTTATATTTTTATATTTTTTTGATCAAATTTGTATTTTCTTTACCGAAAAATGAGTACACTTTTGTATTGGTAAGACTTTTACAGCTTAATTTTTTTTTATGTTATAGAGATTGAGATTATGAGTATTTTTAGTATTTATTCAAGATTTTTTGTTGGGTGATTTTGAAAAGCTGTGATTTTTATCTATTCAAAAATTTATTTTGACACCTAAAAATAGTACTTTAGTTCAATAAAAGCTTTAGAATGTTGTTATATACAATTTGTGATAATTTGATTAATTTCTAAAAATATAATTTTTTCATAGTAAGGTTTTCTGTTGCCTGCTGTTAGAACATTTTGACACTTTTTGAATTAAGCTCAATTATGCTTTATTTATTGTAATGCATTGAAAATGAATATGGATATTTGATTGAAATTACTATTATAGTACTGTGATAATAATGTGTATGTACAAGACAATAAAAAATTGATTGACCCGTTGGTTGGAGATTGACTAACCTGTATAGGATGGGTCGATGAGCTTTTCTTTAAATACTATGATTAGGTGTTATCATCTACTGATACATGTGATACTGATTGAGAGTTATAAGGAGATAACTACTGTGCCAACGTGCAAAGAGAGTGATGACTCTATTTATTGATCCAACGATTTACTAATACTAATACGATGCTGAAAAATACCATGATAGTCATAATTCTTACTTGTTTTGTGTGATATACTAAGCACATAATATACTGAGTTAATGCTGATATAGATAACTGGATAATATGTGTGCACTCCTATATGATTTTATCGTGTTGATATGATTTTAACAGTCTTTTTAAATGATTTGGTTTTACCACTTTATACGATTTCTCTACTAATTGATAATACTGATATGACGATTGTTTTATAAATTTGATGCCCGTATTTATTTATTAGATTTTGTATCATACTAGATTTTGCTGCTACTATATGTGAGCGTTATTATTTTTGTATTGATTCAATGATTATATGAATGCTACTGCTATGATTTGATTTCTGACACGCATATTGCTCATTTATCATTCTTTGAATTCAGTTGCAGGTTTTGGTGACTTATTGGGCTTTTTAGCTCATTATATGTGGTTAAATATTTTCAAGTCAAGGCAGAGGATCGGGTGGGTGAGATTAATCAGATCAAGATTTCTTAGGTTCTATTTTTTTTAGTTATTCTTTTGCACTAAGAAAAAAATAGTTATGATATGATTGTGTAGATCCTAAGTAGTGTATATAATTTATGAGAAATGAAGACGGATGTATATTGATGATTTGAATTATAAGATTTATTTTCGTTGTTTATACTGATAAATGAAATAAGATATCTCTAATTTTTATATGTTAAAAGATAAAAGAATAATTCTTCCAAATTAGATTCTAGGGTATCACACAGCCAACCTTCATTGCTTTCATGAAATATGTTTTAATGTATGAAATACAACATGAAATGCTCAGTTCTATAAAATGCAGGAAAATCTATATATTAGTCTATAGCTTTAAAAAATCATAACATTCATTTTACATGATAGAAATCAATAATATTATAGTCAAAGTGTTCATAAAATTCATAGGAAAATTACATAATAAGAGTGCACTTAGGAGAAAATAGATTTTTATAGATTTAGATGAGAATAAAAGCAAGCTAAGTTTATTAACGAGTGGAATCCAATTTTCTCTATTGTTTGGGAGCTTATGCTTTTAGTTGAAAGGATTTGAATTTGAGGCATCGCATATATGTCATATAAGATGTTTTTTTTAAGAAGCTTAAAAATTTTTTCTCACCTAAAAGCATATGACAAATAAAAACAAATGAAATCATGCTCGATGAACTACTAAGGGTAGCTATCAATGTCTCCGAATTTAATTATTTTATGATTATAAAAAAAGCTTAAATTATTTAATATTATGAGTATACTAAATTTATTCTAAAAAAATTAAACATTCATTTTATTATATCTAATATATTCTAACAATATATTAAAAAAAGTTATTTTCGTCATAAAATTTAACTAAGGTTTCATTTGGGATAACTTTTCTATTACTTTCTAAAATAACTTTTTAGTACAGAAATTTATTAAACTAAAATTTTTTATAATAGAAAACAGACTTAGAAAGCAGTAAGAAAGCTATCTCAAAAAAGTCTAAGGGTCCTTTTAGGACGGCTTTTTAATTGCTTCTTAAAACAACTTTCAAGTTTAAAAATTAAAATTTTTATGCTAGAAAGGTGCTTCAAGAAGCAGTAAGAAAGCCGTCTCAAACGAAGTCTAAATCTTCATTTGAGATGCCTATTGATCACTATTTTTTTGTTGCTTTTAAGAAATTTTTATAATAAAAAATTACTAAAGACAGCACTAAGAAAATAATACCAAACAAAGCCTAAGTCTTAATTTTCTTATTATCAAATTTATAATTACTTATCTACCAGCTAATTAATTTATATAATTATCACTGAAGTTTAAACTTTTCAGCTCGCACCTAACCGGCTCTCCTATTTTGTTAACCAGTGTCCTGCACGGCCCAGCCGCTAATTTCTTTTGAAGCGGCGGCAACGGCAATGGAGGCCGCCGCTAAGCTCGTCGGCGAGACGTTGTTGCTTGAAATCCCTGTGAAGGACCCATCCTTCGATCTAACAAAAGCTGTTTGCAGCCATGGACTCTTCATGATGGCCCCAAATCACTGGGATCCAGCTTCCTGTACACTTCAACGTCCCATTCGGCTTCCCTCCGGTGGCGTTAGGGTTCACATCTCTCAACTTCGCCCTTCCAGTCCCATTGTTGTATCCGTTGCAGGCTCAGTTTCTCTCTCTTTAGAAGACGAGGAGGCTCTTCTCGTGCGTTATTAGCCTTTGGCCTCGCTTCTCCATTCTCTTCTGCGCACCTCTCTTCTAATCTTTGTGTGTGTTGGATTTATTGAAGGATCAAGTGCGGAGAATGCTAAGAATATCGGATGAGGAGGATAGGATTATTCAGGAGTTTCACAGGATTCATGCAGATGCCAGAGAAAAGGGGTTGGGGAGGATTTTTCGATCTCCAACTTTGTTTGAGGATATGGTCAAGTGCATCCTTCTCTGTAACTGCCAGTGAGTTTATTCAGTTGTTCTCTTATTTCCATCTCCCTTGAACCAAGCCAACTTAATTTACTTGTGCTTGTTATTCATTGCAATTAGAGGGTATGGAGATATGGTCAAGTGCATCCTTCTCTGTAACTGCCAGTGAGTTTATTCAGTTGTTCTCTTATTTCCATCTCCCTGGAACCAGCCAACTTAATTTACTTGTGCTTGGTATTCATTGCAATTAGAGGGTATGGAGATATCTGAAGGGCATAAAGTTTTTGAATTCAGTTGTAGTGCTAGGCCTGATGGATGGAGTAAGCATTGTGTAATCTACATGGTTAAGGTTAAATGATAAGGGATCATTTGGGAATTTGCCATCATTTGGTTTTGATCGGGTCTGTTGGGTCAATCCTCATGAGGAGCTAGCCATGTATTCATAGAGATGGTTGGGTGGGAGTAGAAGTGGGAAGAAGGAGAGGAGTTTTAGGAGGGTAGAACACTAGGGCCTTTTTTAGCACAATACACTAGTGGATTAATACCCATTAACAAAAAAGATCAAGCTGCTAAGTAAGGGAACACACACACACACACTAAATTCTCACCTCACTTTTCATTTAACTTCATTATTTACTTTCATGTGCATCTTAACAATCCTGACATCACATGATGATCCAAGAGTCTTTCCAACAGCTAGCACAGTCCCATAGGGCCGACTTAATCATGCTTTCCCATGCGGACTCAATAGCCCTGTTAATCTAGTAGTGTTAGCTAATCTTATCCTATCAGATTTAGACCTTGTTTTTAACTTGAATTTGGGTTAGCTTTATGACCATAATTATGTTTGACCTTCTATGTCACGTCAATTAAGGTTTGAGTTTATCATGGATGGAAAAACAATCTAATCCTTAGGAATTTCTAGAAGAAGTGAAAAGCCTTTGGAGCCTACTAGAAGGATTGAGAAATTTTGTTCTCTAGGATATCAAGTGATGTAGAACGGAAGGGAGGGGGGGGGGGGGGGGGGGTCTCATTTGAATTTCAAATTTCAAATTAAATGGAAAAAGGAGGGAAGGGGTTATTTAATTAATCCCTTAAATGGAGTTTCAATTTTGTGAAGGAATTAATTAAAATAGGGGAGAGATTGGGGGCCGGCCAAGATAGAGGAGAGAGAGGTGTCAACATTCATTGAATGTGGAGGGGCAATTAATACTAATTAATCTCAGATTTTAATCAGTCCAAGCTTGAAGGGGGGAGACTTAATTGGAGGGAGAAAAGAGGGAAAGAGGGAGAAAGGGAAGGGAGGGGGGGGGGGGGGGGGGGGGCGGCCAATTAATAAGGGTTTGATTGGAGTAATTGATTGATTCTTTTAATTAGAATCTTAAATTAGGAAAGGGATTAAAGACCTTTCAAATTTTAAAATTCAAAATTAAGAGATGGGAGGGAATTGTGTAATTAATTCAAATTAATGAGGAAAATTCAAATATCAAATTAATTTGAAATTCCCAAATTGCTTTGAATCAAATTAGAAAAATAATAAGAGGATGATTGGAAAATGGCGCCTTGGAGAATTGGTGGGGTGGCCGGCGGTAAGGCTAGGATGCTTGGCCGGCGGGTATGGAAAGGGGGAGGGGATTAGGCCGGGGGTTAGGTGGGGGAATGGGACTTGGCCGGCAGTAGGGAAGTGGATGGGAGGTTGAAAGCCAGTGGCTAGGGGGAGATTTAGTCGGCGGTTAAAGGAGGGGGCGGCCAATTAATAAGGGTTTGATTGGAGTAATTGATTGATTCTTTTAATTAGAATCTTAAATTAGGAAAGGGATTAAAGACCTTTCAAAATTTAAAATTCAAAATTAAGAGATGGGAGGGAATTGTGTAATTAATTCAAATTAATGAGAAAAATTCAAATATCAAATTAATTTGAAATTCCCAAATTGCTTTGAATCAAATTAGAAAAATAATAAGAGGATGATTGGAAAATGGCGCCTTGGAGAATTGGTGGGGTGGCCGGCGGTAAGGCTAGGATGCTTGGCCGGTGGGTATGGAAAGGGGGAGGGGATTAGGCCGGGGGTTAGGTGGGGGAATGGGACTTGGCCGGCAGTAGGGAAGTGGATGGGAGGTTGAAAGCCAGTGGCTAGGGGGAGATTTAGCCGGCGGTTAAAGGAGGAGGTGGGGGATTAATGAGGGTTTGATTGGAGTAATTGATTGATTCTTTTAATTAGAATCTTAAATTAGGAAAGGGATTAAAGACCTTTCAAAATTTAAAATTCAAAATTAAGAGATGGGAGGGAATTGTGTAATTAATTCAAATTAATGAGAAAAATTCAAATATCAAATTAATTTGAAATTCCCAAATTGCTTTGAATAAAATTAGAAAAATAATAAGAGGATGATTGGAAAATGGCGCCTTGGAGAATTGGTGGGGTGGCCGGCGGTAAGGCTAGGATGCTTGGCCGGCGGGTATGGAAAGGGGGAGGGGATTAGGCCGGGGGTTAGGTGGGGGAATGGGACTTGGCCGGCAGTAGGGAAGTGGATGGGAGGTAGAAAGCCAGTGGCTAGGGGGAGATTTAGCCGGCGATTAAAGGAGGTGGGGGATTAGAGAAAGAAGATAAACCGTGAGCCCGGACGCTTCTTGCGGCTGACAGGTGATGCGTTGCCCTCACCTAGGGACTTCAAACTACAAGCCCGGATGCTTCCTGTGGCTGGTGGGTATTGCGTGCCCTCACATAGGGACTTTCACTCTCTTAAGAACTCTCATAGCTCTTAGATCAAAGTGCTGAAAATTTTTTTAATATTCATCTATTAACTATTACAAGAAAGGAGGAGGCTATAAATAATCCAAAATACATAACAAAAGACAAAAGTGCCCCCTGGGGTCACAAGCACCTACTCCCTCAAGTGAGGGTAAAAACGAAAAAATGCATAAATAAATAAAAATACAAATAATAACTTAAAATAAAATGGTGCGATCATGACCGTCGATCTTCGTCTCCTACTCTGATAAGCTTTCACGGTCGGATGTCCGCATCATCAAGGGAAGCTTGTACCATCAAGATTACATCAAAATTCAAACCAATTATATATGCTTGGCCATTCAACCCCATGTATTGGGTTTATTTTGAATTTTTGTTATCATATGTGAATTAGTTCCTATTTTGGCGAATTGGATTTAAGAATGATTAGATTTGGTTAAGTTTTATCTCTATATATATAGAACTCCTTCATGTATGTTTGATTCAATATTAATAAAATTATTCTCAATTTATTAAACTCTCTCTCTCTATCAAATATTATGTTTGGATATTCTTCTCATACCAAATTAGTCTCGCATTTCCCCTCAGCCATTGCTCGAGCTGACTCCCAAAATACTATTCAATGTCTTCTACCCTTGACATAGATCCCAATTCTTGTATCTCTCTTTATATATATTTTCAAATGTGCAAGGAGTTTCGACTCTTTCTTCTACTGGCGAGAGGCAAGATGGAAAGAAGAAAAACCCTAATTAGAACTTTGGGATTCACATGTGCATGATATTGATCTCATCTTGCTCAACCTCTTATTTATGTTTCTTGCATAAATCTTTATTAGGCTTCATAATGAAATCCTAATTCTTGATTCCTTCTAAAAATCTTAATTTTGCATTCTTGCATTAAGCTTCTCCATTGGAAACCCTAAATCCTTACAAACCCTAAACTCATCATCATGGAACTAAAAATAAAAAATAAAAAAAATAAAAAAAATCATCATGGAACTAAGAAATCCCAATTTATTGACTTTCGCCTAAACCCTAAAGGCCATCAAACGTCACATAAAGCCTTAGCCTATAATCTCCTATCGGTTTTAAAAGTTTCCTCATCAAATTATTAGTTCATTGATATCAGAGCCTATAGGTGTTAGAATTTCATTCCTAATTCTGAATATAGTGACAGCAAAGTATTAGTTTCAACTCATAGTAACTCGTTGTTGTTATGGTTTAGGGTTGATTTAATACTGTGGAGAAACCATAGAAGATCCAACGTAGCAACATCACCATGAAACTCCTGCATCAGTTTTTAAGTTGTATATTAGAAGAGATTTAAGATGTTTAAAAAGGCTATGGTTAACATCTCCAATTAGTTAACAAACTAGATGTCCAACTTTCAAAATCAGTTAGCCATCAACTGGTCGAATTCATGGCCACACTTCAACTTTGCTACCTCAAGGTGACACCTCCAACATAGCCAACACCAGTTTAGACTGCTCAAGCAATAGCAAAGAGTTAACCAATTGATGGAGAGATTTAAAAAACTTTTTTCAGAACTACTTGATGTGAAGAGACAGCAACAGCTCATAAACATGCCTTGTAGGAGGAGGAAAATAGATAAATAAAAAATATTATTCTATTATAAATCCTTTCTTTTTGGTGCTTCTTGTCCTTAATGAGACAACACTCGAGCGATGATAGCTCCTTAGACGATAATGGAGGATGCCTACATTTGCAACTCAAGAAGGGCAGTAACATGCCACATCAGGCTGGTCAAATCATTAGGATGGATGGAACACACTGTCAGGAAAAGGCAAACCATCACCATCTTCTTTGACTTTGGCCTAGTTTGATCACATTTTATTTGAAGAGCCTTTGATTGTCTAGAAGAAGAGAAAGTATAATAGGTCTAGGAATCAAGATTGAATTGGAGCGAGGAGGCTTCCTCCCTTTGAAATCTGATTTGCATGAGCAAATAATATTAAAGTGGAGCGATGATCGAGGAGGCTCTCTAACACTTAGCTCATTCTAGTTACACTGACTAAATTGTGCATGCCCTAGTTTGCCCATTTTGACTCTATCTTGGTTTTAGCTATCTCAACACAATCAATTTTTTTTAAATTTTTATTTATTTTTTAAGCATCAATAGTCAAATTAGAATTCAATATAACCTTTCATGTGACAACACAATTAGGCTTAAATCCCATATCAACTCAAATTAGATTTGGACCTTTTGTCACACTAATTAGGGATTGACCTTATCATAGATGAATAAATAATCAAAATTTTAAAAACTTCTAGAACTTTCTAAAAGAACCTTATGCAGTCTTCATGAAGGGCCAAGGAACCTTCCAAAAGATCTTAGGAATTTTTTAGGAGATCAAAATGGTATACCATCAATATTTCATCAAATTATAGCTAACTATGCTTAAGCATCCATAGCACACCTCATTCTACTATTACTCAAATTTTCAGCAGCATAGCAAAACAGCTGCAATAATAAAATTTACATTCATTCCCAATCAGTTGTATAGCATTTGATACATTAACCTATAACAATTTATATACAAAAGAACTGAGGAAAATTCTAAAATTTAACTTCTAGAACTTTCTATAGGAATCTTACGCAATCTTCCAAAAGGGCCCAGGAACCTTCCAATAAATCTTAGGAATTTCTTAGGAGATCATAAGGTTTTAACATCAATATTTCATCAAAATTTGAGCCAACCATGCTTAACCATCCATGGTACACCTCATTCTACTGTTACCAAAATTTTTCAGCAACATAACAAAATGACGACGACAACAACATCAAGCTTTTATCCCACTACATGGGGTCGACTGCATTAATCCTTTTTCTCCATTGTGTCCCGTTAAGAGTCAAGCTCTCATTTAAGTCTAAAACAAGGTCATTTCTAATATTTTCTAACTAAGTCTTTTTAGGTTTGACAAATCTAATACATCTATTTGCTTAACTTGGTCATCAGAAGGCCGACGTTTTATGTGACCAAACTATCTAAGGCGACTCTCTCTCTAATCTTATATTCCACTGGAGCTACTCCAACCTTTTCATGTATATGCTCGTTTCACATTCTGTATCTAAGAGTAAAGCCACTCATGCACCTGAGTATCCTCATCTTTGCAACACTTAACTTAATTTTACACTTCTCTTTTAATGGCTAACAGTCTGCGCCATAAAGCATTATAGGTCTCACCACCATCTTATAGAATTCTCCCTTAAGTTTGAGGGGGTACTTTTCTATCACACAAAAGGCTCGATGCATTCCTCCACTTCAACCACCCAATTTGAATTCTACTAATAATATCCCCATCTATTCATCATCACTATGGACAATAGACTCGAGATATCTAAAACATATACTCTTATTAATGACTTGATTGCCCAAAGTGACAATCCCCCCACTAGATCTATTACTAATAAAATTATACTCCATGTATTCGGTTTTAGATTTTCTCAAATGAAAATCTTTAGACTCTAAGGTTGACCTCCATAATTCAAGTTTACCCTCAACTCCCTCTCTAGTCTTATCAACAAGAAGAATATCATCAGTAAAAATAATACACTAGGGTACATTCTCTTGCAAATGTCTAGTAAGAACATCCATGACTAAAGCAAAAAGATATAGGCTTAAAGTTGATCATTGACTCTGAACCAATCGCTGAAAGCGTACTATTTTTGGGGTGGTTGCAATTTTTAAAGTTGATTTGTGATATGAAATACTTGAGTTCACAAGTAATCCTATCGGATATACTTGAGTTCGCAAGCAACCCTAACAAGAATTTGGTAAAAACAACGAGAAGACACAAGAACGAAAATGCAATAACCCAAACAAAGTAGATTTTATTAAACAACTCAAAGCAAATCAAATATAAGAAAAGATACAATTGATCCTCTATTCGAGAGGAGGATCGTTCTCTCCCAATCTCTAGACACTAGGTCTAGACCCCAAAACTCCCAAGAGACTCCAAGAGAACACAATACTTGAGCATGCCTACCCCTTCCCCTCTCTTCCCTATTTATAAACCTCCCTAGCCTTAGTCGCCCCTCTCTCCTTTCCAAAAATACTTTTAATTTAATTTTTAAATCCCATAGTGGACCTCACCTTGGGCGGCAAACCAAAAGTAGGGCCATGGGCCCTATGGCTTAGGCAGCAAGGATTTGGGGAGGCGGTTTGAACCGCCTCCTGTAAACAAGGGCCGGCCTAGGTGGGGCTGGCTGGGTCGGTTCTTGAACTGACCTATCAATTTGATTCGTCTTTAAATGGGAGATTTTATGTATTTTTATGGATGATAACTCATTTGTTGATGATGTGTAGTAGTTAAACCCATTGTTAGGGGGGTAAAGAGCCTTGGAATGTAGTTCTTTTGGAAATTTAGGGCATTAATGGCCTTAATAATCCCTCTAGTTATGATTTACGATAAGTATTTTTGTCATCGCAATGAGGGAACCTCTAACTCTGGAAGTATTTGTCATTGTAGGTTGAGGGCATGATTTATGATGATGATGCCCTCTTTAAAGTAGACTTGATTTCTCTTTAAATAGGGCTTTTATGTATTTTTTATCGAGGATAACTCGTTTAGTTATGATGTGTAATAGTTAAACCTGTTGTTAGGGGGTAAAGAGCCATGGAATTTACTTCTCTTGGAAATTTAGGGCATTAATGGCTTTAATAATTCCTTTAGTTATGTTTTACGATCAGCATTTTGTCATCATGATGACAGAACCTCTAACTCTGGAAGTAGTTGTCATTTTAGGTTGAGGGCATGATTTATGATGATGATGCCCTCTTCGATTATAAATTTCAATTATCAAACCATAATTTGGGTGAGGTGGCTTTTCTTATAGATACCAGGGCAGCGTTAAGACAAATGCAAAACTTATGCTCGATTTATATGGAGTCTTTAGCTTAAAATAATTAACTTGCCATCTTGGCCTGCAGAATGGAATCTCAAGCCTTGGATTTTTTGTTATATTTAGGGACTTTACTGAGTGGCTAAAATCATGATAGTGGATTCCTGCACTGATTTGTCTTGTATTATCATCATCATGTGCATTTTTCTCATAGCTGTTATTTTTTTCAATGCGGGTTGTTTTTAATATACATCACATTATTGAAGTCAATTTGGGAACTCAGCTTATATCGCTAAATAATCTATGACCAATTGGAGTATCTGGGTCCTTGTTGAAATAGATATTTCGATTGGGTACAAGGCTTATGATCCACAAGTCACATCAACTTTGTTAATGGTGCACATACGAGCAAGTTTAGGAAGATCTTATGTTTTTCCACTTTTTATATGCAATTGTTTATATTTTGTAGAAATTTTAAGTATTGACATGTTTTTTTTCTAGATGAAAAAGGGGGGATACACATTTCTAAATAGTTCGATGAAGGTCTTGGGCACTAAAAATAGTTGGATTTTTTTATGAGTTTTATCAATTTTTTTTTAAAATTCTACACATATTTTCTAGATTTTATTTTCATAATTTTCCATTTTTTGTATATTTTGGGGCTCATTTATATTTTCTTTTGCATTTTTCTTTATCCATTGATTTATATTTTTCCAAAAATTTAGTATTTTATTTTTTTATATTAGTAGTGCTGTAATATCAAGTACCTCATTCCAAGTTTCCGAGCTTGTCTTAACACTTGAAACGATGTTAGTTGGGAAGGTGCGAAAAAATCAAAACCATCCACAATGTCTCGATAGCTATAATGCACGGACAGGGACACGGGACACGATTTTTTTTAAAATATGGGACATGGGTACAGCATGGACACAACATTACATTTTTTTATACATTGTATAGATATTAATGTAACATCATATTAGAAATGACAAACAATAATAAATGAATGACATGATAACTTCTCTAGCTTATAATATAAAATGTTTAGTATAAATTGTCTAGTACAACCATAAAAATATAAGCAAATAACCATTTACTACAACATCAAGCATTCAAGCTTCAACTACTAAGATTAGCTTCAGAGGTTAGTTTTTGGCCTTCAATATCATCATCTTTGAATATCATTGCTACAAACTCTGGTTCATCAAGAGAAGATTTGCAATAGTTCATTGGATATCATATAATGAAAGTTGGTTCTTTGTATCTATTTACTTTTCTAGTTTGCTAGTTCTCTCCCATAATATTTCTTTAAGAATGTATCTATTTACTTCTATAGTTCTCTAGTTCTCTCCCATAATAGTTCATTGGATAACATATATTAATCTTTATTCTATTAATCTTAAATATTTTATATTTTAAATATTTTCTATATCATTCTAACTTTTCAACTATTTCAACAAATCTCATCAACTAGAGTTACAATAAAGCATGCACATAAAGATCTTCCAGACATAATCAAAATTCTTCTTATTCCATGTCACTAAAAATTGCAAACACAGGTAGGCATAAAGGTTTTCAATAATTATTACTGCCTCTATGTGAGCGAATGTGATGTTTTGATGCAATAAAAAATTACACTAAGATTGCCACAAAAAAACGTCTTCCTTAAACATAAATATAACACATATAAACCATAAAACTTATATTAATAATTTTGATAAGAAGGATACAAGTGATGTGTGAACTATGGATAGAGAAGAAGAGGTTAGAAGTCCAAGACGAATTTCAAGAGGAGAAGGGGAAATGAGACAATAGCTCGCAAGCTATTACAAATCAGCAGGTTTTTACATTCCAAAAATTCATCACATCTCTCTCCCTAAAACAGTCACAAAACAGCCCTTATATAGGGGAAAAAAAGGTAAAAAAGACAATTAATACATGTAATTAATGTACCTCAAAAACAGCTAATAGAAACACATAAAAAACTGCAGCACACCGGAACCCAAAGGGATAGCCGTAGGAGGAAAAACCGAAGCAAAAATAACAGTTTTAGGGAGAAACCGAAGCATTACACGATATCCAATGATGGGAAAACTGAAGCATCATTACGGCATCCAAAGGGACAACTTTTGGGAATTAAAATCAGCATGGGGAACACCAATAGGCCACTTTTTGCCTACATCAATTCTCCCCTGGTAAAGAAAAATCATCTCCTGATGAGAATGCCTTGATACACGTTGGAAAATATCAGGATGATGACGTTGCAAACTTAGGTTGAATGACAGTACTTTCTTGATGTTCCGAATGCATTATTTCTGATGGCAGATCTTCCTTTTGAAGTGAACTTTGGCTTGTTGACTGTTTTGACTTTGTTTTTCTTAATTTTTAAATAGAAAGGAAGACTTACAACCTAAAGCTCTGATATCAAAATTGATGGGATCCAAAAGATCAAAATCAAAGGAGAACACTTAAGAGAAACGGGGCACAACTCAATCCAAAAAACAAGTGAACAACCACCGACAAGTCCAACCAAATGCAAAAACTAAAACAACTTTAGGAAACTACAAAACTTAAATTTAAAAATACCCTCAGAACAACCAACAAGTGGTCACCTCACATGTAACGATACAATAGGCAATTAGAGTGCTCTTAAGAACATGCAAACCAGTGGTCCACCACAGCAATTTCGATCCAACACCCGTTGAAACTCCTCCAGCAAATGCCAACAAACCAGCCAACAACAACACCTCTTACACCTTTTGTTGAGAAGAAAGATACAATGGGGTGGAAACTTGTGGAGAGAAGAAATGGATAAAAGTCTTAGAGGAAGAAATAGGTAGAAGAAGAAGCTCTCAAGCTTAGGAAGAAACCCTCAGGTTTTTAGAGGCAAATATCAAACTTCAAAAACCTCCCAACAACAACCAACATCTCATTTAAATAGGCGAAATGAGCTCAAAAGACACTCAAAGCAGCCGCCCCATTCAGCCAACCAGAGCAGAGGAAAAACCCAAGAGAAAAGGCACGACAGAACCACAAACCGAGCAGCCAGGCCCCCTCAAAAGACCAGCCAGAATCGAAACAGCCAGGAGCCGAACAGACACCAAGAAAGGAGCACGGCAGCTCAGGAACCAAGCAGCCAATTGCTCAAAAAAATAGCCCCCAATCAGCCATAACTCTCCAAACACCAAACAACCAAAGAAACATGGGCCAAGCCCATTTAGATGAATTTCAACCCAACAATAATTACCCAAGGAACCAAGAATGCTAGTAAACCAAAGGTGGACATGACCCAAGAGCACTCTACCTACACATGATCATTGATTGCCTTCCATCATTGGGTAAATAAAATAAAACATAAAATCCAAATTACAATAGATAAAAAATATTCAAAACATAAAATGAAGACTTTTGAATGCATCAATTCTCCCCTGCCGAAAGAATCTCATCTTTTGATGAGAATGCTTCAATCATCCGCTGGTAGATATCAGGATGATGAAGCTGCAACTCCTCATCTTCAACGGCCAGTCAGGGGGACGTCCATTCCATCCAACCAAGAGTCTTCGGTGCACTTTATGTCTTGTTTGGGTAGTGTAGATATCCACAACATCATCAGGAACAGTAAGTGGCAAAGTCCCACACAACTGTATGCTTTTAGCAGCACATGTTAATATCTTCTCAACAATAGAAAGATTTTTTTAAAAATAAGGTTTTACATGATATGTGATTGAACCAACTCTTTCAAAAAGCTCAACATGTTTTGATAAAATACTGCTAACCAAAGTATCCTTGTCAAGGAAAATAATGGATGATAAACCTTTACTTGACGCAGCTAGATTCATTAATTCAAGTTGTTTATCCTCTATAAGCTGCATGTTTCCTTCAATGTTTTGATGAGCTATAAAGGTTTTATCAACAACTTCCTCCATGGCCGTTGTCCCCAATTGCAATTCTTCTAGTTGTTTCACCTTCTCTTCTTCTATGTTTACTTCATTCAGCGGCATTTTGCAGCCGACAGATTGATCAACATACTGCAATGTCACTTCATCATATTGGTTTTCAAGAATAACAGTTTCTCCATTGTGCCTTTCATGGCCTTGCATCTCTTTGTCAGTCAGTGTTTGCACCTCACTCTTTTTTTAATACATTGTTCCTCACATGCTACCAACCTATCCACGACTTCAACTTTGTCTACTGTTTGAGTCTCAAATTTATCCACAATATCATTGACTAAATGAATGGTAAACTGAGCATCTTGAAGAGCATAACCTGGCTGCATTTCTTTTTTTTGATGATATTGCTTCCCAGAAGAAAAAACATGGCAACTTACTACCAAGATCATGAACTGAATCAGGATTAATTGAAGAACCATCTTCATCAATAGGCGTTCTCCAAAGTGAGTTTTGCAGACAGCTAGAATTTGCTCGTTGGAATATAGATTTTACCTTATTGGATCCCGCATTTTTTTTCAAAATAGGTTTGCATTTTGGACTTAGTGCAGTCAGGGTATTAGTCATTACTTCCATTTGTTGTTGTAGGTTAACCATTTGTTGCATCATCATTTGTTGCCAATCCACTTGATTATTTTGACTATCCATTTTTTTTTATAAAAGAAAGTGAGACATTCACAACAACCTAGACTCTCTGATACCAAATTGATGGGAAAACCGAAGCATCATTGCGGCATCCAAAGGGACAGCTTTTTGGGAATTAAAATCAACATGGGAAACACCAATAGGCCATTTTTGCCTACATCATGTTTTATTTGATTTAGTAAATATAAAAATATAAAAATTTTATAATTTAAAATAATTTTATCATAAAAAATTAGGACATGCGTGTCCTGGCCGTGTCTGACACGTGTCCCTGTCATGTCGGGTTAAATTTAAACATTATTTTAATCGGACATGTGTCTGTCGTGTCCGACAAGTGTCCTAGCCGTGTCGGGCACGTGTCCGTGTTCGACATGTGTCCGACACTACATTCTCTCTTCAAGAGGTGTGTCAGTGCATCATAGCTCGATAGAAATTGAGTTGAAATACGAGTTTGCATGCTTTGTGTGGTAACTTGATTTGAGTTAAATCATAATAATTCTAGTTTGTTATGGCATGTGTTCAAATTGATCTAAAAAGATGTTAATTTCATCTCATATTAGCATTAAATTAGTCATGAAAAAGTGTTGCAAAGTAGGTTTGATGCTTCATCATTGCAGGATGTCCTTTCATGGATGGAGAAATCTAGGTCAACCATTGTGACAAGGGGTTGATTGTCATAACAATCCATAAAAAATACATCTTGAAATAGCTTTTAAATAATGCTCCAGTTTGAAGGGCTCAAATCTTGCTTTTTGGTTATTGTGGGAAAGATGTAAGGGGAGCCCGCTTGACCTCGCCTACATCTTGACTCGGTTTTGATTCTTTATTAATGATGAAAAGTTATGAAAGTTCACGTAAGTTAACTTTATTAAGTCTATTTTATTCCACTATAATCTCATTACGCATTTTTGGATGTTCATATGTTTATGTTCAAATTGTGTCATTGTGTATCCTCAGTGGCAATTTGTGCAATGCACCTTCTATGTGAGTTAGTGATCTGTCTTACTATAGGTAATTAGCCAAAATTTTTGAAAACGCTTCCACATCATTCCTTGTGAAGGGTTTAGCAAAAAGTACACCAAGATTATTTTGTTAATGTGAAAAAAAGTTGACATTCTGGTGCTTGAGGCAATCAAGGATATTTCGAGTGCATATAATAACCACACTAAGAAAGGCAAATATAGGTGGTGCATAATACCGAGGCAAACTCATCCTAGCCACACCAATATAGGCAAGCTTAGGTTCTTGGAATTCTCCCGCAAGGGTTAACACAACATATTAAAAGCAAAATAAACATTAGGATAATGTTATGTGTGGAATCTGATTGTGTTGATTAATCGGTTGTTCTGTTATCTTGGACCTCAAAGCTTTGTGGTGTACATTGGGGTTGCAGGGGGTTTACTCCCTACTTGGGTTCGAATTTATTTTTCTTCTTTCGTATAACTCCCTGGCACTCGAGCTCCTCGGCGTTGTGTTCTCGAGCGCTCCAGCGCTAAACGACAGAGAGCAGAGTGCCACATAGGCCTAAATATGGCGCCGCAATGATTGAAGACAGAGGCTTGACCGCCGCAACATTGAAGACAGAGGCTTGAGCGTCGCAGCACTTCAAACCGGCGCTGCAGCGCTGCGAGACAGACTAGACGGTTTTCTTTCTCGTTTTCTGAAGGGTTGCATCCCTTGGAGTTTCTTTACTTGGCTTTCTCTTATATTTTCAGTTAGGGCAAGAGTGAGAACGGTGCATGTGAGAAGAGAAACAAGGAGAGAGTGAGAGAGAAGAGAGATCTGTACTTATTTCTCCCAATTTTCATAGTGCATTTCTTGATGTGGTGTGGCTTCGTAGTTTTTTTCCTTATTTTGGGTTTTTCCACATTAAATCCTGGTGCCCTTTACTTTTTTCGCTGATTTTACTTTCTTTCTTGTTTCGTCATTGTGGTGTTTACTCCTCCTTAATCTCCATCATCCCCCAACAGATAATTCTTCTGTCGTGCTAAGAAAAACATGCATAAGTCTTCAACCAATTCATGCTAAGTAGGATGGGCATACATATTCTACTGAGTCAAGAAAGACACGCATAGTTCTTCATGAAATTTTTGTATAATGATTACATAATCATATAAAATAACAAGTGCTACCTCATATCATGCCAAAAAAGACATGCATGATTGATACTTATTTGCCTCAACTCTAGAGAGAGAAAAAACAGATCCTGCATGACTTTGGTAAATAGTATTGAGACGAAGATGCAAAATAAAAACACTACCTCACTATGACTAGATTTATTATATGAGGTGTATACCACAATTTTTTCTTGCAGCACGTTGTAATACAACAACAACAACAACAACAAGCCTTTGTCCCACTACGTGGGGTCGGCAACATGAATCCTTTTTCTCCATTGTGTCCGGTTCAAAGTCAAATTCTCGTTTAAATCTAATAGAGAAAGGTCATTTCTAATATTTTCTAACCAAGTCTTTTTAGGTCTACCTCTACCTTTCTTAACATAAGTCAAATCTAATACCTCTACTTTCCTAACTGGGTCATCGGAAGGCCGCCGTTTTATGTGACCAAACCATCTAAGGCAACTCTCTCTAATCTTATCGTCCACTGGAGCTACTCCAACCTTTTCACGTATATGCTCATTTCGTATCCTGTCTCTAAGAGTAAATCCACTCATCCACCTAAGCATCCTCATCTCCGCAACACATAACTTAGTATTGTGCTTCTCTTTTAATGGCCAACATTCTGCACCATAAAGCATTGCAGGTCTCACCACCATCTTATAGAATTTTCCCTTAAGTTTAAGGGGGACTTTTCTATCACACAACAAGCCCGATGCATTCCTCCACTTCAACCATCCAACTTGAATTCTACTGATAACATCCCCATCTATTTCACCATCACTCTGAACAATAGATCCAAGATATCTAAAACGTGTACTCTTATTAATGACTCGATCGCCCAAAGTCACAATCCCCTCACTAGGTCTATTACTGCTAAAATTACACTCCATATATTCAGTTTTAGATCTACTCAAGTGAAAACCTTTGGACTCTAAGGTTGATCTCCAGACTTCAAGTTTACCTTCAACTCCCTCTTTAGTCTTGTCAACAAGAAGAATATCATCAGCAAAAAGCATACACCAGGGTACATCCTCTTGTAAATGTCTAGTGAGAACATCCATGACTAACGCGAAAAGATATGGGCTTAAAGCTGATCCTTGATGTAATCCAACCGAAATAGGGAAATACTTGGTCAAACCACCTTGTGTTTGAACACAAGTAGTAGCTCCTTCATACATATCTTTAATGATTTGAATATAAGCATTATTAACTCCTTTCTTTTCAAGAACTCTCCATAGCACTTCTCTTGGAACTTTATCATATGCTTTCTCTAAATCAATAAATATCATATGTAGATCCTCCTTATTCTCCCTATATTTCTCCATCAAACCTCTCAATAAATGTATGGCTTCCATAGTAGACCTACCAGGCATGAATCCAAATTGATTTTGAGAAACATTAGTATCACGCCGCAGCCTACGCTCCATAACTCGCTCCCATAGTTTTAAAGTGTGACACATTAACTTAATTCCTCTATAATTCGCACAATCTTGTGCATCACCTTTATTCTTATAAATAGGAATCAATACACTCATTCTCCACGCATCTGGCATCTTTTTAGTCTTCAAAATATTATTAAAAAGTTTAGTTAGCCAAGAAATTCCTTCATCTCCTAAGCATTTCCACATCTCTATTGGGATATCATCAGGTCCAACAGCTTTTCCACACTTCATTTTCTTTAAAGCCTCTCTAACTTCGGTTTTACTAATACGCCGATAAAAACAGAAATCTTTATTATCATTTAGGATGCTAAGGTCACTAAAGTCAATTGTATTCCTACAATCTTCATTAAAAAGTTTATCAAAATATCTCATCCACCTTTGTTGAATATCATCTTCTAAGAAAAGTACTTTTTGATCTTCATCCTTAATACACTTCACTTGAATTAAATCCTTACTACTCCTATCTCTTTGTTTGGCTAGCTTATACATATATCTTTCTCCCTCCTTAGTATCTAATCTATTATATAAATCATTAAAAGCTAAGATCTTTGCATCACATATTGTTTTCTTAGAATCCTTACATGCCTCTTTATATCTTTCCCAATTATCAGAATTTTTACATCTAAACCAATTTGCATCACGTTGTAATGTAAAAGATATTTTAAATTTTGAAAAGTAGAGATTCAATTATCCCACCAATTACAATAGATGAATTTTAGTCTTAATAGTGATGTAGGATTAGTCACTTTATTGTCACTTAGTGGTTTGCAGTGGCAGTCATGGCCCTATCTGCTACTAGCTTTTTAGTTTGAAATTCTGGCCCCCTCACTGCGATGATTGATTTGTTCATAAATTGGTTTTGGAAGCTTCTTGGATTTTATTTTGGAGGTCGTTTATTGTGCTTTTGAATACATGAAGAGAGTTTTCGCATGTTCAATGACTTCTCAGTCCACAATCACTTTCTAGGGCATCATCATTGACCCCCTTTGAAAGCTACTGTCAAATTCAACTAGCCCGAACCTAAGCTCACTCCCATGTTGCGTTCTGGAACTGAACTTATGCCAAAAATTATCAATCATCCTCCCCCCTGAGCGTTATCTCAAGTTGATGATATAAATTAGGCTAGCTTGTTTAGTAGTACCATTCATGCTGATAATGTAAGTTAATGCCAATGATAATGTGCTGTCATGTAAATTGTTGCTTCCTGGATTTATGCACTGCTATTTTGTTGTCTAGTTTAACAAACTATTAGGCGAATGTTTAGACTAAGCAACATGAGTTTAACTATGCAAGAATTCAACTATATTCTTAAACTGGTAACAATATAATCTTCATCTTACTTTGTAAATTTGTGCGTTATGACTATATAATATCTGCAAATATGATATTTTCCTCGCCTTTGAAGAAATACAAAAAATGCACAAAATGTAACTTTTGAAAGTAGAATATATGTACTTTTTATAATAATACTATATTATTGAAAAAAACCTTTTATCTCTTATTTTGATATGTTAAGGATGAATTTTAATTAATATAAATTTAATAATTTAATTTTTAATTAAATAATATCAAATAATAAATTATTTGATATAAAGAAGTGAGATATAATTTTTAAATAATTTTAATGACTTAATATTCAAACTCTTGAATTTAATATATTTTAACTGTATTTAATATTAATATTTTTTAAATGAGCTGGCTCATGAGGTAACAAGTTGAAGTAGACTCGGCTGAAGCTTGAATCATTTGCTCATTGAGCTCAATTCATAAGCCTTTTTTTGAGCAGGGCCAAAGCCGGTTTGACTCAATTAAATCTCATAGTAGTCCACTATGCATAAGATGACTCGTTTGAGTTCAACTTTATGCACTAATTATGACTTGTCATGCTAGCAAGTTTTTGAAGATCAGTTGCTGAATCTTCTAGTCGTGTTTTTTTCCCTCCCTTGAATTTCTATTTTCTCACTTATTATGAGTTATTAAAATATTTAAACATCATGGAAGATAGTTTATCCTGAATTTCAGATGGCCAAGAACTTTGTCAATGGCAAGAGCACTATGTGAACTTCAGCTGCCGCTAAAACAATGCTGTAATTCTGAAGCTTTTCATCCAAAGACACCACAATCAAAGGAGACAAAAAGAAAGATCACAAAGAGAAAGAAAGTAACAATAAAGTTAGAAACTATGTTCATTGATGGAGCAGAGCTTGTGGAAACTGCTGGCTTAATGATCAATCATGTCACCCAACCCTCAGATTCGCAAGCTTGTCACATGATCGACTCAACTGCCCTGTCAAACCAGGATTCCTGGAATAGTTCTAGCCCTTCTCAATCCTTCAATGCTGGTCTTAAAATTTCAGACGGTGTCTCTTGCCCTTATGAAGCAACTGGTGATTTCCCAACTCCTGAAGAACTGGCGACTCTCGATGCTGCATTCCTAGCCAACCGCTGTAAACTTGGATATCGAGCAAAACGTATTGTGTCACTTGCCAAAAGTATTGTCAATGGCAATTTGCAGCCAAGGAAGCTTGAGGAACTATGTGAAGGATTCTCACTGTCAAGTTATGACTCAATCGACCAGCAATTATCTGCTCTTAGTGGATTTGGACCTTTTACCCGTGCCAATGTACTCATGTGTATGGGCTTTTACCATAGAGTTCCAGCTGACACAGAGACAGTTCGGCATATAAGACAGGTTTTCTTGTTCTAATTTTGTCTATGATTAGAAAATTTTTAATTACAGCTGTCTCATAAAACATATATATAGTTCCATGGCAGAAATTGTGATATTTACTCTGCTCAGAAGGCTATAGAAGCTATCTACGGGAACTATGCTCCATTCCAGTTCTTGGCATACTGGTATTCTATTTTAACCAAAAGCTGTCATATTTTTCCCAATGGGGTTATCACTGTCTTATGATCTGTTTACATTAGGATTGAGCTTTGGGAATATTATGAACAGAGGTTTGGAACTTGGAGCAAGTTGCCAGCCTCCTTTTATCCGTTAGTCACTGCAAGTAATATGAAGAGCAAGATTTCTAAAAGATTGAGAGTGAAGAAGCTTGAGCTAGAAGAGCAATGAGAGCACATCATCTTTATCTGGTGAGTAATTGCCATTTCATGAGTTTTTTGGGTGATATTTTTCTTGTAATGAAAATACAACTGTTAGTCAGATTTTGTAGGAAATACATATTCTTTGTACTGGTATGTTAAAGTTGTGTTAAGTACTCTCAAATGAACTCAAAGGAAAAATACATTTTGTATTGTGTTAAGCGGACTTCCTATTAATTGTTAAAGACTCTAAACCACTATTTCTTAATATCTCGTTGCTTGGTTGATAACGCCTGATCAGAAGGAAGAGAAAACCAACACAATATATATATATATTTAGATGTCTCCAATCTCAAATGGAACATGCTTGCAACTTTTTGGACTGCATCGCATTAGATTCATTTACGTTTGAATGTTTGATACTGAAAGCATGAGAGCTTTGCTTAAAAGTACTAAATGTTGTATCATTTTGAAATGATAGCAAAGCTATTGACCATAGAAATCACTTTAATGATCTTCTTATAAGCATTCAGGCCAACACCTATAACATATCAACAATATCGATACAACTACGAGTTATAAACCCATTTTGCTATATGTTTTCAGAAGAATGTGATGTAGGGAGATCAATGAAGAAGCAGGATCAAAAAGAGCTAAACAGCTTTAAGAGAGAGCAAAACAGTAAAATTATTGTATTCCAAAAATATTCATTCATATTATATCTATCTCCTACAGCTTGTATTTATAAGAGCAAAAGAAAGTCCTAAAAAATTTTAGAAAAGATGTACAAGAAGTGATCTACCACTCCTAAGGCTTGACTTAACTAATATGCTCCGCATCATTCTTCCGTTGTCTGAAGAAATCGCATGCTGGAGGCAGACGACAGGTTTCGGTGGGGCGAGGCTCAGTTGTGCAATTGCAGAGGAGCTCGATGCTTGCTAGCTGATGTTGATCGGGAGCAGAGGAGCTTGTAGATTGCGAGTAGGTTGTGTCACGACCCGGCCCGGCTAGCCCGAATTAACGGGGCGGGAACAGAAGGTCGTACGGAGGAACATCAAAACATTAAACTTTCAGAACATACACTTACACTTCACAAATAACATGAATATAAATTTCATCCAACATATGAATATGAAAGAGCCGCTAAAAACTTCCAATCATAAAAATTGTTTAAACTTTTCCAATAATATCCAAAACAAGAAAACATTAACATAACCTTAAACTTAAACTTAAACAACTTTTGAGTTCACATCAATAACCACGAAGTTCATCACTCAAACCTTAAACTTAGCACAGACTCAACATAAATAACCATATAAAAACTTTTCTTCCTGAGTCCCTCTACGACGGTTGGTGTACTGTCGTCTCGTTGCCATCACTTCCTAGATGGTTCTCCTGAAAAGATTCCCACAAATATGGGTGAGCTTGCACGCTCAACAGGTAATTCATACAATTCATAAGAATTTGCATAAAACCAAGATAAAACATTCTTTTATAATAAAAATTCTAAACAATGATAAATCTTGCATCAATTTCATAACATTACCATAGTAAACTTTTTCATAAAAACTTTTCATATCATTTCCTCAATCATAAACTTTCATTTAACTTTTCCTCAAACATCAATGTCATTAATGCAAAGAAAAATATATATAAATGATATTATGCATAATGAATATTCTATCACCCGTCTCGGAGGTACCCATAATTTCTGTACTGATCAGGTACACATTTTCATATCATTTGGTCATTCCTTTACCATTGACTCTTTCGAGTCCCTTTACCAATTGGCTCTTTCAAGCCCCTTTACCATTTGGCTCTTTCAAGCCCCTTTACCATTTGGGCACTCCGCATCAACATGCACATTCTTAAATCATAATTTATAATTTATGTTCAGTCAATTATGTATGCATAATGAAACCATCATAAATCATTTCATTGACTTAAAACATGAAAACTCCGAATTAAAACATAGCATGAAAATTTATTAACATCTTGAAACAATCTTTTGCAAAACTAACTTCAAACCACATAAACTTTAAAACTTTAAACATTTACATTTGCAGTTGAATAAAATGAAAGCAAAGCAATACATGAAAGTCTTATGATCGATATGAATACCTACCTTATGGTTTCCAAGTGAACTTCTACAACGTCACTCAGTCCCTTGACGCCCTTTTAGTGATTCACACCTAACATGACACAAATCCAAAATAAACTTTACTTTTCTAAATTGGGTAGACATTCTAATTAGTTAATTAAATTATTTATAATTTAATTAATATTTTCGGATTTATTAAAATCTAATATTTTTGAAAACCCTAAATCTTCAATTTCCTCAAATTGGTATTCCAAACTTACCCCTACACATATATTAATAATTACTTTGCTTATTTTCGAATTTATTTAAATAGAAAATTATAAAAATTGAAGTTTCTTACAAAACTTCAAAATTTTGCATTAGGAACCTTCCTAAGACCCTTAGAAATCATTTTTGTGAAAGCACTTTAAGAAAATTTGATTTTTGGGAAAAACCCTAAATTTTCAAAACTCATTAAAATTTGGTGAAATTCATTTTCTACCGTTAAAATACTTCCCTAAACTTCCTCTATTGATTTCGTAAAGAAATCTCAAGTTTTCATCAAACCCTAGATTTTTTCTTTCCAAATAACTTGAGAAAGAGAGGAGGGAATGAAATTCTATGACATACATTCTTCTTCCCTTGATCTCCTCTTTGATTTCCCCTAAATTTTTCGCCGGAAAAACGTCGTCGGAGCCGCCGTCGAGATCCCCCCGTCGCCTCTCCCTTCCGCCTCCTCCCTTGCGTGAGTTCGGTTCGGCCGATAGAATGAGGAGGGGGTTTCGGTTTTACTCATTTAGAGAGAAAGGGAATCCAAATGACTACTAAGCCCTCACTTAAAACACATTCGCATTAATACTTATGAGGGGTAAAATATGCATTTAGAAACTTCCAAGATTTTTAATTTCAAATTTAAGCGAAATTCAATGCAAGTTATTTATATCAAAACGATCAGAATTTTGCGTAGGATTTTATAAAATTATTTTCATTGCATTCCGTTAACTTTGATTTTTCACTTAAATTTCGTTGCGATGCGTGCGAAGCCTACGATCGTCGAATTTTCGGGTTTTACAATTCTCCCCTCCTAATAAAAATTTCGTCCTCGAAATTAAAAGCAAAACATAAAAGGTTAAAACCATACCTTAGCTAAATAAATGAGGGTGATTCTCCCTCATTTCTGACTCCTTCTCCCAGGTGGCATCCTTTTCTGAACTGTGCTTCCACAGCACCTTAACATAAGGGATTGCTCTGCTCCTCAACTGCCTAACAGTATAATCAATAATTCTCTCAGGTTCTTCCACAAATGTCAAAACTGGCTCAATATCAACTAATTCAGTACTAATCCTCTGAACCTCATCTGAAATGTACTTCCTTAAAGCAGAGATGTGGAATACATTATGTACTCCACTCATGTGTGCTGGTAGGATCAACCTGTAGGCCACCTTCCCAATCCGTTCTGAAATCTCAAAAGGTCCTACATACCTTGGACTCAGCTTTCCCACTTTGCCAAATCTCTTCACTCCCTTCATTGGGCTGACTTTAAGGAATACAAACTCTCCAACATCAAACTCAACTGGTCGGTGTTTGGCATCATAATATTTCTTCTGTCTATCCTGTACTGCTATCAATCTGTCACGTATCAACCTGATCTTTTCTGTAGCATCATCAACCAGATCTGCACCAATAATCTTCCTTTCTCCCGTCTCAGCCCAGTTTAAAGGTGTCCTACACCTTCTTCCATATAATGCCTCATAAGGAGCCATCCCAATACTTGCTTGGAAACTGTTGTTGTAGGCAAATTCAATCAAAGGTACATATGTCTCCCATTTACTACCAAAGTCCAAAACACATAGCCTGAGCAAATCTTCTAAGGTCTGGATGGTTCTTTCTGACTGTCCATCTGTCTGAGGGTGAAAAGTTGTACTAAAAATGAGTCTGGTACCCATAGCTTCCTGAACCTTCTTCCATAATCTGGAAGTGAACCTTCCATCCCGATTTGACACTATAGATTTAGGTACCCCATGTAATCTGACAATCTCACTGACATACTGGCTTGCCAACTTTTCAACTGGATCAGACTGTTTGATAGGTAAAAAGTGTGCCGACTTAGTTAACCTATCAATTATCACCCATAAAGCATCACATCCTCTTCTGGATCTAGGTAAACCAACCACAAAGTCCATAGCAATATATTCCCATTTCCACTCAGGTATAGGCAAGGGCTGTAGGAATCCTCCTGGCTTCTGATGTTCAACCTTCACCATCTGACATGAAGTACATTTTGATACTATGTCTGCCATATTTCTCTTCATTCCTGACCACCAAAACACCTCCTTTAAATCCTGATACATTTTGTTACTACCTGGATGAATGGTGTAACTGGAATAATGAGCTTCCTGAAGGACCTCTTTCCTTAAATCACCAACATCTGTAATACATAATCTACCTTTGTAACGAAGCAGTCCTTCACCATCAAGCTCAAAATCTTCACTATGCCCCACACTAACCATATCCAGTATTTTCTTAAAATCTGTATCAAGTGGCAAAGCTTCTCGTACTCTTTCTGTAAATGTTGATTGGATAATAGTTTGATTCAACCTTACAATTTCTGCATCATTGGGTTGAACCACTGAAATCTCCAATTTCTCCAATTCTCTTATCAATTCCCGCTGCTGAGTAATCATCCAGTTTGCACTACCTGAATTTTTCCTGCTCAAAGCATCTGCAACTACATTTGCTTTGCCCGGATGATACTGAATGTCCAACTCATAATCTTCAATGAGTTCTAGCCATCTCCTCTGTCTCAAATTCAGTTCTTTTTGTGTGATGATATGCTTCAAACTCTGGTGATCAGTAAAGACTTCACACCTAACCCCGTATAGGTAATGCCTCCAGATCTTTAAGGCAAAAACTACAGCAGCTAACTCCAAATCATGGGTCGGGTAATTTCTCTCATGATTCTTCAATTGCCTAGAAGCATAGGCAATGACTCTCCCATTCTGCATCAGTACACAAGCCAACCCTTTATGTGAAGCATCGCTGTAAAGCTGAAATCCATCTGACCCTGAGGGAATAGTCAGTACAGGAGCAGTCATCAAACACTGCTTTAATCTCTGAAAAGCTTCCTCACACTGGGCTGTCCAATCAAATTTCACTGCTTTCTGAGTCAATCTGGATAGTGGCATAGCTATCTGTGAAAATCCCTCAACAAACCTTCTGTAGTAGCCTGCCAATCCCAAAAAGCTTCTAACCTCAGTAACTGTAGCTGGTTTTGGCCAATCTGCTATTGCTTGCACCTTATGCTGATCCACAGCTATCTTCCCATCAGTAATCACATGCCCCAAAAATTTCACACTCCTTAGCCAAAACTCACATTTGGATAGTTTGGCATACAGTTCATTCCCCTTCAAGGTTTGCAACACTACCCTTAAATGATTTGCATGCATCTTTTCATCTGGGGAGTAAACAAGTATATCATCTATGAACACAATTACGAATAGATCTAAGAATGGCTTGAAGATTCTATTCATAAGGTCCATAAACACTGCAGGGACATTTGTCAAACCAAATGGCATCACTGTAAACTCATAATGCTCGTATCTGATACTGAAAGCAGTCTTTGCTATATCTTCCTCTCTCATCCTGAGCTGATGATATCCTGACCTCAAATCAATTTTTGAAAATACTGAAGCACCTTCCAACTGATCAAATAAGTCATCTATTCTTGGGAGAGGGTACTTATTCTTTACTGTCAATTTGTTCAACTCTCTGTAGTCTATACAGAGCCTTAGGCTTCCATCTTTCTTTTTCACAAACAGTACAGGAGCACCCCAAGGGGAGGTACTGGGCTTGATGAGACCCTTCTCAAGCAGCTCTTGCAGTTGCTCCTTCAACTCCTTAAGCACCTTAATTGCCATTCTATAAGGAGTTTTAGCAACAGGTTCAGCTCCTGCCACTAGCTCAATAGAGAAATCTATTTCTCTATTTGGAGGTAATCCAGGTAAATCATCTGAAAATACTTCTGGGAATTCTTGAACAACAGGGATATCTTTCAACTCTCTTTCAGCCTTCTTCTCCTCTTTAACATAAGCCAGAAAATCTTCATATCCTTTCTTTAACATCTGAAAAGCCTTCAAAGATGATACGATCACAGCAGTTACCCCCTTATCCCCTTGAAATTTGAATTTCTCCTCTCCTGGCATACAAAACTTAACCTCCTTTTTGTTACAATCTATAATCACGAAGTGGCAAAATAACCAATCCATGCCTAAGATTGCATCAAATTCAGTTAAAGGTAATACAATCAGATCCGCCTCTAAATTCTTATCACAAATTCTCAAATTCACTTGACATCTCTGCTTAGCTTCCATATGATTTCTGTTAGGCATTAAAACTGACAATGATTTAACTATAATTGATGGAAATAAATTGACTGATCTAATAAACTTCTCGGAAATGAAAGAATGAGATGCACCAGTGTCAAATAAAACTCTAACGGGTTTGTCACATATGAGAATTATCCATAATCATAAACAAGTCACAATATTCATAAGACATAAAGTATTGTTCATTCATATTCATTTAGAGTTCATTTATATTCATTTATATCATAAAATTATTCATTATAATAAATTAAATTACGCACCTGTAACCACATCAGGAGATCCCTTAGCTTCCTGTTGGGATAATCCATAGACTCTGGGTTGAACATTCTGACGAGTCTGACCTTGAGAAGGCACAGAAGCTGTAGACTCTACAGCTCTTGGTCTACCAGCTGTCCTCTGAAAATTATTGCCTGGCCTAACCTCTGAAGCAGATCTCTGTCCCAAAAGAGGGCAGGACTTCGCCATATGTCCAGGCTGATGGCACCAAAAGCAAGTATTAGTGCCTGAGAGGCACTCTCCATTGTGTATTCTCCCACACTTGCTGTATAAGGTAGTAGTTGAGGCACTGCTGTCAGAGTTGTTGGACCTGGACTTCTTCCAAGTAGAAGTCCCTAACTGAGAAGACTGAGTAACCTGGGTATGCTTTGACTTGCCCTCTATTTTTCTTTTCTGAAAGTCTCTTCTCTTCTGAATATCTTGCAGATCTGATTCAACTCTCCTGGCCCTTTCCACCAAAGTAGGGTAATTTTCAATTCCAAGCGGAATCAAAGACTATCTAAGATAGTCCTTCAGTCCATGTACGAAGCGATATCACTTCTCTTCAGCATCAGGTATTAGATGAGGGGCATACCTGGACAATTTAATAAACTCCTCCTCATACTGAGAAACAGATCGATAGCCCTGAACCAATCTGCTGAACTTCTCTTGCATCTGCCTCCAGGCTGACATAGGCACATACCAGCCTCTGAACACTTTCACAAATTCCTCCCAAGTAATCTGACTGCTTGGTCTCCTCCACCACCTTTCAGCCTCACCATCAAAAGCATAGGAAGCCAGTGTCACCCTCCTATCCTCTGAACAAGACATGCCATTCAGTATCTTCTCGATCCTTATTAATCAGTCCTCAGCCTCTATAGGTCTGCCAGTGGAAAATAACGGAGGCTTCATGTCTTGAAATAATTTCAAGGTCTTGCCCATAGTTTGACTTCCACTTCCGCTGCCACTATTCTGAGTCTGGGAAGTCTTTATCATTTGAGTCATTGCTTCTATCATCTTAGCGAATGACTCCGTAGTTGTAGTATCAGTACCTCTTGGAGGTTCAGCTACAACTGGTGGTTCTCTCTCTTCCTCCACATCAATGCCATCAGTGGCATTCTGCTCAGGATTCATATTCCTGAGATAAAACACAATAATCATAAGGCAAAAAAAATTTAAATAATTCACACTCCTTACACAATCTACGACTCATACAATCATCCTATAAGCTCTTTCAGTGATCAGTATTAAACCTTTGGCTCTGATACCACTCTTGTCATGACCCGGCCTGGCTAGCCCGAATTAACGGGGCGGGAACAGAAGGTCGTACGGAGGAACATCAAAACATTAAACTTTCAGAACATACACTTACACTTCACAAATAACATGAATATAAATTTCATCCAACATATGAATATGAAAGAGCCGCTAAAAACTTCCAATCATAAAAATTGTTTAAACTTTTCCAACAATATCTAAAACAAGAAAACATTAACATAACCTTAAACTTAAACTTAAACAACTTTTGAGTTCACATCAATAACCAAGAAGTTCATCACTCAAACCTTAAACTTAGCACAGACTCAACATAAATAATCATATAAAAACCTTTCTTCCTGAGTCCCTCTACGACGGTAGGTGTACTGTCGTCTCGTTGCCATCACTTCCTAGATGGTTCTCCTGAAAAGATTCTCACAAATAGGGGTGAGCTTGCACGCTCAGCAGGTAATTCATACAATTCATAAGAATTTGCATAAAACCAAGATAAAACATTCTTTTATAATAAAAATTCTGAACAACGATAAATCTTGCATCAATTTCATAACATTACCATAGTAAACTTTTTCATAAAAATTTTTCATATCATTTCCTTAATCATAAACTTTCATTTAACTTTTCCTCAAACATCAATGTCATTAATGCAAAGAAAAACATATATAAATAATATTATGCATAATGAATATTCTATCACCCGTCTCGGATGTACCCATAATTTCTGTACTGATTAGGTACACATTTTCATATTATTTGGCCATTCCTTTACCATTGACTCTTTCGAGTCCCTTTACCAATTGGCTCTTTCAAGCCCCTTTACCATTTGGCTCTTTCAAGCCCCTTTACCATTTGGGCACTCCGCATCAACATGCACATTCTTAAATCATAATTTATAATTTATGTTCAGTCAATTATGTATGCATAATGAAACCATCATAAATCATTTCATTGACTTAAAACATGAAAACTCCGAATTAAAACATAGCATGAAAATTTACTAACATCTTGAAACAATCTTTTGCAAAACTAACTTCAAACCACATAAACTTTAAAACTTTAAACATTTACATTTGCAGTTGAATAAAATGAAAGCAAAGCAATACATGAAAGTCTTATGATCGATATGAATACCTACCTTATGGTTTCCAAGTGAACTTCTACAACGTCACTCAGTCCCTTGACGCCCTTTTAGTGATCCACATCTAATATGACACAAATCCAAAATAAACTTTACTTTTCTAAATTGGGTAGACATTCTAATTAGTTAATTAAATTATTTATAATTTAATTAACATTTTCGGATTTATTAAAATCCAATATTTTTGAAAACCCTAAATCTTCAATTTCCTCAAATTGGTATTCCAAACTTATCCCTACACATATATTAATAATTACTTTGCTTATTTTCGAATTTATTTAAATAGAAAATTATAAAAATTGAAATTTCTTACAAAACTCCAAAATTTTGCATTAGGAACCTTCCTAAGACCCTTAGAAATCATTTTTGTGAAAGCACTTTAAGAAAATTTGATTTTTGGGAAAAACCCTAAATTTTCAAAACTCATTAAAATTTGGTGAAATTCATTTTCTACCGTTAAAATACTTCCATAAACTTCCCCTATTGATTTCGTAAAGAAATATCAAGTTTTCATCAAACCCTAGATTTTTCCTTTCCAAATAACTTGAGAAAGAGAGGAGGGAATGAAATTCTAAGACATACCTTCTTCTTCCCTTGATCTCCTCTTTGATTTCCCCTAAATTTTTCGCCGGGAAAACGTCGCCGGAGCCGCCGTCGAGATCCCCCCGTCGCCTCTCCCTTCCGCCTCCTCCCTTGCGTGAGTTCGGTTCGGCCGATAGAATGAGGAGGGGGTTTCGGTTTTACTCATTTAGAGAGAAAGGGAATCCAAATGACTACTAAGCCCTCACTTAAAACACATTCTCATTAATACTTATGAGGGGTAAAATATGCATTTATAAACTTTCAAGATTTTTAATTTCAAATTTAAGCGAAATTCGATACAAGTTATTTATATCAAAACGATCAGGATTTTGCGTAGGATTTTATAAAATTATTTTCGTTGCATTCCGTTAACTTTGATTTTTCACTTAAATTTCGTCGCGACGCATCGAGATGCGTGCGAAGCCTACGATCGTCGAATTTTCGGGTTTTACAGGTTGAACGCCAGGTGCGGGATCACGGGTCATGCGGATCTGGTCACGTGCTATGCTGGAGTGGAGGAGAGCCGTGTGGGTCAAATCGCGTTGGGGGTTCGGAGCCGGTCACACTCAAGAATGGAGGAGGTCGAAGATCTAGGGGTTGGAGATGTGGGAGTGGGTGGAACGAGGTCGGCCGAATTAGGCGAAGTCGTGGTCCTCTACTAAGCGGAGACGGAACAACAAACAGAGCATGCGTAAGCGGAAACGGACTGACGGTATGGTTGCCAATTGGTGGGGGGATTGCTTGTTGGTATGGTTGCCGGCTCATGCAGGCTTCGAACGTTGTTGACAGCCTATCTTCATCCATGGTCTTCCCAAATCTTCCAAATCCCGATCAATGTCAAGGGTTGAGATAGCTTCCTTCATCCTGGTCAAAAGCTCACGGCTATGATTTACGTCAAGGGCCGAAGTTGGCTCTAATACCAACTGATGTGGGGATATCATTGAGAAAACAGGAACAAACAAGAGCTAGACAGCTCTGAGAGATCAAAACGGTAAAAACTGTTGGAATTCCAAAATAATGTAAACTTTTTTTCATTTGAAGAATTCTCCACTATAAGATTCACACGTGGACAATTAAACTAGCAAATATATTTACATTTCAGTTCTACAAGCCAAGATTCCAGTCTTAAGTGAACACCATAATTTATAAATGTTTAGGTTCAACTTCTGCAACTTCGTTTCTTAAGCTGATGATTGCAATGCTCCATGCATTGAAATGAAGTTTGATAGTATGGCTGGTGTAAGCATATGCGAGACAAATTAAATTGCTTATATTATGTAAATGATTTTTTGTTGGAATAAACTGGCCCAAATTGTTGTCGGATGGAATGCTAAAATTTTATCCAGGCCATTGTAGGAGCTTGAACCTGTAATTTGAACAAATCAATGGGACACTGTAGAATTGCTCTTTATGTTTACAGTTGAGCTTGATCCTCTGCAAGAAACTCTGGAGATGAGGTTTCGTAGGTCCCTTTGAAAAGTCATTAACAACTGCAAAATCAGATGTAAGATCCCTTACATTGTGCAGCTAAGTGATTAGTTTCATAGAAAATAGAAACTAATTTCTCACAAATAATATAGTTCAGTTAACTGCACGAAATATTCCTTTGATCTCTGCTCTTCCTTACCTTAAGCTTGCTGCATCTTGAGAAACAAATGAGGTTACAGCAGAAACGAGAAGGAAGATGAAGAAGAAAATGCAGGAGGTGACAGTTTTTACGTGGTTCGGGAATATCCTGATATAGATATCTCACTGGAATAATAGAATACAGTGGAGAATTATTCAAACAAACAAACAAACAAACAAACAAAACAGAGAATTGTTAGCAATATTGACAGCAATGGGCGTCAATTCTCAAGGCCCCAATTAATACTATATACAAGTGACCTTAAATAGCTTTGCAACCAAACCCAAGTAGGGGTAAATCCCCGTACCCCACAACAAACACGATAAATTTTGAGGTCCGAGACAATAGAACAATCAGATTGATCAACACAATCAGATTCCACACATAATAACAGTCCTTAAATTTAGCCCTTTAAGGAAGAGAATTGAATTTGTTCATAATAATATCAATGTAAGATTTTTGTAAGAATTTGAGACATGTATTCTTTTGAGCTCATGGAAATTTCTCTCTGCTTCACCGACTTTATTACTTTTCTAATTAAATGACAATCAAAGTCATAATGTTTCGAATGATTATGCAAAACAGGATTGTTTATCGTTGCCAAAAGACTTCTGCTTAGAATACAGTAAAGATCTTTCCATTGGCAAGGTGAACAGTTGTAGAATTTGCCTTATCTCGTAGATGCAATCAACACTTGTTCTTGTTCTAACATATTTGATTTCTACCGATAAAATTATAGTATCTTGTAGCCAATCTTCTTTTTTTCTTCGTCACGTACCCAGTCAGCATCTTCATAATCTGTTAGTATACTGAGGGCTTTTCAGGTTTTGTTTGGGACAATATTCTTATTGTATTTTAAAGTAGATTTTTAATTATAAAACTTCT
Organism: Dendrobium chrysotoxum; assembly: GCA_019925795.1. Lineage (NCBI taxonomy): Eukaryota > Viridiplantae > Streptophyta > Magnoliopsida > Asparagales > Orchidaceae > Dendrobium > Dendrobium chrysotoxum. The sequence goes on from CM034297.1 coordinate 53,666,621, forward strand.
AATTCAAAAAATTTTTGTACTAAAAATTTACTTTAGAAAGCAATAAAAAAATTATCCTAAAAGAAACCTCATTCTTTACAATTGTCATTCCAAGACTTGTTTCCTTCACATATCTCATTATCTCTACATTGCTTACATATGGATGTTTAAGTAATGGTAAAATATGTAGAGTTTCTGCTATGTTTTGGAAGATACTAGGCTCCTTCATAGCATTATTGATAGGAAATACTTGAGTTCGCAAGCAACCCTAACAGTAAATTGGAAAAAAAAAACAACGAGAAAGAACACAATACGATAATGAAAACAACCCAAACAGTAGATTTTATTATATGAGATAAAACGAAGCAAACGGAAAGCAAAGATACAATTGATCCCCTATTCGAGAGGAGGATCGTCTCTCCCAAATCTCTTGACAAGAGTCTAGAGCCCAAACCCAAATAGACTACAAGAGAACAATAATCAAAAGCATGTCTAGCCCTATCCCTCTCATTCCCTTTAAATAGCCCTTTCCACCTCCTTACAAATCTCCTTACATATTTCCTAATATAAAATATTATTTAATTAATACAAAAGATATCAAATCAATTTAATTAATTAAATCTACCTTTCTTATTTGCTTGCCGCCTCTCTCCCTCTCTCCTCTTGTTGCAGCCCAAGTGGGTCCCACCCTAAGTAGGGCGGTTTGGGCAAGGCGGTTTGGGCCTTCTTTGATACTGCTGGCCCCATCTAGGCGGTTCAGAATGAACCGCCTTATCAGTTACCTTCAAAGAAAAAAAAAGCTAATTCTAATGTAAAATGATGTTGTAATAAAAAGAAACAAAGAAATTATATGAACAATAATAAGAAATCAATTTAGATAAGGAAGAAAAAATATAAATATAATTTTTTTATATAACTTTATATCCCTTGAATTTCAATATATTTCTACGTGTATTTATACTAGTATTTTTTAATTGAGTTGACTTACGAGCTAATGAATCGAGTCAAAATTAACTCAAAAAGTTTAACTCGTTAGCTCATTTCGCCTGACTGTGAGCCTAAACCCCAAATCCTGTATTTCTTTAACAAATTCAATGCATATTATTTCTGTAATTGATTAAAAACCTTATCCAAAAAAAGGTACTTCAACTGTCCCAATGCTTTAATCTTACACCTTTTATGCAACCAATGTTTTAAGTATCTCCGTTCATTAGAATTTCCAGATTCAGATGATATCATCAGAAATAGTTTTCTTGAAAGCTAGAAAGTCAAGTTCGAGAAACATGCTATAAACAATAAGCAGATTTATTAGGTTTTGTTTGGAATAGTTTTTGACCACTATTTTTTTTGTTGTTTTTAAGAAATTTTTATGTTAGAAAGCTGCTGTAAAAAGTAATAAAAAAACTGTCCGAAATGAAATATAATTATTTGGATCTAATAACAAATATTTAACTGTTTGTTCCACATAGATTTCTTCTTCATGGAATGTATTCCTGACTGGTCAATCAAAAGGCTGCAAGGTTGGATCTAAAGGGTGATGTGCTACACCCTTTATATCAATTTCTGTGAAATAATATAATGTGCACTGAAGCACTAATACTTCGGATTAGAGCAATAACAATTTTGATTATTAGGATAGAAGTCTCATCATAATCCAAACCTTTTTGATGAGTATTCTCCAGCAACAAGATCAGTCTGCTTTATATTTCATCTTATATATCCATTTTGTGCCAGTATTTTTTACCTTTGATTCTTTGGAAGAACTCCCAAACTTGTTGATGAACTTTCGTTGCTTCAACAGATAAGACTGCAGACGTTGTGTCATAGTATTTAAGCTTCGTTTGGAGCGACTTTTTTACTGTTTTTTTAAAGTAATTTTTTAGTATAAAAATTTTTAGTTCAAAAAAAATTTTATACTAAAAAATTGCTTTAGAAAGCAATAAGAAAACGGTCCCAAACGAAACCTTAGAAAGTTCTTTAATGTCACTATGCAGTGTAGCATTAATACTAACTAGTATTGAAACATTCACAACCTGTCCACTGCATAAGGTTAATACTAGGAATACATGCAGGTTGCTCACTTGCTCCAGGTCTCCTTTATTTATTTATTTCTTTTGTTCTTTTATACCCATCAGCCCCCCTTTTTTGTGTGCGAGTTTCCTCTAAGACTTAGGCTTAGTTTGGGACAGCTTTCTTTTTGCTTCTTAAAGCAGCTTTCTATTACAAAAATAAAATTTTTGTAATAAAAAATTATTTTAAAAAGCAGTAAGAAAGTCGTCCCAAACGAAGTCGTAGTTTGGCACAGCTTTCTTATTGCTTTCTAAAGCAACTTTCTAGTACAATTTTTTTTTTTAGTTTAATAAAATTTTGTACTAAAAAACTATTTTAGAAAGCAGTAAAAAAAATCGTTCCAAATGAAGCCTAAGCCACATCATTCTTTTGTAAAGTCTAGTAACATAATTCTTTATGAAGGTGGTCAGTCTCGAAGTGAAATTTTATGAACAATTTTAGGCATTTTCTCCCACTCCAACGCATAACATTCTATTCTTTGATTGAAAAATAAAAATAAGTGAAATTTGATATAAGAAAGACATCAAATAGATATCACTTTTCCTTCAAGAAATACATTCAATCTAAACCTTGGCAAAACATTCACAAATATCACATAAAATTATGAGTTTGATGATGATGCATAAATTTAAATGGTCTACTAATTTAAATAATTTTATTACACTAATCTCAAAATAAATTTAAGAAATTTCATGACTGTTCTGATATAATATATATATAAAATAATGATTAAGAACTCATTATTGAGTATCATATTTTCTTGAGCTATGTGAAATTAATGACTTATTCAATTTGTAATTTAGGCTTCGTTTGTGTCAGCTTTTGGCCATGTTGTTTAATTGCTTTCAAGAAATTTTTGTACTAAAAAGTTGTTTTAGAAAGCATTAAAAAAATTATCCCAAACGAAGCCCAAGTGTGTGACTCCATCTTCGATAGTTATGAGTCCACTTCCATTAGAAGAAAGCTATTCTTTAAATTTGGATAACTAGCCATATAATTAGTAGCTCTAATCACAAGCCTAAGTTGTTTTAGTTGGCTAAGAAATAGTTACATTTTGTATATTAATGAGGCATTACCTCTATTTAATTCACTTGTTGGATATAAGGTGAGTCAAAAGAAGGATATTCAGTTACTCACCTGAAGATAAATGTTCATATTTTTTGTTGCCTTATTGGGCATAGCAAAGTAGCATCTCCAAGAAAAAGTCTCTATCCCAATGCCACATAAATAATATTGTTAAAATGGCAAGTCAATCATCATTACAATTAAGAAACAAACAAGCATATCTAATTATACCCAAACCCTGATGTTTAAAGGGGTATATATCATAGCATTTAATATGAGCTAAGTCATGTCAATGTAATATTCATTGAATGTGAGCTAAGGCTTCGTTTGGGACAGCTTTCTTACTGCTTTAAGAAGCAGTAAAAAAGCCGTCCCAAACAAAGCCTAAATCATGTCGATGTAATATATTTAAAGATGTTTTGTTTTGTCATGAATTTTAGAGACATGTAATTTATCGCCAAAGGGTGGTTTATGTATAAGTGATTTATAACTTGAAGCTTTTATTTTATTTTTAAGCTAAAGATGTTTCATATATTTTTAATAAGAGTCGTGAAAATCTTATATATGAATATTGTCCGCATTGAGGTGGATCTTGCCATCTAAAGTATGCTAGGATATAATGATGCACACACTTCATTAAAGGTAAGATGACACATCATATCATCCTACCAAAGAAAAGAAAATGGCTTTTATAGATTTCAAGGGATATGGGAGTACGTTCTCTAAACCATCTAGAACTAGCTAAGGTAGGTCTAGGGACCAAAAGCACCTTAAATTTATGGAAGGGTAGAGAATGAGTATTAAAGCCCACATGATCAAGGGAGATCTTGTGGAGTAGGGTAGTTTGCATATGGATTTCAAGATCAAGTTGAAGTATGACTACTAGATCCTCTAATAATAGCCGATAAATGATTATGATCACAGACTACTAAACACTGTAGGACTTATTAATGAATGCTAGGGTCCAATTATGTATAAGCCCATTAAATCAAATGTGGCTTGGTGGGATAGTGCTAAGAGAAACTTGTCAAAGTCATTAGAGTTAATCATGCTTGAAAGATATGATAAACTAATGATAGTTCACCTAAGAGTATCAAAGTCAAGTTAGGTCATGAAGGCTACCTAGAATCAACAAAGGTTACATGAAGTTGTGACTAGATTAAAGAAGCCTAAAGACTGCATGTCATCACCCAATGTCAGTATGGATAGACTAAGAGAAAAATGGGTTTAATTATAGTCAATGAATTAAATCATTGTTAAACATCCTATGGTGAGTTAGGGACAACTCACATAAGATCATCAAAATCAAGATGAGCTTAACAAGGTCACCTATGATTACTTAAGATCATCTAAAATCATAACTATGCTAGAGAAGCCTAAAGGAATATATATCATCTCTTAGGGTCAACTAGGATAGACTAAGGTTACTTAAGCTCACTAAACTTGGCCAAGACTAGTTTTATTCAAACCTAAGACTTGATAGTTTTCTAAACTATCAAGGTACACCTAAGATAAGCCAATCACAAAAGATGCCAGACAAAAGTAAAAGGGATAGCATATGATTAACATATGGCTCACCTAAAATTAACTGATCTTATATAAGGAATTTATGTTTGATTTGGAGTGTTCTTGTCACAACCCGACTCATCGTAACATACAGACAGAATATGTCATATTGTGTTGAATCATGACAGGACAGAAATCTCAAGATCTAATAGGAGAGAATTTCAATAATTTCACATAATCTAGAGACTATAAAGCCACTAATACTTTAATTAAACAAATAAATACTCATCATAAAAAAAAAATTCATTCATATCAGAAATATTTACTATAAAAAGTCATGGCTGTCAAAATCTATCTAACATACATATACATACCATGACTTGGATCCTACAACCTTTATCTACCCAGCATGTTCCTTCCCCTTATCCTGACCTAAAATAGAGTTACACAATAGTAAAGAAATAGAATAATATGATTCTCTGTGCTAGCATATCAAATAATAGGGTCTTTATGACTCCCAACTACATAGCACCACAAATATTTAGAGGTTTTAGGTCTTTATAACTCCCAGTAGATAGCACACTAGAACTTGAATTCAGATTCACACATTTTAAAAATGTAAACACATAAAAATGCATACTCAAATATAGTGCATAATGTCAAACTTATCACAGGGTTTCACAAAGTGCCCTACTAACAGTCAAATAATCAGAAATTTGGTGAAATACTACGTAGAAAATTTAACATTTTTTCTTCAGAAATTTGTCAAATGATCACACATTATTCGCAGCTACATTTCAGAACTTTTATTATACTACTACACAATCTATAAGTGTCCTGATATTTTTTTCAAATAATTAAAATGATATATTTTTAAAATTACCTGGTGAGAATTCATAAATAAACTATCAAATTTTGTCGAATATTATTAACTACGACATACTAAATGTTATGCCATGAAGTTTTACCTAGTGAAAGATGTACCCAATTTTACATTAAAATATCAATTAAAATGTCAAAAAATCCAAATTATAAAAAATTGAGATAAGCAAAATGTAACATACTTTGATTCAGGCAACTTCTCAAACTGCACCGTTGGATGAAATCAGTCCGACGCTAACCGAAGCAAACTTTATTTCTCTAAAAATCCTCTCTCTTTCTCTATGGTCGAACACTTAAGGTGGAAATGGTTAGGGCATTTTTATTTTAAGTGAAATTTGGTGTTTATTAAATATTTGATGCCAATGTCGTGATGCTTAGAGACCCATCTCTGTAGCGCTCCCTTAAATCTCCAGCCAAACCATGAACATGATGCCACAATGCCTGAACCAATGTTGCAGCGCCTATAAACTAGACCTAGTGTTGTCGTAATAATAAAAAAAGCTCAAAATAAATTTGTTTGAAAATATGAAAAATTGATCCAATACCGATGCGACATTGGGCTAGCAAGCGCATTAGTGCCAGAAAGCACTACCGCGACACTGAGCTTTCTGAAATTTTGGAAATAAATTAGGCGCAATGGCACTGCGGCACATTGCTTTTTCACATGCAGCACTACCACGCTGTGGTTAATGGCGCTATGGTGCCAAGTACTAAAATGATTATATATATATATATATATATATCCTTGCCACCATCCTCTCTCACTCTTATTTTGTCAGGAAGGAAAAAAAGAGAAGAAGAAAAAGGGAGAGGGAGAGAAGATAAGAGAGAGGAAGCTCTCTGGAGTTTTTCCGTCCATTGTTTCTATTATTAAAGTTATTTTGCTTGTTTTAAGTAACTATATTCTTAGTCATATTTTTGATTATTTTAATTTTTAGGGATTTTATCTCTCCTGAATCTGTCAAAAATGTATTTTCTCTTTATTTATCGAGATTTCAATATGTAACTTTTTGTATAGGATATATATAATTCCTATAACTATAGGAATATCATCTATTACCGGCGGCAAATTTTTTTTTCCAGCAGTTCTAAACATTACCGGCGGTTTACCGTCGAAACTTAAACCGCAGGTATTAGGGGCGTAGGAAACGATTTCCGGCAGCCTTTTTCCGGCGGTTACACATTCCGGCGGCTTACCGGCGATTTTGGCGGCCGTTATTTTTCGGCGGTTATAGCGCCGGTAACCGCCGGTAATTCACCGGCGGCTTTCCGGCCGTGAATAACACCGGTATCACCGGCGGTTTTACCGGTGGCTCATTTATATTTCTGGTGCTATGTTAACCCGTATGGTATCGATGTTTCCGACGGTAAAACTGCCGGCGACCGCCGGTAGACCGCCAGTCCGTTCCGGCGGTTTAATCATTAAACCGGCGGTTTTAGTGATCCGTCTGGTGACGAATATTCAGGCGGCCAAATCAACGGCGTCCGGTGGTCTAACCGCCGGTTGTCGCCGGTAATCTCCGGCGGCTATTTTATATTTCTGGCGGTCGCCGAAATCCATCTAGTATCGAAGATTTCTGGCGGCCAGACCGCCGGAAAGCCGTCGGAAACCTGTAGCATTTGAAAAAAAAAATTGACAGCCCCTCCTCTATTTACTCAGATTTTCACAAACCTACACAACAAATATTTATCACAGTATATATTGGGCAACACGCCATTATAATCAATGCACAGATATGGGCAACACGCCACTATAAATAAAATAATTTCAACAATAAACAAAACATATAAAGTTTAAACCAAATGTTCATTAAAGCAAATATTTAAAGATGTCAACCTTCACAGAACAAGTTCATAAAACTCAATGTTTAAACCAAATGTTCATAAAAAAAAATAAAATAACTAATCATCCTCCGTCTCCTCGCTGCCTGGTGTTTCATGCGTCTGCTCTTGATCTTTCTTCTTTTGATTTTCATCTCTATAAGCTCGCAACTCTGCCTACATCTCATTTTGTACCTTTCTCATCTCTTCTATCTCTCTCGTCAAGGCTGCAACCCTCTGGCTAACAGTTTCTTCAACTCTAGTAGGATCATAAAATGCTGATGTGGATGAACTGCCCTCAATAGCATAGCCTTGCGAACCCAGGCCATATACCCTCCCTCTCTGCCTTCCTCCAACAATATTTGACCATGTATGATACTCCAAATACTAGGTCGATCATGAAGATGATCCCTCACTAGTAGACTGACGACTCTCCCAAGCTCGTACAAAATCATCATGTGAGAATAAATCTATAAAATAAATTGATATTAAAATGATATTTTTTATATTAAATTTATATTCCCGAACTCCAAAAATTATACTCACATGATCTTTTTTGGCCTTTTCATCAACCCACTGATGGTCAGCTTCATGTTGGTGAGTCCTCGTATGCAACTCCAGTGGGGTCGGCTCCCGGCCAAAAAACTCTTTCTGAAAATAGATGATAAAGGTAAAATGATATACATATTTTTATTAAACTAATTGAAAGCTTTTACCAGTCGTCGTCTATGTTCTGTGTGAGGAACAGATCCACCAGTATGAAGGGAACTTCCTAAACCCCCGCAATCAGATGCTCTGTTCTGCTTGTTTTGCTCTCTTATTTTTATGAACTCATGGGTCGCCCAAGCTCTACTCAGATCTGCCCATACGCCCTCTCCAATCCATGATGGATGCTGCCCAGACTTTCTAATGTCTGTGAACATGTCCCTAAGACGGGTTAATCCTCTTCTCTCAAAATTATTTCTGATCCTCGTGCTATGCTCAGGCAACCACTAAAATCTTTTTGTAAGAAAATTATAGACATAACAAATAATATTAATACAAATTAAATTAAATATTTTAATTCATGCCAAATAAATATACCTGAAATTCTCTAAACCACATATCCCTAATTTCCTTTGGGATCTTCTTCCATAATAAGTAAGGAGCATCATATTTGCTCTTTATGATGTCCCGAATCTTGTGAGTAGGTGGCCTTGAGGGATTGAAGCTGCAGGTTAATTTATTTTATCAATAACATATAATATATCAAATTATAATAAACTAAACAAAAAAAACTGAACTTACGTATCACCCTCAGGCTCAATGTATAGACGCTTATCTGCTACAGCTGTAGGATCCCTAGCACCAACTGCTGCTGGTGTAGATGGTCCACCGTGTTCTGGCTGCACCGGACATGGGTAATAATATGGCGGGGGGTAAGGAGGGTAAGGTATGGTGGATAGACCAGTTTGTGATGCTGGTGGGATGTAATATGGATAGAACGGAGCTGCATGTGCCTGATCTGGAGAGGGAAATCGAGGACTCATCGACACATGAGTGAAGTACCCAGGAAAGGGTGGTGGTACACTAACAACAGGTGGATCTAACTGGCCTTGACCCTGCTCACTAGGGGACTGCTGCTGACTCCTGGGTGGTGGTGGTGGTGGTGGTGATGGTATCACTGGTGGAACTGAACTCCGCCCCTCACTTTCATCAGGCTGTAGGTATGCTAGGTCCAACACTCAACTTTTTCTAGAAAACTTTGAGGTGTAGGATCTACGAGGAGGATCGTCACCTGAAGCCATCTGCATTAAAAGGAGAAATTAGTAAATCATCATAATAAGTAAAAAAATAGAATGTAGATAAAAAAATTATAACAAATAGAAAGAATTACAGAATACACAATGATAATTAACATACAAAATAGATTTGAAAAAACTACTCAGAATCTGAAATATTTTCACTGCTCTCCAGGGTATCTTCAATTTCATCGTCGTTCTCACTTGATGAGCTAGTTGAACTATTCACAATTTCTACCTGCATTTCAATATTATGGGATGTAGTTGGCATCTCCTCAATTTTAACAGACCTATAATTTGACATCTCATCCTCTTGATGTGCAGTTGCTACAACGTACTGTTGATCAATTATCCCCCGTGCTTTTATTTTAATGACAGCTAGCCAATCTTGTTTATCCCTAAGACCACTGGGATATTTGCTGAAATAAACTTGAACAGCTTGACTTGCTAACACAAATGGATCAAACTTCTCATATCTTCTACTATATTCGACATCTACTAAACCATACGTAGGATGAACCCTTGTGCCTCTATTCTGTACTTGATCATACCATTGACAGTTAAACAAACATATAAAGTTTCATCTTCGCCTGGATACTTCAGGTCAAGAACCTCATTCAGAATACCATATTAGTCACACTCATCTTCTTCATGAGTATTCCCTCTAACACATACTCCACAATTTTCAATTTTTTTTCCTTCACTCCATGACTTGGAATGAAATCTGAACCCATTCACTATATATATTTGCCAGGTCTTCACTTTTCGCATTGGACCCCATGCTAGTACTTGCAGACCTTTATCGAAACACTTGTTATCAGCATTATGTACCTTAAATTTTTTTTACATGTATTTAGTATTTAATAAGATATAATTCAAATAAAAATTTTAAAATTTAAGAGCTCACATAAGATTTAAACCAAGTTGGGAATTTATTTACAACAACTTGCTCAATATCCATAATATCTGTTAGAGGCAAATTGCTTACGAAATACCTGGTGATAAATCATCCAAATAATATTTTAGTATTTCAAATAAATATTACTCATTCTGCACATTATGGAAGAACTTACTCTAAGATTGGTTGGACTTCTTCACAGTTCAGTAGCACATATAAAGTCGTTGTTTTGATTTCTAAATCGTTGAGAAATCTTTCAATGCATTTGCCACTAGGCTTTCCATGAATTCTAAAGACTGATAGTGCACCCTGTGATTATTCTTGTACATCGAAGTCCATATTACGACCAATCTTTATTCTTGTACTCCTTACATGGGGCTCGAAGTAGTAAGAGTAGAAGTGAGTTATTTCTTGAGACAAATATGCTTCACATATCGATCCTTCTAATCGTGCTTTATTCTTAACATATTTTTTCAACTTGTTCAAATATCTATTAAACAATTAAAAATATCAAGTTAGTGAACTTATGTTTTCAACTTGTTCAAAAATATTTTAAATAACTAGATAAAAACATGTTTTACCTCTCGAAAAGATACATCCAACGATATTGTACAGGTCCACCAACTCTAGCTTCGTAAGATAGATGGACTGGAAGATGTTCCATAGAATCAAAAAATCCTAGGGAAAATATTTTTTCTAACTTGCATAAGATGATTGGTATGTTCTCCTCGTACCTCCTTAAAGCATCTTCACTTAATTTAGATGAATATAAGTCTTTGAAGAAAATATTAAGCTCAGTCAATGGATTTGATATGTAATCTGGTAACATACACACTATGATTGGAAGGAGAACCTCCATGATTATGTGACAATCATGATTTTTTAGTCCAAATAACCTCGCAGATTTTAGGTCAACATATCGGCTTAAGTTTGATCCATAGCCATCAGGCATTTTTAAACCTTTAAACCATTGACATATTGATCTTCTTTGCTCTAACGTGAAAGAGTAAGGTGCTTTGGGCTTCATAATTTTTCCGTCGGTGGTTGCTATTAACTCTAAATTTTTTTGCCGGCAGTACTCTTTAATGTCCATCCTAGCTTTGACATTATCCTTGCTCTTACCTTTGACATCCATAATTGTATTAAAAATGTTATCCATGAAATTCTTCTCAATGTGCATAACATTTAGATTATGTCTCATCAAATTTGTTCTCCAATATGATAATGTCCAGAAATTTTTTTTTAATCCAATTATGTTCAACACCATATCTCAGAAATTTAGACTCTGATAACATTGAAAAATCAATAATTGATGAAAAGTTAGAAAGTCTCTGTAGTACGTCATCACCATTTAATCTGGATAGAGGAGGTGACCTCTCAACTCTGTTTTTAACGAATTCATCCTTATTCCTCTTAAACGAATGATCAGCAGGTAGGAACATACGATGACAATTAAACCAAGTATTTTTTCCTCCATGTTTTAGTGTGAAAGCTTTATTATTCTCCATGCAGTAAGGGCAAGCTAATTTTCCTGCTGTGCTCCAACCAGACAACATACCATAAGCTGAAAAATCACCAATGGTCCAAAGTAATGCAGCTAGAAGAAGAAAATTATGTTTAGTTGAAATGTCATATGTGAGGACACCTTCTTCCCATAATAACTTGAGATCATCAATTAATGGTTACAAAAAAATATCAATTTTTGCTTTCGAATTTTGTGGTACAGGTATTATAAGTGTTAAGAACATGTACGGGGTAGTCATACACAACTCTGGTGGAAGGTTGTATGGTTTTAATATAACTGGCCAATAAGAGTACGGTGAAACTGCTTGACTATATGGGGTAAAACCATCAGCACATAATCCCAATCTTATGTTGCGTGGTTCAGCAGCAAATGAAGCATGTACTCGATCAAAATGTTTCCACGCTTCAGCATCTGATGGATGAGAAAGAACACCACTATTTTTTAATTTCTCCTTATGCCATCTTATATGACCTGCTAAACTCATTGATGCATAAAGCCGCTGAAGTCTTGGAATGATCGGTAAATAAAATAAATGGGAAAATGGAACATCTTTCTTTGACGACTTTATTTTCCCGAGTTTGGCTTAAACCGAGGTGCATTGCAGGTGCAACAATAAACTTCTGTTGCATCATCCTTGTAGTATAACATATATCCATTGATACAACAATCAATTTTTGTGGTAGTAAGACCCAATTTGGATACTAATTTCTTCGTTCGGTACAAATCTGAGGGAATTAAATTATTCGTTGGATTTGTTTCCTTGAGAAGACCAATGAAGTCATTGAAACAATCACGAGGAATATTATATTCAATTTTGATACTCAGCATCCTCACTGTAATCGATAATTCTGAATGAGTTTTGTAATCATCCCAAATTAATTTTTGAGCTGCATGTAGTAACTCAAAGAATTTTTGAGTTTCTGCATTTGGTGGCTCTTCCACATTAGCCCTTAAATTAGGACCTGCTACATCAAAAATAAGCTCTTTATATGGTCTAGTCATTTGATCTTCATCATATGTTTCAAAAGCTGTGGATGGACCGGCATGGAGTATCTCTGTGTGGCTCATACTCGCCATGTGAGGTCCAAATCCAGTAGTTTGGAACAAATCCCTTACAATATAAATCAACCTTCACATCATCGGGCTTGAGAAATGCTTGATTTTTGTGCTTCGGACATGGACATCTAAACATTCCATCGAACTTAAATGAAGGTAGTTGAGATGCAACTTGAATAAAAGTCTCAACTCCCTGTATAAATTCATCTGTCAATCCTCTTTGCCCCGGTAATAATCTGTTATACATCAAATATCTTTCTTCTTGGATAGTCATTTGGATGTTAAAGTAAAAGAAAATATTTCCCTGCATATAAAGTTGTGAAATCAATTATTAGAAGATATACAGCGTGAACAAGTGTACATTATTTAATTTTGAATGAGCTAAGAGAAGAGAACACTAGGACTAGTAGAACATAAGTCAATTCAAAACTAGTAAGCTGACATCCAAATAAATAAAATAAAATTAAAATAAAAAAAAACTACCCTCAGAACAACCGGCAAGCAGTTTCCTCACATGCAACGAAAAAAGTAGGTAATATTAAAAAAGTGCTTAGGGCTTGCATAAACCAAGGGTCCACCACAGCTACAAGGTCCAACGTCAACCAAAACTCCTCCGCAAATGTCACCAAATCATCCAACAAACACCTCCAAAAAACACAGCGAAGGGGAAAGGCAAGACTCAACTCCATATAACTTTCCAAAATAATGACCTAAAACAGCAGGTCAAGCCCTAAACCCTAAAGCTAGAGCCAAGCAACTCCCAAAAACATAACCCAAAACCAAGCAGCCAAGCCAAACCCGAGAAGCATCCAGCAGCCCAAAAACTCAAAGAACCCAAGTAGCTAGCACACCCAAAGTTTGCCATGCCCAAGCACTACCTACTCATGCTCATTGGATGTCTTCCATCATAGGGTAGCATAAAAAATTCAAAAGAAATAAATCTTTGCAATACTAACTTAATATTATGCTTCTCTTTTAATGGCAAAAATTCGGCACCATAAAGTATTACAGGTCTCACCAATATTTTATAGAAATTTTCCACAAAGTGTTGCAGGTCTCATTACATATATGCTCATTTCGTATTCAGTCTTTAAGAGTAAAGCCACTAATCCACTTGAGCATCCTAATCTCTTCGAACACAAGTAATAGCTCCTACATACATATCTCTGCAATACTTAACTTAATATTATGCACCAGTATGAATGACACAAATTCTGCACCATAAAGTATTGCAGGTCTTACCAACATTTAATAGAATTTTTTCGTATAGTTGGGAACTTATCAACAAGAAGAATATCATCAACAAAAAGCATACACCAGGGTACAATTACCTCATGCAAATTTCTAGTTAGAACATCCATGACTAAAGAAAAAAAGATATGGGCTTAAGACTGATCCTTAATGTAATCCAATTGAAATAGGAAAATACTTAGTCAAACAATCTTGTGTTCGAACACAAGTAATAGCTCCTACATACATATCCCTAATGACTTGAATAATATAAGCATCCAAGTGAGAACATCCATGAATAAAGGAATTGCAAATTTCACCTTGAACTCTCTCTCTAATCTTATTAACAAGAAGAATATCATGAGCAATAAGCAAACACCAAGGTACATCTCTCCTACATACATGTCCCTAATGACTTGAGTAATATAAGCATCCAAGTGAGAACATCCATGAATAAAGGAATTGCAAATTTCAACTTGAACTCCCTCTCTAATCTTATCAACAAGAAGAATATCATGAGCAATAAGCAAACACCAAGGTACATCTCTCCTACATACATATCCCTAATGACTTGAATAATATAAGCATCCAAGTGAGAACATCCATGAATAAAGGAATTGCAAATTTCAACTTAAACTCCCTCTCTAATCTTATAAACAAGAAGAAAATCATGAGTAATAACCAAACACCAAGGTACATCTCTCCTACATACATATCCCTAATGACTTGAATAATATAAGCATCCAAGTGAGAACATCCATGAATAAAGCAATTGCAAATTTCAACTTGAACTCCCTATCTAATCTTATCAACAATAAGAATATCATGAGCAATAAGCAAACACCAAGGTACATCCTCTTCAAAATGTCTAGTGAGAACATCCATGAATAAAGCAATTGCAAATTTAAGAAAAAATAAAACCAAATCGAAGGGAGCTCGTTAGCGTCGAGAACTCGTCGGCGGCCGGAAGGCGCTCGTCGGCCAAACAATGTGCGAGATCCTCGACCGTAGGGAGCTCTTCGGCGATGCAACTAGCGTGTTCAGCGAGAGGTGCGATCGCGAGCGAGCGTGTGCTGCGAGAGCAAGCCGAAGTAATGAAGAGAAAGGGCTCGGGATGGCCAATATTAGGTCAAATTCCGACGGTTATGGCCGCCGAAAAAAATTACTTGTCACCGGCGATTTCTACCGCTGGTAATAGCAACTGTAAAACATAAAACCAGCGGTCTTATCGGGGGTTACCATAGCGCCGCTAGTTCTGACAGTTTTTAATAAAAAATAGCTGGAAAACCGCCGGTATTATCCGTCAGTAATACTTGAATTTTCTGTAGTGATATGAGCATTTTGACTGTAATACTGTTAAATTTTGCTTGATATATTGATTGTTATGATTTTTTGAAGTTAGCACATAGTGTGCATATTTTCCTGCATTTTATAAAATATTGTATTTCATACATAATATTGACTTACATTGCATGAAGGAAATGATATAACTGAAATAAGATAAATGTGTCATTTGCATATAAGCAAAGAAGGTTGGATGTCAACATTATAATTAACATGGGTTGGATCCTAAAACATTAATACCCTATGCAGAAGGGTGGGCTAACAATCTTTTCTTAAAATAAAAGATTTCTGATGTAATCCTTATTGTAGCTTGTAATCGATTAATCGATTTACGTCGACCGGCAGAGGGTAACGACTCTTAATGATTATTGAAAGCTACATGTATAGCATATTGACACGTCATATTGATAAACATCTATACATGACATAATGATTGATAAAAGCATGTGATAAAACCATCAAAATGAATATAACAGGTATATAACTTATGCTTGTTTCACTGTATATCATTTGTTTTTAATTGATAACCTTCTTACTAATTTCCCTTGTAGACTGATAGACTTCTCTTACTTATTAAAATAATTTGATTTCACTTATCATACCAATTTTGATATTGATTGATACTGATTTTATAGATTGCTTATTGCTCATATTGATAGACTATTAATTATTAATTGATATTTACTGGAACTGGAGCAAGCACATTGATTATTTTGTCTTGTATTAAAGGCAGTGGTAAGTTTTGATTACTTCTTGGGCTATATACTTATTACATTATTTTTATATGATTTCAAGTTAAAGATATGAAGTCTGCAGAGTGAAACTAGGTAGTGATGATAGTTTAGTTTTATTTCAGCTCTTAGATTATATATATATATATATATAGCCTATGCTGACTATTATAATATTATTTTAAACTTTGGATTTTAATCAGGATGTAAATATTGGTTGTAGTAATGTAATTATATTTTTCACTATTTGTATTTTTCCAAAATGTAATTACATTACTACAACCAATATTTACATCCTGATTTTAGTAATGGATTTTAGTCAGCTCTTGTTCTAGTTGTTAATGAAATGAAAAAGATAATAAAAATAAAAAGAAATGAAATGCTTTCATTTTACATCCCAGGGCGTCACAACTGCAACACTTAACCACACAACATTGTAGTGTCCTAATTAATGACTAAAATGATAAAGAGCTTAGCATCGCGACACCATGGTGCTCCCAAGGGAAAGTTTTCATAATTCAGCTTTCACACACATAAACTCTTAGGACACACTCTAGAATAAAATTTATGCATTCACACATATACAGAATACTTGTAGACACATGTAAAATGAAAGTGCAGAAAATTCAAATACACAGGACTTACTAGATCGGATTATAACCAATTCATTGTAGCTTTAGATGTTACAGTATCCCAACCTCAAAAAAATGTCATACTCAATATTTCAGAATATGATTAAATTAAACAAATCATGGTATAATTATCTTATCTTAGATTACTGATGGCGTGTGTGGGCGATGGTGCGTAGATAGATGTGCATAAAATATACCTAGATTTTCTTTGATATAAATGCCCACAAAATAATGCAAGTGCAGGTGTCGATCAAATAATAAAAGTGGTATGAGAGAGTGTTTTGTTATAATGCAAATGTGCTAGTACTATTTATTTATGCTACAATGTTTATCTTATACAACGAAAATTAAATTTGGATTATGTCCTAACTAAGAAGTGCAGAAGAAAAATAAGATACTAGTAGATAAAATATTTTGGACTAATAATAACAAATTTTCAAAGCTTTCCAAAGTAAACTCTCCTATGTTGGTTGTAAATCAAAGCATAAATATCCTTAGATCTCCATCGAGCTATAAGGAAGAGAAGAAAGATTTATGGCCCTCTTACTGTTATTATTTCTCCATAGACTCTAGAACACTAAACATCTTACATCTAGGTATGCAGGAATTTTATTTCAATACTCATAATTATTCTAATACTCCTCCATCGAGACAATATCACACTATATTTTAACTCTACACATGACCATTGTATATATTAAATTAAAAATAAGAGATATTAAAAAAATCTATTAATTCATTAAAGCACAAGAGTCTACATTAGTAATTACTAATATTTCATATAATTAGCCCAAAATTAGGAGTTTAGCTAGCAAAAGAATTAAAATAAAACAAAATAAATTTAATTGATTGCTTCGGAAAGAGTACAAAGAGAAAGGAGGATTTTTCTTCATATTTACTTGACTCTTGGAAGAAAAATATCTGGCGCACGTAAGTTTTAGTCTTGGACTATGATTCACAAATAAAACATCAGAAAATTGAATTTTGTTTTCATTATAATGAGTTATTTTCTTTTTTTGCTCATGCAATATATATATATATATATATATATATATATATATATATATATAACAACAGGATTTTTGTCAAAAATTTCATTGGAAACCTGTTGAAAAAATTTCTGCCGAAATTTTTTTCTGATGATTATTTTTCGACGCTCGTTTTATTGGCGGAAAATTTTTCATCGGAAATTTGTTAGAAATGTATTTTTCCGATTAATATTTTATAATTTCATATAAAAAATTCCGTCAAGAATCGACTATTTTCCTATAGTGATGAAGATAAATAGGTTATGATGACATTCATATTCAATAACTCCAATACTTTCTTTGTCACGACTCTTCTAATCTCTCCTATTTATAGGCTAATGATTTATAAATAATAGCCTAGATATCCTTGATGAATCAAACATTTAACCTCTTCTCTCAATTGAAAAGATTTTTTTTTTTGTCAAATGTTCTATTGCATGGTGTAAGTGACGATATTGTGATTGATCTCTGTTGTTTAGATTATTTACAGGTTTTGGCTATTTTAGGCATTCAAAATTTTAGATCTCCATCAAAATATTAGCCTTGTATATATTTAGTGGGGGTGTAATTGGGTATCCCAAGCTGAATTCAGTGAGAAAGACGTCTTTAGCCTTATTCAATGCTCACACTTTTTTCGATATGGAGGCTTATTAAATATTTGTTGTGAATTTTTACACATGTTGGAGGATTGTTTTAATACTTTCAATGAGCATTAATAGGCTTATCAACGATTAAACGAGCTTCTACTTATAAATAAGATCAACATAGGATTGGACTCTTGTATTAATGGTAAGTAGAAAATTATAGGACAGAGATCTCCGAGAAAAAATTTGTAATTTTGATGGGTTTGTCTAATCGATATATTCATGTCGACAATAAATTCATTGAAATTACAATTCAGCTGGTCCTACATTTAATTCTAGAAAATTTTAATTCAAAAATTGCTTCAAAATTCATGCTGATTAAGTAAAAGTTTTGACGACGGATCATTGGACTTTAGTTATATTTTAAATAATCTTAAATTAAACTTAATAACTTAGTAATTAACTAAAACTACTATTATTTAATGAATTTATTAATTATCCTCTATATTATAATTATTATTTAATACAAATAAGTACAATGATCTTAATTAAATTATAGTTAATGGATAATATGAATCCTATTTACATAAATTTCTAAAAAAACAAATTGTGTAGATATAATATACCATTGAAAATTGGGAGAAAGTGTAGACAAAAACAACAGAGCTATATACTTTTTATCACCCGGCAATTCCATCTCTCTCCTCCCGGCTCGTAAATCCCAACCTTCTCTTTGTCAAATCTCTCTCTCTCTCTCTTCCCATTTTTTCTAAAATTGGCTCTCTCTCCTCCACGGTAACGGACGGTAGTAATTTGATAACCTAGATCCGCCCCAATCCGGCGAGATCCCCGATCTACTCCATGGCCTGCATCAAGAGCGCCCCTCGATCGGCCCTCGCCGCCTTCGCTCCCGATGCGCCGTACCTCGCTGCTGGTACGATGGCGGGCGCCGTCGATCTATCCTTTAGTTCGTCGGCGAACCTTGAGATATTCAAGCTCGATTTCCAGTCGGACAGCCAGGAGCTTCCTGTGGTCGGTGCTTGCCCTAGTAGCGACCGTTTTAACCGACTCTCATGGGGGAAACCAAAATCTGTCTCGGGCGAGTATTCTCTCGGCCTCATTGCCGGAGGCCTTGGCGATGGCACGATTAGCCTGTGGAATCCAGTGAAGCTAATTGGGTATCGGCTATTTTAAATTTTCGACTTATTAGGTTCTCGTGAATTGTTTTGCAACTGTGGCTCATGGATCTTTCAAATATTTCCTCCTTGATTGAGTTGGAAAATATTTCTTTTTGATGCAGTTCGGAAGGGGGTGATGACGCTTTTGTTGCACGGCTTGAGAAGCACACTGGGCCGGTACTCATTGTTTGCTTCAGAGTGATGGCGATGTTGAGTTTATTTTATTTGTTGCGTGTATCTACCTTCTTTTTTTGGCAATTTTTGATCTTGATTGCAGGTTCGTGGGTTGGAATTCAATCCTCATGAGCCGAAGCTGCTTGCTTCTGGGGCTGATGAAGGGGAACTCTGTATTTGGGATCTAGAGAATCCAACAGAACCAAAGCTTTTTCCATCTTTGAAGGTATGTTAGGATATTTTAAGTTATGCAAACAATTTATTTATTACTCTTGAGGGCATCTTTAGCATGCTGCTTGGAGAATGCTTCAGCCATTTTTACTTTTTTCCGTGTATGTGGATACAAAGGTAGAGAGTAAAGGGAATGTTTGCTTCCTACAAAGTTGCTTTGGTAATGTTACATTTGTGACTTAACGCTACTTTATAGCTTATCTTACTCAGAAATCATTCTTCTTGTGTGGGCGTGTTGATTCTTAAAGTTGGAGGGTTTATTGTAAAACTTAGAGAATTCTTGACTGTAATTTCTCCTTGCATTGATCCTTTGTTGGTTGCTTGCTGTTGGGAGGAGAGGTTGGTTTTCATTGTTGCTATCTGAGGTTCTAATAATGGAATCAGTCTCTCTACTAAGTGGGGGCAATGTGGATGCTACCTTTATAGGAGGTGATGCTTTGGGTTTGGATTTGGTTTGCTAATGCACAATGAATCATTATTTTAGATCTACTACCTATACCCACCCACATTCATAACAAGCATTATCGGGTTTGGTGGGGTGGACATTGATGTGAACATAAATTATGAAAATTTTATTTTATGATGGATGTTGGAGTTATTTTACATCTTCTAGATTTCATTATTTTTTTAAGTTTATTATAGTCATTAGGGATATGTATGCAGCAGTTGTTATTTGTGTTCAAACACAAGGTGGATTGACCAAGTATTTTCCTATTTCAGTTGGATTACATCAAGGATTAGCCTTCCATATCTTTTTTGCTTTAATCTTGAATGTTCTTACTAGACATTTGCAAGAGGATGTATCCTGGTGTGCACTTTTTGCTGATGATAATCTTCTTGTTGATAAGACTATAGAGATAGTTGAAGGTAAACTTGAATTATGGAGGTTAACCTTTGAGTCTAAATGTTTTCATTTGAGTAGATCTAAAATCGAATACATTGAGTGTAATTTTAGTAGTAATAGATTTAGTATGGGGTTTGTTACTTTGAGCGATCAAGTCATTAATAAGAGTATACATTTTAGATATCTTGGGTCTGTTGTTTAGAGTGATGGTGAGATAGATGGGGATATTATTAGTAGAATTCAAGTTGGATGGTTGAAGTGGAGGAACGCATCGGACTTGTTGTGTGATAGAAAAGTACCACTCAAACTTAAGGGAAAATTCTGTAAGATAGTGGTGAGACCTGCAATGCTTTATGGTGCATATAATGTTGGCCATTAAAAGAGAAGCGTAATATTAAGTTAAGTGTTGCAGAGATGATGCTCAAGTGGATGAGTGGCTTTACTCTTAAAGACATGATACAAAACGAGCATATACGTGAAAATGTTGGAGTAGTTCCAGTGGCAGATAAGATTAGAGAGAGTCGCCTTAGATGGCTTGGTCACATAAAATGACGGCCTTCCGATGACCTTGTTGGGAGAGTAGATGTATTAGATTTGGCCTATGTTAAGAAAGGTAGAGGTAGACCTAAAAAGGCTTGGTTAGAAAATATTAGAAATGATCTTTCTTTATTAGATATAGATGAGAATTTGACTCTTAATAGGACACAATGGAGAAAAAGGATTCATGTAGCCGACTCACGGAGTGGGATAAAGGTTGGATGTTGTTGTTGTTGTCGTCGTCGTCGTCTAGGCAGTGGCTTCAAATTTGTTATCAATTTGGTTTTATTTGTCAGCAGTTCATTAGCAAGTTATTAGAAGTTTGCTAGTTTGCTAGCAATTTGTCATTTTCTTCTACCTATAGATATGAGAGTTTTGAGTTATTTATAGCATTTTATGCTAAGAATAAAGTTCTTATTGTGGATGTCTATATTTTTTTTTTCTTTTTTGGGATTTATTTTCTTTAAACTAATGTGCGACATGAATAATTTTGAGGAAAGCTATCTCCTTGCATATACACGGGGCTTGCACATCATGCTACTTTCCATCTTCCCTATTTCCTTTATATATATATATATATATATATATATATATATATATATATATATATATATATATAAGCTTATTTTAAAGTTTTTCCCTGCATCAAAATTGTATCAAAGCCGCAATTTCAATATTTCCTCCTCCCACTCCACTCATCAGAACAAGCCACAATCATATATTGGCATATGCAACAATTTAACTTCCAAAACGCTAACATTTGGATGAAGAAAGATTAGGATCATTTAATTTAAATACATTTAGCCAAGCAGCATCTTAATGACGCCGCCAGCTATCCAAACCACAGAAATATTAGGATCATTTACCTATATGTAAGATGAAATGCTATCTAAACCACAGCTAAGAATGTTAAATACTTTATTTGATTAGTCTATTCTTATCTATGCAATCATTACACCTTGGAATTTGTTGAATATGCATTCTTTTCAAAATAAACTGGCATATACCAAAAGTAAAAAATTATACAGGTAACAGTGGAATTCCCTACCCCATCGTGCGTCTTCCCCACAATTTCATGATAATGAATAACACTTGCAAAGCAGCTTGGCTATCTCCGTGAGGGTAGCAACTTTTCCGTAACAAGTCATCAAACTTAGCTTTAACTCTATCTTGCCGCAATTGATTTAATTACTTGGCCATGAGTTAATTTTCAGCAATTATGGTTGCATGTATTTTATTTTTGCTAGGTATTATATCAGCTTTGTAAATTTCATTTTTCATATCCACATGATTACTAATCCGTTAGTGGTGGCCACCCATTTTTATATATAGTTTATATTTTTGCTGAGTAAATTCTTTATTTATTAAATGGAATCTGATTGGTTATCGTTTGGAAACTCTAATTTTTCATGTTAACTTGGTTTCTTAATTCCATCTTTTGTTTTGCCTAGAATATTGGCTCTGGAGCCCAAACCGAAATATCTTTTGTGTCTTGGAATGTGAAGTTTCAAACTATATTAGCATCAACTTCCTACAATGGGATAACTGGTGAGTTTTTGAACATTGTTCTTTCCTAGTCTCTATGTTTATATACCCTTTTCTAGGACTAAGGTGATTCTGTAGCATTCATTTTGTCGGATACTTAAATGTTCATCTTTCTATTTTTTTAAATTGCAGTTGTCTGGGATTTGAGACAGCAAAAGCCAGTGACAAGGCAAGTATCTGCAACATTTGATGTTAGTGATTGTGGCTTGTTCTGTATTCTCTATTGAAGTCGTAACTGGTACTTTTATCAGCTGATTACCATGTTGGGTTTTTACAGTTTTTCAGATTCCGCTCGAAGAAGGTGCTCCGTTCTGCAATGGAATCCTGAAGTTTCTACACAACTTATTATTGCATCCGATGATGATAGCTCACCAGCTCTGAGAGTAATGCCTGCAATATTTATGCATAGCAATATTCTCTTATAGTTGCTAATACATGCAATTCATTCCTTCTGTATGATTATCTCTGCAGGTTTGGGATGTTAGGAAGACAATATCTCCAGTCAGAGAGTTTGTAGGGCACACAAAAGGTTAACTTATTTACTATTACTTGCTTGTTGGTTCTTGTTTGCTTACCCTCAACTGGTGTTAAATGTTCGTTATATGATTTCATCTGCATAGCTGCTTCTTTCTTTGACAATTCATGGAAGGCCCATCTTGCATGGTATATATTTACTGCGAAGAAGTTTGGTTGCTATTTTTTTTCTTTCTGATTTTCTTTGTGTTTTGTTCCATGTTATCTTGAATTCTTCTTTTATTCTGTTGTTCATTTTTTTGAAAGTTGAGACCGGCTATCTCTTTTCATATTATTTATTTCTTTTTATATTTCAATTTCTTTTCAGCTCCTTTTTGTTGATACTGAACCTTCCGGATATGATTGAGACATTACTTTTGCCAGTTTCTACAAGTTTTGTTCTGATAACAATATTTTTTAGTTGTTTTCTTAAGTAGGCCGTTTCTATGAGTATTTTTTTGCATACTGCAAATATTAGCTAATATTCGTCAAAATATACAAGAAAGATGCACATACATCAAGTTGTTTTCAAAGATAGATGCAAGTGAATCATCAGTTTTGAAAACATTTTTGAGTAATGATGAGTTGCAGAAATATGGAGAGAAATCCGTTGTCATTTGAACAAAGCATCTGTCCTTAACTTTAACAATTATTCAGTTGCGCTATTGAACACGATCTGATACATTTAGCAACCATTATGTGCTTTTATGTCTGACTTAGAGCTGTATAATGCCATCTATTATTGAGTTATACTTTCTTTGTTTCTTTTTTTGTGAGTTCTAATTTCTTTTGTACTTTTTTTGAGCTCTACTTTCTTTAAAGCTTGATCCTGCGATCTCTTGCATTCCATTTTTAGTACTTTTTATCACAGCACTTTGTTTGACATTATGATTAAGTTAAACCCAATGTTTTGTTTATTTGGTCATCATACTGTGATCACTAGCAGTTTTTGGCTAATTAAGTCTGAAAGATAGTTAACTTTGGTCACTATTTTGTTTTTTTTTCCTCCAAGCAGGGGTGATTGCTATGTCATGGTGTCCATATGAGAGCTCATTATTACTGACATGTGCCAAAGACAATCGTACTATTTGCTGGGATACAAATACAGGGGAGGTATGTGACAATCTTTAATATTTCACTTCATATGCCATTTGAGAAGCTTTTGCCTCAATATCCTCTTTTCAACATCAGTCTCGTTTACATTAATGTATTTAGCAGTTCTTCATCTGCCTCGTCTAACTTTGTAGATGCAATGTGAGTTGCCAGCCAGCACCAATTGGAATTTTGACATTCATTGGTACCCTAAGATTCCAGGTGTCATATCAGCATCTTCTTTTGATGTAAAGCTTGGGATATATAATATTGA
Organism: Dendrobium chrysotoxum; assembly: GCA_019925795.1. Lineage (NCBI taxonomy): Eukaryota > Viridiplantae > Streptophyta > Magnoliopsida > Asparagales > Orchidaceae > Dendrobium > Dendrobium chrysotoxum. Next base: position 53,691,141 of record CM034297.1, read on the forward strand.
GGTGCATCCACCATGCGCTTTCTCTTTTTCTTGAGTTGTTTGTCAATTATTACCTGCGAAGAGTTATACCTGAACTGGTATTTTTATTGTTATAACCATTGTTTGGCTGAAGTCTGCTTATTTCCTCAAAAAAATGTAGATGACTGAGTTTAAATATTTTTACTCTGATTATCTTGTTATATTTGTTATAAGAGTAATCCTTTTTTTAAGTCAACCGATCCCCTTCATTGTTAATTATGTCTCTTTTCCATTTTTTTATTAAGTAGTCATGAAAGTTTTCAGAATTTTGAAAAAAATGCTTGTATTAGCATCCTAGGGACTGTACTTTTATCATCTGCAAGCTATTCTATCTGGCATGAAGTTATTGCCAGTGAACTTGCTTCTGTCGGCATTTGGATTAAATATACACGGCATGCATATGAACATGTTGCATTTCCATCACCGCTGAGCGAACTTGTTTTGCAAATATGCCAAAATGGAAATCTTTAATAATTTGGTCAAGATCAATGTAAAATAGTCATGTTTCTATTGCTAAATTCAGTTTAAGTGTTTCGGTCACCATAGAGTGAACTGTGTTGCTACTATGCCAGTGGGGAAATCTTTAATAATATGCTCAAGAACAAAAATTCAAAAGATTCAGTGTGATATTTTTTTGTTCGTGTAACTACAATTTATATTTCCCCCCCCCCCACATTTTGGTCTTTTAGCGTGCTTGTACGTGTGTTCCGACTTCCAAACATACGAGTTATTTCAACAGTAAATGATAAAAAGTTGTTTATTATGTTGTTCTGATGGCACTCTAAGACTCTAGGGGGCACAAATCTTGGTTGCAGTTATTTGTTGTTCATTTCAAAATTTGAACTCGATGAGATAAACTAGAATTGGTGCTCAAAATAAAAATGCTGTCTCAGATTGTAGTAATATTAGCATTAAAAATGTCGCAAGCACAAAGAAATTGGACACTCTCCTCTTGACACTTCTACCTTTTTATTCTTCAATAAAATTAGCTTGGCAAACTAGTCTTTCAAATACTTCTGTTGTAGTACATAGAAGGAGATGGGTAAGATGAGTGGAAGAAGCAAAGTACAGGGTGAGCCACTTGAAAAGGAAGACAATGATGTTGACCTCAATGCCCCTTAATACCTACTATGCAATGCGCATGATCAAATGCAACAACAACGACGAACAACAATAGACAACGGATGCGACGTCGTATGAAACCAATTCAAGACAACTCCTTTGCAATGAAATTACTCAAACATTTCCCTATTTGTGAAACAAGCCATGTCAATGCGCCCTCAACATCGAAATTATCAAGGATGAACCCCTAAGATCAATTCGATTGAACGTGATAAAAATGGTGAACGACAAATGTGATGTTACCACAAAACCATTACTTGGTTCATGAAAGAGGCTGCGCTAACGCATCCGAAATGTCGAATATACTTGGTATTAATATTCATGTTGTCTTGTCAAACACCCGAATGCAATACATAATTTATCCACTTGTGAGGCGATGACATGCAAATCATGATGCGTTAGAAATGAGGAATTGCGTGAAGAGTCTATTCGTACATTTATTTTGTTTTTTATCTAATTATGTTTGATTAAAAAAATTGTAATCAAAATATAACCATGTCAAATCCTTAAAATCATGCACGAAATTCCGCTCGTAATCCTGCAATGGAAAGATGACATTGCATTCAGTCCTTTAAAAAAATCCTAAAAAACTCAACCAACTCCCATTGCTCTCTTTATTGCCAAAAAAATCACTACCCACTTCATCCCTCTCCCATTACCCTTGCTTTCCCTTCAGCAGCAACAAAATCACTACCCTCTTCATCTCTCTCCCATTACCCTTTCTTTCCCTTCAGCCTCAGTTCGATTCTCTCTCAATCTTTTCTTCACACAAGAAGCTCACCCTCTCATTGTTCTCTACTGGTTCCCCGCTCATATTCCTCTGCACATGCCATCCAAATCCTTGACTCTCTCCCCTTCACATGAGATACAACTCATACTTCTATTCCTCTTGCTCCAAGCCGCCCTTAGCTCCACCTACAGCAGCTGACTCTTGCCAAGTCTCCCTTGAGTATGCTCGTTGAGCACCGCCGTTGACTCCTATCAACACCATCCTCCCTTTGTCTCGATGATCTCTTAGCCAAAGAAGCCTATTGACTTGTTCTCTCTCGACCATCTCATATTGCTTGTAACCCTCAATAAGGAAGAGAAGTGTTACACCCAGAGCTATTTTTTGAGGCATTGACTAGACCATCACATGATGGAGGAGTGGAATTTGGAGGAGGAGAATTGATTCCACCAAATTAAAGTATAGATAGAGGCGTCAAATTGGGTTGGTTGGTAAGATTCGGATCTTACCAAAAGTTGACTCGACTCAAGTAAGCTTGTTTTGAACCTGACATGTTTGTCATACATGTTGACCTGTACTAGACTCGACCCGAACTTGATTAACTTGAGCTCATCCCGTTCATCAAATAGATCCTATAATTTTTAGATCAACATGACCCATTTAACCCATACAACCTATTCAACCTGAACGTGAATGATAATCAAGTCAATTTTAGGTTTGTGTCAACTCTAACCCACACTAGACTTGAAAATTAATTTGGTCAAAATTTTTAGCTTGAAGTTGAGTAAAAAATTATTGAGTCAACTCATATCTAAATTTTTTTGATTCATTTTTAGTCCGATCATTTATTGACATATCTAACTATAGACATATCAAGACGAAATTGTCACATCTTGAAATAAAATTAAGATTTAAACTTTCTTAATGCCACCGGATCATAGCTGCAAGTGGGCAAAAGAAGAAATATTAGGCATCTAAAAAACTCTATATTTTAAAGACAAACGTTCAAGCAAATAAATAATATATGAAATTTTTGAGGATTTTATCAGCATGATGAGAAAATCTAAACCCAAATACAATGCATCAAGGTCCGTGCATATATATTATGCATTTGCATTATACATGTGCTCCTAAAATTATGTAAGTGTGCAAATGCATCATACAAATACATAAAAAAACATGTTGGTTTGTCATGCAAATGTATCAAAAAATGCAGAAACGCATCATACAAATACATTGAAAAGTGTGCAAGTACAAATTCAAATGCATTGAAAAATATGCTAGTGTGTCATGCAAGTGCATCGTAAGGAGATACATGTGTGCATGCGGGTGCATCAAGAAGCATGCGAGCACATCATATATAAGCATAAAAAGTGTGCAAGTGTATTGAAAGAATGCTTCAAGTCCCACATTTTAAGTCCGATCCTTCATGTTGCAAAGACTGGTGTCGATAAGGTTTAAACCGCATGAACCCAATCCTCTGCTAGTAAGCGAGTAAAGTATACAAGGTTTGATGAGGGTTATAAATTTAAGATTTAACTTTAGCTCAGAAAGAATTAATATTATATCAAGTATATCGCTTTGATCGCTCGCAACTGATCTCACGAGAGTAAGGATATGACATGTCATCTAACCAGACAATTTTACCACCAGCTAAGACTGACTTAAAATTCTTTTCTTTGACATTAATTTCAAGTTTATAAGGTCCCCTTAGACGACACAACTTATGGTTATTGATAAAATCTTTTGGTTAAATAGGGTACCTCTGTTAACTAAGTAGATCAGATCTCGTGATAACCAAGGATAGCGGAAACATGGAATCTTGATTGTTTTCATCATGATTTCTCTAACCATACACGATAAACTAAAAAGTGGTAAATTTACTCTACCCTAAAATTCAAAATTTTGCTACTATATGCTAAGCATTTAGTGCATATTAACTAGCCTTAATTAAAAGTTTCTCGTCACCCGTAGGGGTTATTAATCATATAGGTTTGCACTTACGGGAAAACTATAATCATATCATAAAGTCCTTAACAAAATGAGGGCGAAATTTCTGGGTAGTGCCACATCCACATTCTAATTTATCTTCTAAAAATTTGATCCAGAACAAACTCTATCAAAAGTGTTAAGCATAAATTTTCAGAGCCCACATATTTTTGACGACTTCATTGGGAAATGTTTCTCATTCCATCTTAATTAGCCATATACTCTTTAGTAGCAGTTAATAATAAAATAAAAAAAATGAAAAGATAAATTTCTTTCATGTGTCTCAATTACTGATAAACTTGAGCAAAAGCAAACTCTGCAATGTGAGTATTGGATTTAAGAATCCATCGCAGAAAGGTCCTAACAGAAAGGCAAACCAGTGTAGTGGTTGTTTCTTTATAAAAAAAATGATCAACTATTAAAATAATCTCATGCAAGCTCTGTGACGCCACATTAGGGTGTGTAACGTTAGTCTCAAATTTTACACATTGTGCAAATCAACTTGCATGTCAAAGAAGGCTTGTTGAAGCTCCTATTGCAGTGGAGGTTTCTTAAAGGAGAACTTCATTATTTGACAGGCTAATATATGCACAAGCCTCATCTATGAATAGAACTGCCAAGGCTTCGTCTAAATGACGAAAGTTGCCCTGGAGGCAATAATGGAGGTGTAATGTTGAGTTGTGAGCCCAACAACTACAGCCTGAGCGACCAATTGTAAAAACTAGGGCAACCTTTGGAGGCAACAATGAATATCCCTATCCAGAATAAGTTTGAAAACTTGTAATAGTAAGAGAGGATTATTCTACTAGTGGCTCAAACCAGTCATTTTGAGCCCAACACCAACATCATGCCCCACTCCTCTAGAGAAAGTGCCTGAAATCTTATCTATAAGAGTATGTAAAGTCCTTAAAGTTGTGAAGGACAAGGGCCTTATGAAGAGAAAATGATGTAGAACGAAGGGGGGGGGGGGGGGGGGTCTTAATTTCAAGTTTTGAATTTTGAAATTAGGAGGGAAACAATTCAAAGTGCTGAAATTAATTTAGCCATAGAGGTGGAAGTAATTGGTGGAATTGAAGGCTTAATTGGGGGAGCATTAATGGGCCTATTAATTAGATGAGAGAGAGAGGAAGAGGGGAGAGAGTGTCCAGGTTCATTGAATGTGAAATTCGAATTAATTCCCAATTAATTTCAGATTTATCAAATCTTTGATTGAAGGAAGGCTTTCCAAAATTAAGCTAAATGATTTAGAAAAGAATTTGAAGTTTCAAATTCTTTTTAATTTTGAATTCAAAAACTTACCAAAATTAGAACAACTTAATTTAGGAAAGAATAAATTTTAGAGGTAAAGGGATTTGATTGAGAACATTAATTGAGGGGAATTAATTAATATGTGAGGGAAAGGGGGGGCCGGCCAAAGAAGGAGGGGGAGAGATGTCCAAATTCGATGTATGTGGATCAAGCATTTAATGGGATTGGGGAAATAAATTTGAAATTAATTTCAGATTGGGAGTAATTGGAGGAGGCTCCATAATGTAAAATTTAATAAATTGGAAATGTTTTGAAATTCAAATTTATTTGAACTCAAAATTGAATGACTTTCCAAATTAACAAAATCCAATTTAGGAAGGTAATCAAGAGGGAATTTGAAATTTGAAATTAAGGGTTTGTGGTGGAGGGGCCGGTGGGTTTGGGTGGAGGATGGGATGAAGCCAGCGGGATTGGAGAGAGAAAAACAGGGGAGGCCGGTTTGGTGGAAGTAGGGAGAGGATGGAGATGGCGAATAGGAAAAACAAGGAGGAACACAAACAAAGTAACGAAAAGATAAAAGATAAACCGCGAGCTTTGGACTCTTCCGAAGACTGACGGGTGATACGTTGCCCTTCTCCAAGGGACTTCAAGCCACAAGCCCGGACCCATCTTGCAGCTGGTGGAAACTCCGATTTTCTCCCATAGGAATCTTACTAACGTTCTCTTTAAAGAACACAAGTGTAAGCACAAAATTTTATTAATAATCCATCATTCCATTACACAAGCAAGGGCATCTATATATAGGCCTAAGAAACTAAAACAAAACACATATGCCCCTAGGGCTTACATAGGACGACCCTCTTAAGTAAGGGTAAAAACAGAAAATTCATAATAAAAAAAAATTACAAATAAAATTTAAGATTGTTGCGGACTCAAATATACGCGGCGATAGAGTTTAAATTTCCGTCTCAGCGTTGTACGTATATCCAGCACACAAACAGAAGAATGAAAGAACACCAGGATTTTTACGTGGAAAGCCCTGAAAAAGGGAAAAACCACGGGGCCACGCCCAGTTGAAAAAGTTCCACTAGTGTTGTATGAAATACACGAGACTGATTCGTCCTTTAGATTCAGGACGATCAGATTACAATGAGTATCGGTTACAAGGCCAAGCAGAGTTCCGACGTCACTCGGGTGTCCGGCAGAATTCCGGCGTCACTTGGAAAGAAGTCTGGCGTCACTCGGGCGTCAGATAGAATTCTGGCGTCGGGCAGGATTCTGATGTTGCTCCGGCGTCCCTCGGGCACCCGGGGGTGCCTCCGTGGTCTTCCGGCGGAGTTCCGGCGGAGTTCCGGCGAAGTTCCGGCGGTGTTCCGACGGTGGTCGAGGAGGAGCTGTTCCCTCCTAGATTTCTCTTCTCTTCTTCTCCTTCTCTTCTTCTTGGCTTGGGTCCCCTCTTAAGAGAAATGAGGGGCTATTTATAGTTTTTCTGGAGTGGCATAGCCCGTAAATATGTGAGGGATCAAGGGCAAATAAGGAGTGATCCGGATGAACGGCCGATATTAAATCCCTTGATCGTGAACCGTTTATCAAGCATTTGAAGGTCTTAATGATATCAAAATTCTGCGATCTTGGGCTCGTTGGATTCGTCTCGTCGAGCCGCTCGATTCGACTATAAGCTTGTCAAAATCAGAGACCGTTTGGTAACTCAAATTGCTGTTCGATGCTTCCAACAGCACTTCGGGTACTTGATTTGGGCTCATTTGGGCTTGGATTGAGTCGAATTTGGTGTTGTTGGATTCGTATTTCCGAGACGCTCAGTTCGACTATAAGCTTGCTGAAATCGGAGTTTAAATGGTCTCCGAATTAATTTTTGAAGTTTCCAACTTGAGTTTTTCCTCGAGATTCGTGCCCGATCAAGATAATTTTCCGATGACGTATCAGTTGCCCCCCTATTTTTGGACGTCAAAGCTCCAGGAGTCCAAAAATATATGTGTCGGCTTTTCACTTTGGCAAAATTGCAAAAATTTGCGTTCCAAAAATTAAATGTTTGCTCGAACTTGATCATAGAGGCTCCGTTGAGCTCCGAAAGTGTCAAAATTGAGTCCGGAACGTCGAAAAACGTGTCCGGGGATCCCAAAAACGTCGAATTTGGACCGTCCGGGCCCGAAATTGGAGCCCGGAAACGCGTAGGCGGCCGAACCGGCCGGCCGGCAGGGAGGCCGGCCGGCGGCGGCGCCCGCGCCAGCGGGCGCGTCTGCTCGCTGAACCGCGCGGAACCGCGCGGTTATAACCGCGCGGGGCGCGGTTATATTAAAAATTTTTTTTTTTTTTTTAAAGTGGCGGGGCCCAAAAAATTCCGAAAAAATCCCAAAAAATTCCGAAAAATTTGAAAAAATTCAGGGAATTTAATAAAATTTTGGAATCCTCCCCCCTCAAAAATAATATAAATAGACCCCCAGGGCCTAGGAGAAACTCGCCCCTTCTTCCTTTCTCCCTCTGGCTTTTGGCATTTTGAGGCTTTCCGCCATTTTTGAGTAGGTGACTTTCCCTACTTGACTTGGCGCCCCTCCCTTTGCGCAGAAGTTAGAGTATTCCTCTCTTCTCCCCTCTAGTTTCTGGCATTTTGAGGCCTTCCGCCGTTTTTGAGTAGGTGACTTTCCCTACTTAACTCGGCGCCCCTCCCTTTGCGCAGAAGTTAGAGTATTCCTCTCTTCTCCCCTCTAGTTTCTGGCATTTTGAGGCCTTCCGCCGTTTTTGAGTAGATGACTTTCCCTACTTAACTCGGCGCCCCTCCCTTTGCGCAGAAGTTAGAGTTTTCTCTCCTTTAAGAGATCATGTGGAGGTGAGATGTTAGTCGGAGGGAGTTTGACGGCGGTCAGCGGCCGGGTGGTGGTCCGACGAAGGTCGGGCTGAAGTTCGATGGCGGTCCGCGACCGGGCGGTGGTCCGACGAAGGTCGGGATGAAGTCCGGCGGCAATCAGCGGCCGGGTGGAAGTTCGGCAGCGGGAAGAAGTACGGCGTCGGGTAGAACTCCGACGAAAATCTGTCGGCCAGAAGAAGTCCCACGATGGGTAGAAATTTGGTGTTGGGTAGAAGCCCGACAAACATCTGACGACAAGCAAAAGTCCGATGTCACGTAAAAGTACAGCATCAGGTAGATATCCGACGGGGGTCTGACGACTGGCAGAAGTCCGACGTTGGGTAGCATTTTAGCGTCGAGTTGAAGTCCGACGAGGGTCTGACGACGTGTAGAAGTCCTCCAACGGGAGGAAGCACAGCATCGAATAGAATTTCGATGTTAGTTTGTTGATGATGGACGATCAGGTGGAAGTCCGTTGGCAGTCAACAACCAAGTTGGGAGCAGAAGGAGAGAGTTCAACGGTGCTGCTATCAACAGTTGAACGAGAAGCCGATGATGGCTGATATGAAGTAAAGGACCGCCGGCAGATATCCGACGAAGGGTCGATGATGGCAGGTGTCCAGTGGCATTGTGTTAAGGCAATATTCATCCATACTGAAGTGTGCCAACATCAGATATTACTGAATCAAGGGGCCGAAGTAGTGTTATATGCTAACATTTTAGCAATACACTAACACTGAGTGGAGATCTGATGATGATCCAGTTATGTCCTTTCTTTAAAGGAGCAGTTGTAGGAGATGCTTGCGTGCAGTAAGGGAGAAGTCACTTAAATCCACCAAGGATATTTGACTGTGTTAAAGTTACTTGTTACTGGATGATACTAGCTTGTATGAGTGTCACCAGTGTACCTTTTGATTTCAACTTCTGGTGAGAAGAAATGTATATTTGAATCTGGATTTATGTAACTCCAATGATATTGTATATGAAATAAGGATTTGTCCCCTAGAGGGACCTAAATTGTTCTTGCATCTGTAAGACATGCTTTGTGCTTTTGATGTATTATTAGTCTGAACGAATGTGAGAGACATCCTTTTTGACATATTTGAGACTGTAGGTCAAAGCCCTTGCTTGATGACGTTAACATGTATGAAAAAGGTCGAGAGAATCCACCAAGGATGTGAGACCTTTCCGAGGTTGTATGTCAGAGCCTTTGCTCGACGACGTTAACCTGTATGGAAGAGGTCGGGAGAATCCACCAAGGATGTGAGACCTATCCGAGGTTGTATGTCGGAGCCTTTGCTCGACAACGTTAACCTGTATGGAGGAGGTCGAGAGAATCCACCAAGGATGTGAGACCTATCCGAGGTTGTATGTCGGAGCCTTTGCTCGACGACGTTAACCTGTATGGAAGAGGTCGGGAGAATCCACCAAGGATGTGAGACCTATCCGAGGTTGTATGTCGGAGCCTTTGCTCGACGACGTTAACCTGTATGGAGGAGGTCGAGAGAATCCACCAAGGATGTGAGACCTATCCGAGGTTGTATGTCGGAGCCTTTGCTCGACGACGTTAACCTGTATGGAAGAGGTCGGGAGAATCCACCAAGGATGTGAGACCTATCCGAGGTTGTATGTCGGAGCCTTTGCTCGACGACGTTAACCTGTATGGAGGAGGTCGAGAGAATCCACCAAGGATGTGAGACCTATCCGAGGTTGTATGTCGGAGCCTTTGCTCGACGACGTTAACCTGTATGGAAGAGGTCGGGAGAATCCACCAAGGATGTGAGACCTATCCGAGGTTATATGTCGGAGCTTTTGCTCGACGATGTTAACCTGTATGGAAGAGGCCGGATCGAATCCCCCTGGGATCGATCTTCCAGTGATTGAGAAGCAATAAAGACTGCATATTTCTCAGATCATGGATAAAGAGACTATATTTGTCAGTAGTTTTTCACTGTCATTTGTATTCTTTTTAAAGAAAGAGACAATATCAAAACTGGACGAACAACACATTATATTACTGTAAGACAATACAATAATTCCCTTGTACAACAGAAGAGATACATATAGGGACAACCACATCATTTGACTTGGTAGAAATACTAAGGACATTAGAATGACATCCTACTGATCATAGAAGAGATACATGGTGACACATGACAAGTAGTATTACTAACACAAAGGTTCAAGTTGCAGCATTACTCAATCTCACCAACCATTTGAATATTATTCAATGGTTGTTTTTGTTGTTGTTGATTTTGCCCCCCAGTGGGGCGAGCTTCTTCTCGAGTAGGTGGGTTCCCAATAAACTGTCGAAGATAGCCCTGGCGGATAAGTCTTTCAATCTCATCCTTAAGTTGCCAACACGCTTCAGTAGCGTGGCCACGACTACGATGAAAGTGACAGTACTGATCTTGATTTCCTGTATTTGACTTCGAAGGATGCGGCCATTTCACTTTTTCCTGATCTTGAATCGCCATTAACACATTTGCTCGAGATGTGTTGAGCGGAGTGTACTCTTTCTCCTGCTGAGGTTCTCGTTGTGGTAATGGGGGCCTAGGAGGTAGATTGCTATTCCCTTGCTTTTTCTGTTGTAAGGAAGAATTATCCATCCCAGGAGCACCTTTGCGCTTCCCATTTGTCTGCTCGAACTGCTTTCTGTGAGCATTTATGGCTTCATCTGCGGAGATTTGTGCCTCCACACGATGAATCAGGTCGGCGTATGAATGAATCGTATCTCGCATAAGAGCTGAATAAAAGGGGCCAGGACGGAGGCCACCAAGATAGACTCCTCTCAATAATTCAGGATCTACTCACGGAATTTGTCGAGCCTCAGTAGAAAATCTCTGAAAATACTCTTTCAACGATTCTCCCTCATTCTGACGGATTCCAGATAGGTGGGAGGAATCCTTAGTGATTCTTCGATTGGCTACAAACTGTTCCACGAACACTTTAGCCATTTTATTGAATGAAGGGATCGTTCTAGACGGAAGCGAATAGAACCAAGTTCGTGCTTGTCCCTTGAGGGTAGCGGGAAAAACCTGACATAGGAGGGCATCCGAAGCTCGCTGGATATGCATGATGGTTCTATAATGATCGATGTGCTCGTACGGGTCGGATGTCCCGTCGTAGGAATCAATACTCGGTAGTTTAAATCCTACCGGAATAGCGTGTTGAAGAATAGCTTCTGTCAAGGGTGACGACTCCTGCAAGTCCCACTGACGAAGGGGTTGCCTTATGCCTCCTGCAGGGAACTCTTCTCGGACCAATCGTCGTAGTTCGTGGCGAAGGGCATTGCGAGGGAGCTCAGCAGCGTGTGGTTGGGCTAACTCTTCAGGGAGGTCCAAAGGAATATGAGGTTGCCGACCTGTGTGCGAAGGATGGGTAGAACTTGCTGTATCAGCCAGTTCATTATCTTGATGTGACTGTAGATGTCTCCTTGGCGGAGGAAGAGGAATTTCTGCTTGAAGATGTTCGAGTTGAACAGCTTCTACTCGTGGTGGATCTCGAGGGAGAAGAACCTCCTCCTGTGGTGCTAGTGCCGGTTGTTGAGTCTCTCGCAGGAGTTGTAGGATCTCGTTCTGAGATTCTTCCATTTTTCGGATTCGCTCCTCCAAAGAAGGCCCTGAGGTTCCTTCTCTAGCAATGTGTTGCCCCCCATGCAAAAAGGAGGCAGAAACTTGATGTCCATGATTTATAGACTGGTTTCTGGATTGATGAGAGTGGGAGCGGGAGGCTCCTATGAGGCGACTGCTACGCCTATTGGCCATGAAAATAATATTTAGGAGTGTGGGATAGTGTTCCCACAGACGGCGCCAAACTGTTGCGGACTCAAATATACGCGGCGATAGAGTTTAAATTTCCGTCTCAGCGTTGTACGTATATCCAGCACACAAACAGAAGAATGAAAGAACACCAGGATTTTTACGTGGAAAGCCCTGAAAAAGGGAAAAACCACGGGGCCACGCCCAGTTGAAAAAGTTCCACTAGTGTTGTATGAAATACACGAGATTGATTCGTCCTTTAGATTCAGGACGATCAGATTACAATGAGTATCGGTTACAAGGCCAAGCAGAGTTCCGACGTCACTCGGGTGTCCGGCAGAATTCCGGCGTCACTTGGAAAGAAGTCTGGCGTCACTCGGGCGTCAGATAGAATTCTGGCGTCGGGCAGGATTCTGATGTTGCTCCGGCGTCCCTCGGGCACCCGGGGGTGCCTCCGTGGTCTTCCGGCGGAGTTCCGGCGGAGTTCCGGCGAAGTTCCGGCGGTGTTCCGACGGTGGTCGAGGAGGAGCTGTTCCCTCCTAGATTTCTCTTCTCTTCTTCTCCTTCTCTTCTTCTTGGCTTGGGTCCCCTCTTAAGAGAAATGAGGGGCTATTTATAGTTTTTCTGGAGTGGCATAGCCCGTAAATATGTGAGGGATCAAGGGCAAATAAGGAGTGATCCGGATGAACGGCCGATATTAAATCCCTTGATCGTGAACCGTTTATCAAGCATTTGAAGGTCTTAATGATATCAAAATTCTGCGATCTTGGGCTCGTTGGATTCGTCTCGTCGAGCCGCTCGATTCGACTATAAGCTTGTCAAAATCAGAGACCGTTTGGTAACTCAAATTGTTGTTCGATGCTTCCAACAGCACTTCGGGTACTTGATTTGGGCTCATTTGGGCTTGGATTGAGTCGAATTTGGTGTTGTTGGATTCGTATTTCCGAGACGCTCAGTTCGACTATAAGCTTGCTGAAATCGGAGTTTAAATGGTCTCCGAATTAATTTTTGAAGTTTCCAACTTGAGTTTTTCCTCGAGATTCGTGCCCGATCAAGATAATTTTCCGATGACGTATCAAAGATAATGTGGGACGATCACGGCCGTCGATCTTTAGCTCCTCCTCGGATAGGCATGGACGGTTGGATATCCGCATCATTGTCCCGGGGTGGAAAAGAGTTCAACTCTGTCAAGTCCGCATCCCGGGCAACCATGCTCTGATACCAAACTGATGTAGAATGAAGGGAGGGGGGTCTTAATTTCAGGTTGTGAATTTTGAAATTAGGAGGGAAACAATTCAAAATGCTGAAATTAATTTAGCCATAGAGATGAAAGTAATTGGTGGAATTGAAGGCTTAATTGGGGGAGCATTAATGGGCCTATTAATTAGATGAGAGAGAGGAAGAGGGGAGAGAGTGTCCAGGTTCATTGAATGTGAAATTCGAATTGATTCCCAATTAATTTCAGATTTATCAAATCCTTGATTGAAGGAAGGTTTTTCAAAATTAAGCTAAATGATTTAAGAAAGAATATGAAGTTTCAAATTCGTTTGAATTTTGAATTCAAAAACTTATCAAAATTAGAACAACTTAATTTAGGAAAGAATAAATTTTAGAGGGAAAGGGATCTGATTGAGAGCATTAATTGAGGGGAATTAATTAATATGTGAGGGAAAGGGGGGGCCGACCAAAGGAGGGAGAGAGATGTCCAAATTTGATGTATGTGGATCAAGCATTTAATGGGATTGGGGAAATAAATCTGAAATTAATTTCAGATTGGGAGTAATTGGAGGAGGCTCCCTAATGTAAAATTTAATAAATTGGAAATGTTTTGAAATTCAAATTTATTTGAACTCAAAATTGAATGACTTTCCAAATTAACAAAATCCAATTTAGGAAGGTAATCAAGAGGGAATTTGAAATTTGAAATTAAGGGTTTGTGGTGGAGGGACCGGCGGGTTTGGGTTGAGGATGGGATGAAGCCGGCGGGATTGGAGAGAGAAAAAAAGAGGAGGCCGGTTTGGTGGAAGTAGGGAGAGGATGGAGATGGCGAATAGGAAAAACAAGGAGGAACACAAACAAAGGAACAAAAAGATAAAAGATAAATCGCGAGCCTTGGACTCTTCCGAAGCTCACATCCTTCGTTGATAGAGCAATCATTTTAACTTAAAGCCAACATCATATGACTTTTGTTGTTCCTCACTCTGTCACTACATAGTGGGTATAAATATTCTATAGCTGTGGTGTCTCATGATATGAATCTTGCACACTTTTTCAGCATTGTGGGAAGACCCTAACACTCATTGTAGGTACCCCATAAATATGGAGACGTTCCTTAACATTGCTTAAAAAGGTCAAATTTAGGATAACTTTACAAACATGACTGCAACAAAATGAAAATTTAAAATACAAACTGAGAACAAGAAAAATATGAAAATGTTAAATACAATGCTTGACATTTTGAACAAGTGAAATTTAATACAAATACAGGACTTACAGAGGACTTTATAACTCGCCAATGAGCACAAGAAAGAACTTACAAGAGACTTTTAACATATTTGGAAGCTCGCAAAAAACACAAACAGACCTTTCATTTGCTACTACAATACTTAGAACCCGAAAATGAACTAGTGTAGGCCTCTTATTTATAAGAGGAGAATTGATTCCATTGAAGTAAACTACACACACATATATATATATATATATATATATATATATATATATATATAATGACAAAATTGTCACATCTTAAATAAATAACAAAATTCTAACTCATCATCAACGCCATCGGATCTGCAACATACACACAAGCAGACCTAAGACAAAACATTGAGCTTAAAAAAAACTTTGCGTGCATTTTAACAAAAGAAATTAGCATAAATAAATAAGACTGAATAGTTTTAAGTCTTTTACGTGCATCATGAAGAAACTTAAGCTCAAATACAACGCATCAAGATTTGTGTAAATGCATCATGCGTCTGCACTATACATGCACACTGAAAATAATGCATGTATGCAAGTGTATCATGCAAATGTATGAAAAAACTTTCAAGTGCATGGAAAAATGTGCCTGTGTCATACAAATACATAAAAAAAAATTCAAGTGCATCAAGCAAGTGCATAAAAAAAGTGCAAGGCCATAAAAAAGCATGCAAATACATCATGTGTGTATCGAGAAAGTTGTGAGTACATTATATATGAGCATCAAAAAAGTATGTAAGTGTGACATGCAAGAACATTGTAAAGGGTGCAAGTGCATCGAAAAAATGCATTAAAAGGTGTGCAATTGCATCATGAAAGTGTAAATGCACTTTTAAATGTGTTGAAAGGTTTGGACAACTTATCAAGTCACCAAAATTAATTTTATCTACATGTGCTTTGTCAAATGTGCTAAATGCTGGAACTCAATGTCTGAGAATACTTTATGGATTAAGATTAAGAACAAATTTAAATGAGAAAGTAACCAAAATGGCCCCTTGGCTCTTTATGAAAGATCAAAATGGTCCTCAACTATATTAAATGACCATTTTAGTCCCTCAACTCTTTAAAGTATATTTTAGTATAGTTGAGGACCATTTTGGTTCTTCATAAATAGTCAAGATAATTTTGATCTTTTTCTCAAATTTTAATTGGCTCCACATCAATAATTATGTAATCATTTTGAAAAACAAGCAAATCATACTGAAAATTTTAAAGCATTTTCTTTCAAATTCAAATTTATTATTTTATCATTGTATGGCGTTCTCAAGCTAGCTACCTTGCTTATAAGATAATGTCTTAAGTCCCACATTTTAAGTATGATTCTTAATGTTACAAAGGCTGGATTCAACAAGATGTAAAGTTTATGAACCCGATATTTTGTTAGCAAGAGATCATAATAGACAAGCTGTAATGTGATAAAAATATAAATATTCTTATCCCAGGGATGGTTGAGCTGATAGAAATCCTCAGTTAAAAGGGTTTATCATCATAATCAACTTCTCGACCGCAATGAATGTTTCAAACGTTATACCCTGACGATAGCCGTGTTGGAAGCATACCAACCAGAGGGGAATCCTATTGTCAAAACACCCACAAATCTCAAAGTAAATTATTTCAATTACAAATCCTCACAAAAGATATAGAAAGTAAAATAACAAAAAAATATAAAATATAAAAATATTCAAGCAAATCTACTACCCTAAAATGGGTGATTTTGCCCCAAAATGACACAATAATATTACTGTTGTAGCCATTGCTAGGATGTTCCTTAAGGACTCAAGCCCCTTTGAGTTACAAACCATATGGTGCATTTGATAGGACATAAAATATTTGTTAGCTAAGGTCGACTTAAAATGGTCTTCTTGGATAAATATTCATCCCAAGTCTACAAGATTCCCTTGAATTATATAACTCATAGCTGCTGACTCATAGTGGGACAAAGGCTTGATGTTGTTGTTGTTGTATAGCTGTTGACTCGGGATGACAATTAAGAGATATTGATCGGGTTCATCATCATTTCTCTCACCATTCTATTAAGTTAAAAGATGATAAATTTACTCTATCCTAATATCCAAACTACTACTACTATATATTAAGCACTTATTGCCTAACAGATTTGCCTTAATTGAAGATTTTTTCTCTATTGGGAGGGAGAATTAATCGTAGGGGCTTACGTCTATGAGAAACTTGAACTCAGGTTATAAATCCTTCCAAATGTTTGCAAAATATCTAAGTAGTGTCTTATTTGCAGTTTAATTTGCCTTTTGAAAATTTGACCAAAAACGAACAAACTTGGAAGAGCTAGTTGTGAATTTTTGGAGTCCACAAAGGCAAAGAGGGTTAATTATATAGAATAGGAAGTGAACAGTAGTTTTTTTTTCCCCTTTTGGTGTAAATCTTGATTTATTCATCTATGAAGTGTGTGGCACACCCAAGAGTTGTGTGAATTGGTGTCTTTAAAAATAATTCAATTTTTGTTAAATAAGAATAAGTAATAAATTTATGGAATAAACTAATAAGTAGTCTAATCAACCTTTTTTTTCATTTAAAACAAAATTATGATTCAAACTTAAATATAAAAGAAACTACCTTAAAAATAATATTGCAATCAAAATATAATTCTTTTTAATTATTTTTATAAAACACTAGTTTAGCTTAAGGATGAGATGAACAATTTTCAAGACAATTTATTTTTTTCATGTTCATCACATCATACAATATAATTATCATCATAGATATTATAAGTAGGAAAATAATAAAGTGCAAAAAAGAGATGCAAACTAGATTTATAGTTGTTTAACCTACTGGCCTACGTCTACTTCTTAGGTTCTCTATTTGGGAATTCCACTAGATTCTTTTATTCTGCTCCACACAAGATGGAGAAGTCTCCCTCATTCATGGGATATTGGAGAAACCCCTACACCTCTTTTTCTCCATGAAAAATGCAGGTACTTGAGCCCACAAGGTAGTTTTCAAAATATAAGAAGTTCTTCAACGAGTTCAATAGATCCCTTATAATTAGTTTTCTAGAGTTCTTACATCAGATCTTCAAACTCTCAAATCATAGCATGAAAGATATGATTAAGGCATCAACCAAAGTGCATGATCTCACACAAAAGCCGCTCTTTGAATGGTGGAAAGTATCAAAACAAGAAAGGTAGTAAGAAGAAACTTTTTCTCCTCAATCTCTCAGGTAAACAAAGGCCTCTCATAAAAAAATTTAATTTTTTAGGGTTATAGAAGAGAATTTATATTGATGGACTTTGATTAGAAATTGAAAATTCTTGTTATAAGTAATTTAGGCTATATCATATGGTACATTACTTATTGTACTATATAATTAGTTAAATAGGATGATTCCAGGAAATATCTTTTCTGTTTGATCAAACTATACTATATAGATCATATAGTATGATTAGTTCTTTTAAGTGATTTCCCGAAATAAATCATCTTTGTTTGATCGGATTGTACGATACGAGTCATATAGTACGATATAGATTATATAATATGATTAGTTCTTTTAAGTGATTTCCTGAAAAATCGTCTGTGTGATCGTCATGTACAATACGAGTCATATAGTACGATATTTTCTTGAGTTTGATTTTTAATTTGCTCATGGATATGCAAATCTTAATTTAAGTTAATTACATGTGTTATTGTACAATATGATGCGTATCGCACAATTAAATTTATTTAAATTTTGAATTTACCTAATTAGATAAATGAGTGTGATGATTATGCAATTTCCCTATAAGTGATTGTCCAATACGATTTGCATCATGTAGTACAAGTTCAATATTTTCAATTTTTGAATTTTCCCATAATCAATACGACTTGACCTTCCAAAATTATAAAAAATCACATGCACGTCGTTCTGTACTATTACATCATCTTACAGTACGATGCTTACAGATTAAGTTGTCTTGTTTAATTACGTAAAGCCATTTTCTTAATATTTTTATTTCAATTATATTCTTGTGTGTGTTGGTTGTTTTACATCAATCATGTACTCAATACATATATGAAATGTCACGACCCGACCCGGATATTCGAATTAACGAGACGGGAATGAAAAGTCGGATGGTTGTAACATTTCATTCAATTTCATAAGAAATTAATATACAACTTCTCAATACAACTGACGAGCCACTATTATAAAATTTTCATAAAACTATTCATACCATTTTTCAATCTAATATTTACATCAATCATAAATTACCTGTTTTTATTTGCACGCTGCCTTCTATAGACATACTCCTCCCTTTTAGCAATTTTTATTTCTCTGAAGACTTACCTGAAAATATTAATTTAATTAGTTGAGTTTACAATGTAAACTCAGTGGGTAATTATATATATATATATAACATTTAAACATGTACAAAATACAATGCAGATTCTTTTCCTCATTTCTTGTAAAATATTAAAATTTATGTAAACATTCATATAATATTTAGTATACTTCATATTATTTTTCCTTTCATTCCTACATTTTTTTATATCTTCTATATACATTTTCATATCATATAGATTTCATCATAACAATTCAACATTATTTTCTTTTCCAATTTAATTAGTACAGGAGCACCGTCTAAATGTACCAATAAGGTACAAACATTTCTATTTCCTTTTTCATTTTCATTTAATGTGCACGGGTACGTTGCTTCCCCAGCCAGTATCATACATGAGTGAGCTCCTGTAATTTGCATGCATGTTCATTTATGCTTTCATTTATAATTTATAAGTTATATCATTTCTTTTCTCATTCTTTACTTGTATTTTTATGTATATATATATATATATTTCAACTTCACTTTCTATTTCCTTTACATATGTATTTATATCCATAATATCAGGTATTTGATACACATTTCTTCTATCATATTCATTTAATGTCAAAAGTTCATCATTACATATGCATTTGAATCATCTTACACATAATAGTATCGAAATATATGTAAAAGAATTATTTAAACATTACCTTTAGAATTTAAATAAAAGTTCAATAATAAAATGTCTATACACAGTTGTAATTACCCACTTTATTTATTTTGCGGTTGTTCAATTTCTTTTCAATCTTCAATTCTCAGTACTTCCTGTGCTCCTCTCTCCCAATTATGAAATCTTCCACTGTTGACATTAATTTCATCATTTATCACTTGACAACTTAATAATTCCACAACAAATCCAAAACAAATCATTAAATTGATTTGACTAACATCTTAGGAAAATTACGAATACATCTTTTACTATAGCATTAAATGGCTTTAATTCATTCTTAAATTCCTATTAAATCAAAATGATTACCTCACCCAAACTTCCTTTCCTTCCTTGAAATTCTTCCTTCCTCCACCGTCGAGCCAAAGCTTATATCACTTGGATTCTTCCAACATAAAAATCAAAATATATTTCTTATTATTTCTTCAACAAAAGAAACGAGAAATAAAAGTATAACCTCAAACTAAACCGCTTACTTTTCCTTGAGAAGGAATTCCAAAGCCCAAATTCTTCTTCTCTCTTTTCCAGTTTTTCTTCCCTTACCTTTAACTAAACATTCTTCATTGCTTAGATTAGAAATCATATGATAATTTGCACAGAAAATAATAAAAAAATCAATGAACATACCTTCCTCTTTCTTCCTCTTCCTCTCTATACTCCTCTTCTTCCTTGCTGCTTTCAATCTCTTCCTCTGCCTTTAATTAAACATCCCTCACTGTTTAGAAGAGATAATACGGAAGGATTTACACAGAATGGGAAAAATCAACAAACCGTAGTTCTTTTTCCTCCTCTTAGCCGCCTCTCACGACAGAACCTTCTCTTTTGCGTTTTCTTCTACAGGAATGAGTGAAACGGATATTTCTCTCGTGAGAAGTTGTTAATTTACTCCCACGTACGCGATCCTTCGTTCAAAACCACAAACCAACTCGTCTGGATCGCGTATGCACGAGGGCTGCTTCGCTTGGGTCGCAGTTTCTGTCAGTCTGTTTTGCCTATGTTTGATCCGCAGGTTATTTAGAGGCTAGCCGGTTCAATTGAACCGGCCAGTCTAAACCGGTTCTTACATGAAACTTAACTTAAAAGTAAAAAATACAAGTGCTTGATTCTTCAACAGTCTTCCTTTATGGTTTTAGATTTTGCATTTTTTTTTTCTCTTGACTCAAGCTAAGTGCTCCTTTTTCAGCTTGTGATTTCCATCATATTTATATGTCCAATCCTATATCTACCATTTCCTAATATATGTCTGCAATGGTTAGTATAAACATAAAGCTAGCACGTAGAAGCTTATTGGTTAAAAATTAATAAAATCAATAATATTTGTGATCATCAAAATCTCAGATAAGTGATTAGACTCGTGGGGTTTAAAGGTCTAGGGCTCTAAATTTACCCGAGTAAAGGGTTAGACAACACAAAAAGAAATAATAAGTGTTGTAACAATCTTCAAAAACATCTCTTAGTCTTGCGCATTTGATTTTTCGAGAACTTATCCACACTTGACTGACTCACACGCCCTTGCAAACACAAATACATAGATGAAATAACAAACAATAAGAAAATTGCTTAGATTTCCTTAGTACGCAAACATTACACCATATATAAGCCTAATAAAACCGCTCCTATCAAACCTGCTGCGATCTTGAACCTTTCTTATACCCTGGGGAAGGATTAGTTGAGATTTGGTGATCCTCACGATTATTTCTTTTTTGTAGTTAGCAACTTTACCATGGAGAGTGAGCAGATAGCTAAGGACTGCAGAATGCCAGGCGGAAAGTCATGAAGCTATTCTCAAGAATCCAAATGGCATTAGAGTTTGGAATGCTATATCATTTGACGAGGAAGCCCTAAAATGCAAAAGTGGTGTCTACATCAACATCAAGAATATCTTACACAATGGAACTTCAGTGGAAAGGGCTGTGACTTAGGCAGATTGTGATCACCAACTCCTGTTGGATATGTGTAGAGGTCTAGGGTGTGCCATTAAGAGTTGATATCATACACATTGAAACAAAATTCCTAGTCATGTTGGAATGCAAATTAAACTAATACTGATTGGCCTTTTGTAGAACCTCTTTCTGTTGCCTCTTCACTTGCCATTGCTGGGTTGAGGGTGTGTTATTTTGAGAAAGAAGTGGTGGATGGATAACACATCTGAAGATTCAATCCTGTTCCTTTCCTCCATATGGTGTTTTCTGTTGGAGGGCATTAGGGTTGTTTTACTTTTCTACCTTTTTTTTTTCATTTCTGTGGATTTTTTTGGGGTTTTGACTTATGTGTGCTTGGGTTGGGATATTGCTAAGGTCAAAGAGGATATAATTTCTAGCTTGTGTTCATTGCACACTTAAAGTAAGATGTATCTCATCCATAACTTCAGCCTTACCATAAGGATTTAGGCGGACAGGATGGACCTTAAAGAACTGAATGATATATGGCGCAATCTTTTATTTTTCTCATTTCCTCTTTATCCTCTTTTATTCCAGCTATCCATGCTTTTCTCAGTAATTTTCCCTGTTGATTGGCTTCTTGAAATATATGCCCCTGTATCTGTGTATGTCATGTTTTGATGCAGTTAGTTTAGCTTCATATGAATGTGTGGAGTGCTAGTATTGTGTGTCCTTAAGTGAGCGTATATTATGTTTGATGGTAAAGTGTGCAACGAGAGTTGTTTGGAGGAGATAAATGAAGATTACCCTTTTGTAGTAAGACTACTTACTGTCTGGTTACTTTCTGTATATGTAATTTGGACTCATCAACCGTAAATGCAATTATATATGTACTTCGGAGCAATTATAGCTTAAAAATGTAGCTTTTCTTCTTATCTTTGGTCTTTTTTTGTGAAATGACATTAATTAAAATTTAGTTTTTCTCCAATATATTCCAGGCTTGCAACAAGTTGGGTCTTAGTGCTGGTGACTTTGTTGCTCCAGGTAAACGTATCTATTCCTTTTAATTTATCTTATACTTCTCTTCACCAGGGAGCTTGTTATGATTGCAAACTTTGACATGCGTATGTTATGGCTGCACTTGACATGGTGGTGATACCTATTTGGAAAACTTGATAAAGCTTTACAATTGTTTGTCTGAGTTTAAAAGTTTGATTTGGCAGTTCAGCTTATTTGATTCTTAGCTTCTCTCATCCATTCTCATATTGAATCAATAATCTAGGAATGATGTGGTATGGAACTTGAGGTTAACATATATTTGAGTATTACTGAAGATTATAGGAAGTAACTTCAGTAGTAAGGTGACAATCGTCTGCTAATGTCAGTGAAGTCCATGATTGCTGACCAATTTGAAATGCATAAATGGTAGAGAAGGACGTTGAACTTTTAAAATGAGTTTTGATTTTCATTGAATGAAAATCAGCTATATAGAACTGAGGATCTTTTGATTGACCTATGTATTTTGTGGCTAAGTGCATCATGCAGCTTAGCTTATTTATGTTGTAATGCCAGATTTTTTATGTGCTGTGTGATACGAACTCGGCAGGGATGCATCTAAATATGAAGAGGGTGCAAAATGAAAGGCTTTAATATATCTGTTCTAGGGTTCATCATTTATGTTTAGGGTTTTAAGATTTAAGCAGTTTCCCAAAATGATAAATTTTTTACTGAAGCACTTTAGAAGATGCTAGATCTTATGCAATGTATTCCATGCTTGCTAGTTTAAATGTGATCTCCAATACATTGCTGACACCTTACTAGAACAATATGTACCTTTGTTCCTGAAACTCAGTATTTATTAACTTATGCTGGTGTGCTTGCATATCTTACCCTTAAGTTTATCGACACAACATGGGTTGTTAGTGCATCCTTTTCCATCTTTGCAAGTCAAGTACTCGGATGGTCCAATTTGGTTTTTTTTGTGATGCCAACAATTTTTATCCTCGTGTTGATATTGCACTAATTTTTAATGCCAGTATAATTGTTTTTGTTTTCTCAGTACGCTTGAGAGCTCCAAAATGGTTGAAACGTCCAGCTGGAGTGTCTTTTGGTTTTGGAGGCAACCTTGTAACATTTTATCCTGGTCAAGCAGCTGCTGGTGCTTCATCATGTGTTTCTGAGGTTAGGCAATGTTGTAACTTTTCTCTGTCGTTTCTCTAGGATTGACTTTATTTCATCTGCAGGTTCATGTCCATAATTTGGTTACTGAAGACAGTTTGGTGCACCGTTCAGCTGAATTTGAAGCTGCAATTCAAAGCGGCGAAAGGGATTCTTTGCGGGTTTTATGTGAGAAAAAATCTCAGGATTCTTTGTATGTCATCTTTCCAAAGCAACATGCTTCTTGGAATTGTATTTTCTATTTGATTTGTTCAAATCTCGCTGAACTTTGAGCTTGTATCTTGATTTTTGTGGATAGGTCTGACGATGAAAAGGAAATATGGGCTTTTTTGAAAGTTATGTTTGAGGAGGATGGGACAGCTAGGACAAAGTTGCTCACTCATCTTGGTTTCAGAGTTCCTAATGTTGAATCGCAGGTTACATCTGATGAGCTAGGCAAGGAGTTGACTAACGCTCTTAATTTTGATGATAATATGAAGAAAGGATCGCTTTTTGAAGGAGATGTTGCTTCATTCCCCATCGACAATGGGGATGATTTCTTTAATAATCTACAACCTTCTGATGATAAGGAGTTAATTGAAGAAAATGAGCTTCATGAGGAACAAGCACCTAGAGAAACAGAAGCAACTTCTGATGATTCTGATCCAGCCACTGATGAGGCTATCCAACGTGCTCTAGTAGTGGGAGATTATAAAGAAGCTGTTCAGCTTTGCCTCTCAGCAAACAGATTGGCTGATGCATTGGTCATTGCTCATGTCGGGGGGCCTGCTTTGTGGGAGGCTACACGGGATAAGTATCTTCAAAATAGTCTCTCGCCCTATTTGAAGGTCTCTGTATTTACTTTAAATATTAGTTTCAATTTTTAACATTGATTGGCTGTTATCTTTTTTTGAATTACAAATCTTTCAGCAGTTTGAACTTCATTTCTTCTCATGTTCAGATTGTTGCTGCAATGGCGACTAATGATCTGATGGCACTTGTTAGTACTAGGCCACTTAACTCATGGAAAGAAACTCTTGCGCTTCTATGCACGGTGAGTTTTACAAGTTTTACAGAATATTATCCATTCCTTGATGGTTGCAGGCTGTAGCATAATGGTATTGGGTGGTAGTTTTAAAATTGTTCATTGCCATCATCATCATCATCATCTCATTAGCTTTATCCCAACTAGTTGGTTTCAGTATTATGAATCCTAATTTTTAATCACCGCTTGAGGGCTGCCTAACGATTCTGACATGCTAAATTCATGGTCAATACCTGAACAATTGATGGCATATTTTTTTATCAAACTTGTCTTTTTCTTTTTAATTCAGGCAATATATATATTTTTAGTTAACAATAAGGCCTCTCTTATTAATGGTGTGCACGCTTCCATTTGTAATTTTGTTATTATGCTGGCTTAACAGTTTGCACAGAAGGAAGAATGGACTATCCTCTGTGATACTCTTGGTTCTCGACTATTAACAGTGGGAAATACGCTTGCTGCTACTCTATGTTATATCTGTGCTGGAAATATTGATAAGATAGTGGAAATTTGGTCACGCAGTCTAATGCATGAGCAAGATGGGAGGAGTTACGTTGATCTTCTTCAGGTAATGAATGTCGTAGGAATTTCATGTTCACCCTGTTTTCACATGACTGGATCATTGACTGAAATCATACTTTTATAGGATTTAATGGAAAAGACCATTGTTCTTGCTCTTGCATCTGGACAAAAGCGGCTTAATAAATCTTTATCAAAATTGGTAGAGAACTATGCCGAACTTCTTGCCAGTCAAGGGCTTCTTTCAACAGCTATGGAATATCTAAAACTCCTGGGTTCAGAAGATTCTTCGCATGAGCTTGCTATTCTTCAAAATCGTATTACGCTCTGCATGGAAGGTAAAATGCACTGGCTAATCAAATTCTTATAACAAGCATTTTATTTTTTTTACCCCCTTAAAACTGTCGTGTAATATAGTTTTGGTATTTTGTCTTTGTAATTGTTTATCAAGGAAAAGGGTAAATAATCCTAGTTTAATTTTTCATGCAGACCTTCTAACAAATCAACACAGGATGTAACGAAGGAAATCATACAATTCATCTTACTTTCATATTTTATAAAATATTCATAAAACATTCATGAAAAACATCACTGCATCTACTGAAGTTGAAGTTGTCCAAAAATTTTATTTATAATTTATATTGTTAAATTCAAAGAATTGGAGAGGGAAAAAGCTTAATTTTATTGCTCAAACATGTCCCTATTTATAGATCTATAGAAGATATCTTAATAAAGAAATAAATAATTATAGAATCATGCATAATTGCCTAATATAATCATTCCTAAATCATCCACCTAAATATGGAAGGAGATCAGCATGATCCAGGTGAGCCTCCCACAGATCCCCATCCTAACCGTGGGATCAAGAGCCAAGGGAAGGCTGGGATTTAACACTCCACCTCAAGCTGGAGAATACATATCTGTTATTCCTAGCTTGATAATTAGCCCAGAAAGGTAGATTTATCAAGTCCCTTTGTAAGAATGTTTGCAAGCTGATCTTTTGATGAGACATGGTAGATACATATAAGACCATTGTCTAATTTCTTCTTTATGAAATATCTGTCCACTCTATGTGCTTCGTCTTGTCATGTTGAACTGGATTGTGAACTATGCTAATTGCTGATTTGCTGTCACAGTGTAACTTTATGGGTCCTTCCCACTTAATCCTTAGGTCTTCTAGAATCAGCTTGATCCATAATATCTTACATATTCCCAAGGCCATAGCTCTGTATTTTGCTTCTGCAGTAGACCTTACCACCACATTCTATTTTTCTTGCTCCCTAATGTAACTAGGTTCCCTCCAAGAAATGTGTAATATCCTGAGGTTGATTGTCTATCTACTGGTGATCTTGCATAATCTGCATTAGTATATGCTTCTGGGGTTATTTTATAGTCTCTTCTAAAGAGAATTTATTTAAGGTAGTGCAATATTCTGTCTACTGTTTGAATGTGAGTTTGCTTTGAATTTTGCATAAACTAGCTGATCATGCTTACAATAAATGCTATATTTGGTATGGTATGAGAAAGGCAGATCAATTTTCCCACAAGTCTCTGATAAGCTCCCTTATCTATGTTCTGACCCTCTTTAGTTTCCCCTAATTTTAGATTTGGTTCTACTGGTGTTGATGTCAATTTACAAGCTAGTTTACTTTTTGTTAAAGATCATTAATGTATTTTTGTTGTGAAATGAAGATTCCTCTGTTGGAGTTGGCCACTTCAATTTTAAGGGAATATTTTAATCTATCAAGTTCTTTGATCTCAAATTCCTTGGCAAAATATTTCCTTAGAATTGCTTTTGACTTTTCCACATTCCCGGTTGCTGTAGGCAGGGGGAGGGTCAAAACATTTTGCTAGTTTTTGGGTCCTTGTGTTCTTGGTGCTGTTTGCTGCTCTCGGTTTGGGCCTTGGATGCTCTCTGTTTGGGCCTTTGCTGTTCTCGTGAAGTGATTGTTGGGGTTCCTGCTGGTTTCGCCCCCCTTTCCCTGGCCTCCTCGGTTACTGCTGGCTCCGCCCCCCTTTTCCCTGGCCTCCTTAGTTCCTACTGGTTCCGCCCCCCCTTGTGCTGCCTCTTCGGTTCCTGCTGGTTCCGCCTCCTGGTATGCTATATGTGGATGTATTTGGATGATATTTGGGGGCCTTTCAGCTGCTATCCTGATATGCTTTTTGGCTTTCTATTTTCCTCTTTTTGATTAGTTTAATTGGAGATATTTATGGATGTTTGGCTGCCCTTTTTCTCCTATATATATTAGATGTTTTGGAATAGAAAAGAGAGAGTTATGTGGCTAATTTTTGGAAGAAAACCTGAGGGTTTTTCTGTGGAATAGCTTGCGAGCTATGTCCCCCTTTCTCATCTCTTCCCTATAACTTGTGAGCTATACTTCGTCTCTCTTTCTTATCTCCTTCTATTCGCAAGTTTAGGTGTTTAATTTTATGTCAAAGGTTGTAAGTGTCATTTTATCTTATGAAAGTCATATTTTGTCGTATTTTTGAGAATTTTGTGTTTTTTCTAAATCCTAGGAAGTGTTTATTTTTTGCTTGCAACAATTAGGGGCTTTTGCTAATTTTTGCTTGCATCAATTTGGTGTTAGAGCCTAAGTTTGTGTCTTCCTAGGTTTGTTTTGTGTTTTTTTTTGTATTGAGAAAAATGGAAAAAGAAAAAAAATATTGAGTCAGTTGTCAAAGAAAATCAGTCAGAAGAGTTTGAAAATCAAATCCCAATGGACAGATGGATTCCTTCGGAAGGAGATTCAATCGACCCAATGCAAAATGAATTATACAAGCTTCAAACGAAAATGCAACTGTGTACAGAAAATTACATGAAAAAGAAAATGTTACAAGCCCAGTTTATGCAAGAACGAGAAGAAATCCTAAAAAAATACGTGGCCAAAATTCAAGAGCTAGATGCAACGCCTTCAGAGCATACTCAAGCATCATCAGGAGATGAGCCTTTTTAAGTTGGGGAGAATTGATGTAGGGGAGGGGGAGGGGCAAAACATTTTGTTAGTTTTTGGGTCCTTGTGTTCTTGGTGCTGTTTGCTGCTCTCGGTTTGGGCCTTGGCTGCTCTCGGTTTTGGCCTTGGCTGCTCTCTGTTTGGGCCTTTGCTGTTCCCGTGAAGTGACTGTTGGGGTTCCTGCTAGTTCCGCCTCCCTTTCTCTGGCCTCCTCGATTCCTGCTGGTTCCGCCCCCTTTTCCCTGGCCTCCTCGGTGAGGTATTTATGGCTATTTGACTGCCCTTTTCTCCTATATATATTAGATGTTTTGTAATAGAAAAGAGAGTTATGTGGCTAATTTTTGGAAGAAAACCTGAGGGTTTTTCTGTGGAATAGCTTGTGAGCTATGTCCCCCTTTCTCTTCTCTTCACTATAGCTTGCGAGCTATACTTCATCTCTCTTTCTTACCTCCTTCTATCCGCGAGTGTCCACCTCATCTGTATCTTTCTTCTCAAGGAACTGCAAAGTTTAGGTGTTTAATTTTATGTCAAAGGTTGTAAGTGTCATTTTATCTTATAAAAGTCGTATTTTGTCGTATTTTTGAGAATTTTGTGTTTTTTCTAAATCCTAGGAAGTGTTTATTTTTTGCTTGCAACAATTAGGGGCTTTTCCTAATTTTTGCTTGCATCACCGGTCAAGATGATATCATCCACATAAACTAATAAAATTGTGACTTCCCCTGAGTTTGAGTGCTTGAATGATAATTTATGGTCTCCTTGGCTCTGCTGATAATCATGAGTAGAATGACTTTTGAGATTCTTCCAAACCAAGCTCTAGGTGATTATTTTAGCTCATATAGAGCCCTTTTTAACCTACACACTTTATCATCCCTAGATTTGTCCTTGAATCCCAGTGGAATCTTCATAAATATTTTTTTCCTCCAAGTACCTATGTAGGAATGTATTTTTTGACATCAAGTTATTCCAGATGCCAGTTATAATTAGCTCCTAGTGAGAGCAGGATCCTCACGATGTTCATCTTGGCCACATGTGCAAAAGTTTTCTAATAGTTAATGTTGTACGTTTGAGTGTACCCTTTCGCTACCAGTTTTGCCTTATACCTTTCCAGTGTACCATCAACTTTGTATTTCACAGAGAACACCCATTTGTAGCCAATTGATTTTTTTTCTATTGGTAGGTCGGTGATCTCCCAGGTATTGTTCTTCCCCAGAACATGCATTTCATCTTTCATGGCATTTTTCTAATTTTCATCAGATAAGATCTCAGAAATATTATTAGGAATATGAATATTATTTAGTGTAACCAAAAAATTTTTGTGTGAATGTGATAAGTTATGGAAGGATACAAAGTTGGTTATGGGGTACAAGCGAGATTTTTTTGGTGAACTTGTGTTTACCTCAGTTGTAGGAGACCATTCAGATTCTTAGATCTGTTATGGAGCATAGTTTGGATTTGTATGTTTGGAATATACTTTTCCAAACCTTATGTTATCTATAATAGCTTTGTCCTCAATTTCCCTGTCTTTGATTTCAAGTTTAGGTGGATTGGTTTGAGGTGGAGCTAGAAGTCAAGAGGGGCAAGTTCACTTTCTTCATCTACCTCAATTGCAGTGTCCCCCTGAGATCTAATTTTTGTTCGTTAAAAGTAATGTCAATAGGGGTTTTGTTCGTTAAAAGTAATGTCAATAGATATAAGAGTTTTCTTGGTGGAGGGGTGACAACACATAGCCTCTTTGGGTAGATGAATATCTGGATCTAATTTTTCTCTATTTTGGCTGTGTATGCGAATATAGACAGTGCACCCAAAGATTATGAGTGTAAGGTTATTATGGGTTCATGATTCAGGGTAAAAAGAGCATAGAATATTCATTGGTATTTTTAGTTCCAAGATTGTTGAATGTAGTCGGTTTATGAGATATGTAGCAGTCAGAAGGGCTTCCCCCTTGTAGGATTTGGGTATATTATGGTGGAATAGAAGTGCATGGGTGGAGCCTAGCAGATGATCATTTTTTTTTCTGCAACCCTATTTTGTTGTAGGGTGTGAATGTATGAAGACTCATGAATGATACTTTCTTTTTGAAAGTAGGAGGAAAGGGTTTGGTTAAAGTAATTTTTAGCATTGTCGGAACGATTTTTTTTATCCCAAATTGGTTATGGATCATGGTGTGAAAAAATGGGGAGGATAGTGCTAACATCGAATTTGTTTTTTAGGAGAAAGATCCAAGTGACTCGAGTGCAATCATCAATGAAGAATACAAACCATCGGACCCCTGAAATGTTAGGAATTTTTGAGTTTCCCCAGATATCATTATGAATAAGGTAGAATAGAGTATTACATCTCTTTTTTTTGTTTGAAAAAAAAACTCATTTATGCTTGGCTAACTCACAGGTTTCACAATAAAAAGAATTATTTTCCAACATAAAAAAAGTTATGGATACATATTTTTTAAGATATTAAAAGATGGATGTTCTAATCTAAAATGATGAAGCCAAATAGTAGAATTTTTATTAAATAGGGATAACATAGAATAGCCATTATTGATAATATTGGATTTGTTCAGCTCTTCTTAGTGGTACAGTCCATCTCTCTCCTTAGCAGTCCAATCTTTTTTCCCGATCCCTTGTCTTGAAATAAGTAACATGTGGGGTCAAATAGGACTTGACAATTATGATCACTAGTAAGTTTTTTTATGGAGATTAGATTTGTGGATAATTGAGTTACGTGGAGCACGTTTTTGAAAGTGAGGGAGGAAGATAAGGGTATCTCTCATTGGCTTGCTATTGTGGTAAGAGAACCATCATCGGTGATGATTTTCTTATCACTCGGGCAAGGAGTGTAGTTGATGAAGTGTGTCATGTGATCTTTGGCTCCTGAGTTAATGATTCATAAACCTTTCAAATGATTTCTAGAGGCATTTAATCCAATGGATATAGGAAACTTACTTGAAAGTTTAAGAGAAGAAAATGCAGGTGATTTTTCAAGGGATACCAGGAGTTATTTTAGCTTATCAATATCTTCTTTCTTGAGCTCTCCGAAGCTGGATTGTGTTTCTGGGGTGGCTGACTTATTGTAGTGTTGGCTTGTGATGTGTTCGTTAATCCACTTCTTTGATTCCACTGTTTGGGGGTTTTTCATATATCTTTCAGGATGTCTTCTTTGTGTGTCTTGATTTCTTATAATTGATGCACCAAAGGGAGTCTTTGTCTTTAGGTTTTGAGGAATCCTTACCTTTTTTCTTCCATGACACCTCTTTGGTTGTCACCATTGCTGAACCTTCAATAACCTTTCGCTCCAACGTTACCCCTCGTAGGCTTTCCTCAGTATGAATGAGGAAATAGTCTCATTTGATGAATGTGTCTTCTCTTTGCCAAATATTTGAATTCTAACCGGATCAAACTCTGCATTTAAACCTACATGAAAGTTGTAAACTCTATATTTCTCAATAAAGTTTTTCAAGATATCTTCTGGACATTTGGTCTCTATGCATCTGTAGTGATCAAGTTTTTGCAACAAGCTTTGAAGGAGAGTGGCATATTCTGTTACAGTCTTGCTTCCTTGTTTTGTGCTTCCCATCTTGACCTTAATTTCAAAGATTTAGGTAGTATCCCTGAGCTTTTGAGAAGGTTTTCTTGGTGGCATCCCATATGTCATTTACAATAGATCGGAACACAAAAATATCACTAATTTTTGGAGTCATGGAATTCCACGACCATGACATAATCATGGAGTCCGCTTCATCTCATGCCAAAAAAATTAGGATCCTCTTTTAGTCCTACTCCAAGGAGGTGATTCATCTTTCATTTCCTTTTCAAGTAGCTTCACAAATTGGGACCACTTCAAATAGTTCTTCCCATTTAAGCGATAGGAAGGTTACATATTTTGGAGATCTCCTCTTTCTTGGTGCACCATAGAATCCTCAATTTGGTCAAAGCTCTGGGAGGAATTAATTTCAAACATTGCGGTGTCAGAGGATAGCAATGAAGGCTATCTGCAAGAATAATGAAGGTTGCCTTGAATTGTACCCTTCGAATTCTGGCAATGACAATGATGGCCGATGCTCGTTGAGTAAATAAGGAACTATAGCAGCTCCTGTGTGGTTTGGTCCAGATGCACGAATAGGTTTTCACGACAGGCCCAATCCACCCCACTCCGAGTCACACGCACAAGTGGATTGGTGTTGCTCCTATTTGGCATCGGTCGAGATGCATGAACACGTTTTCGTGGCAGGCCTGATCGTTTAGCTGCACTCTTCGTCGTGTTCGGTCTCACACACGCGAGAGTGGTTTTTGCTCGACTCCTCCATAAGACATGCACGAGACCTTCGTCTCTCTCTCGATCTCTCTCGATTGACTCCTACGGACGATACAATACACACGAGACATTCGTCTCTCTTGATTGATTCCTTTAGACAACCTGCAGGAGACGTTCGTCTCTTTCGATCGGCTCCTCCAAATGATACGCATGAGTTCTTCTTCTCTCTTGATCGAACGCAGAGGCCATGAGGTGAAGCACTCTCCCTTCTCTCGGTTCTCTCGGTTGGACGTACGCTGGAAAGAAAAACGAACCAAAGGGATTATGGTTTTGATACCATTTTAAATTCAGAGAATTGGAGAGGAAAAATTCTTAATTTTATTGCACAAACCTATCCTTATTTATAGATCTATATAAGGTATCTTAATAAATAAACAAATAATTACATAATCATGCATAATTGTCCTAATATAATCCTTCCTAAACTAGCCACCTAAATATGGAAGGAGATCAGCATGATTCAGGTGAGCCTTTCACAGATCCCCATCCTAGCCTTGAGATCAAGGGCCAAGGGATGGCTGGGATTTAACATATATCTATAGAGCATCTAACAAATTCCAAAAACATAAATATGATAATCACTCTACTAACCTCAAATAGACACTTCGTTTACATTGTACACACTAAAACATAAAACTTAAAATGACCCTGATTTTACTTAGCTTTAATTTTATCTGTCCTTTCCTGTTAAAGTAGCTAACATAAAAGTCTGATGAGCTTTGTGGCTTGAGAAGATATGCAGCTCTAATATAAGATTCAGATGTATAAAATAGTAACTAACACGTGTGATGATTGTGCATAATCATGAACCATGCCTACTTTATATTACAAACATCAACCCCTTCTTTTTCTTAAGCTATTTATAAAACTATGTAACAAAAATATGCTCATAGAAATCTAAATAACAGAATGCCTATCACGATGATATAAATAACACGGTATCATTCCAGTTAATTTAAACATTTAATTTTGGATTTATCACATTGTTTCATTTGCTTGCTCATTTTTCCTTTTAGAATCCATGTTATCTCTAGCATAAGAATGTGTCATGTCTAGATACCTAGATCCAGGCCATCATCATGACGTAAACATAGCCCTTCGGCTTCTTCATATTGTTCAATAAAGCCTAAGTGAAATCCAAAATCTGCAATTGAACTATATTAAAGTCGCATTACCCCACCCGCACAGATATCATAAACATATCATAATATATAGAAATGCCTGCTCATCATCTAACATGACATTCTTAGGCTTAGTAGATTCTGATCACTGCATTTACTTTATTGTTACACCTATCATATATAAATTTATACTAAACAAATAATATTTTTTATGTATGAAAGGAAGACTGTACAAATCACATGTTTTTCATTTAAAAATGTATAATTTAACAGAACATGTAAATTTTCAAAACCTAGATATCAATACTAGATTATATTAACTAATATGTAGAATTGCTAATGAATAATACATTTAATTGGTTCAAGTGTAATTATACATGTAAGAGACTAAATTACTTACTTTTTGAATTAGAAAAGTTGCATTATCTTATCTTTGCGATGAGTTGCCTCCACGTTTCAAACACCTCACAACCTTTTACTAGTAATATCACCCACACCAACCCAAATTCCGTAATTTGACAATTCATACAAATTTTTACTCACACAAATAAAGATAGTAAGTTATTTCCAAGATAACATACATTACAATTTCCTCTCTTCATATATAGTTTGAATCCTTAAAATTTCCCTTCCTTATGTACTAAGGAATTCCTAAATAACAATTGAATATATTTAAATGAGAAACTTTACACAAAACAAATGCATAGACAAAATACCAAATTCCCCTTATCTTTTTCTCTCATTCCTCTCCCACTCTCTTCGTTTTCCCCTTCTCCTTCTTTCCTCTCTTCTTCCCTTCTTCCTCAATTTTTCTCTATCCAATTCCTACACCGATTGGCCAACACCTACGATGAGCACCCTAGGGTATACCCGAAGTCCTGCACGCTAAAACACTCCAAACCAAGAGCTAATAGGGAATGAATTAGTTTCAATTGAAAAGAAATAGGGATTAAATGGCATAAATTTCAAAATTTTCTCAATTGCCCTTCCAATCAACCAATGCTTGCCGTGATAAGTGGCGTGGCCTGTTTAACCCTTCCACAGTGAATTGAATAAAAAAACTGTACTCTTAATTAAAAAGTTTAGGAAAATAATTCAATTCAAAACTAATTTCTTAACTTCCATATATTGCAAATTAACGTATAATTCTTTATATCAAATTGATCCATTTGACGAGTAAAACATAATGGCATACTTTTGATGATTTTCCTGAAAGTTGTTATTTTAGAGTATAATTGAACGAGGCAATTTAACATTTTACCTTAGGACAAATTGGGCATTACATTGCTTGATTTAGGATGTCCAAATTACTTGAATTTATATTTGCTTTTGGATATCATTATCAATTGCTATAGTCCTATCTTAGTGCGATCCACTTATACTTGTATTATGTTTTTCTCTTGTACAACACCATATGGTTCTGCCCTATTATGTTCATTGTTGTTCCTAATCTAGCCGTGACTATCAATAGTAGTCCTCATCATTTTTAATTCCTTTGCAGAGAAGGGAGTGGCTACCAGCTTACCTTTTGAAGAAAACCTGCATCAAAATGATGCCATCTATAATACTGGTGGATCTATTGCTGACACTGTTAATGGTTCACAACATTACTATCAGGTCTGCATTTTGAAATTGAATATTGACTGTTAATTGGGGCTTTACTCTTGATGTATTTATGCCAATCCCCGTGTCTCATGGTAGGATAACACACAATTCCAACAGCAGCAGCCTACATCTAGCGTTCAATATGGTGATGGGTATCAGCAGAATTTGGGCTCATACGGAGGTTACCAGCCTGCACAAATTGCACAGTCAGGGCAGCAATACCTAGGATACACTAATCCTGTTCAATTCCAGCCGACTCAGTCACCTCAGATGTTCATCCCATCGCAGACTCACCAGGTTCCACAGGTAAGGAATCTTCCGTGCTGGTGCTTATATATGATTATATCATAATGTTCGTCAAACTCCTTAAATGAAACCTGCCAAATTCATAGTTTTCATTAGTATAACAGTAGTTTCTCTATTGACCTGGCTATTATAAACATTGAGGATAATTAGGTTAGGTAAGTTGGCATAGAAGCTGTTAAGCCTTATTCAATCAGTATTGTTGAATGCCCTTGTCCGAGCAACAGACGTTTGACCAACTTTTACATAATCATCTAAAACAAAGCTAATTATTTGTGTCTGATCAGCTATGGCTATTTTTTATCAAGGTTTAAAATTGAGTAAAAGCTCAAAATAATCCCCCGACTATCAATAAATATTCAATTTTGTCCCAGTGATGTAGAACAGGGCTAGAAATTTAAAATTAATTCCTTATTTGAGGATAGATTAAAGAAAGGATAGCAATTCATAAATTCTAGAATTAATTCCAGCAGTTTAGGAAAGAAATCTGGAGTTAATTGATGCTTAGGTGGCTAGAGAAATTAAAGCAAGAATCAATTTGGATTGATGTGGGTTAAATGACTGCTGTAATTGAGGTGATTAATTGGGGGAAATTAATTAAGAGAGAGGGGAGAAAGGGGGCCGGCCAAGAAAAAGGGAGGAGGGGTTATCCACATTCAATGAATGTGTCTAGGTGCAATGAATGTTGAAATTGAAATTAATTCCAATTCAATTTCAGATTTAATCTATCCAAGATTTGGGGGGGGGGGGGGTTCCTAGAATATGTTAATTAATTTAAGAAAGGATTTGAATTTGAATTAAAAATTTTTCTAAATTAATATCAAATTAATTTGGGAAAGAGGGAAATTAAGGAGAGAAAGGGACTAGGGGCCGGCCATGCAGGGGGGGGGGTTGATTGAGGATTTGAAATACTTTCCAAACATAGGATATTAATCAAGGAAAAAGGATTAGAGAAGAATCTCTAATTAATGTCATATTGAGAAGATTGGGGAGGTTTCCAAACAAGTCAACTTATTTTAGGAAAGAATTCAAATTCAAATAATTTTGAATTTCGAAAACTTTCGAAGTTTAGAATGGACCAAAATTGGAAGGTATTCAATACCTCAATTTGAATAATTTTTTTGGAGGCAAAGAAGGGGGAAGGGGAGAGGCCGGCGACTTGTGGGGGGTGGGGAAGGGGAGAGGCCGGCGGATAGGAGGAGGAGGAGGGAAAGGGAATTTGGAAGAGATAAAACCACGAACCCGGATGCTTCCTGCGGTTGGTGGGTGATGCGTTGCCCTTCATCTAGGGACTTCAAACCAAGAGCCCGGACGCTTCCTGCGGCTGGTGGGTATTGCGTTTCCCTCACATAGGGACTTCCACTCTCCTAAGAACTCTCAAAGCTCTCAAGAACAAAGTGCAGAAATTTTCTTCTTAATAATCCATTGACCATTACAAGAAAGGAAGATGCTATAAATAGCCCAAAATATAGAACAAAAGACAAAAGTGCCCCCTGGGGTCACAAGCACCTACTCCCTCAAGTGAGGGTAAAAATGAAAAATGCATAAATAAATAAAAATATAAATAATAACTTAAAATAAAATGGTGTGATCAGGGTCGTCGATCTTCGTCTCATCCTCTGATAAACTTTCACGGTCGGATGTCCGCATCACCCATAGTCTAAAGTAAGAGTTAAAGTTAACTTCAAAGTTAAATATAAAGTGTATTTTAGGCATTATTATTGGATATTAGATTATATTCAACAACAGTATTGGAATCCTCAATTAAACACAATTAAAGAGCAAAATGCAATAGTATTTCTTACATGAAGTATTGGAATCTGTTGTATAGTATATTGGAAAATCTTAATACTAGATGCAAAATATACTACATTTTCTCACCATCAAACTTGTTCTTCAAACTAATAAAAAACAACTAAATAAATTGTCATCCAAAATTGCGAGAGCTTGGTAAACATTAAGTTACGAGTAGATTGCCTTGTCTTAAAGCATGTTAAACTTTCAAAATGGAGAATTGTTCAAGAAATCACTGATAAATACAACAGCATTAACAAGCTAGGAATGGACCATTTTGATCATCATTTATGCTAAGGAATGTTTGCTTATTCACCATTTGTTCATGAATTGCCCTTCAAACTCCCAATGGATCAAGCAAAGAAGTCAAATATCTCCAATCAAAAGAGGCTATTTTCAGCAGAAAGAAATGAACTATTCCACGAATGATTCTGGATTGCATGGCACTTTATTTCAGTCGAATCAGCATTTAGTAGACCCAAATATATAGTCTAGCATGGATCCAATAAGTATTGATGCTTATATGAACTTGTTATCAACCTAATCAACAAATATAATCAGACCGCTCAAATCACAGCGTGGGGTGCATATAACATTTTAGCAACTTTATTCACTTACCAATTACAATAAAAAACGCAAAGTTAACCAATAGATTAGCTTTTTAACACTATTTTTTGGAAAATAACTTCTTTATAATTGTTATAAATAATATTATAAAAAAATATTTAGAAGGAAACAACTTTTTAAGTTATTATGATTTTTTTTTAAGAATTTGAACTATCACAATCCACAAATTATAACACAAATTTCTGAATGACAACAAAACAAAGTTAATAGAAGCATGAAAGCGATTTGGAGAACAAAGCAGTGAAGCAGATCATTAGTCAAAATGGAAATTATATCAACATTTACATTGCACAACGTATGAAAGAGCAATCAGAAATGACAAATACCAAATATCCTCATTTACATTGCACAGTAAAAAGACCTGCCTCGGTCAAATTCCGACTATCAATTAAGTAATCTTGCTGTTTAAAGCAAAACAAAAGAAAAAAGCAAACAAATGGAAAAGAATGGCCACAATGAAGAAACCTCATTGAGTTTCATTCGCTAAGGTTTCACGTCTCCTTGGGTTTGGGAATCACACAATCTAGGGTTTCGATTTCACATGCTTAAAATTACCTCCACCATCCTACAAAATGCATAAATATATCATTAAGCTTGCTTAACCTTAAATGACACAAGC
The DNA here is from genome assembly GCA_019925795.1 of Dendrobium chrysotoxum. NCBI lineage: Eukaryota > Viridiplantae > Streptophyta > Magnoliopsida > Asparagales > Orchidaceae > Dendrobium > Dendrobium chrysotoxum. The sequence continues at coordinate 53,729,274 of CM034297.1, forward strand.
ATCCCAAAAGCAAGAATTTTCCCTTCAAAAATCAGAAGTCGGAAATCATAACACTTGTTGAATCATGTCACGAGCTTTAGGAAATTCAAAACATCTCAAAAATCTTTATGGAAACTCAAACTAGCAAGCTATTAGCCCATCATCTCAAAAATGGAAAAATTTACCAGTCGCTGATATATGTTGTCGAAGGCTGAAGCTTAAATGGAACTACCAAACTAGGAGAGGAGAAAAGGAGACATGTAGTCATCGTCGTCTAATCTTCTGTGTCTGCGAGCTTGGGGCTTAAGTCGTTGAGGATTTGAGGCCACAAGCCTGCAACTCAAAGAATGAAGATGGGAACAGAGTCATGGAGCGAAACAGGCAAGCAGACATGCTTCATGGCTCCCGACCCAAACCCTAATTTTATTAATCGAATGATTATAGGTCATTTTTAGGTTTATGGGTTGACCCGAATCCGACCCGAAATTATAAACAGGTCAGATACTTGAACCTGAACCTGATTCATATGCTAAACGGATCAACTCAAACTCGGAATTTTTTGGTCTAGTCTGGGTCAGGTTTTTAGGTCGTGTCATATTTTTCCGCCCCTAGTAGTCGGGATAGGGGTCGGGCTTGGGATGAGGAATAGGGAATAAGAAATAGGGATTAGGTTAATATATTAGAGTTAGGAGTTGAGACTATCGAATTTAAAACAAACGGCTATTTAAAAAAAATTATTTTGCTGATTTTTGAAAATCAGAGTTGGTTTGCCGGTCGAGCGGTTTGATCGCCGGTTCAAATCGATCTCTTCCTGTTTTAAGCAAATTCAGTTATGTTGAATGCCCTATCCGGCCAGCTGGCCGGTTTTTGGTTCAACCGATTGAGCAGACCGGTCCGGTCCGATTTTTAAAACCTTGGGATAAATGTTTGTTATTGTACTGGCTATGGCATCTTCTAATTGTGCATCAGCCTATGCAAAAATAAACTTCCTTACTAGTGATCTTGATTTTGTTTTAATTAAGCTATTCGCCTATTCCCTATCTTTTTAGTTTCCATTTTTTGAAATGTTCCGCTCCAATATTGTACAAAATGTATACCCGGTACTGGTGCATTTAGAAAGTTAGAAGTAGACCTAAAAATTTAGAATGTATTAGAAATGACTTTTCTTATTAGATTTAAATAAGAATTTGACTCTTAATAGGACACGATGGAGAAAATGATTCATGCAGTCGACTCCACGTAGTGGAATAAAGACATGATATTATTGTTGTTGTAATAAATTTTTTTTCCATTTAACGAATGAAATTGACAAACTTCTAATTTGTAATTTCTTTGTTGCTTAATTGTTTTTATTTTTAAACTAACATGCTAATCTAAGCTTGTCAAATTTTTTTTTTTTTAATTCCTTTCAGCAAAGTTTTGGACAATCTCCTGCACCTGCTCAGCCTGCTTTGAAGCCATTTGTTCCTGCAAACCCACCTGCCCTTAGGAATGCTGAACAATACCAGCAGCCACCTACTCTGGGCTCTCAATTGTATCTGGTTTGTATAGTGAGCAGCGTAGACATTGTTATTTATTAGTGCATTAATTTGATTTTCTTTTCATGATCATTTTTAGGGAGTTCCTAGTCAGAATTATCAACCTGGACCATCTGTACCAGCTCCTGCTATTGGTTTGCAGCCAGGATCCGTTGCTGGCCATAGGTTTCCTCAGCCTGGAACATCTCCCGCACCTAGGGTATTCATGCCAGCTACTAGTTCTAATTATGGCCAGAATACTGGTCTAAGTCCCATTCAACCCTCTAGTCCAACGCAGCAAGTGCAACAATCAGTTGTGGCTCCTCCAGCCCCTCCGCCTACAGTGCAAACTGTTGATACTACGAAAGTCCCTGGTAACCACTGGTGCATTCACTTGCATTTTTTACGTACTGGATTTCACCAGGCTGAAGATATATTTGTGATCTTAAGAAACAAAAATTTACTCTTGTTCTAAGGTTGACAGTTGTGTTACCAAGCACAAAATACAGCCTTCCATAGTCTAGCAGTTAAATCCCAAAATGATCCACCCCTATTCGTATGTAGTCAGTTTAGTCAAATTGTATCATATTTCTTCAATTTAGTCTCTTGATTATACAAATTAATTCCAATTGATCCTTCAGGAATTTAATTGAGATCAATTGTGTATAATTGAGGTATTAGATTAATTTTGTATAGTCTAGGGATTAAATTATAGAAATGTGACACTTAAGAATTAAATTGACCACATGCGTAGCATTGGGGGACTATTTTGAAATTTAATCTTAACTTAATAATATAAGTGTGAAACATGACACTATTTGGAGAGACAATGGCATCTGCTAGCATGATCCATGATGTGAGGCTCACCATTTGAGGAATATTCCTCCCACAACGACGGATACTATTTTGGAATTTAATCTTAACTTAATATTATAATTGTGAAACATATCACTATTTGGCGGGGGACAATAGCATCTGCAAGCAGGATCCATGATGTGGGCCACACTATTTGATGAATTCCTCCAACAAACATGACCAGCCCCCTCCCAAAACTTCACTCTTGTTCTTACTAAGATTGAAAATTGTGTTAGCAAACACAAAATACAGCCTTCCATAGTCTAGCAGTTAAATCCCAAAATGGTTCGCCCCTATTCATATGTAGCCAGTTTAGTCCAATTGTATCACATTTCTCTGAATTGCCCCTTGATTATATAAAACTAATCCCAAATAATCCTTTAGGAATTAAATTGAGATTAAATTTGTATAATCAAGGTATTAAATTAGGATTAATTTTGTATAGTCTAGCTATTAAATTATAGAAATGTGACACTTAGAATTAAATTGATCACATGCGTAGCGGTAGGTGACTGTTTTGGAATTTAATTTTAACTTAATATCATAAATGTTGGCCCTCTGATGACTGAATTAGGAGTGTATATGTATTAGATTTGACCTATGATAAGAAAAATAGAGATAGACCTAAAAAGATTTTTTTAGGAAGTATCAGAAATGGCCTTTCTTTATTAGATTTAAATGAGAATTCGACTCTTAATAGGACACAGTGGAGAAAAATGATTCATGTAGCCGACACCACGTAGTGGGATAAAAATTTGATGTTGTTGTTGCTAATATTATGACTGTGAAACATGTCACTATTTGGAGGGACAATGGCATCTGCAAGCAGGATCCATGATGTGCAGCACACTATTTGAGAAATATTCCTACCCCCCTCCGCTAAACATAAAAAAAAGAAGAAGCCTTCATGATCTTGAACACTCAAATCAACAGCTTCATGTTTTATGGACTGCTAGAGCCTCTCTATCATTGGATGCGAAGTTTTGTTGTCATTCAAGATCAGTTGGAATGAGAATGTATTATGTGAATTTTATAATATATTTTCTGTATAACTATGTTCATGACCATGATTTCTCTTGATGGGCGCATGGCTTTTGGATTAGTGTCATCTGTCACATGATTTGTGGCAGTGTTCAGCTTGAAACTTAATGAAACTTAAAAGTGAATTATTGTAGTTAGTATGGGAAACTTAGTAGTTATCTATAAATTCAAACAAATAACAATTTGGGCGATAATTTTTTTCAGCCTATTTATTTTTCTATCTTTAAGTACTTATTAACATGCTTAGAATGAATACATATATATATATATATATATATATATATATATATATATATATATATATATATATATATATATATATATATATATATATATATATTCCTATCATTTTTGTTATCTTTGTTGGACATTTATTTTGCATATGTATGTTAATCGTCTCCCTTTTTTAAGGAAGTGATTGCATGAAGTTTTTTATGCATTCCATGACTAAGTCTACTCTCTGTGCTCTGTTGTTCTGTACTTGAACAGCCGAGCTAAGGCCAGTCATTGGGACATTGACTAGACTATATAATGAGACGTCAGAAGCACTAGGTGGTCAACGTGCAAATCCAGCTAAAAAAAGGGAAATTGAGGACAATTCAAGGAAAATTGGGGTTCTTTTTGCAAAACTTAACAGTGGGGATATATCTCCAAATGCCTCATCCAAGCTTCGTCAACTTTGTCAGGCCTTGGACGCTGGGGACTTCGCTAGTGCTTTGCATATCCAGGTACAGATGGTTAATTTTGAATTACGATTGCCAAATTCTTTGTAAATAAAAGTATTCTTGTTCAGTTAACCATGACTCCTTTGATTGTTGTAGCTGTTCAATTAACCCTGAACGTGAAAGTGCACCCTGCGCTGATACTTGAACATCTAAATACAGTTCAGCTTGCATTTTATTAGGCTTGACCTTAGTATTTGTTAAGGAACTTTTTCTATTAGCCTTTCTGATCTTTAATTTCTTGATTAAACACTCAGTTCTTTACTGAATAGGACTGATGATTTTGCCCACTTACAGAACAAAATAAAAATAATATAATGAAATATATTATAAGTTAATTAAAAAGTGAAGTAAAATTTATTTTTTGAAAGAAATGCATAAATATAGTCTTTTGGATTATATGAGATAGTTATTGAGATTTAGAAAGTTACGAGAGATTTTGCAGTAATTTGGTTAATAATTTTTTTAATAGAATTTTGAAAATTAAAAGGATGACAAATAGTTGTAGATGAAGTATTTTGGTACAAATATTTAAAAACAAAGGAGTTGCTCAAGATTGTGCTAATTATAAAGAAATTGAACTTGTGAATCATGTATTGAAGTTATGGGAGAAAATAATGAAACACGTGCTATAAAAAATCACACAAGTTGTGGAGAACCAATCCATTTGGCTTCTTATTAGAAAAATCTTCTATGAAAGTGATTTTTGTTATTAAGTTAATTAGTGAAATCATATAAGGAGCAAATAAAGAATTATCATAAGTTTTTTGTTGATCTTTATAATGTGTATGATTGAGTACTATAAAATTTATTTTCTTGTGCATAAAAGGCAGAAATGTGTGGCAAAGATATGAAGATGTATTAAAAATATGTATGATTGAGCATTACATAGTGTTAGAAACAATTATAAAGTAGCCAAAGAGTTTTCAATTATAATAATTTTTCTTTAGAGGATAAGAATTTAGTCCATGTTTGCTTGTATTGGTTATGAAAATACTATTGAATATTCAAAATTGGTGCCTCAATATATGCTTTTGTCATATGATATGGTTCTAATTTGTGAGAAACTTATTAAAATAAGTGAAAAAATAGAATTATGGTGAAAATGCTTATAAGATAGATGAGTTTGATTTAGTAGAATAAAGATTGAGTATATAATATATAATTTTATGTGTATATTAAGAATTATCAGTCAACTTTATTAGAAGATAAGATGACACATAGGTATGAGATGTTCAAGTATTTTGAATTTTTATACAAAAGAATAGAGATATAGAGGAGTATAAAATACAGAAGTACTTAGCTTTATGTTGTAGAGAATATCTTGGAGACTTTCAGATAATTCTTATAAAATTACAATCAGGTTGGCAATGTTATATGGATCGAGCATTAGCAATAGAGAGTAGTTGTTATTTAAGTTGAGCATAATAGAAATGAAAATGATTATATATATATATATGGTATAAATTTGTCATTTTCTGGTAAGTCATTTGACATATTTTTTGGGCAAAAAATGCATCTCTGCTTAAACATGGTAAATACGATGATTTTTCTGAACTTCTTTGTAGGCTCTATTGCTATGATATCGAGAATTGAAATCTCAAAATTTTGGCATGTACAGTTTTCTGTTTACTGCAGAACTTCTCATTGTTTGATATGTACTGATGATTCCTAGATTGTAGAATGTAGTCACAATTTTCTCTTTTTCAGAAGTGACTAACCACAATCATTGTTGGGAATTAACTTACTGCTAAAATTAATTTAATTCTTATTAGTTCACCATTGTGATCTGCCACTCTTATATTTACTATAGCAAACTGATTAAACCCGCTAAACAACCAAATGAGAAACTGATGACTGAGCTTTTCTACGGAAAAACATTGGCTCAGTACATGGTGATCAAATTTTTGCTAATGATGGGTCTCAAACCGCTGGATTTTCTTTTACATGAGTGTAGTATAAATTATGATTTATTTTTTATGTATCTTACTCATCTCAAAATAAATCTATTCATTCTAATAAAATAGTTGATTAGGGTACCTGATTCTTGAAACAAAAAATTTCTCCTTTCTAATCTCACAGGTGCTATTGACTACAAGCGACTGGGATGAATGCAATTTCTGGCTTGCAGCTCTGAAACGAATGATCAAGACAAGGCAGAATTTTAGAATGTAAATCAGAAGGGTATCCATTGGCAGGGGCTGGCCCATGTACACAACATACCATTTATTATAAAATCATAAACTTACCTGCTTAATTTTATTATCAATTTTTTTTGTTTGTTAGCCCATTGTGTTTAGGCCAGTTCATAAGCAGTCAACCATGCCATAGAACACTAGAGTCGAAGATTCTTTGTCACAAAGTCCCCTATTTTAGGGCTCTTATTTGTTTTTGTCAAAGGTTTTGTTTAGGTTTGCCTCTCTGAATTTTAAGCTTTGCAGCCAATGGTTTGGTGTTTTGATGTTTTAGCTTCTGTCACAGCAAATTATGAGCTACTATAATTATTTTTTATTTCATATCCATGGTTTCATTTATTCTTGCTTCAGTTACAATATGCAAATCTTTTATTAGATTTTGTTTGGGATAGAAAGCAGCTTTTTAGTACAAAAACTTCAAATTTAAAAAAAATTTGTACTAGAAAATTATTTTATAAAACAGTAAGAAAATTTTCTCAAATGAAGCCTAAGTTCTAATATTACTTTGTTTCATATGGATCTCACATGCACACAACAAGCACACCTGCATATGCAGAAACCACAAATATTAGCAGAAAAAATTTGAAGTAAATGCTCTTGTTGCATCATTTCACCATTTCATCATGTATAGATGTCTAAAAATATGGAAAGTGCTCAGGTTTCTCTCCCATGAACTAAAATCATGTTCTGATCTCAGCTTAGTGGCTGACTTATTATCACCACCATCATCATTTTAAGCACTTTTTTTTTCAATTATTAAGGATTTGTTTGGGATAGCTTTTGATTTTTATTTTTATTTTCAAGAATTTTTTGCATTAGAAAATTGTTTTAGTAAAAATATTGTCCCGATTGGGATAATTTTCTCATTGCTTTGTAAAGTAATTTTTTAATATTGAAGAAATTTTTGTTTTAAAAAATTGCTTTAAAAATAATTTTGAAATCAAGAGTTAAATTTTAACAAAAGTAGTTTTGAAATCAAGAGTTTTCATCACACGATTGTGACAATTTTTTCTTTATCCACCTCTTTGATAGTATTGTAAAATAAATGGAAGATAATAAAGGATGGAATATCATACAAGAAATTCTTTATTAAAATTGCTTTTTAAGATATGCTTTGGCTTCATTTGGAAGGGCTTTCTTACTGCTTGTTAAAGCTGCTTTCTAGTATAAAAATTAAAATGTTTGTACTAAAATGTTGTTTTAAGAAGCAGTAAAAAAGTCATCCCAAACGAAACCTTCGTTTAGGACGGCTTTTCTCTTTCTTTCTAAAATAGCTTTTTAGTACAGAACTTTTTTAAATTTAGTATAAAAATTTTTTGAATTTGAATTTTTTGTACTAGAAAGCTGTTTTAAAAAGCAATATGAAAGTTGTCCCAAACGACGCTTTAATCCTTACCATCAATATGTCTTTGCATGGACTCATATTTTTGTTGATATATGTCTCCATTTACTAAAAAATTGACTCATGAATGAACATTTTAATGTAAAAATTAGTGAAGATAAGCCATTTTTCATAGTAAGAGGAAATCAAAAGAGTGGGATTAGTAACTATTTGATAAGTTTGTTAAATATTAGCTAATCTCATTTACATTAATTTTGTTATAATCAAACTGAAAGTAATAACCTAAGTATCAGAATCTTCTTTTATTCACAAATAACCATAACAGTAACAAGTAGTATTCTTAACTGATCAGAAAAACCTCTTGAAGAAGATGCATAAATTACTTCATAGATATTTCAGATCCTGTTGGTCTTAGCTAGAAGAATAATGGTGCCAGAGGTCATTGCAGGAATGAAGATCTCATCAGGTATATATGCAGTGGGACCTGGAATAATCCTCTTAGCAAGTAGGCCAACAACTGGAACACCATATATGAAGAGAAATATGTCTTTTGCTCGTCCAATTTGAAAATCTTCTATATTGATTACATTTAGGATGACTTCCTTGAGTTCCTGATGGTTCAGATAGTCACTCTGGACGGCATATGCACCTCTTTTCTTCTGAACTGCCTGCAAGGAAGAGGAATGGAGTACGTTGTAAGTTCTCATTATTCTATAGAGAGAGTGATAGATGTTGGAGAAGTGAAATTCTTGCATTGTATTTGTATAGCTTGTTAAGGTTTATGGATGATGCAAACATATAAATTGGCATAAGAAATAGTAAGAAAATCATCCCAAACGAAGTCTAAGATTTGTTTGGGACGGCTTTTGTACTGCTTCTTAAAGCAACTTTTCGGTACAAAAATTTTAATTTTTATACTAAAAAATTACTATAAGAAGCAGTAAGAAAGCCGTCCCAAACGAAGTCGAAGTCTTTGTCATAATGAGATGGTAAATAAGGGTTATCCTAAAGCCATAAATATTGAATTATATCTTGAATATTCTATAACCATAATCACGACTCCACCTCTAGCAACCTCATTGCCTCTTCATTGACAACTAGACAGTACACATTATCAATGATCATTGAGGCACTTGCCCCTTACTCTAATTAGTATGCCTAGATGGTCTCACTCACAACCTCTGGATAACAAAAACTTCAAATACCTTATCTATGTTGCTATTTTTTTCAAATTCAAGTTTACTTCTTCCATGCAACATTAAGGAAAGAAAGAATTACCATATATATATATATATATATATATATATATATATATATATATATATATATATATATATTATCACACATCCTAATAATTTATAGCATAAATATGAACTAGTTATTATTGAAATATTTTCTTATTATTTTAGTATTCTACTTTATTATTTATTTTTGTATTATTCTCTTCCTCTTGTCATTATATAGTCATATATATGATTGTACTATAAGAGATTTTAGAAAAAAAAAGTCATCATTTACATTCTTCCCTTCTTTATAATGCCTATAAATAAGACTATGTTGCAAAATCTTGAAAGACGAAGAAGAGTTCTACTTGCATGAGAGAGAGGGGGAGAGGGAGGAGAGAGAGAGAGAGTGTGTGTGTATAAGAACACATGCTAGGAAGAAAATATTCTAAAGCTTTATTCAATTTTTCTCAACTTTACAGAAGACCCACATCTCTATTTATAATACTATTAAGAAGGTAAGATAGACCAAAGAAACATAATAACCAAAACTAGGCCAATCCTAATAGTTTAATTATACTAGTTACATCATTGCATTGCTTACTAACCTCAATTTTGAAATCAATCATAATATATTAATTGAACAACCGCAAGTTTTTCATTCCATCACCTATGTATGCATCATGTTATGTTCCATAATTCATCGATGTTAGAAGTGTCTATATTTCTTCAAAATCACACAATTTTTGTGTCTATTAGAAGTGTCATCAACTATGTGTTGATCCATAGCTGATTATTACTTCAACTGTTTATCACTATCACTTGCTAGAGTAGAGCATTTTGTAGCAAGGGAAATTGTCAAATTGATGTGGACATAAATGCTAAACTTTTATTTTGTCATAAATATTTGAGTTATTACATCCTTTAGATATTACTATTTTGTAAGGAAAACTTTGGTCAATATCATTAAGTTTTTTAGCAATTTGATAGCAATTTATCAGTAGTTTGATAGCACTTTATTAGTAGCTTATTAACAATTTGTTATTAATATTTGTGTTTTTCATCTATAAATATCAAAATTATGATTCATGTTAAGACAATTTATAAAAAGAATTGAATTCTTATTGTGAATGTGAAGATTCTTCTTCTCCATCTTCTGTTCTTCCATGATTTTGATCATTAATCAAATGTTCTAACAGGTCATGGTTGAATGCAAACAGATCTTGTCACTTACCTTTGTGACATTTTTTTCAAGGTACAATAAAAAATCAAAAGGAAGTGAGGATCAAAGTGGATCGAAATCGAGCATGATGTAGCAGTAGTCAAGCTCATTTTTAACCTAAAAAGCTTGAAACTATTAGCGAGCATCAATTACTAATATTTTTATGCCTATATATTAATCGAGCATGATGTAGCAGTAGTCAAGCTCATTTTTAACCTAAAAAGCTTGACACTATTGGCGAGCGTCAATTACTAGTACTTTTATGCCTATATATTATAAATTATTTGACGTACGATCGAGCCCAATACACTCATCTGCCTCAACAAGTGCCTTTAAGCTAGTGATTATTGTAACATATAGGATGTTTTTGCAAATAAATAGAAAAAAGAAGAAGAAGACACACAAAGGAAAACCAACCATAAGAAAAACAAGTATATATACAAAAAATCACTCACAGCAACTTCTTCTTGAAGACTTTTTATAGTAGGTAACTTGAATTGCATAGCCCCTTTCTTTTCATTTAGCAGCCTGAGAACAAAGAGTAGCACAAAACAAAAGAAACTGATCACATAACTTTGCCTTCTTGTTTTGGTCTGCTAACTATGACAATGGTAATTTATATTAGATTTTGAGCATCTAATAAGTCATGAATTGCATAGAAAACTTACTCCACAATTTCATAAATTACATGGTAGAAATCATCCACAGTTTTTATGGTGCTCGCAAGATTAGTAAACTCCTGATCCAATACATCTTGAATTAGCTTTTTTATGTCAAGTTGTTCCTTTTGCAGCAGGTCTTCCTGTCCAGGCTCTAAGCAAGACTATGAAAAGTTAGTGAATAGTTTGAAAATAATAATTTTATGCTATGATATTCACTGAAAAGGATGTGTTAAATGCATACAAGCTCATTTAAACTTAGCTTATTTAGGAAAATTTGCATAAAGTTCTTCCTATGGGATAAAGTTCTTACTGACAATAGGGGTGTCAATAAATGACCTAACCCGTCAATCTAATTTGGACCTAATCCGAAAAATTCGGGTTCAGATTGACCCGTTTAATAAAACAGTGAGATGTATTAGTTAAACAAAGTTGTGATTCTTGTCTGAAAAAACAAAGCAGTTAGAAAGTTTTCCCAAACAAACCCTTAGCCTAAATCTTGCATAAAATTGGATAATAAACTACTCTTAGTATTGATTGTCATAGCTCTACATAAAAAACAATGTATGCTAATCTTACAGTAATAAAGTTTGAAGTGAAATTCATAGTTTTTTTATTGCAAAGAGCTTAATCATTGAAACCAAAAATAAATAAATCATTTAATTTTAATTTTATTTTATTTATATTTAATATTATATATATATATATAGAACAACTAAAAAACACTATAAAAGCCCTTTTGAGTATTTTAAAAAATAGAAATTAAATATATTTTTTAAAACTATATAAAAATAAAAATAAAAAGCATTCCCAATTGGCCTTTACATAATTGAAATGAGGAGAAAATTTCATTACTTAGCTTCCTAAAAGCTTGCCCCATTTGTTCCTTTGCTAGTTGGCCAGACAAGGAAGGAGTTGAGAGAGAGAGAGAGAGAGAAAGAATGAGAGAGAGAGAGAGAGAGAGAGAGAGAGAGAGAGAGAGAGAGAGAGAGAGAGAGAGAGAGAGAGAGAGAGGCTTATTTATATAGGGAGAAAGTGGTGAGTATTCCTTGTGTGTGAATGAAAGAAGGCATTGCTCTTTCAAGGAGCTTGGATTAGTTGAAGAAGCAAAAGCTTTGATTCCAGCTTTAAGTTCAAGCTTTGCACAGTTTTTGAAGAATTAACCATTATTATATATATTTTTAATTTGAACTACTTATTAATTAATTTTCTTTAGAATGGTGAGAAATTTTTGCACACTACATTATCTTAAAAATAATTATGTCTACATATAATTTTTATTAGGAAAAAAAATAAATTTTAATATAATATAAATAATTGATATATAATATTAATTTATTAATATTTTTTAAGTCCATTTGATATAAATTACATAAGAATATTTTAATATAATCTTATTTCATTTTTTTAAAAATTTGATGTTTATTGTTTTTTTTTAATAAAATAAAATTTTCAAATATTTTAATTAACAAAATACATTATTTGTGTAGCAATTACCTTAGGAGTTTATTTGGGGGATAAATTAATGATTGCTAAAATTTCCTTGGAGTGCTATTTTACTAACAATAAAAATAAAGCATTAGAAGTAAATTTGCAAATATATTAAAATATATTCAAGTGTGAATGTACTGACATTCATTACGAAAAAATAAGTTTTTTATTGGATTTATATCCCAAATTTAGAGAGGCAAATATTTTATAATATATATAATTATAATTTATAAAATAATATAAACATAAAAAATTTTATATTATATATTATTTTATAAGAATTATCTCAAATATAAATTGAAATGGTCCATGGCCATAATATATTGATCAATATTTTTATTAAGATGGATTTTAAAATCTTTGGATCTACTTTGAGATGAGTGTAATGCAAATTAATTATACTTTGCACTCATCTTATATTAGATTCAAAGATTTCAAAGCCCATGCATCATTTTTTTATCAAAACATCTGCACATAATTTTTGTTTTATTGCACGTAATGTAACAGCTCAAACTCTCAGCCATCAAATATTATTCACTTTAGCCTAATGATCTTATGACTTTGTTCATTTGGTGTAACTTCCCAAGAGGTCACCCATCCTATGAGTGTTAGAATATAAGCACGTTTAACTTTGGAGTTTGTATTGAAATTCCAACCATTACACTAAGGGGTTGTTTGGTTGGCTTAAAAAAAGAATGAAGTGTAAAAGGAATGTAGTGTAAAAGAAATGCAGTGTAAAAGAAATATTTTGGAGCTATTTGAATAAATGTAAAATAAATACACATGAATGATTTTTTTTTAAGTTAGATGTAATGATATAGAGTAAAGTCCTAAATGGTGACGACCGATGATGGTGGTGGGCGGTGGGTGGTGGGCGGAGTCAGCGTGTAGTGGTAGTCGGCGTGGGGCGATGGGCGGTGGCGGCCTGCTGGTAGCGACATGGTCAGCGGTGGCCTGCCAATGACTAGCGGCAATGGCTGTCAGTGGTGGGCGATAGTGGTGGCAGATGGCGGTGGGGGCAGGGCTGTGGCGACATTGTCAGGTCGAGCAACGGTGGCCAACGACGAAGGAGGGCATGGGGCGGTGGCTGGCAGTGGCCAGTGGTGGGTGGCGGTCAAGCAAGCTTGTGGTGTAAATGGTTTTCACTCAAAATCGAAGGAGGTTGGTTTACACTCAAGATGAACTACTTCACTTTATTGCAATATGGGATCTTGAGCTCGTGATTTTGATAATAATAAACATTATTTTTTTTGTCTCTTTATTTCTCCTAATATTTATAGTACATATTTACTTTTGTGTGTACTAATATTTCAGGTACATCATATACCGTGCAACGAAAGATTCATGTCTCAAGTCTAGGTATAACAAGATAATATTTATAAGAGTCTATATATTTTTTATTTATTTTTATATTTCTTAAGTCAAACTCATGTAAAGGTGTATGCTAACTTGGTGACCGTGCATACATACGGGGGAGTGAAAAAATAAATTTTAAAATTTTGAACTAATCGTACCGTATGAACTCAATCGCACTGTATGATCAATTATTTAGAACATTAATTAAAATAGCTAATTAAGTAATTAATATTTTTTAACTATTTGTATTGTATAAATCAAATCTTACAAGATGATCAGTTTAACTCGGAAACCCTAGCCGCCAATCATATTTAGGTAAGTACTTTAATATTTAAAATTTGAACAGATTATAATGTACGAATCAAATCGTACTATATGATATCTAAAATGTTACCTAAATTAATCTCCGTGATTCATTAATCAAATTAAGGTTTAATAAATATAGAAGATCGTACAATATGATATAGATCGTATTGGATGATTGCATAGATGAAGAACAGTTATCCTAGGGATCGTCCTGTATGAAACATTAATTTTTGAACTAATCATATAGTATGATATAGATCTTCTGGACGATTGGTAGAGACGATTTTCAATCATCTTGGAGTTCGTCCTGTACGTTCTTAAAATGAATGAACTAATCGTACCGTACGATCCATTGATTGTACTGTACGTTCGATATATAAAGTTTAAACAGATCATATTATGATTGTTTAAGACATATTGGACAAAATAGGTTTTTGACCTGATTGTACTGTACGAACCAAGATCATACTGTATGATCAGAAATGATAGAATTAAAAATTTAGAATTTTTTCAAGCCTCTTATTAAAGCTCTCTTATTAGTCTTTGAAAAAGTCTTTGGCTGTTGAGAGATTTCTGTGAGAATACTTGAGAGGTCTTGGAGTTTGGAGAGGGAGAAGGAGAAGTTGTGTGAGAGGGAGAAGTAATGTAAGGGGATTTACGTGATTGCTCTAAGCAAGCTTTTACCTTGGTTCCTCCAAGTGTCTTCGTTGATCTTTTGGGTTGCTTCGGGGAGATATTATTCAAGGCCAAAGATCGTCGTGTTCTTTGGCTCACTAGGAGGGTGAAAAGGATTCCGAGCTCTTTGCCTCACTAGGAGGGTGAAAAGAAGTCCAGGTTCTCTGCCTCACTAGGAGGGTGAAAAGGTTTCTGGTTCTCAACTGCATCGTGGAAGGATGGAAGTGATTTTGTAAGGGCTTCACCGCCTTGCTATGGGAGCTAAAGGAGAGTCACTAAATGTTTAGTGCAATATCCGGAGAGGATGACTCCAGGGAGTGGGCGTAGGTCAAGATTTGACTGAACCACTATAAAATTTCTAGTGTGCTCATTTTCTTCTATTTCGTACTTTTATTTCATGTATTTTAATTGCCTGCATATTATTTTTTTAAAATTTGTGATGATAATATTGTGATAGCTTAGGATTGTTTTCTATGAGCAAGAGAAAATAAAAACAAAAATATAAAAATAAAAAAGAACAAAAATATTTTTCTATTCAATCAAAAACATATAAATTTCATTTTGTTTTTGATATTTGTTTCCGTTTATGTTTTTGTTTAAACATCGTTTTATAAAGAAAATTCCCCTCCAAACAGCGTCTTGATGTTTAAGAGTTTAGTTTTATTTTTAAAAGGGGTTTTACAATCTCCCTCACTTAGATAACTATCTCCTCGTCAGTTTCTTTAACCCAAAATCATCATAGGAGTGTTCCCAACTTCCGGTTAATATATTGATCTGATATCATTTGTAATAACGCAAACTCTCAATCATCAATATATTATCCGCTTTGGTCAAATGACCTCACTTTTTTATCTATTTGGTATAACTTTCTAGGAGATCACCCATCTTAGAAATGCTAGGATATGAGCACACTTGACTTTGAAGTTTTCAATGAAATACCAATCATTACATCAAAAAAGCGTCTCAAATTTTTAAGAGTTTAGCATTATTTTCTTCTATGAATGTCCTTATAAGCAACACCTCATGGCTTCAACTTTATTAAGCTCAACATTAAAGTTTTGTTTGATTCAATTATATTGGTTATTGGTTTTATGTTATATTAAATAAAGTTGATTTTGCTCTTATATATATATATATATATATATGTAAAAAGACATGATTGCCCTTTGGTGAAGGTGGAAGACAGTGAAGTGAAGAAGCCATGGCCATAGAAAATGGGATGACGCCTTATTTCCACACAAATGGTGAACTATAACTCCCAAAAGCGTCCATCAAACCCCAATCCATTATTTTTTCTCCCATTGCCTTCCCACTTCTCACTTCAAGACAAAACTTACATTAGCAAATTTCCTATATGATAGGGAAATGATTATTTATAATTCTTTTTTTTTTTGGACTCTGTTGGAGTTTTATTACTGGTATCTTCTCTATTCATTTATATTTCTATATCTGACAATGATAGAGTGATAAATAAGGGTGTCCATATCAGATCCGACGAGAAATTTTGACTCGAATTCGACATAAAAAATTCAAATTTGAGCCAACTTGTATAAAGTTCGGCTCAGGTTTAGATCTTCTCAAGTGAATTGAAAAAAATCGGGTTGGATTTGTCAAATTTTTGTAGTGCTTCTATCAAATTCAAATATTTGTATTCATTTTGGATTAGGTTGACACTGAGAATTTAAGTTTGGGTTCGGGTTAAGAATTCTGATATGTTTAATGAATAGATCGAGTTGTGTTAATTGTATTTGTGCATGTCATTCTTGGGTCAATCTTGAACCCAACCCGTGAATCCAAATTGATACCCTTTCGTAGATGAAGATATTGTCATATGCTTAAAACACGCCATATGATGCATGCATTTATAGATATATTAAATATCTTTTGGGCAATTTTAATTTTAAATTGGCTAGAATTTAGATGATTATTGGATGAGTTTTAAATTTCTAACATATTTAATAGATTTTAGGCTCGGAATATTGTAATACAATTCAAATTAATTAGAGGTGGGCCGGGTTGGGTTTGACATAGATCATCACAAATGTGCACAAAATCATTTGCATTCTTGTTTTTCTTATGAAAATAATAAGTCAACTTATTTGAAAAAAACTTGGAATATCTTTGGCTAATTTTGGCTCTAAGAGATGAGA
The DNA here is from genome assembly GCA_019925795.1 of Dendrobium chrysotoxum. Classification (NCBI taxonomy): domain Eukaryota; kingdom Viridiplantae; phylum Streptophyta; class Magnoliopsida; order Asparagales; family Orchidaceae; genus Dendrobium; species Dendrobium chrysotoxum. The sequence continues at coordinate 53,746,007 of CM034297.1, forward strand.
TATTTATTCTTTTGTTGTAAGTAAGATAACTTTTTATATTTTACAAGGTTGTAATTTTTTCTTATAAAAATAGCTATTGTTAAATGTTATGAGTGTAGAGAGAGAGAGATAGAGAGAGAGAGAGAGAGAGAGAGAGAGAGAGAGAGAGAGAGAGAGATCTAGATCACCTTAAATTCAAACAAGGACAAGTACTAGATAAGTTAAATATAGTAGGTAAAGGACATGATTGTTTATGCGAAAAAAATATAGGAACTAATCTAATTGAAATGGCTTGCACTAGTACTGTATATGAGTTACAAAGGGCTGCCATTCTTCGAACTTTGAGAAAGCATCGATAAAAAAATAAATGTAAGTAGATTGTTTCTAGTATTTTTAATGTTGTCACCGGGCGGCATAAAAAAGTTAGACGCCCCTCACAAGGCGAAGGTATTATGAGCTAAAAGCAATGAAAGAAGCAAAGCCAAAAGGATGGTTAGAGAAGCCATTGAAAATGGTTGGGGCAGTCTCTTCTTCGAGATGAAGGTGGCATGACCATGGGGTGACAAATTAGGTAGTGTTCAAAAAGATAGTGGGGCATGAAGGATGGCTAGAATAGGCAACCTCTTAGAGGTGAAAGGGTATGAACTTAGGCAACATGCTAAATAGCATTAAAAAAGTAGAAGATGCCACAAAGGATGATTAGGGTGATCCTCCTCCTAGAGATAAATGGAAACCATACTTGAGCAATAGATGGACCAACATATGAAGGTCGTGGATACCACTGAGGATGGATGGGATTGTCTTACTTCTATAAGTGGAGACGCACAACCATGGGGTAAGAGACAAAGAAGCACATGAAGATCATGAAAGCTATTAAGACTGCTTGAGATGAACCTTATCTTGAAGACCGAGGTGAATGACCTTGAGGCACCAAATGAAATATAGAAAGGCCAGAAAGGCTGCTATTAAAGGACATGGGGGCACTAGTATTGTCATCCCCTTGAAACACAGAAAAATATGCCGTGGTGGGAATTATAAAAGGCAACTTCACTTGAGCACTTGAGGTCCTTTTCTCACTTAGTAGTTCTAGCATGCAAGTAACTTTGCACTATTATTCTTTGAATAGTAAGAAACTACTCGATCTCATTAATATTATGATCATAGGTCATTAAACTGAATCACTATAATTTATGCATCAATATTATATCATCATTTTCTTCTCATCCTAGTTTCTGATTTTTCTAAATTAGAGAATTTTCATATCTAAATCTCGATAGATTGACACCGTCATCTCCATCTAGTGCAACATTGTTGTGCATGAGGGAAACAACTCGACTCTCTAATCATCCCGACTGCTTTCAGATTCATACCTAAGTAAAATATAATTTTGTATTAAACTCCAAATCTATACCAAATATATTTTAAAATCAAACATCCAATGCCACAAAGAGAACCCAAAAAAGTTGAATACTTTCTCATGAAACCACAAAAGCCATATTCCAAAACCATGATAACCCCATTTGGCAAACCTTCTCCACCTCTCCTTTTTCCCCCATCACAAGTTCAAATAACCCCACTCTCCACTTTCCCCTCCCCAATTACAAAACCAATATCTACAATAATATCTCCACCCAATCATGGAAGCCAAGCCGCTTCTTCATAACCCGAACAACCTGGCGGTCGCCGGCGGCCGCCGCGACGAGTGGAGCGAAGGGGCCGTGGCCTGCCTGCTCGACGCCTATGAGTCCAAATGGGAGCTACGCAGCCGGGCCAAGCTTAAGGGCCGGGACTGGGATGACGTGGCCCGTCGAGTTTCGGGCCGGGCTGGCGGGGCCCGGTCCGCTAAAACGCCGTCGCAGTGTAAGAATAAGATCGAGTCCATGAAGAAGCGATACCGGTCGGAGTCGGCCGCCACGGTAGCCGGAGGAAGAGGAGGAGGGTTTTCGCGGTGGCCGTTCTTTGGCCGGATTCAGAGGTTGATGAATTGGAAGAATGATAGTGGCGGTGTTTTTATGCTTGACGCATCGCCGCCGCCGGCGGCGGCGGTTCCGATTGGTGGCACTCCAGCGATGAACGGCGGCGTGGGAGCGGGTAAGGTGAGTGTTGATTTATGAGTTGTCTATTATCTAAGTAAACAACAAAATATACAGCTGACTTGAGCCGATCCTTGCTTTAGTTATTTTCATATCTTTATTTTGTTTCAATAACTGAATTCATCATTGAAATAAAAATTTAAATGATAGAACTGTAGAACTGTGTGCACACTTACACTCCAATAAATTCATTGTTAAGATGGATTTTTTTTTTAAATTTACTGCTCATAATTTGGAGGAATTATTCTGAGGGAGAAACGTTCAGATTTGCTATGTATTTGTAAATACTCAGCAAATACATAGTTGTAGGTATTTGCATAGTTGTGAGTATTTGTTGAATATTTGTTGATTTGTTGCGTATTTACTGATTATCAGTAAATACGCAGCAATCCGGACGGTTCTTCCCGTCCGAACTACGCATAGAATAATTTCCCCATAATTTGTAAGGTAGAAATGTTTTAAAATTTGCAATAGGTGATTGGAAATATAGCTGAAATCTATGATCTCTTTTAAAATTTGCTTTTACTTCAGGAAAATCAAAATATGATGTTATTACTAATTTAGTAAAAATATAATTTTTCTGTTTTAACTAGTCATTTTTAGCGAGTAAAACATACTTTTTCTATTTTACAAGACAACATGATGGTTTTTCATGGTCTGTTCTGCAAAATTAAATATTTTATCAAAGAAGAGAGAGAGAGAGAGAGAGAGAGAGAATTATATTGTAACCAAGAAGAAACTTCTTATAGTCTGAATTAGATTTAATTAAATATTATTTTTATGCTTTAGCTTCTGGCCACATAGATGTTATAAAAGTTTGAAATCGTAAAACCAAAATAGGACCTCAACCTAAATTTCTATGGAGTTATTCCTTTCAATAATACTATTTTGACAATTGACATACTATATATGAAAACTTGGGAACTGCATGTAGTCTTGGCATGGAATCCGTGAATGGGGATTTCTACCCCACTTCTAGATGTGGAAGAGAGCATGAGGAGAAGAATGGTCATTTGGATTTCAAAAGGAGATGAGAAACCAGTCGATATTCAACTTCATATTGTAATTGTTTGAGTGGCTTGTAATGATTAAATGTTTACAGAATTATAATTAGGTTTCTCTTTTTTCAAGCTGCTTATTGTTTAGTTGTAGCTTGTTTTAAAATGAAAGTGTCAAATAAAATTTAATGTTTTTGCTTTCATTAATTTGGTCTCACCTTCCCCTTATGTTGATTTAGTGTAGATCGTCTCTCTGATGAGTGTCCAACTACATTATTTTGGAAGAATTAATATATCTTGGAGATAATGAGGAATTTTCATGTAGTGCTAGGAGTTTCTAAGTTCTTGGTGAATAGAGGAACAAGACTGAAAGATAAAAGCTAGCACTCCTTAAAGGAAGCTAAATAATGTTATATAAAAATGACACAAGTGTATGATCCAAACCAATCATTTGTAATCGAGTGCTGACTATTTGAACACTAAAATGGTTTAGAGGTTTGAGCTAGCTGAGTCGTTGTTAGAACGGTCCAGGAGGGATTGGCTCTGCTTCTATCGGGGGTGGAATGCCTGTTCCTCACGAATAAAGCCCGCCTCTCTGCGTCGGGTCCAACATGTGTCAATTAGGAAGGTTTTTAGGTAGTTCAGGAGGGAAAATTCAAAGGAGGGGTTGTTTAGAGAATTCTTTTATGATAGTATGCTTTTAAGTAGGATGTTTTCCTAGGGTTAGATTGTCTTGTCTTTTGCTGAAATTTGGAGTCTTCTTAGGTTTTAATTGGGCTCTAGCAGCGTCTAGAGATTGGGAGAGCTAGATCCTCCTCTCTAATTGAGGATCAATTGTATCTTGTTGTTTTCTTCCACTATTATCAATCAAAAGAGTTTCTATTTGTTATTCCACCATCTACTCTTAATTTTTGCTTTTGCAAACTGCTGAATTTCAAATTCAGCTAAAGTTCTTTCTTTTTTCTACAAGCATTTCCTATCACTAGCCTTGAAGGTATCCAAGCTAACACAATGCAAAAGATGAATTCAAATGGATTGAGGGATGATGAACTTTGAGAGAAAAGATCAATAATTTCCCCTCTATGTACAATACTTGTTAATCAATTGTAAGGTTAATTGGGTGCTTCACATTAATGAAGTTCTATTTGTAGAGGATTGTTATCGTTAGCATTTGGAAGACGCCAACATGGGGCCATGGTATCTTGTTTCTACTCATAGGAGGCTACTCCAAAAGGAATCATTGGATTGAATACAGTGGATTCTGTGAGTGGCCTTATGATATAAACAAACCGATCTAGGAGGGACCGGTCCAGTTGGCCCAACCCTTGGGCCGGCCCACTTATTACAGCAAGCGCTGCCGACTTCAAATCCCCCCCCCCTATTGGGGTGGGGTCCACTTCCTAAAGGATTCTGAAGAAGGGTTGTTTAGTACTTTTGCATTATTTTGTTATTTGCTTTAAGTATAAGTTTGTATTAGGGTTAGAGCATCTTTTTTGTGGCTGATTTCTGTTTTGGTGCTTGGCATTCTTGGGCTCTAGCGGCGTCTAGAGAATTGGGAGAGATAGATCATTCTCTCGAATAGAGGATCAATTGTATCTTGGTATTTTTCTTTTCCTTTCATCTAATAATACAAAGATATCTACTGTTTTTCTTGAGTTTGGTGGAGTTTTCTCACCGATTTCCCAAGATTGATACGTAACGCTTGAAATCTACATGCGTTTCCTATCAAATTGGTATCAGAGCGGTGTCTGGGCTGTATTTTGGGGCTTTTTTTGGCAAATTCCTGCAACAGTTTTTCCAATTCGAATGGGTGTTTTTGCTGTTTTTGGGGATGAACTCTTGATTTTTGAGGCAAACAAAGATCCGGGTAACGATGACAGCCAAGAAGGTGGATGCTTTGGAAGAACGTCTTGAGGGGGAGATGAATCAAATCAAAGCAACGGTGGAGGATAGAATTTTCTCCATAGAAGAACAATTCTCGGATCTACGGGACATGTTGAAGAAAATGTTGGATCCCCACAACCTAACGGCGTCATCAGAGGTGAGAGGGTCGGAAGGGAAAAATACGATTTCTGAAATTCATAGGAATGAAAATGAGGTGGAGATCATAGAGCGAGGAGAGAGAAGGGAGAAGACCCCATTTGGAACCTTTCCAAAGGGAGGAGAGAGGTAGAAGATGTGGGGAAAGGCATGGGTATGTGGGGTATGGGCAAAGGGATGCTGATTGGGAAAGGAAAGAGGGGTATTATGGCTGGAGAGGTGTTGATTTTGATGGAAGGAGGGGGAAATGGAAGAAGGGTTTGGGTATGAACGCGGAATGGAGGATTGGGACACTTGGGGAGGCCCATCCACTTGGGGAAGGGGAAATTATGGAGGATTCAGGGGAATTTGGGGAGATACAAAGGTCCAAAAACTGAAGATGCCCATCTTTAAAGGGGAGGATGCACATGAGTGGATCTACAAGGTAGAGAGGTACTTTGCCGTCAATGGGTTGACGGAAGAGGATAAATTAATGGCAATTAGCCTATGTTTGAAAAGGAAGGCGTTGTCTTGGTACCAGTGGATAGACATGAGGAGGCCCATACAAAGCTGGAGGGAGTTCAAAGAATGCTTATTGGTACGTTTTCGAACCAGCATGGGAGGGGACTTCTATAAGCAGTTCTTTACCCTAGTACAGGAAGGCTCAATAGCAGAATATCGCGAGCTATTTGAGTACTTGGCTAGTCAACTGGATCGACTATTTGAGATTGTTTTGGAGGGGAGTTTCATGAAGGGGCTCAAATCAAAGATACAGGCAGCAGTGAGAGTCATAAGACCCCGTGACTTGGAAGAGGCTATGGAGTTAGCCCAACTGATGGAGGATCAGAAGTACCAGGAGAGGGGAGCCAGAGGCAGTAGTTCAGGTGGCTCCTACAGGATGACCATCACTCTCTTAGCACCTAAGGGGCCTACACCAGGCAACCTTCGTGAGACCCCAAGGGAGAAGCCCGTAGGAGGAGGAAGTAGGGGGAACTTCAAAAGGCTGACGGATAGGGAGATGTAGGAGAAGAGGGAGAAGGGATTATCCTTTCGATGTGATGGAAAGTATACTCTAGGGCATAGGTGCAGGGACCGAACTCTTCAAGTTCTCACCGTCTATGATGATGAGGAAACTGAAGAGGGAGGTGGGAGTGAGATAGGGGTAGAGGAGGTCTCCCTGAACTCAGTGGTAGGATTCTCCCCGAGTCATACCATGAAGGTGAAGGGGGAAATAGCAGATAGGGAGGTGGGGTGGTGTTGATTGATAATGGGGCTACCCATAATTTCATCTCCAACCAGGTCAAACATTGGTGAAGATAGGGTGCTATGGAGTGATGATGGGTATGGAAAAAGTGGAGACAGGCCAAGGGATCTATAAGGGAGTAGTGTTGATCATACATGGGGTTCAGGTGAGGGAGGATTTTCTCCCATTGGAGTTAGGGAGCACTGATGTCATCCTGGGGATGATGTGGCTGTAGACCTTGTGGAACACCAAGGTCAACTGGGGAGCATTGACGATGGAGCTGGTGGTAAAGGGGAGAAGTGTAGTGATCAGGGGAGATGTATGGCTAGCTAAATCCATGGTGTCACTGAAGACCATGATAAGGAGCATACAAGAGGTGGGGGAAGGTTTCCTGGTGGAGTTACAAAGGCTGGAGGGGATCTGATTGGAGGAGGGTAGGGGATGTTCATCCTTCAATACAACCATTAATTCAACAATTTAGGAAAGTTTTTAAGCCACCTCAGGATACCACCGCCGAGGGAATAGGAGCACGCTATCACCTTGAAGAAAGGGGTGTCACCCATTAGTGTTAGGCCATATCGTTATCCTTAATTTCAGAAGGATGAAATTGAGAAATTGATCCGAGATATGCTGGAGGCAGAGATTTTCAAGCCTAGTGTGAACCCGTTTTCTAGTGCAGTGTTGTTGGTCAAGAAAAAAGATGGGAGTTGAAGGTTCTGCGTGGACTACAGGGCCTTGAATAAGGAAGCTGTGCCAAACAAGTTTCCCATCCCAGTGATAGATGAGCTGAGTGGGGCAGTTATATTCACCAAAATAGATCTGAAGTCAGGGTACCATTAGATTCGAATGAAAAAGGATGACATGCTGAAGACTTCTTTTAGAACGCATGAGGGACACTATGAGTTTCTGGTGATGCCTTTTAGCCTCACTAATGCCCTAGCCACTTTCCAGTCCCTCATGAACATGGTGTTTCAACCCTACCTTAGGAGATTTGTACTGATTTTTTTTTATGACATTTTGGAGTACAGTAGGTCAGAGGAGGAACACTTGGAGCATTTGAGGGCAGTCCTAGAGGTGTTATAGGAGCAGCAGCTGAGGGCCAATTTGAAGAAATGCTATTTTGCACAGGCCAGTGTGGAGTACTTGGGACATGTAGAATCTCAGGAGGGTGTGACTGTTGATTAGGCGAAGATTGAGGCTACGTTGAGATGGCCACTTCCTAAGAATCTCAGGGAGCTGAGGGGATTTCTAGGGTTGACAGGCTACTATAGGAGGTTTGTGAGGGGCCATAGCACCATGCCTGGCCACTAACAGAACAATTGAAGAATGATAGCTTCTTGTGGGGGGAGGCGACCACAATTGCTTTTGAGAGGCTGAAGAAGGCCATGACCACCGTACCGATCTTGACCCTACTAGATTACACTCAGATTTGTGTAGTAGAGACGGATGCCTCAGGGTATGGATTGGGAGTAGTACACATGCAGTAGTAGCGACAGATGCCTCAGGGTATGGATTGGGAGTAGTACACATGCAGAGCCACCGACCCATCACTTACTTCAGCTTGGTGTTGACAGCTAGAACTAGGCTAAAGTCTGTCTATGAGAGGGAGTTGATGGCATTTATGCTAGCCATCCAGAAGTGGCGACCTTATTTGTTAAGTCGATATTTCATTATCAGGACGGATCAGCGGAGTCTGAAGTACTTGCTGGAGCAGAGGATAGTGATAGAGGAGCATCAGAGATGACTGTCAAAGTTATTGAAATATGACTTTGAAATCCAGTATAGGCTAGGGATAGAGAATGAGGCAGCGGATGCTTTGTCTAGATGAATGAGGGAGCTACAGGAGATGGCTGTGTCGATACCACTGATGCTGGATTGGGGTGCCATGAAGGAGGAGAGTGTGCGGGATGAAGAGCTGGGGAGGATTATGGCAAATTTATTGAAGGATGGGAGTAGTCACCCGAGCTACTCTCTAGAAGGGGAGAGACTTCTGTACTAGGAGAGATTTGTGATGCCCATGACATCAGTCCATATTCCACATCTGCTACAGGAGTTCCATGGGAGTGCTGTTGGGAGTCATTCAGGGGTGTAGAAGACATACATGAGACTCGCTGCAAAGTTGTATTGGAAGGGGATGCACAAGGATGTGGAGGATTTGGTAGCCAGTTGTGAGATCTGTCAGAAGAACAAGTACATGGTCATGACTCTAGGAGGATTATTGCAACCCTTAGCTTTACTAGATCGGGTGTGGGAGGAGGTCTCCATGGATTTTATAGATGGGATACCTCGATATGAAGGATTTACAGTGATTCTAGTGGTGGTGGATAGATTAAACAAGTATGATCACTTCATTCCCCTACGACGCCCTTACACCACAGTGATAGTTGCAGCAGCATTCATCAGAGAGGTGGTCAGATTGCATGGGATACGCGAGTATAGTATCCGATCGAGATAAGGTGTTCCTCAGCCACTTTTGGAGGGAGCTGTTCAGGATACAGGGGATGGTACTGAAGAGGAGCACAACTTACCAGCCTTAGACAGATGGGCAGACATAGGTGGTAAACAGTAGCCTGGAGACATACTTTTGTGTCGGAGACACCTAGGCTGGATAAAGTGCGTTGGACACCTAGGCTGGAGACATACCATTCAAGAACTATATTTAAAGTGATTTGGGTAAAGTGTATCTCGGGGACAACAAGCCCCGCAACATTGTTAGACATAGAGATGTTGATATCAGAATGTCGGATGGGTCAATTTGGAGACTCAAGAATGTTAGACGCGTTCCTTGTTTGAAGAGGAGTTTAGTTTTTGTGACTTAGCTTGCAAATTCAGGTTATGTGACATCATTCACAGAAGATATGTGGAAGCTGACAAAAGGGGCTATAGTTATAGCTCATGGTAGTATTGAAGGCACCCTATATGTTATCAATAAAAGAGCAGATTCTATTGGAGTAGCAGATTCAGATGTTGATGGAGGACTTTGGTATAGAACGCTTGGCCATATGAGTAAGAAATGTATGCATTAACTTCTTACTAGAGGAAAACTTCATGGTTTAAAATCTATAGATTTAGATTTTTTTTAAGACTGTGTATATAACAAGCAATATAGGGTGAGTTTTTCAAATACTTGTTCAAAAGTCAAGTAAAAGAAGTTGGAGTTAGTGCATACTGATGTATGAGGTCTTGTTCCAGTTACTTCTAGAAGATGATCTTTATATTTTGTTATATTTATTAATGATCACAATAGGAATGTATGGTTGTACTTTTTAAAGCACAAGTCAGATGTGTTTGATGCTTTTAAGAAGTGGAAGGCCATAGTTTAGCTTGAGACAAGTTTGAAGCTCAAGTGCCTCAGATCAGATAATGGTGGTGAGTATCGTGACAAGAAGTTTAAGGAGTATTGTGCTTTGATGTATACTATGATCTGCACAAGATTTGATATAGCATATGCAGTGAGAGTAGTTAGTAGATTTATGAGTAACCCAGACAAACTTCATTGGAAGGCGGTTGAGTGGATTCTCAGGTACTTGAGAGGATCAGTTGACAAAGCTGCTCTTTTCTTTGGTGGTGCAGACATTGATCTACTGGGATATGTAGATTCTGATCTTACTGGAGATCTTGATGATAGGAGAAGCACAACATGCTATATTTTCACTTTGGGAAAGATTTCAGTCAGTTGGGTTTCCAAGTTACAGAAGATTGTTGTGTCTTTGGTGGTGCAGAGATTGATCTACAGGGATATGTAGATTCTGATCTTGCTGGAGATCTTACTGGTATGAGAAGCAAACAGGTTATATTTTCACTTTGGGAAAGACTGCAATCAGTTGGGTTTCCAAGTTACAGAAGATTGTTGCGCTGTTAACCATATAAGCAGAGTACATTGCTATCACTGAGGCTAGTAAGGAGATGATTTGGTTGCAAAGTTTCTTAAAAGAACTTGGCAAGGGGCAAAGGAATGAGAAGCTATATAGTGACAACATGAGTGTTACACATCTAGCCAAGAATGCTGCATTCCATGCCAAGACGAAGCACATCCAACTTTGGTATCATTTCATTAGGTCGCTTCTGGAAGATGATCAGTTATCTTTGGAGAAGATACACATGACCGAGAATATTGCAGACATGCTGACGAAGATGATGATCAGTTACCAGTTGGTCTTCATGGAGGATGAGAGCAGGGGTGAGTTATACTACATGTACTATAATTAGTATTACAGATCGGGAGAATGATTGATTGCAATCAGTTTCCAATTGGGAGATTGTTATGTGTGGAATATGATTGTGTTGATCAATCGGGTTATTATGTTGCCTTGAACCTTGTGTTTGTCGTTCTTACTGGGTGGTGCAGGGTTTTATCCCCTGCTTCAGTTCGGATGCAAAGCACTAGAATTTTTTTCATACAACGCATGGCGCTATGTACCCAAGCGCCCCGGCGCTGTGCTCCCAAGCGCTCTAGCGTTGAACGACAGAGAGCGAAGCACCACAGCGGATCAAGATAGAGGTTTAAGTGTTGCAGTGCTGCGAGATGGATTGGACGGTTTTCTTTCTCACTTTTCTAAAGGGTTGCGTCCCTTGGGATTATTTACTTGGCTTTCTCTTGTATTTTCTGTTAGGTTTGACATTGAGAATGGTGCATGTGAGAACAGAAGCAAGGAGAGAGTGAGAGAGAAGAGAGATTTGTAATTATTTCTCCCCATTTTCATACTGGATTTCTTGGTGTGGTGTGGCTACGTGTTTTTTTTCCCTATTTTGATTTTTTTCCACGTTAAATTCTGGTGTCATTTACTTTCGGCTGTTTTTACTATCTTACTTATTTAATCATTGTGATGTTTACTCCTCATCCCCAATATGTCGTCCTTGAGGCGAGAAGTAAGCCTCAAGGCATTTTGAGACGCAAACCTTAAAATTCAAAAATTGTGTAAAGTGAAAATCAAAGTTAAAAGTGATTTTTAGATAATACCTAAATAATATGTTAAAGAGACAAGAAATAATTAAGGCCTACACTTCATATTCTCAGTAATTATTCATCCAACTTGAGTCTTTCAACCACATTTAATCTTTTCATAATCCATTTGGGAAAGCAAATGAGTAGATTTTTTGGTAGCAAAGAAATTCATTCGCTAAGATTTTACTTTTTTTCTTTCTCTCTCACATATTATGCCTATAATCTTCAATAAGTAGTGAAAAACTCCCTTATTGTGAACACAAGAAAGAGAGATATTACAGAGAGCATTATTTAAAATTATACAATATGAGACTCACCTTGAGGCCCGCTTCAGTGCAATTCCAATGAAAAATGTCTCGAGGCTTACGTCTCGAGTTTTTTTTATGAGGCATGCGCCTCAATTTTAATAAGGCGCGTCCCACCTCGTTGGCGTGAGGTGTACGCCTCACCCTATTTATATATATTTTTTTATTAAAACTTACCTAAATCCTAAACTAAAACCTCAAACAAATCACGCCTTCATGCCAATCCGAGCCACATCAGCTTCCTCTTAACTGCTTCAAACCTCCAACCGGCCACTTTCGCTGCAATCACCGTCGTGGTTTCCGTCGGGATCACTTGGAAGTCTCACACCACTCACCAACCCATCCACTTGAAACACCAAAAGCCTCATTCCTTTTGCGTTGAGCAAAGGTCTTTTGTAGCCTCATGCCCCATAACTATTGCTAGTGGTGCAATTAAGTCAAGTCAACTTGTGAGTTGGCTGCGGATTATTTCGATGAATATCTTGTAAGTCGAGCTCGATGAGTTAACAAGTCGAATTTTTGCCAACCCTAACTCAACTCATAAGCTCATGAGTCAACTCCTTCAAAAAAAATTAATCTATATAACAATTTATTAGAATTTAAGGATTGAAGAACAAAATTATTATAAATATTTAAAAATTATATTTCTCTTTCTTATCTCAATTGATTTTTTATTATTTATCTTATAATATATCATTCTTTTTGTCAATTAATTAGAAAAACTACTTGAATTTGACTCATCTTTTTCTATTATAATAAATGAGTAGCCTCGTAAATTTATTGAAACTCGTGAAATTGAGTTTAAACTCGAGCCCAAACTTTATTAATTAGTCCATCTTAAGCTCAACACTACTCATTTACACTCATAGTTGTTGCGGACAATAGGGAGGAGGTTGAGGGTTGGGCAAATATGATATGTTAGAGACCATGTGCACGCGGCAATGACTTCCAAATATACAGTCTTTTACATCAAGCTACTATCGAGTATTGACAAAATCATATCCACTTATCAAGAGAATAATAAGTAGGCCTTATGAATATGACAATTCTAGAAGAATCATGATTGAGTTGAGAAAAAGACTTGTGAAGGCTTGCGCGTAAAGTTGCTAAGAAGAATTTTTAGTTGACATAAGCATTTAACATTTCAACTCCAAGCAGGAAGTACTCAATGACAAAGAAATTATTTGTCCACCAAAAATATGTTCTTGATGAATTGTAAGGAGATATAGAGATTGAGAGAGAGAGACATTATGTGAGTGATTGAGTGAGAGAGAGAAAGAGTGTGTGTGAGTGTGAGTATATATATATATATGTGTGTGTGTGTGTGTGTGGAGAGAGAGAGAGAGAGAGATCTCAAAGAGCTTTAGCTTAAGCGATATTCATCCTAGTTCAGAGGATAGATATCACAGGCTTAAGTATGGCATGTGACTCTAGGCTTACGGAGGGACCTAGGTGAGCTAAGTTAGACTGAAATCAGACCTTGGAAGGAAAAAAAAAACGATTGTAGTTTTCAACTGAAACGATAAGAATCATGAACCAGATCTTAATTGTAGTTTTACATTATAGGAAGGAAAAAAAAACCTGTCTTCTAATAGGTTTATCAAAGGGATGTAAAAGCTTCTGGACAATTTCAAATAAAAAAGTTTTCCTCTTAATTAAAAATATAATTAAAAACTTTTAGTCATATATCACTATAAAAATATGAATTGATTGATTTATCATTATAATTTTTAAAATAGTTGTTGTTTCACTCTCCTTTTACCTTGCAAGAAAAAAAAATGAAAACACTCGTTCATTTTTTTCATTTTTTGACTATTTCTGTTAGCACTGAATAATCAGGATGATATCTTTATAAGAATGTCATTTATGTTAACTTATTATTACTATGATACACCAACAAATTTGAATCCCTTTAATTTATTGCACATGTTATAGAAGATCTGAGTGCACCAGTTTTGTTCAAAGCCAAAAGTTACAAAACCGATGAAAAATTCCTACTCTTTGCAGGAACCTTTAGAAGGCAAAGGAGAGAGCAAAGAACATAGCCAAGCTCAGATAGATGCAGAGCACAGCAAGCCAACTAATGATGCCTACAAAGAGAGAGAAGACAAAGAGGAGCAGAAGGAGAAGAAGAAGAAGAAGAAAAGAAGGATGCAGGAAAGAGAGGAAGGAAATGACTTTGAGGTTATTGAAAGCATCCATAGTCTTGCAGAGACTGCACTCAAGGTAGAGCAATTGAGAATGGAAGCCATGAGAGATGTGGAGAAAATATGGGCTCAAGCTGAAGCCAAGAAGGGAGAGCTTGATTTGAAACGAACTGAGATTACAGCTAAAACCCAGTTAAAAATTGCAAGACTCTTTTGCAAGAGTACTGGCTGATGTAACTTACATTCAAATTTGATATTTTGTTCTTTTGCCTCCTGCTCAAATTAACAAGAATTTTAAGGAGAGAACTTGGCTCAGCATATCCTGAGCTGAATAAGGAATCCCCAAGTAGAAATGAGAGGAAATGCTCCAGGTTACATAAGAAAAGCTTTCATGGTCCCTAATAAGCTTCTACTGCAGTTCAAGCAGTGCAGAACAGATATGATGTAATTTTAGTACTTTTTAAGTGTAAAGGAAGTGGCTTTCCATTATATTTTTTGTATATCTTGATGATGAACTTTAAAACTCCATGCCTTCAAGATTTTTTGATCTGACCTACAACTGGTGTGAAGTATTATCATGCAATCATTGTTGTGTTTGCATTGCCTTTTGTTGCTTACATAAAATGTTCTATCTTAGCTTAGTCCAGCAATGTTCAAACACCTAAGAAGTTAAGAAATCATGAGGGATTTAGTGGTGGAATAACAGAATTATTCTTAGTATATGTTTAGCTTCACTTAGGTTGAGAAATTTGGCTTGATTGGATTTGTATATGCTCAATTGCAACCTAGGGTTTATTGGATTCAATTGTCCTATCGGGATGCTACAAGAAAATTGGTCAATAGCGATCAAAAAATTAGAGACGAACTTAAAATGATTGTGAAAAGTACACTTTTAGTGACCAAAGATGATAAAGGACTCAAAATTAATGTAAAGTTTACTATTAGTTACAAAAGAAAAGAATTAGTTGCTAAAATTTTTCCTCTTTTTTTTCATATATAAAAGCCATTTTAGTTATTAATGAATTTTGTTTTAAGAGTTTTTCCTATTTTTTTAATAAAAATTTATTACCCAAAAAAAAGATTTATTAATAAAATAATTTATTAAATAAATTTAATTGTTGTTAACTTTTTATACTAATTCTCAGCGCTCCCACTACGGCCGCGCCTCTTAGGTAAGGACCAATAAAGTGTTGGCCTTGGGGTTTTTGGTGTGGGTGTCACCGCTAAGTCGACCGAGAAGATTAGTGGATATCGCCAAGCACCTTACAAGCTGAGGTGGCAGCGGGCCAATACTCCCGTTCCAAAAAAAAAAAAAAATTTCTCAGCGCTCGATCCCGCTCAAATTTTGCAATTGACGAATTCCTTTCTAGGGTTAGATGTTTAGCGACATCGTCTCATCCGACTGCATTCAATTTGGAAACTACTAGGTTTAGCGAACACATCTCCACTTATCTATGCTCGAGATGAATTCCCTCTCCCCAAATCGCTTGAGCAACCTCGCTAACTTGCCGCCCTCAGCCTCCCTCACTCAGGTTCTCTTCAATATCGTTCTTCTGCATTCTATTTCAGCGCCAAATTTTCCCGACTAAGGTTGCCCAATTGTCTTTCTTAGTTTCTCGAATTGAGAATGTTTCTTTGTTAGAGGTGAGATTTGGATTTTTTTTTTCTTGTGCCTACATGAGGGCAGGAACTGGAGCGGGACTATGTTACCAAAGTGATGAGAATGCTTCTGGAGATGGGCTGAATGATGCCCTAAAAGCCAAAGTTGCTGAAGCCATGGAAGTTCTGAGTAATGTTGCTCAGCAACATCAGCTAGTAAGGTGCCCTCTAATCAGTTAGTTGCTATATCTTAACTTTTGAGAGTAATTTCTTTATATAAGGACGGAGGAAAAAGTTTTGAAAATGTTTGTTTCATTCAGGTTTTTTAGGTTATTTTGGTCTTTATTAATAGTAGAATCTATAAACTTAGAACTCAAATTTTTGTGTGTTGGATGTGACTTCAGTTGAATAATCTGCAACTGCATATACAACATAGGCATAACATATTGAAACCGAAAAGAGAGAAATGAATGCTATCTTTATAATTAGCATGAAACAAAAGTTTATGAGAGATAGTTCTAAATATATGCTTCCAGGTAAAGGCACTGAACATAATCCTGTTATTTTTCCTCAAACTTTCACAGCTACTCCTTATTGGGGGGATCAAACTGAATTTGTCACTTTTTCCTCCTTTGATCAAAAATGGTACAGTTTTTTTTTTTTCATTTTGTTTTTTCATTCTTGACTTGATTTATGAACTTTGCTTATTGAGCTGAAGCCATGATATTATTTAGTTTAAATTTGATTTATTTGTTTGTAATTTGTTCAATTTTTACAATTTTAGGATTTACAAAGAAAAAAAAAGCTTAATGATGAAAGAAGAGGGTATATTATGCTGAAGGTTAATCGAGCTGAGAGTATGTGTTAGACCGGTCCATGGTCCCTTATGGACCGGCTCATGCGGCCCAGGCAGTCGTCGGGTCTAAGGAAGCTATTTAAGAAGGATTTTTGAGTAAGTTGGGAGGGAAATTTCAAAGTATGGACTGTTTAGAGATTTCCTTTTGAATTGTATGCATTAAATAGTTTATTTTCCTAGGATTATGGCATCTTAAATTTTGGCTGAATTTGAGATCTCTTAGACTTCGATTATTTTTTGGGCTCTAGCGACGTCTAGAGATTTGGGAGAGATAGATCCTCCTCTCGAATAGAGGATCAATTGTATCTTGTTATTTTCCTTCTGTTAGTTTGATTATTCCAATAAAAACTACTATTTTTTTCGATTTTTCCTTTGGATTGGTTGATCATCCTCGCTATTTTTGTTAAGATTGTTAGGTTTCACTTGAGATCTTCAAGTGTTTCCTAACAAATTGGTATTAGAGCAGATTTTAGGACAGTTTGTGGGCTGTTGTCTGGAAAATCAGTAGTTGTTTTTGACAGGTGGAAGGGATTTGTTGTTGTTTTTTTATCAATAACTAGATTTTTTGAACCTACAAAATTAGAGGAACTCTTTGAAGGGGAGATGAGCCAAATAAAAGCAACGGTGGAAAATCGAATTTCATCTGTAGAAGATAAAGTTTCTGATATTTATGCGATGGTGAAGAAGCTATTGGAAAATCAAATTCAAACAGTAGCATCAGAGACAAAGGGATTGGTGGGAAAAACTACGAATTCTGAATTTCGTAGGAGGGAAAACGATGTGGAGATCATGGAGGAGAAAGAGGGAAGGTATGGAGAGAGGCGTGAATATAGGGGGCATGAACTAAGGGGTGCTAGTTGGGAGAGAAAAGAGGGAACTTATGGTTGGAGGGGTGCTGATTTTGGAGAAAGGAGGGGAAAAAGTGAAGAGAGGTTCGAAGATCATCGTGTAAGGGAAGATCAGGAGACTTGGGGAGGACCAAACACTTAGGAAAAGGAAAATTATGGGGGAATCCAGGGAAACGAGGGAGATCCAAAGGTGCGGAAGCTAAATATGCCCATTTTTTGAAGGGGAGGATGTACATGGGTGGATCTACAAGATGGAGAAATATTTCGTCGTCAATGGGTTGACGGAGGAGGAAAAATTGACGGTCACTGGCTTATGTTCGGAAGGAAGGCGTTGTCTTGGTACCAGTGGAGAGATATGAGGAGGCCCATACGGAGTTAGAGGGAGTTCAAGGAATGCTTATTGGAACATTTTCAAATCGACGGGGGAGAAAACTTCTATGAGCAATTCTTTACACTAGTGCAGTAAGATTCAGTGGCAGATTATCGGGAGAAATTTGAGCACCTGGCAAGCCGATTGGATCGGCTATCAGAGATTGTCTTGGAAGGGAATTTTATGAAGGGGCTTAAATCAGATATTTGAGCAGCAGTGAGGGTCACAAGGCCTCGTGACTTGGGGGAGGTTATGGAGCTAGTATAACTAGTGGAGGATCAGAAGAACCAGGAGAGGGGAGCCAGAGGCAGCAGTCCATGTGGCTCTTATAGGATGACAACCACCCTTATAGTACCCAAGGGGCTTGCATCAGGCAACATTAATGAGACTTCTAGGGAGAATCCAGCAGGAGGAGGAAGTGGGGGGAACTTCAAAAGGCTAACGTAGAGGGAGATGCAGGAGAAGAGGGCGAAGGGACTATGCTTCAGATATGATGAGAAGTATGCTCCAGGGCACAGTGTAGG
The DNA here is from genome assembly GCA_019925795.1 of Dendrobium chrysotoxum. NCBI lineage: Eukaryota > Viridiplantae > Streptophyta > Magnoliopsida > Asparagales > Orchidaceae > Dendrobium > Dendrobium chrysotoxum. The sequence continues at coordinate 53,763,933 of CM034297.1, forward strand.
GATCAAACTCTTTAGGTTCTCATCATCTGTGATGACGAGGAAACTGAGGAGTGAGGTGAGAGTATGGGAGAGAGTGGGTTACCCATAATTTCATTTGGCAACTAGGTCGTGGACCAATTGGGGTGACATTGGTGGCTACAGGGTGTTATGGAGTGATGATGGGTATAGAGAAGGTGGAGACGGGTCATGGGATATGTAGGGGAGTAGTGTTGATTATATAGGGGGTTCAGGTGAGGGAGGATTTTTCTCCCATTGGAGTTAGGGAGCACTGATGTCATCCTGGGGATGAAGTGGCTGCAGACCTTGGGGGACACTAAGGTCAATTGGGGAGCATTGACGATGGAGCTGATGGTGGAAGGGAGAAGGGTAGTGATCAGGGGAGATGCAGGGCTCATTAAAGCCATTATATCACTTAAAACTAAGGTGAGGAGCATATAAGAGGTGGTGGAAGGTTATTTAATGGAACTACATAGGCTGGAGGGGATCAGATTGGAGGAGGGCGGGGACATTCCTTTTTCAGTACAACTATTGATTTAGCAGTTCAGTGAGATTTTTCAGCCGTCTCAAGGGTTGTCTCCTCCCGGGAACATGAGCATGCTATCATCTTGAAGGAAGTAGTTTCACCTCTCAGTGTTTATCCGTGTCGTCATCCCCAAATCCAGACGGATGAGATCAAAAGATTGATTAGGGAGATGCTAGAAGCAGGGATCATTCAACCCAGTATCAGTCCATTTTTCAGTCCAGTGTTATTGATCAAGTGCTTTAGCTGCAGTTTTCTTCGTTCACCTTGAGGACAAGGTGGCACTTTGGGAGGGGAGTATTGTTAGGCAGGTCCATTGGACCGGTCTAGCCGGTCCCTTATGGACCAGCTCATGCGGCCTAGGCGGAACAGAGATGGATGTTCTGCCTCTTCTGTACGTGTCGCTCAAGCTGTTGGGTCCAAGGAAACTATTTAGGAATGATTTTTGAGGGAGTTGGGAGGGAAATTTCAAAGTAGGGGCTGTTTAGAGATTTACTTTTGAATTATATGCATTAAATAGTTTGTTTTCCTAGGGTTAGGGCATCTTGAATTTTGGCTGAATTTGAGATCTCTTAAACTTAGGTTTAGAGAGTTGGGAGAGATAGATCCTCCTCTCGAATAGTGGATCAATTGTATCTTGTTAATTTCCTTCCGTTAGTTTTGATTATTCCAATAAAAACTACTATTTTTTTCAGTTTTTCCTTTGGATTGGTTTATTCTCGTTGTTTTTGTCAAGATCGTTAGGTTTCACTTGAGATCTTCAAATATTTCCTAATAGTATATTGTACTAAAGCATAATCTAGCAGAGAAAATAATGGTAAATCAATTTATCTTTAAACATGATAGTTTGTGTTCAACTTATTTAAATGGTGGCCAATAAGTTATAAACTTGAGCCTTCTCTAATTAATATATGTAATATAAATTTCTACTTTCTATTAGACTTTTTAAATTTTGAGTTTGAAATCTACTACAGGAATAACACATGTAATATGGGATATGATCATATTTGTAGCATCATAATTCTATTTCTTGTTATTTTCTTCTTTCTTATTCCTAATTATTGTTCTTATTATTTATTTATTTATTTTGCATATTTTCATTAAGATGGTTACAACTCGGTGTCGTGCATTTGTAGTTGATAGAGTTAATATGAGGCCAATAGCATGGTTAAATTTTGGTGTTGGACAGTTTCCTTTAATTGTGTTGATATGGAGAGATTATTACGTCCGGCATCCGAACCATCCGGAGGCAATTCGGACGCGCCACGTCATCCGGATGCACCGGGCCCGCACGGAATAATTTTCCGTTGATATGAGGAGGAAAAAGTCACTCTCTTGTAATGTCTTCTATATTATATTGCATCATTTTGTATACATTAGAATTTTATGATTTTTTATTTTTGAGATATTATTTTATGTGCTTATTGATGATGGCATTTTAAAAATATCAGAATGAATATAATGTTCATTTTATCTTAGCAAATTCTTAATAATTAAATTGATGAATAAATGTTAATTTTCTTCTTGATTCTATAAATTTTCTTTGTTACCTCAAGGCAATAAAATTACCGTTGTTTATCTATTGTAAAATTTATCTATTGAATTAACGAGAAACATTTAAATGCCAATTTTAAGGGTGCATGCCTTGGTTGTGTTTAGCGACCAAGCTTTATTTTGGTTGCTATAGCAAAAAGTTAATAAATAAAATTAGCAACCAAAAGTATTAAATAGCTTTCAAATAAATACTCATTAGCGTCAAAAAAATGGTCGCTAATATGAACAATTTTAGCAACCAATTTTAATTAGTGGTCACTAATTTAGCAACAAAAAAAATGTGTGGTCACTAAAAGCCTCAGCGACGAGGCTACTGCGACGAACTAGCGACCCTAGATTTTTTTGTCATTATTTACTGTAGCGTCCAATTTTTTATTTTTAGCTACCATTTTTCTTGGTTGCTAATGGCCTATTTTCTTGTAGTATGTTTAGCTAGGTTTAGATAGGTTCAAGGGGACTTGAGGGTTCCAATTGGCCATTGGGCATTGTTCTTGGCTTATGGTATCTTCATGTTGGATTATTACCATTAAGCCTAAACAAATGGTTCCCCTATTGGATTGGTATGGATTTAACCTAGCCTAGATTGAGGACAATAGGGGTGTCTTGAACGGTAAGGTCAACTCGTTTGTCAAACGGGTTGGGTTTGGGTTCAACAAACCAACTCGTTTCAAAAATTGGATCTGGTTCGGTTGACCCGGAAACTCGACAATGACCCAGACTGACTCAAAATCAGTTGTACACGAAATCAAAAACCAGGCTATACACGAAATCGAAAACCTGGTTGTATACGAAATCGAAAATCTTGATTCGATTCTCGCCCGCACTGGCGACTCGAGAGTCAACCCGGCCTGAAGGCTTCGCTGTCCGCTGTCCCGCCGCCCCGCCAACGACATTCCTTCCTAGGCTAAACCCTAAGCCGCTAGTTGACAACCCAACATGCCGTCCTACCGTCTCACCATCCGGATGGTGACATTCTCCTCTTCTCCGTCTTTGATGAGACGATGACGTTCCTTCCTATCCAGTCTGGCGGCTTCGACGAGAGTCATGAGACAAGTCACCTCGATGCCTTCCTCCCATTCACGCGGGTCGGGTCGGGTTAACCCGGCAACCCGCGCGGTTTGGTTCTGGGTTGAAATGCCTGACCCATTTGCAAAGACAGGTCGGGTTTGGGTTGGGTCAACTAGTGTCGGGTCAGTTCCAGGTTGGACCCGAACCCGACCCGTGACCCGATTTTGATAGCCCTATTGAAGGGCTTATGCCTAATTCTGGGATTCAAATTAGTCAAAGTCTAGGGTATGCACGCCTAATTCTTTATTATGCAAAGTTGTAAGAGTAGTGTTCAGCCTAGTGGGGATTTAGTCCACTAAGGCTTCTTTTGTGAAAATTTTTGCATTGTTTTTAAAGCAGATTTTTAGTATAAAAATTATTTGAATTAAAAAAATTTTTACTCGAAAGCTACTTTAGAAAGCAATGAGAAATCTATCTCAAAAGAAGCCTAAAGCTAGAAGTTCGCCTAATGTAGCTAAGAAAGGCTTAAATCCACAAAGAGGTCATCCGGTTTGAAAGATTTTGGTGTAAAATATTTCAAATGTATAGGTTTTAGAAATGTTGGCTTTCAGTTTGATAAAAATTAAATTCAAAGATCATTTTGGTGTAATTCAAAATTGGATGACCAATTTCGGAATACATAGCAAACTATCACCGGTGTCACCTACTTCCATCACCAGATGTCACTGATCGAATTGCCCCCCTTTGCCACCACCCATTCCTAGCCCTCACCATCGCCTCTGCTCATGCGCTAACCTTTGCTATCTCCTAACACCCTGCCACTAACATTGCTGACAACTGTCATTGGGCTTTATATCAAATTCATTTTACTTTAAATCAAACATAAAAAATAATATCCTACATTTATTTTACACTCAATCCAATATTTCTAAAATATTTTAAATACACTATATCTATTTTACACTTTAATCATTTTAATTTGTATTTCTTTTTTACCAAATCAAATGACTCCTAAGACGAGACAATGCAACACATATTAGGCTAAGTCTATCAAAGCTTAGCCAAATCAACCCCATTCTAAAAATGACATCAACAATTCTAATATTAATCTCTTGTAATTAAGTGATTTAGGGGTTTTGAATGTATTTGTTCATTTTATTTTAGTAAAAAATTTATCTTAAAAAATTCCATGTCCAATCCAAAAATTTTTATAAGGATTTTTTCATATGAATGATAAAATATTGTTTAATATGCTTTAAATTTTATTTTGTTTGGATAAATCATTGATCTTAACGTTTAATGCATATTGACAGACGATTGATCATTTTGAGAAATTTCTTCCGTCTTCTTCCTCTCGAGCACCGGCGCTCCTTTTCTACGAATAACGGTCACAATTATGATCCAGCTAATTACAGGTTAATGTCGTGCAGTGGACATGTGAGAGCTCAAAAATGCCATTTTTTTGTTGTCACAATTTCTACTGTATACAGGGGGGCAAAGTCTCCGTTCCTGCCCAATAAAATACCATCACGAGCACCATGTTGCCCTTCGCTAAGTCCACGGCTTTGATTCTTGATTTTCTTCTCGACCGCCCCCCTCTGTCTATCTCTCTGCTCTTTTTGTTCACCGGCGGCTCTCTCCGATCAAGCCAAGCTAAGCCGACCGAGAAGGCTTCCGCCTCTTCTTCTTTTCCGATTTCATCCGATGATATTCCAGTTGCGCTGTCTTTCTCCAGGTTTGGGATCTCTCTTCCTCTCTTAAAGACGTAAAGATGGAAGCATTTTAGATTCTAAGAGCACTTCTCCACGTATTAGGACTGTTTCCTGTTTTTCTTTTGGTGCCCATCTTGATCCCGTTTTCCTGAAGCTTGTTCTTCTAACCTTGGATCGGCCATTTTAAAAACGACTTGATTTTGTGCGCTTTCTTCCGCGTATTTAATTATTCTTCAATGATATTATTACTGTTATTATTATTATTTTGAAATCGATTGGAAAGTCTTACCTTTCAGATGCGCTATTGTGATCATCAAGCATAAACAATGCTATTGTGACGCGTGCGGATAGGGTTTAGGGGATTGCTGGAAGATTTTGATTTCAAGCTTTGGAAAAGCTTCTACAATAGGGATGGGGAAGGCGTCACCTTTTCTCCTCGTCTTCGTGGGATGTGGGTTCTTTATTGCCTCCTATAATTTCCTTACAATGGTAATTCAGAACCAGAAAAGTGTTTCTACTAATCAGTTGATAGATCACTCAGCTCTTTCCCTTCTAGCTGATCCTGTTGTGGCGATGCCAAACCATTTAAAGAAGGCGAGAGGGTCGAAGAGGCTATTTCATGTTGCTCTCACTGCGACTGATGCGCCTTATAGTAAATGGCAGTGCAGGATAATGTACTACTGGTTCAAGAAGGTGAAGGATATGGAGGGTTCAGAGATGGGTGGATTCACAAGAGTTCTACATTCAGGGAACCCTGATAATTTGATGGATGAGATCCCTACCTTTGTTGTAGATCCTCTTCCAGCTGGTATGGATAGGGTAAGGAATCTTAATATGTAGTTTTTTTTTTTTAAATAATTTATTGAGCTTCTTATCCTTGTTTATGTTTATTGTGTTTTATCAAAGAATACTATTTCTGAGCTTGAAACATTTAGGGGCTATTTGGCCACAAGTAGGATTTAGTAAATTTTGCAAATTTAAATTTTAGCAAATCTTGAGAGGATTACAACCTGAAAACTATTTGACGTGATAACTGTTAATCTTGATAAACTATTTGGCTATTTGTTTTAGGATGTAAAATCTGCTAGAGTAGGAATCCATAAATCTTTTAAATTTTACTAGTGTTGGGATACAAAAAATCTTTGATTTAATTAATTATAGAATTGAAATGAGATTTTTTGAGAAAGTAGGATTTAAAATTCCTAAAATTTTTGTTTGGCAGGATTTAAGCTAAAACTTGTTTAAATCCAGCCTAAAGTAGGATACCAAACAGTACATTAGTCTGTTTTCTGCTTAAGGATCGAAGTCTATTGATTGCACTTAGTAACAGTATGTTTTCTGCATTTATATGGAACATTCTTTCTTGTGGGGTAAACCTTTTTATTATGTGAGGAACTGTTGGGACATTTGTTCAGTGAGAATTACTTTACTTGATAGTAGTTTCTGTCAAACTGGATGTATTCTGTTGGGGTATAACTTCTCAGCGCAAGGTGAAATCTTGTTTTTTATACTGAAGATCATTATGTCATGATGGAAAATTTTCTTACATTCCATGGAGAAAACACTTAGAAGATAAATGGCTTCTCATTCGGATAGCATAGTTTGAGTTTATGATATGCAATTTGTGGTGTGTGATTTTAATGTTTATTAGTTAATATTATTATAATATAAATTGATATCTGTTTGACAAGTTCAAGTATTTTTGATCTATCATATAGAAGAATGAGTTAGAAATGAACATATAGCTTCTAATATAGAAGAATGAGTTAGGTTAAAGTGGAGACATACTTTAGTAGTGCACTATAAGATAAAATCTTGGAGTATTAAAGGTAGATTTTGTATAATTATAGTTAGACTTGCTATTTTGTATAAATCTAAGTGTTGGTGACAAGGAAGTCAATGATAGCCAAGTTGAAGGCATAGAAGAAATGTGAATATTAAGATAGATGTGCGGTAACAATAAGAATGATGGATGAAAAATGATTATATTAGAGGTATGGTGGGAGTATTATCTATTGTATTAGGCACTGAAAAATAAATTTAGATCATTTGAACATGTACGATGCATGAGAGAAAAAATACCAATAAGATGCAACAACAATAACATCAAGCATTTATCCCACTACGTGGGGTCGACTACAGAATCTCTATTGTGTCCTGTTAAAAAAAATACCAATAAGATAAGTAGATGGATTTCTGTCAAATGTTTTTGAAGGAAAAGGGTAGGACCAAATAAGTTTTAAAATTGTGCAATTGTGTATTGAGGCGTTTCGTGAGGTGAGACGTAAGCCTGCAGACGTTTTGAGACGTAAGCATCAAAATCCAAAAATTACGTGAAGTGAAAATAAAGGTTAAAAGTGATTGTTTATATAATACCAAATAATATGTTAAATGATGACATATTAACTTTTCAATTGAACTATGAAGTAACAAATTGTCATATATATAAAATAAAAAATTGTACAAGACGCAAAGTGGCATGTGTTCAATTATGTGGAATAGAATTGAAGTTCAAATATTGCAAGAGTAAAACAACATAAAATATATGAATTGCATAAAAGTATTATATAACTTCAAGTTCAATTCTAAATTCTTTATTTCCCAATTTTGTACCCATCTACATTTAATTTCTATAAAAAGCTGAAAGAGTAGGCAAAAACTTAAAAATCATCTGCACTGTCATCACTAAAGGGATCTTTATTTGAGTCCTCGTCATAACAAATTGATCACTCTGTTGTTGCTTCTTCATTTATTTTAGTCATCTTCCTCTTTTTTAAATATTTTTCATCAACATAAAGATGAGAGTAATACTTCAAAATTTTTATAGAAGGAGGTGGTGGTGGTATGTGGCTTCTAAGTTCTAAGTGATCCCAGGTGGCGGCTACGATGACTATGGTTGCGGCGAGTTGTGGAGGTTGAGGTAGTCGAAAGGAAGCTGCTGTGGCTCGGGGGTACATGAAGGCGTGATTTGTTCGAATCTTTAATTTAGGATTTATATAAGTTTTAATAAAAAATATATAAATAGGGTGGGGTGTACGTCTCATGCAAGCGAGGCGAAGTGCGCCTTAACCAAATTGAGACACGTGCCTTAAAAAAAAGTTCGAGGCATAAGCCTTAAGACGTTTTTCATCAGAATTGCGCTGAGATGGGCCTCAAGGCGAGCCTCTTATTGCGTAATTTTAAACAATAGGACCCAATGTATCTAGATAGAAGTTGTGCAATAGATTTGTGCAGAATAGAATAGAGGATGAGGATAAAAGGAGCCAATCCGAAATATTTAAACTATGGCTTCTGATGATGATTAAGATGTTATTTTAGCTAACAATCTCTGTGTGATATAATGATTGAGAAGCATGTAGGCATTTGCTCCTTTTCTCTTGGCCATTAGTTTTTATTTTGTTTCAAATAAGGTTTCAAACATTTAGTTTAATGATGCTTGAGTTTATGTTAAACATTCTTTTCACATGAGCATGTCTATATTAATTTTGTGCAAGAATCCTGTGGGATCTGCTGCCTAGCTTCATGTAATATAATCTGAGAAATGTCTAACACTATACTGTTTGCTTTATTAGAACATCTCTTTGAACCTATTTCCACAGGCTCAAGATTTTTTTCCCTCCAGTTATAAAGCCTGGCATGCTCAAAAATGGATTGATAGGCCAGCCTGCTTCCTTCAGCTCCAACTCCACAACCCTCTTTCTCTTCATAAAGCTTTTGTTTAGATATGATTAATGCATCTTTGTCATCTGGAAAGATGTATGGTTTACGTTTAGGTAACATTCATGTTGAACATGCTTACCATATTGTCTTAGCTCTGCTCCCTACTATCCTTTTCTGTGGGTGTTTCAAGGGAAAGATATAATCAATTGGACGCCGTCATTCTTTGCTAATTTTCAAGCAATCTTATTTCATTGTCTTTTGATCTTCCTGGCAGGGCTATGTTGTACTGAATCGACCCTGGGCATTTGTTCAATGGCTGGAAAAGGCAAAAATTGAGGAAGAGTGAGAATGAATATCTGAACCTGTTTAACATGGCACCTTTTTATATATCCATTATTTTTTTTCTGAGTTCTTTATGCTTTATGGAAATTTGCAGTTACATACTAATGGCAGAACCAGACCACATATTTGTGAATCCTTTACCAAACTTATCTCGTGGAGATTACCCAGCAGCATTCCCGTTCTTCTATATTAAACCATCTGAAAATAAGATAATACTAAGGAAGTTCTATCCTCAGGACAAAGGACCTGTGACAAATATTGATCCCATCGGCAATTCTCCTGTTATTATAAAGAAGGTAGATAATAAGTGCTGGTAGATTTAGTGATGATATGTAGTTCATACATTTTGAATTGCTTACTGAAACTCATAAACTTGATTTTCATTTTCAATTTTGTTTCAATGACTTGGGTGGTTGAAAATGCTTACTACAAAAACCAGGAAATCATTTTATCTTCTCCAATCTATTGATTCTATAGCAATTTTTTTGTATGCATATTATTGATTATTTGTTGAACCTCTTCAGTCTCAACTGGAAAGTATTGCTCCTACTTGGATGAATGTCTCCCTTAAAATGAAAGAAGATCCTGAGGCAGATAAAGTTTTCGGATGGGTTCTTGAAATGTGTGTCATTCATCATATTCAATGCATTTGTGTATTTTTAGCAATTGGTTGGGACAATGATGATTGAGTTTATTTTTCTATTTTCTATTGGCAACGATAGGTATGCTTATGCTGTTGCAAGTGCATTGCATGGAGTGCAACATATTCTACATAAAGATTTTATGATACAGGTATCACCTTTCATTTTCAATCTTTATTTTCATTTATCCGAATTTCTTTCTTCTATTTATGTTAATTTCTATTTAAGATATATTGTAATGTTTGGTTTCAGCCTCCTTGGGATTTGAAGGTGGGGAAATCATTCATTATTCATTACACGTATGGTTGTGACTACTCTTTAAAGGTTATTTTTTCTTATTTGCATGCGAGTATTATTCTATTGGCACATGTTCATCATATAATAATTTTTTTTTCTTTTCTTGTAATTGTATTTGATATTTTTGACTTTTGAAGGGTGAACTGACTTACGGAAAGATTGGGGAATGGCGCTTTGACAAGAGATCACACATTCGAGGTCCACCGCCAAGAAACATTTCCTTACCTCCGCCCGGAGTCCCTGAAAGTGTGGTATGTCCTTTATTCCTAATTCAGTATTTGGAACTCATGTCATTATCATTATCATCATTAGGCCATTGCCAATTATTGAATCATCATTTTTCCGGATGCATCTTTCATTGTATGCAATGACTTGTACAATGTATGTGTAAATTTGTAAGCCAGAAAGTAATGCATGTATTGAAGAGTCAACAGCTATCAAATAAATGCATTATGTGCTATAATCTTCTGCATGCGTGGTTGACTGATTTCTAGAGATTACACTGTATTTGTTTTGGCTGTGACAACCAAGCAGTGGGATGATGAGTGCTATTTTCTCCTATGATGACAATGTATTTCAAAAAATTGTTGAATGGCTAGATTTCTTTCTTATGCCCATTTTAGTTAAAATAATCTGAAACTCCCTCAGAATTTGATCGACTTGAAATTGCCTCGATTCAAGTCGATTTTGAGTTTTCTCCAACCCATACGAATATAGAATGAGCCAACTTGAAATGAATATTTGCAAAAAAAAAAAATGTAATATATAAGATTAAAATTTAATTTCGTATCAACTTGGAATCAAACCATTTCAACTCTAGTTGGCTCAAATCAAACTTTTTTTTAATTTTTAGTTGAATCAACTTAATCAAACTTTGCTTGATATCATCTCTACTATTTCTATCTTCAGCTGAAATGTAAATGAACTTAGCAAAGCTTTATGATTTGATGAACTGATGAGTAATTCCTTTTAAAGCAGGCATTTGTGGGGCTGCACTGATCTCATGACTCTCAAATTTGTAAATTTGCATGAATTGAGACTGCAATACATTTCCACAAATAATTTAACATTTTCATTATCACTTGTTTCTGTAATTACTTGACTACAACCATCTTTTTTTTTTAGAAAATTTTTAAACCTTATTGTTATTTGGGTCCCCAAATAGCTGTTTCCAGTGATGAGGTGATGAGCTTCAGCTTCTTGTTCTGCTTTCATCATGCAGGTTAGGCTAGTGAAAATGGTGAATGAAGCTACTGCAAATATTCCTGGTTGGGAAGAAGGAAGGTAGAAAACTAAATTGAGAAAGCAAAGGAGTACTAAATTCTAATTTCAGAGGGCAGCAGAAAACCTTAGATTTATACTAGAAACTGTTTCATATAAGATTGATTATCTATAAAATCCTTCATTGCATTTCCCATTTTGATAATATTTTATTTTGTATAGCTGGGAAATGCTACTGATGTTAGTGGAACTTATATTGTTCAGGCTTTTGATCAAAGTGCTAGTTTTTGAAACTTGAATTGCTGTAACTTCCATGTAGTTGAGAATGATTTCATAAGAAAGTTTGGAATATATAGCTTTTTGATGGGATTTGCTAAAAAATTCATATGGAACTCGTATATTTGATGTACTGAGATGATCTTTGGAAATTTTGAATGTTGATAGTATTGATATTGTTAAATTCTAAGAATTTGAGAGGGGAAAATGCTTAATTTTATTGCACAAAATTATTCTTATTTATAGATATCTATATAAGATATCTTAATAAAGAAACAAATAAATACAGAATTATGCATAATTGTTGTGATGCCCCAGAATAAAATTTGGAAGAATTATTCTTTTATCTTTTAACATATGAAAATTAAAGTTATCTAATATTATCTATTAGAAATCAACAATAAAAATAATTCTAGAATTCAAAATGTTTATATGCACATTTGTATTCATTTAAAAAAAAAATTATATGCACTACTCATGATCTATACAATTATACTATTACTATTCTATCCTGAGTATAAAAGTATAACTAAAATAAAAAGAATCAGAACCTGAGGAATCCTAATATGATCAATATCGCACACCTGATCTTCTGCCCTAACCTGGAAATATTTAATAGCATATAATAAGCTAAAAAGTCTAGTAAGTTATTAAAATTTTCAACTGAATTCAATACAAGGTAAATGAGTAATATGCATGTCAGCAATCAAATCATAATAGTAGTATTGACATAATTATAGGCAATATAATAAAGAAATCAGCAAACTAGTACATGTGTCAAATCATTAAAGCAATTGTCATATTAATACTACAATCAATATAGAAATCGTATAAAACATTAAATCAAAATATCGGTAAAGACTATCGAAATCATGTTAATACAGTCAAATTATATAAAAATAACTATATCCGTGTATCATATGCTCAAAAATATCATATTATGTCCATTGCACGAGCTCAATATATATTACATGATCAGCATATCAATAATAATAGGATAATAGTAACATCAGCATCATGGGTGGCAGTAACAAGCCGTATAATGGTAGTGATTTAATAGCATGCATTCTAATAATCATATTAAACAAGTAAATATCCTGGCTACAACGATGTTTTTCCAATATCAATGTCAATATCAATAGCCCATTGGTTCAGTAAATAGAGTCGTCACTCTTTATCCATAGTAATAATCCATTTATAACTTCCAATCAGTATATCATGTAAATCAGTAAAGGATAACACCCAAGCATAGTATTTAAAGGAAAGCTCGTTGGCTCACCATCCTGTATAGATCAATCAGTCTCCAACCAATATCAATGAATAACCAATCTTTACTTGTTTTTCCTCACACACATATTATTATCATAGTACTATAATAGTACTATAGCAACCAACTATTGCTCAACCATATGTATCCATACTCCTTTTTCAATGCATTACAAGAAATAAAGCATAATTAGACTTAATTTAGAAAATATCAAAATAACCTAACGGTAGGCAACAGAAAACCCTATTTAGCAAAAATTCACATTTTTCATAAATATATTAAATTATCAAAGATTGTATAAAATTATATTCTGAAGCTTTAATTAAACAAAATCACTATTTTTATGTGTCAAAATAATTTTTTAAGTTGGCAAAAAATGCTGCTTTTTTAAAATCACCCAATGAAAAATCTCAAATAAATATTCAAAACGTTCATAATCTCAATCTTTATAATATATAAAACGTTATACGGTGAAAATTTTACCAATATAAAATTATCCTCATTTTTTATAACAAAAATACAAATTTGATATGAAAAATATCAAAAACGCAACATTATTGAAATTAGAAATACGATAATGGTTCTGTACAATAAGACGAGCAAATTTTCCAATAGGCTCAACTGACGAAAATCGCTTTGTGATCTTCAAATCCTTAACTTTTTTCTCTCTCATCACTTTCTCTCTAAATTTCCCTCACCTAAGCTTTGTTAGCCAAAATAAAGAAAAGGGAAAAAGGATTTAATAAAGTTAAGTAATGCTTTAAGATATTTGTTAATAAAATAATTATATAATTATATAATTTAATCAATTTTCAGTATAAAAATTCTATAAAATTATTCAAAAATATTCATAAAATAACACATTTTATTTAAAAGATTTTGGTGAAATCGGTTTGCAAAACGGACACCACTTGTATCGACATGTGTCAATTTATTAAGGATTTTCATCAATGCCCAAAAATTATGAAAACATTAGTATAATTAAATCACTACAACATCTATGCTATGGTGAAGATGATTTTATGATTTGAACGTATATTGACTCTTGAAAAAATTTATTTGGCATAGTTAAATATTGTCTATTATAATTGCCCTAAAATAATCCTTCCTAAATCAGCCATCCGAACATGATAAGAGATCAGAATGATCCAGGTGAGCCTCCCACGAATACCCATCCTGGCCTTGGGATCATGGGTCAAGTGACGGCTGGGATGTAACAAAGATCGGCGTGATCCAGGTGAGCCTCCCATGGATTCAATCCTGACCGCAAGATCAAGTGTCAAGGGACGACTGAGATTTAACACTCTTCCTCAAGCTGGGGAATACAAATCTGTTGTTTGCAGCATTCAATTGATTTTGAGAAGATAAAATAAGTCACCTTAAAAAGGTGTTGTTCTATCAGTGCTTTCTGAATGACCAAAATTGATTCTCAACAAGTTACAAGAATTACCATGAATTTTATAGGCTTCCAATTTACGACCCATTTATGGCATTGAATTGTTATTGGAGAGACATTTTTTTTATATAAGATTGCATATCATTGTCATTTTCTTGTATTGATAACATTGATTCTTTTAAGTTCCGAGAATTTTTCCATTGGATTTGTAACATCAAGAACTTCGAAATGACACCATAAGTTCATTGATAGTGACCACTATCGGGCTAGCCCCGGCTCAAATACCCACATTAGGTCTACTCAAGGGCATGGTCATTCAATTGCTTCCTTTATTGAGGAAAGAAGAGATTCATACCATATGATTTTAGTATTTGTTTGATAGATTTTGATAAAAGGGGTTGAAATGCCCTTCCTAAAATATATAAAAATGTCATATTTACATCCATTCTAGATACATTTTAATCAAGAAAATTCTTATATTGTAAAAAATTCTAAAGCAATGAACATCACTCGAAACACCAACCGTCTCTACTTTTTTGTTCATCTAGGATTCATCTTTCTTATCCCCAATATACTCTCTCAACAACAAAACAACCATGAATTCCACCTTATGTTTCCTGACTTTTGACATCTATCATCACCCATTGTTTAACAAATGTCACCGATTTACTCTCATTGTATATCATTAAATGACATATAATGCATGCCTTCAATCACCTAGCTTCTATCATCCATCATAATTCATCATCCAATTGTCTCCCATAATTGAAACACATTGTTCATTATCACTCAAGTCTCAATATCAACCATCATTCACCATCTGTCATTTAATGCCCGTTATTGACATATGTCTATTCATCCATAGTTCTCTCGTTGACCACGAAATCTCTTCTAGTAAGAGGATATTTGTATTGAAAATTTTATTGCTCATCATTTAGTGATTATCATTGAACTACGCTCATCGCTCATCATTACTTGATGCTTCAATATTCTTTAATGCTTGTCACCTGATTCCCACCATTAATCGACGCCCACCACCTATTGTCAGCTTCACCTTCTCAAATACCCCTACAATCACCACAACAAATATTCATTGAATTAAAGTCTTGCATATTATATGTATACATTTTCATATTACAAGAAATGTAATACCTTGTAATTCCAAACTTAAACTAATGGACTCATTTCAATTGGGGCTGACCTCATAGTTTTTCCTCTTGTTGGATTTCTATATAAAAATTTTATATCTTATGTACATTATTTATAACTAATTTATTTATTTATAGTATCTTCATATAATATTAATATGATAAATCTTTTTATTATTATGAATATTTTAGCACATAATATTTTAATAAATCATTAGAAAATTATCTCACATTTTACTAATTAATTAAGCACATTTAAATTTTACAATAAGTTTGCAAAATAAAAAATAAGAATCTATTTATGTTATTTTTATATTATAATGGGCTTACTTGATCCACTATCACAATAAGAGAAAAAAGAAAGATATATTATATAAAATAATACATAATAGAATATATGTGATTTTTTCTCAAATAATATAAGATTTTATCCTTTATATTTTTAATAAATATCTTTTATTTGTAAGTTCAATTTTATTTTCTACAAATTTTATGTAAAAGTTAGAATGCATTAATTTATTAATTTTTATTAATTAAAATTAAATTTGCTTCACATTTATAAAAAAAAATTATATACATATTATAAAATTTTTATATATATTTCTAATATCTAAAATTTTATATTAATTTATATATTATTTTAGTATCTAAATTATATTAAAATACATGCATGAAAATCTATATTTCATCTTAAATAAATTAATATTAATAATTTTTTAAATATGATTTAGATATTTAAATATTATATAAATAAATATAAAATTATATATATATATTGAGAGATAATATATAGGGCGAGGTGTTTGGGATATCTGTTCCAAGATAGCAATGGCGGACGTTTGTTCTCTCTCTTGGCACCGACTCTCCTCTGCTTCAGTTCTCCTCAGCGGTGTAAGATTAGGGTTTGTTCTCTTTCCGATGTTCTTTGAACCTTTTGATGCTTGTTGAAATATCGCAAATTGTCGTCGTATAAAAAGGTCAGAAATCGAAAGGTCTCGCACACTGCGTTTGCCATGAGAAATGGGGGAATAAGCGCTCCGTCCTTTGCTGGTTTAGCCTCTAGAGATGGGAAGAATTTGCCAGAGATGGATCTGAGATTTCCCCGAGACTACTCCGAGCTTATCGAGCAGGTGTTCTTCAATGACCGTTAAAGATGCATGTCCTAGTACTTTTATGTGGTTAGTTTGAAATTTCCATTTGTTAGATGCGGAGTACTCAAAGCTTATTTTTTGTTTCGAGGGGATAGTTTTATCTCTTTGTCCCAGTTATATCTTCTTCCTTAAATCATTTATAGCAGAAGTCTACTCTTTCGAACTTTTTGGGACTATGAATTAAGAAAGTTTTTTTACCCCAACATACATTCAAGCTTAACTTGAAGCAAAAGTTACAGTGCAGCTAATTAGGAGATTGGCATGAAAAATCTGTGCATTGCAAGGGTTGAATAGACTATATCTTATAGGGGCTGTTTAGTAACAGGATTTGAGCAGGATTTAACCTAAAGTCTGCCAAACAGCCAAAATGACAACTTTAAATCCTGTTTCCTCTTTGTTTTGCTTAAATATCACATTTTCTAAATCCGGGAATTAGGCGAAACGCGGGAGGGAGAGATTGAGGTGGGTAGAGAGAGAAGTTAGGGAGGCGGAAAGAACAAGGTGATCTAGGGTTTCGGTTGTGCTCCTTGACAATCGCCGGCAGCGATGGATCCAGACGCGGTGGCCCTTGCGTTCGTGGAACAATACCAATGTTATTTGATTGGTAATTTATAATTTCAATTAATATACTGTTTTATCAATTATACTTTTGTTAATTAAATTATAATTAGCTGAGATTAATATCCTTATTTATGATTAATCAATAATTTATAAAAATGATTTAATGTAATAATTTCTATTCTATCAAATTAAATCACAAATAATAATATTTAACTCAAATTAATGTGATTTTAGTTAATTCCCATTAATTATTAAGATTAATTTAAATTTAATTATTCTATTTTTTATTATTTATAATTAATATAGACTATTAAATATGAAACCCTCATCTTTCTCCCTAGAATCTCGTCCCCTGCGCGTGGTTTTCATTAGATTTGTTGCGGGCTAGAGTATTCGTGGCGGTAAAGTATGAAAAATTTCAAGTCTTAGCATTGCACGAGTCTCCAGCACACAAACCGAGAAAAAATAAACACTAGAATTTTTACGTGGAAAACTCTGAAGGAAAAAACCACAGGGCTATGCCCAATTGACATGATTCCACTAGTGTCTGAATAGATCACAAGTGACTAGTTTGTCCTTGAAATTGAGGACAATCAGATTATACAAGTCAATCGTCGAGTTGAAAACTAGTGACAAACAAAAATCCAGCGATGTTCGATGGTCGGACGAAAATCCTACGTCAATTGGTGGCCGAACGAAAGTCTGGCGTCAGTCCGACGACGGACAGAAGTTCGACGATGGGAGGAAGTACGACGACTGGCGGAAGTCTGACGGAAGTTCGGTGACGAGCGGGAGTCCGGCGTTGGGCGGAAGTCCGACTAATGTCTAGCGATGGGCGGTGGTCCAGAGGAAGTCCGACGACGAGGCAGAAATCCGATGATGGGCGGAAGTCTGGCGTTGGGAAAAAGTCCGACAAAAGTCCGGCGACGGGCGGTGGTCTGACAGAAGTTTGACGACTGACAGAAATTCGACTATGGGCGGAAGTCCAGTGATGGACGAAAGTCTGGAGGAAGTCCGACTGGTAGGCGGAAGTTCGGCTTCGGGTAGAAGTCCGACAGAAGTTCGGCGATGGGCGATGGTTCGGCGGAAGTCCAACGACGGGGAGAAATCCAATGATGGACGGAAGTCCGGCGCGGGCGGTGGTCTGATGGAAGTTTGACGACTGACAGAAATTCGATTATGGGCGGAAGTCCAGTGATGGACGGAAGTCCGACTGGTAGGCGGAAGTTCGGCTTCGGGTAGAAGTCCGACGGAAGTTCAACGATGGGCGATGGTTCGGCGAAAGTACGACGATAGGGAGAAATCCAATGATGGGCAGAAGTCCGACACGGGCGATGGTCGAGGAGGAGCTTGGTGACAAGAGAGATCTCAGATTTCTCTTCCTTCTTCCTCTCCTTCTCCCTTATTTTTTTTCCTCCCTCATTTGTGATGAATAGTGGTCTATTTATAGTTTTTGGGGAGTGGCATAGCTATAGTGAGAAGATCAAGGGTAGGTTATGAGTGTTTCGGATGAATGACTTATATTGATTTCCTTTATCATGGACTATTTATCAAGGATTTGAATGCCTTAAAGATGTCAAAATTGAACGATCTTGGGCTCGTTGGATTCGTCTCGTCAAGCCGCTCGATTCGACTATAAACATATTATGTTTGGAAACTGTTTGGTCATCCATTTTATAGTTTAAACTTTTCAAATATGCTTCGGGTCTTCGATTTGCACTCATATGGGCTCGAATTGAGTCGAATTTGGTGTTGTTGGGTTCGTCTTTTCGAGATGTTCTGTTTGACTATAAGTTTGTTGAAATCAAAGTTCGAATGGTCCCGGATTTAAATTTGGAAGTTTCCAACTTGATTTTGCCTTGAGATTCGTGCCCGATCAAGATAATTTTTTGATGATATACCAGTTGTTCCCTTATTTTCGGATGTCATAGCTTGCCGAGTCCGAAAATACATGTCAGAACATTTTAATTTATTCAAATCACAAAATCATAACTTTTAAATGATTACGAGGCACGACCACTCCCCGGATATCAACGTGGATCTCTCCTCGAGGCCGAGAACTAAGTAAACTACCCATAATTATAAATTGAGTGTCCTGAAGTTGGTTCATCGATTGGGGTGAGAAAAATTGAGAAATTATGTTTCAAAAGTTTTAAAAATGCTCAAAATTGACTGTAGAGGCTCCGATGGATTCTGAAAGTGCCGAAATTGAGTCCGGGATGTCAAAAAATGGTTCTGGAGACCCCAAAAATGTCCAAATCGGACTTTTCGAGCCGAAAATCAGGCCCGGATGTGAATTGGTTGTTGAATTGGCCCACTAGCCTGCTGGCCTGCCTGGCCCATCTGGCCCACTGCTGGTTCGCCTGGTCTTTCTGGCCTGCCAGGCCTGCTGGCCTACTGGCCCATTTGGCCCGTTGGTTCACCTGGCCCGTGCTTGCGGCCCGCCTGGGCCACATCTGCGGCTCGCTTAGGCCATAACCTCTGACTCGCCCAATCATACCCATGTTCATGAAGGTGGGTCATGAAGTTGTGGGCCTTCTAGAGTCGTGGGCCAGTAAAGCAAAACATGAAGGTAGTGGGCCAGTAATACAGAACATGGAGGTAGTGGGCCAATGATGGAGGAAGTGGTGATTATATATATATATATATATAACATAAATACATAATTAAAATATAATAATAATAATATTATAATAATATTATAATATTAAAATAATTTTTTTTACAAACATAAATTTAATAATAGAATTATATTATTATTATTATTATATTTATATATATATATATATATATATATATATATATATATATATATATATATATATATATGTTTTCACATCCTCCATTATTGACCCACTACCTCCATGTTCTGCATTACTGGTCCATATTTTTAGAAGGCCCACTACCTCCATATTCTGCTTTACTGGCCCACGATTCTAGAAGGCCCACAACTTCATGGTCCATGTTCATGAATATGGGTATGATCGGGCAGGCCAGAGGTCATGGCCCAAGCGGGTCGCAGACGTGGCCTAGAAAGGCCTCATGCACGGGCCAGGCGGACCAGCAGGCCAGCGGGCCAGATGGGCCAGGCAGGTCAGCAGGCTAGCGGGCCAATTCAACAACCAATTCACATCCGGGCTAGGTTTTCGGACTAGAAAGTCCGATTTGGATGGTTTTGGGGTCTTCAGAACCATTTTTCTACGTTTCGGACTCAATTTCGACACTTTCAGAACCCATCGAAGTCTCTACAGTCAATTTTGAGCATTTTTAAAAGTTTTGAAACATAATTTCTCAACTTTTTTCACCTCAATCAACGCGCCAACTTCAAGACACGCTCAATTTAAAATTATGTGTAGTTTACTTGGTTCTCAGTTCCGATGGGAGGTCTACATTGACATCCGGGGAGTGGTCGTGTCTCGTAATCACTTGAAAGTTATGATTTTGTGATTCGAACAAATTGAAATGCTCCGACATGTATTTTCGGATCCAACAAGCTTTGACATCCGAAAATAGGGAGCAACTTCTATATCATCAAAAAATTATCTTGATCAAGGACGAATCTCGAGGCAAAATCAATTTGGAAGCTTCCAAAATTAAATCCAGGACCATCCAAACTATGATTTCAGCAAACTTATAGTCAAACTGAACATCTCAAAAAGACGAACCAACAACACCAAATTCGACTCAATTCGAGCCCAAATGAGTGCAAATCGAAAACCCGAAGCACATTTGGAAAGTTCAAACTATAAATTGGATGACCAAATGGTTTCCAAACGTGACATGTTTATCAGTCATTCATCCGAAACACTCCCAACCTATCCTTGATCTTCTCTTTGTTTACTAGCCATGCCACTCCCCAAAAACTATAAATAAACCTCCCATTCTTCACAAATGAGGGAGGAAAAAAGGAAGGGAGAAGGAGAGGAAGAAGGAAGAGAAATTTGAGATCTCTCTTGTCACCAAGCTTCTCCTCGACCATTGCCCAGACTTCCGCCCATCGTTGGATTTCAGCCCGTCATCAGACTTCTGCCGAACCACTGCCCGACACCAGACTTCCATCGGACTTCTGTCCGACGTCGGACTTCCGTTGGACTTCCGCCGGACCACCGCCCTTCGCCGAACTTATGTCGGACTTTTGCCCAACCCCAAACTTCCGCCCATCGTCGGATTTCTGCTCGTCGTCGGACTTCCTCCTCACCACCGCCCATCGTTAGACTTCCGTCAAACTTCTGCCCGACGCCAGACTTCCGCCCTTTATCGGACTTCCATTAGGCTTCTGCCCATCGCCATACTTCCTCCCATCGCCGGACTTCTGTCCTTCGTCTGACTGATGCCAGACTTTCACCTGGCCGCCAATTGACGTAGGATTTCGGCCCGACCATCAAACATCACTAGATTTCCATTTGTCACTAGTTTTTAACCCGATGGTTGACTTGTATAATATGATTGTCCTCAATTTCAAGGGCGAACCAGCCACTTGTAATCTATTCAGACACTAGTGGAATCATTTTGCTTTGGCGTGGCCCCATGGTTTTTCCCTTCAGAGTTTTCCACGTAAAAATTCTGGTGTTTATTTTTTCTCTGTTTGTGTGCTAGATACACGTGCAATGCTAAGACGTAAAGTTTTTCGTACTTTACCGCCGCGAATACTCTAGCCCGCAACAAGACTTATATCAGGAAGCTTGTTATCTGATTTTGTGTGGTTTTATTGATTACAGGCAAAGGTTGCAACTGAGTTTGCTTTGAAAGACAACAAGCAGTTGCTGGTGAGTTAGATTCAGTAAAGCTAGCAAGTCAACATTTTGCAATTTATAATTATTTCATTTTGTTAATGTCAAGCGCTAATGCTATACTTGCCTTTTGCAGGAAATTGAGTTTCCCACTTCTGGTCTTGGATCAGTACCAGGTGATTAGTGATTTTATATGCTTCATTATGTGAAACAAAATACCAAATGTTAGCTAAATTATATTCTGCATGCAGGTGATGGAGAGGGAGGAATAGAAATGACAGAGAGTATGCAACTGATTCGGGAATTTGTTGACCGCTTTGTAGCTCCAGAAAAATCTACACGAACTAGAATTGTTTAAGTTTTTCTTACACCAATTATTCTGCAATCCATGCTCCTCCTTTGATTTAAAAATATGAACACTACATCATCATCATTATTATTATTATTCCAGCCAGCTATTTGATGCCACTATTATGAATCCTCATTTTTTATTCATTCCTTCCGAGGGTTTTATGAGGTGGCAAATTTATCTTTTATAAATCATTTTGAACAATTTCTCTACATGTAACCTTAGGTCTCCCCCTTCTCCTTCCTAATCTTAAGATATTGATTTTATCTATTTGTCTAATGTGGCATTTTTTATCTTTTGTTGTGTATGTCTAAATCATTTAAGTCTATTTTAAATTACTTTATTTTCAATAGATACTGCTCCAACTACTAGTATAATATAATCATTCTTGAATTTATCATTTAAAGATAGCACATGTTCATTTTAATATTCTTATTTTTAGCACACTCAATTTTGATATCAATAATTTTTTATTGCCTAACATTCAAATATATACAACATCTTTCATTTTTCTAGTGAGGTTGGCTAATTATAAAAACATCTTGGTCCTTTTTACTACGATGCCCACAACATACACTGTCAGAGCTACCCTTTTGAAATTCTCCAGATTAGTATCTAGAGCCTTAGCTGAGTAAGTACCTACCCTACACGATCACCCTGTTCTCTCTCTCTCTCTCACTTCTGCCCTCTCTCCTTTCTTCCTCTCTATAATGTTTCTCTACTATAGAAAGTTTTCCCAGATTATTTCTCTTTTTTTGCCACTTCAGTCTTGACCCCATTGCTAGCATGGCAGAATCTTGAGTTATTATGAGGCTGTTAACGACGAACCAGATTTGGTCCCAACAAAATCCTCCAGTATGCTTGCATTTTCCTATACGCCTTGAATTAGTCAACCACAATTGATATTGATGTAGGACTAGCATGTTAAGACTTGCATTATGAAATTAAACATAAGTTAAATTTAAAATCAGCAAGCCATTAAATATGGGGATGCTTAAAATAAGCTTCAAACAAGTAAGAAAGGTAATCCACAAATAGCAATTAACCACAACCAAAGTTCTGGAATTCAAGAAGGATAAATCAAATCAACAACTTAGCCAACATGGGTTGGCAAAAAGATCCAACATTTAATATAGATTAGTCACTACGAGAACCATACACTTAATGATTTAAGAAGCTAATGGATTTAAAATAATCATGAAAATAGTGATGCTACAGAGAATTGGACTTCAAAGCTATCTACTTAAATTTATGAAGAGTAGAAAGACTTAGGTATTTGCGTCGCAGGGAAGCTTCCTTCAGATGTGGTGGGGTCTCGACCGGTTGATCTTCAAATGGTTGCTCCGTAGTGTCTTCCTTGTGTCTTGCTTCATAGTGGAGAAGAAGAGATGCTGGCCAAAATTTGGAAGGAGGAATGGTATGAGGTTAATTAGAGTAGTGGGGCTTAGGGGAATGGGAGAGAATGGGATTGGAAAATGGAAAATTTGTTTTGGGAAAGGGAAAAGATAAAGTTAACTATGCAATTAATGGGTCAACTTCCCATTAATTAACTTGAAGAGTTCGAAGAGTGGGCCAACCATGGGGAAAGGAAAGGGGTTGTGGCTTTTCCAATTCCCAACTAGTTTTGAGAATGAAAATAAGGAGAGGCAATTAATGAGTCAGCTTCCCATTAATTAACATGAAGAGTTCCAAGAGTGGGCCAACCATGGGGAATGGGAAGAGGTTGTGGCTTTTTTCAATTCCCAACTAATTTTGAAAATGAAAATAAGGAGGCAATTAATCGGTCAACTTCCCATTAATTAACATGAAGAGTTCCAAGGGACAAGTGGGGTTCAATTGGAATCTCAAAGGTCAAAATTTCAGATTTGGGAAATTTTTGATCGGGAACTTGGATGGAGAGGTGGTGGTGGTGGGCTTGCTGTGGGCTGTGGGCGGTGGAAGGGGAAGGGGGTTGACCGGTGATTAGGGAGGAAGAAAAAGGAAGGAAAGGGGAAGAGATACGAGGGAAAAATCAAGAGCTCATCTTAATGGGCTGTTGGGTACTTCATTCGCCTTCTCCTAAGGCTTCACCACACCATCACACTCACTCTCACACAAGAGAAGAGAGCTAAAATCAGAATTCATTCAAAAATAATCATCATCACCTTACAAGGGGAGGGGGGAGAGTGAGAGAGAGAGAGAGTCATATATATAGGCTCCACCACATGACAAGACAAAAGACACAAATGCCTTGGGCTTACAACATAACATTAAGGAAAAGTTCACAAACTAAATTAAATCACATACAACATATAACAACTAATAATATAACGACTCAATCGTGGCCGTCAATCTACGGCCCCCCTTTTATGATAAACTTTCCATGCATTGATGTCCCCATCAGATATAGTACAGGATGACCATAAATTCTTAGCTCTTCACCTTCATTTGAGTGTAACATATTCATAGAAAAGTAAAATGGTCAAGCAGAAAAAATAATATAGGATTTTAAATAGATTCAACAGTAAATCAGAATATTTATCAAGAAATGGTTATACATTTAATATTGAATTCAAAGGATGCTAGTAATGCTATTTATAATTTTGACGATGTGTATTTAAGTAAAATTCGTTACAGGGACATTGAGAAATCGAAGCTTTTCTGTTATTTTCTATTGCAAGCATATTCTCTGCTACGTTTGTAATGAAACTTTTTAGGCTGTGTTCATGGAAAATGGCATTTAAAACAATGCCCTATGACATCAAGAAAGGCATCTTTAATTTTTCTGGTTTAATTTATAGTTGCAGTGGTAAGGTGCCTTAGATCAATTTTTGATGCTATTATTTTCAAATATACAGTTTTTTCCAGAAGCAAATGAAGTAGATTTTGCAAGAAGAACATTCTTTGAAGCAACTTCATTTAAGCTGGACTACTTGACCAAACCATCTTTATTTCAAGATTTTGGTTTTGTATCAAGAGTTAAAATGTCTGATCGTGTCAAGCCAGAGGATGAATTGTTCCTGGTTGCTTACCCATACTTCAACGTCAATGGTACCTGCTTAAACTTGCTCCAACTACATGCTTTCCTCTTCGCATTTACCTGAATTGAACTTCATATCCCTTGCAGAAATGCTTGTCGTTGAAGAGCTATATGAAGAAGCAGTCATGAACACCACGAGAAAGCTAATAATTTTTAATGGCGAGCTTGACAGAATAAGAAGTGGATGTATCCTCCCCCATTCTGTACTCATTCCACCTTTTTTCTTAGATGCATTGACATTGGCATTTAGGGAAACGGTATCTTAGAAATTTACTTATTCATCTTTGGTTAATGAACATAAGAGTTTTCTTTGCGGTTAGATTTTTTTCCTACTCTAATCTTATATTGTTCCACTGGAGATTTGGTAAAGTTCATATTCTAAACCAAAATATCCTACATAGAATATCTTCAACAGTTCTAGCTCAAGGTTAGCGGCAGCTTTTCAGAAGCTCTTTAATTTTCTGTGTAGCTCAAAGCATTATTCATCTTATAAATCGAAGGAAATGAGCTGGCAGTTTCACAGGGATAATGGCCCTCTCTAATCTTAATCGCACTTTGCAATACCAGTCATTTTATAGGTTCATTCCTTCTTGGGAAACTAGGATTAAGCGTACATTTCTTAATGTAAGTCACATGTTTTTCATCGGCTTATCTCCAGTTGTCCAAAGTGGAATTGTTTATAAGCTGAGTTTGTAAAGTAGAACAGGCATTATTACCCATGTCAACTAAGGTCCTAATGAAGCGGGAGTTTGACTGATAGCTCATGTATAGAAAGTTAATAAGAGAAGTGCAGATTCTTTATTTTTTTCTTGTTAACCAATTGAGAGCCATCTAGAAACAATACTAGTTTATATGAGGACAGAGTATTTACAGTAGCTAACAAGGGGCACTGGGTGATAGAAGCAACCTTGGATTGGAAGGATCATTGTAAGGCTCTCTGCTCAGTCAAAGGGGTCTTTTGTGCGTTTATATAGAGGGAGGGGTATCTCTCAGGGTGTTTTCCAAATTGTAAGAGTCAGAGCAAGAATTCACGGGAGAAGTTGGGGCAAAAAGCTAGATTCTTTAGTCACTAAAGGATTTATGTTGGGAGGCAGTAGGAGATAGAAAAAATGAAGTAGGTTCGAGTTCTTTAGAATGAGAGAGGTGATTTGTAGGAGATGAAGTGATGGGGTTAGATGCTAAAATGAAAGCAGTCGGAGCCAGGGATAGGAGACTACCAAAGATGACAGCCACATATGGGTTTGCACTGTTAAAGCTACAAGGGAAGGTAACAAGAGCTTCATGGTGTTTGTAATGAAAGAAGCAATAGTTGGGATCAAAGGGTTACGGGTAGAGTAGAAGGGATAGCAGCAACAATGATAGTAGGTTGCGTGAGGCGAGAAAAGCAATGGTCACAATGGCAGCGGAATAAGTGGTAGTAGCATGGGAGTAAAGAAAGTGACAGCATTGGCTTTTTGGGGAGTGTAAGTAGTATCAAAGTTAATGTTGCCTGAGGGGAGGTCATAAGTAAGGTTGTTTGGGTCTGTTTTACATGACAGATTATATATATATATTCTTGCATTCAAACATCTAATGTCTGAATTTGAAGGAATAAGAATAATATTTGGGTAGCCTTTCATATTCAAGCTACTGCCAAAAACCATATGTTAGTCGTTTTATGCATCTAGTCCATATTCAGTGTGACATGGAACTAAGGAGGTCTATTTCAATGTAGAATCAGGCTTCATTAGGGATCAAAAGATTGGTTAGTGACCTTATTAAGCTAGCATGGTGTGCCAATATTAGTGGTGATGCTGAAGATGCTATATTTGTTGAAGGAATGAATGGGAAGATAGGGTAAAGAGAGCGAACCAGGAGAAAGGAACTTTCAACGTCTTGGCTGAAATAATCATCCATTTGAAAATCTTCATTTGGTGGCCATGTATTAACAAGATCTCTTGAGATTTATGCATTGTAAGCCTTCATCAATAAGTCTTAATGGAATAGTGCCTCTTAAGATTGAAGAAAGCAAGATTTTTTCGAATGGCGTGTAGATTGGTAGGTCATAGGAGAGCTCTCCTATTATGGATAAATGAAAAGGAGTAGCTAAGGAATTAATTTTAGTTCGGGGAAGATCTAACACATTTAAATGTGAAGGAGAGTTGAACAGAGACTTCAAAAGAATGGCAGATGCCACTGCGGATGTAGGTGAAGTTGGTCTCTAGGTTGGAAGGGATCAGGTAGGTAGGCTGCCAACGCCAGAGAGGGAAACCATAGAGCTTATACTGACAAATTGAAATAGCATCTGGTAACGAGGATGCCATAGGTGGTGACAGAAGAGCAGCTTGAGAAGCAACATAACTTGGGCTCTTCAATAACAAAAGCTGGATGCTTTTGAAAAGGAAGCCAAAGATGGAGGGGAGCAATGCAATTCTAGTAAGAGCCCTGAGGGAGATGCAAAGAGAGAGAAAAGTGATGGTACAAGTTGTGGTTTGAAGAGTCATGGAGGGATGGAGAGATGGTGATGATGAGCACGATGCAGAGAGGCAATGGGTGTGACAAGGTGGCGAATCAAGGGAGAAAATGATAACGGGTCTGATACGTAATACGAAATATCGGATCAGTCAGCTTGCATTTCCACTATTAATGTACCGCACCTAATCACCACCACTCATCTGCTGTCAGTAAACTGATCTTGGCCGTTGGTTGATAACCAACTCTGTGGTCATCTTCTACAAATATGATCACTGTAGCCAGAGAATGCATTGTAGGAGAATATCAATGGAAATACTCTTTATGTTCTCTTGAGCTCTTGTTTATCTCTTGTTCTAACATTAAATGCAGGTATTGATATCTGCAACTATCTTCATGGTATCAGAGATATAGACAAGTAACTCTTGCCATTTCAATGGATTCAGCAGCTTCGTCTATGTCATCTTCTTCCTCCGTTCCGATCAAGATGAGCGATACAGCTATCCCACCCCAACTAAAGTTTCTTATGACCAATGTTAAAGCCATAATCAACACACAGCTCACCCCTAACAATTACTTCATCTGGAAGTCGCAAATCCTCAAGCTATTCACCGCTAATGGCCTCGATGGGTATCTAGATGGAACTGCCATCAAACTGCAGAAGCAGATACTTATTGCAGAAGGATCCGTCAGTATTAACCCACATTACCAAACATGGCTCTTGGTTGATCAAAACTTATCTGCAGCCTTGTATTCCACCATCTCTCCGTCGCTTCTACCCTATGTACTCAACTTGGATTGTTGCCATGACATATGGATGACCATTGAGCGTCGCCTACAGTCTACAAACTGCTCCCGTCAACTTCAACTAAAAAGTGAGCTGCATCAACTTCAAAAAGGTGACAAAACAATGGTGCAGTATCTTTCAGAGATTAAACAGAAAGTAGATGCCATTACAGCTGCTGGCTCAACCATTGATCCTCAGGATATCCTACTCTATACTCTTAATGGCTTACCACCGGCATATAATGCCATCAAAACGACTATACGAACGCAGCTTAATCCCATAAGCCTTGATAATTTTTACTCGCTCCTCTACAGCGAGGAACTCAACCTCCACTCGGAACTGGTAGCTGAATCTACCCAACCACCTATTGATACGGCCTTTGCCTCACAAACACTTCGTGGTCGCTCCTAAGGTCGTCATTCATCCTTTAACTTCAGTCAAGGTCGATCCCTCCCATTCACACCGCGTGAAGGTCGCGGTGGTCGGCGTCCTCGCTCGTCTACTCAGTGCTAGATTTGCAGCAAAATAGGACACTCTGCATTCCAGTGCTGGCATCGCACTGATCTTACGTTTCAACCACCGCCACAGGCCTATGTGGCTTCTGAACCCACAACAACATATGATTGGTTTCTTGACTCAGGAGCAACCTCCCATTTAACCTCCAACTTCCAGCAACTGCAATCTCCACAGTCGTACAATGGCTCCTCACATGTACAGGTTGGCAACGGTTAGCTCCTACCAATTTCCAACTCCGGCCAAGGCATCCAACCCACCCCTTCACGTAAGCTTCATCTTCATCGTCTCCTACATGTCCGTCATCTCTCCCACAACCTCTTATCTGTCAATAAACTTACTACTGATAACTCTTGCTCAATTCTATTCACTGCTAATGGATTTCTCATTAAGGATGCTCGGACCAACCGGATTCTCCTTCAAGGTCCCAGTCATCAAGGACTCTACCCCATTAAAGTCTCCTCCGATTCAATGCTCCGCCCTTCACGACTACCTACAGCGCTCAAAGCTATCACCAACTCGTCTACTTCCTGGCATCAACGTCTTAGTCACCCATCCATTTCAACCCAGCAACCCGTCTCTGTTTTTATCCCCAACAACAAACTTTCTACTTCTTTTTTTCACTGCTCTGCCTGCGAGCGAGCCAAAGTTCATCGTTTACCTTTTTCCTTATCAACTCCAAACACTACTAATTGTTTGCAATTAGTTCATACTGATGTATGGGGGCCTTCCCCCGTTTTATCCTTACGTGGCTATAAATATTATGTCTTGTTTGTTGATGACTACACGCGCTTTTGTTGGGTCTATCCTCTTGTGAGCAAGTCTGATACATTTTCAACGTTTGTTCAATTTAAAACACTTGTTGAAAATCAATTTAAAACCTCTATTAAAATTCTAAGATCTGATGGAGGCGGTGAATACATCAATAATTCCTTCCAAACCTATCTCAAACGATATGGAATTCTGCATTAGGTTACCTGCCCTTATTCGCCTCAGCAGAATGGTGTCTCTGAGTGCAAACATAGGCATCTCCTTGAAACTGCTCGCGCTCTACTCTTTAATGCTCATCTCCCAAATCATTTTTGGCCTGAAGCACTTTTAACAGCAGCCTACACTATTAACATACTTCCCTCCAAATTACTTCATAACAAATCTCCATATGAGCGACTCTTTCATCACATACCTGATTACTCACATCTTAGAGTCTTTGGCTGCTTATGCTACCATTGGCTTCCCACACAGTTGCATCACAAAGTTCAACCCAGATTTCAAGCTTGTGTTTTCCTGGGCTATGCCGAGCCAACCAAAGGCTACAAATGCTTCAACTCTGAAACAGGTCGTATCCTTCACTCACGCCACGTCAAATTCTTTGAATCTGTTTTCCCATACCAACAACAGTCCACTACATCAACAGGCCATTCACCCACTACCTCTGTTCCTCCATCACTACTAGTCCCATTCTCTACTTTACCTACTTCACCATCCTCTACCTCAGCAACTCCCTCTACTTCCACCGACAATCCATCCCCTCCAAATTTTACTTCGAGCAATTCTTCCCACAACTCTTCCACACCTCTTACTTTACCTACCACTCCACCTCCACCAGTCCAACCCAAACATCATATGGTCACTCGTTTCCAAACCGGACATCTTCAGCCAAAGAGAATTTTTGATCTTCAACACTCTCTTATTCCCACCAACCCCACCTGCTATTCCCAAGCAGCAAAACATTCAGCTTGGCGACAAGCCATGCCATCTGAATTTGAAGCTTTACAAAGTCAGGGTACCTGGACCTTGGTCCCCAACTCTCCCGAGTTCAACGTCCTTGGCTGTAAATGGCTGTTTCGCACCAAATACAACTCGAACGGCACTATTGCGCGCTATAAAGCACGCTTAGTCGCACAAGGATTCAATCAGGAATTCAGTCTAGACTATTTTGATACCTTTAGTTCGGTGGCAAAGTTCCCCACAATTAGGATCTTGCTTACCATAGCTGTCACTCATTAGTGGAACATCCTCCAACTGTACATCTCGAATGCATTTCTCCATGGCTTCCTAGACGAGACTGTCTATATGAAGCAGCCGCCCGGAGTTCAGGATCCTCATCTACCGAATCATGTCTGCTTACTCCGAAAGGCTATCTATGGCTTAAAATAGGCCCCTCGCTTGTGGTTTGCAACATTTACCAACTTTCTCTCTAATTTTGGATTTCATATCAGCTCTGCAGACCCCTCGCTTCTCTGTTATCACAAAGGCAGCACTCTACTCTATATTCTGGCCTACGTAAATGACATTCTCTTGACGGGAAATGACTCAACTGTCATAAACTCCCTGCTGTAAGCATTACACTCCAGGTTTCAGATGAAAAATCTCGGCACTGTTTCACATTTTCTTGGCACACAGGTAAATTCTCTTGCAACTAGTCTCCATTTATCCCAATCTCAGTATGTTGCAACTCTTTTAGAGAGGTCAGGGATGAAGGATTGCAAACCTGTTCTCACACCTCTACCCGCCAAGCTACCAATTATCACCAAGAATTCTCCTGCTTACCCCCACCCTGAACATTACAGAAAATTAGTTGGCTCATTACAGTACTTAACCATAACTAGACCTGATCTGTCATTTGTAGTAAATCTCCTTTGTCAACATATGCACAACCCTTATACTCTACATTTCCAACTCTTGAAACGTGTCCTTCGCTACATACAAGGAACTACTGCCTTAGGACTTCCTATTACACCGTCCCCCCTCCAGCTTCATGCATACTCTGACTCTGATTGGGCTGCTGATCATACAAATAGACGATCCGTCACGGGCTATTGTGCATATCTTGGAAATAATTTAGT
This sequence comes from Dendrobium chrysotoxum, assembly GCA_019925795.1. Lineage (NCBI taxonomy): Eukaryota > Viridiplantae > Streptophyta > Magnoliopsida > Asparagales > Orchidaceae > Dendrobium > Dendrobium chrysotoxum. Next base: position 53,795,382 of record CM034297.1, read on the forward strand.
ATCATGGTGTGTTAAGAAGCAATCGTCAGTGGCCCGCTCCTCTACGGAAGCTGAGTACCGCGCCCTAGCAGTCGCAGCCACCGATGTCATATGGTTACGCCGCCTGCTTCAGGACTTTCCGTTACCTCGACCCTGCTTCTTTTGTGACAATGTCTCGGCTCTAGCTCTCGCAAACAATCCTGTGTTTCATGCTCGCACGAAACACATTGATGTGGATTTTCATTTTATCAGGGATTGCATCAAACTACAGCAAATCGCAGTGCATCATTTAGCTTCTGAAGATCAACCAGCCGACCTTTTCACTAAATCTCTTCCCATCTCCAGATTCCAGCTCTTACGGAACAAGTTAACAATTACTGCTCCCATTGTTAACTTGCGAGGAGGTAATAACGGATATGATACGTAATACGAAATATCGGATCAGTCGGCTTACATTTCCACTACTAATGTACCGCACCTAATCACCACCACTCATCTACTGTCAGTAAACTGATCTTGGCCGTTGGTTGATAACCAACTCTGTGGTCATCTTCTACAAATATGATCACTGTAGCCAGAGAATGCATTGTAGGAGAATATCAATGGAAATACTCTTTCTGTTCTCTTGAGCTCTTGTTTATCTCTTGTTCTAACATTAAATGCAGGTATTGATATCTGCAACTGTCTTCAGAAAACTCTAGCAGACACGTACTTGCTTTAATTATAATAAGATTTATATGAAGGATAAATATTGAGTTCATATCATATTTTATTGGTTATAAAGATGGATTTCAAATGATATTCAAAGTGAAGTGTCGTGTTTCATGCTTTCTGCAAATGAAAGTTCTAATTGATAATAATATTTTTTTGAAACAAGTATAATTATAATAATGAAATTTTTTGTTTTAGATAAAGAAAAAACTTTGAGCTTTTTAACAAAGGTTGAGTATATGAAATATGCAATTTTATTAGGATTGATCTTAAGAATTATTAGTCAATATTATTAGTTGCTGAAGTCATACTCAAGTATGATAGAATTAAATATTTTTTATTTGTTATACTAAAGATGAAAATATAATTTCTAGATTTTAAGACTTTTTAGTAGAGGTGGAAAAGTTCCTCAATTGCATTATGATATATGAGGATATCATGGGGAAAGGGTGAGGGTTGAAGGGATAGGAAAGAAGAATAAGATATTCTTTCCTAAGATAACATGGATAACAATTATTCAATAGGAGTTTTTTCTTGCATATGAAGAATATGTTGGACCTTTCTTGCAGTGTTCAACATAAACTAATTCATGATGCTGACCCCAAACAACTAGGAGAAAACTAATGATGATGATGTCCCTTGTAGCTTGTGCAGCTTGTGAGTGGGATAAACCTACTCTCAATAAGTTCTATAGGTTTTTTCAGAGCTTCTAAATCTGAATTCTGGAACCCCTGAAAGACCCAGACAAGATTAATCCTCTAAAAGTACCCTTGGTTCTAAAGAAAATTGCTATTGGCCATATTTAGCTTTGTATTTCTTGTTTATGAAAGTATTGATGGAATTAATACATCATCTATTATTCAGAGTTGTTTTGGTACTGCCAAAGAGCTTTGATGTTTGTTACCTGTTTTTTTCTCCAAAATTTAGATCCAGATTATTCCTTGATTTGCTAAGATTATCCGTCATTCTTCTATCCCAAACTGGCTTCACTCACCAAGACCTTCCTTCCCAAGCTAGAGACAGTTTATTACATTCACAATTTCAAAGGGCGGAATGGAGGAACTCTTTTTAGGTTCTACAATTATCTCTCATCGTTTCTTGTTACAAACAAACAAAAAGAGCTAAATTTTAGATCTTCATAGTTTTTTTTTTTCAATTTCTAAAGTTTAAAGAAGAAGGCTATCACTTCACTCTACTTCCAAATTTACAAAAAAAAAAAAATCTTGGTTCTTTAGTAATGATTGTCGTTACAAGTATTTGAACCTGTTTGCGGTTGCCAACTTATGATTTAAGGCTTGTTTGGGACTGTTTTCTTACTGCTTTTTAAAGCAATTTTTTTAGTAATTTTTGTATTAAAAAACTGTTTTAAGAAGCAGCAAGAAAGCTGTCCCAAATGAAGATTTAATTTGTTTGATTACCCAAATTTGCATGAAATAAGTATGCAGTAGCATTGAACTGTTTTCAACTATATCATTTTCAGGTCTTATCCTGGTGCATGGCAGGTACTGAGAAAACAAGGCGACACATTTATATGCTTGCATCAGCAGGAAGAAATGCCATCCCTGAAAGAAGTTGCTCTTGAGATTCTTCCATCAGCTTAAACAAAAGTTTTATTAGTTAAAAATATCCAATTTATGTCTTATAATTTTGATAAAATATCCATCTGTTTTAAATGCAAATGTTTTACAACGCAAGTGGAGAAAGTGGAATTCCTTGAAGGAAACCGCTCAGCTCCTGTAACTGCAAATGTTTCACAGAATAAGCTTCTGCAAAGCTGCAAATACACAAAACAATTTATTCACTTATGGACATGGCGCAGATTGATCAGCTCCCTCCAAATAATTATTCATGAAAATGGTTTCCTCCCAATCCCATTACTATGTTGTCAGCTGCTTGTTCTGGTCCATTCGTACAGACAATGATTTGTGCATTAGCTGGTGGAGAGATCAATCTTTCATCATTAGTGGCAATCTAGGTTAGGGGTGCAACCGAGTCAAACCAACTCGTGAGCCAGCTCAAGTTTGATTCAGTAGTAAGCTCGCGAGTTGAGCTTATCGAGTTTCGAACTCGAGCTCGAGTAGAATTTTGAGCTCGTTTTATTATTGAGCTCGAGTTTGATCCTATGAAAGCTTGACTCGATTACTTGACAAGTGGCTGGCGGGGTGGGCTTAGACTCAGACATGGATGCGGGGTGGGCTCAGACTTGGACGTGGATGCGGGATCGTGGGACGAAGGAGAGCTCTGACACGAAATGCGGGCTCGGATGCGGAACCGAGAGTGGACGCGGAATGAGCGGGCTCAAACACGGAATCGAGCCTCTCGATTAGCTCATTTTTAGTGTCATGAATTGAGTTTGAGCTCTTCTTTTGACTTCGACTCGAGTTCAAACTTAGACTTTGGCTTACGAGTCGAGCTCGAGTTAGACCTGACTTGAGTTTGACTCGACTCGATTGCAATCCTAATTTAGGTGATGATTTCTAGATATTGAGAAACCCTACAGTAATTGAATTTAAGCAATGAATCATTCTCTTTTGATGATGTTCTAAATAATAATCTAAGGGCAATGATGTAGCTATATCTTGGATGCTAGAATTAACACTAGTTTATTGGAGATGAGCTTAAGATAGAATATAATTTTAGGGGTTTCTTTTGGTCAATTGTATAATATTTTGGTCGCAAGCCAGACCTTCCGTTTTCTTTCAAATCTCTTCACTCCGTTATTTGGGATAATTTTTTGTCATTATTATTATTATTTTTTGCTTATAAGAAATTTGTATATTAAAAATTTTGTATATCAAAAAATTCACATGTAGTATCATTTTAAAATTTTTCAAAAAAAAAAAAGAGTAAAAATATTAAGAAAAACTATTTAGATCTACATATCAAGGAGTATTTATAAAAATCTCAAACTTTCATAAGAATATAAGTAAAAATTTGAAATTTGCAATGAAAAAATAGATATTTATAATGAATTTATTGTTCATAAATTTTCTATCCTATAGTATTTAATATGAAAAAACAATTAAGATATATTAACATCATATACCAAAAAAAAAATATTATCAGGTTTAGAAATATCACAATTTGGGCATTGAGATATCCACAAACAAAACTCTTGCCAAAAAGAAAAATGACATAATGATGTGCCAAATATTTTTGAGATACGGCCATGATGATGAGACCCCAAGAAAAACTTCAAAAAATAGAATTTAGAACTCTATTTATCATTATTTAATGTTCATCATTGTAACTAAGGCCAACATATATCATTGTTAGAAACATATTCATGTCATCATCATCAATGTCTGCAACATAGGCAATAATCCCATGACTTGCAACCCCGGTGCACAATATCTCCATCAAATCTTTTACTCACTGGCACTAACACACGTACATTTGACATTGCCAACACGATCGATGGCCTTCGTCAATAAGAAAACTAGTGTATGTTGTTGTCACTTATGTTGACGTATGCCATAATAAATAACATCTACATATGCTATCACAAATAAAATTGACATCTATCTTCACCCCCTTGATTGATGCTTGTCATCACTAGTAAGCCGGCATCCATCATCTCCCGTAATATAGAAGCACATTATTGATACCAAGATTGACATTCGATTATCACTGATAAGATTAATACTTGACATCAATATCAATGCTGACATCTACCATTGTTCAATAATGCGCACACACATCAAATGTTAACACTAACATCAAGACCCATCATTACCAACAAAAAATAGACGCCTATCATAAATGTTAAACCCACGTTTATTCTCTTTGTTGAGGCCAATGTCTATCTTTTCTACCATTGGTCTGTCATTCTATCAAGAAAAAAATCAGACATATTTAAGTTATTACATTGATGTCCATCATTATATCAACCTCAACACTTGTCATTCCAAACAATGTCATCACCGGCAATCAACTCTAATGTTGACACCTAAGGATGGTATTAACACTAAAGTTTGACTTTGACACTAAGTTTGATGCATGCCTCTTTGCTCTCCATTTCTATTAAGAGAATAATGAAGCAACCTGCAAATAATCTTTTGATATCAGCCCTAATGCCTCAAGGCTCCACTTTCACTATGAAAGCCATCTTTCATTTAATATTCAATTCATTATATCAATGCCTTCTCTAATTAAGGGGAATGTCGCCTTTTGTAACATATGACTCACATTAGCTAAATCATTTCAGTCATATCAAATCTCGTTATTTTTCGAGTTTTTTTACGTAAAAAATTAATGCCTACTATGAGCTACTCTTAATTTTTCTTATTTGTGTGATGAAAGATTTTTATAATATTAAAATATTAAATTATTTTTTTATTATTGTGAATATTCTACCAAACATGAATTACTATAATTTCTAGTAGTTCTTAGCCGATTTGATGAAAAATTTACTATCCCAACAAGCTAGATTTTATTTACCCTGTCCTTTTTAATGGATAACTCAAACACATAATTTGAGGTGCAATAATGATTTTGATTCAAAAATTCTTTAGTATTCTCATATTAAAGTATTAAATATTTACAAATATAATCATAAAAGAAAAAAAAAATGAATATTTGATAATTTAATTGTTTTGAGGTTAATGACTTGTCATAAAAATATGCTCATCTTGATATAAAAAATTTTCTATATATCTTTAGTACAATTTTGCAATTAATTCTTCTCTATGGGCTTGTTCGAGGCAATTCTAGCTTTTTATAAAGTTGATTGTAAAATTATTGTGTGAAAGTAACTTTTTTCAAAATTACTGTAAAAAGCTAATTTTTAGCTCATAAATGTTGGTCTAAGATTACTTTGTCATTAAGAGAATAATCTGCATAAAGCTGTTTTCTTATAATATTGCTGCTAAAGAATGTTGCGTTTGGAGAAACACTTTGAAAAGCTGTCCCTTTAAGATAGCGATAATTTGCGCGTTTCTTATAAGTCTTTGCTTACACAATCAAGAGACTAATTGACTTTCGACAAATTAGTGCGCCCTTAATTAGTGAGCTAGAAATCTTCAACAAAGTTATACTCCACAAATAAATAAATAAGTTAATCTTGTGAGGAATTTGGGCAATTTAAGAGTAGCTCATTGGAGGCAATTTTTATGTAAGTTAAAAAGGATGCCCTTTTCCAATATTGAAGAGCTCTTGGATATGGTAGAAGTAAGATGAGCCTTAAGATGTTGAAGCTGTTATCAAGAGATTACATGTGATCTGTCTGATTTTTTTCTTGATAGAATGAGAGACTAATGGTAGAAAAGATAGACATTGGCCTCAACAGAGAGAATAAACGTGGGTTTAATATTTATGATAGGCGTCTATTTTTTGTTGGTAATGATGGGTCTTGATGTTAGTGTTGACATTTGTTGTGTGTGCGCATTGTTGAATAATGGTAGATGTCAGCATTGATGTTGATGTCAAATATTAATCTTATCAGTGATAATCGAATGTCAATCTTGGTATCAATAATGTGCTTCTATATTACGGGAGATGATGGATGCCGGCTTACTAGTGATGACAAGCATCAATCAAGGGGGTGAAGATAGATGTCAATTTTATTTGTGATAGCATATGTAGATGTTATTTATTATGGCATACGTCAACATAAGTGACAACAACATACACTAGTTTTCTTATTGACGAAGGCCATCGATCGTGTTGGCAATGTCAAATGTACGTGTGTTAGTGCCAGTGAGTAAAAGATTTGATGGAGATATTGTGCACCGGGGTTGCAAGTCATGGGATTATTGCCTATGTTGCAGACATTGATGATGATGACATGAATATGTTTCTAACAATGATATATGTTGGCCTTAGTTACAATGATGAACATTAAATAATGATAAATAGAGTTCTAAATTCTATTTTTTGAAGTTTTTCTTGGGGTCTCATCATCATGGCCGTATCTCAAAAATATTTGGCACATCATTATGTCATTTTTCTTTTTGGCAAGAGTTTTGTTTGTGGATATCTCAATGCCCAAATTGTGATATTTCTAAATCTGATAATATTTTTTTTTTGGTATATGATGTTAATTTATCTTAATTGTTTTTTCATATTAAATACTATAATTTAATAGGATAGAAAATTTATGAACAATAAATTCATTATAAATATCTATTTTTTCATTGCAAATTTCAAATTTTTACTTATATTCTTATGAAAGTTTGAGATTTTTATAAATACTCCTTGATATGTAGATCTAAATAGTTTTTCTTAATATTTTTACTCTTTTTTTTTTTGAAAAATTTTAAAATAATACTACATGTGAATTTTTTGATATACAAAATTTTTAATATACAAATTTCTTATAAGCAAAAAATAATAATAATAATGACAAAAAATTATCCCAAATAACGGAGTGAAGAGATTTGAAAGAAAAAGGAAGGTCTAAGCATTGGCTTGCGACCAAAATATTATACAATTGACCAAAAGAAACCCCTAAAATTATATTCTATCTTAAGCTCATCTCCAATAAACTAGTGTTACTTCCAGCATCCAAGATATAGCTACATCATTGCCCTTAGATTATTATTTAGAACATCATCAAAAGAGAATGATTCATTGCTTAAATTCAGTTACTGTAGGGTTTCTCAATATCTAGAAATCATCACCTAGATTGGGGATGCAATCGAGTCGAGTCAATATCTAGAAAGATGGCTTTCATAGTGAAAGTGGGGCCTTGAGGCATTAGGGCTGACATCAAAAGATTATTTGCAGGTTGCTTCATTATTCTCTTAATAGAAATGGAGAGCAAAGAGGCATGCATCAAACTTAGTGTCAAAGTCAAACTTTAGTGTTAATACCATCCTTAGGTGTCAACATTAGAGTTGATTGCCGGTGATGACATTGTTTGGAATGACAAGTGTTGAGGTTGATATAAAGATGGACATCAATGTAATAACTTAAATATGTGAAATAATTTTTTTAAAAAATATGAAAATTCTGAAGTAGAGCACTTTAGCACTGATCTGATAAGTACTACCGCGCCAGACCATGAATAATATATATATATATATATATATCATTACATCACCCCACCGACTCTCACTTGGTTGTTTTGCTAGGAAAAATTGAAAGAAAGAAAAAAGACAGAAAGATCTTTGGATCATATTTGTCTGTCATTCGTGTTACAGATTTTGTTTTATTTATTATAAGTGATTAATCTCTTACTTTTACTTTCAATAATTTTGATTTCTACAAATTTTCTCTCATAAATATATCAAAAATATATTATCTTCTAATTTCATAAGCTTTCACCATAAAAGTTTGGATATGTTATAGATTTGATCATTATAAATGATTTGATATACTTTTATTACATTTTAAATAAAATACTGAATAATATCAGATATACGATATAATAACTCTACGTGATACCCTACTCATCTACATGAATCATTGATTGGAAGTTATAAAAAGCTGGACAATGATTGGAAGTTATAAAGAGTTGAGGTAAATGATTTATGCAATTCAAGGAGAGTTATAAAGAGTACATTGACTATGTGCTCATTAAGTGATTTAACATATTTTCAAAAAAAACGTAAGAATCCTATGATGTGAGGCTCCAAATAAAACTAAAATACAATCATGTTTCTTTCCGCTATTTATTAGTAAGCTCTAATTAAATGATTAAAATAAAATAAAAATATAATTCTTTCAATATAGATCATGGAGTGTGACAATCAATCTTAGTGATGTTAGATAGTATGCATTGTAACTGAGGGAAAGTAGTGACCTTGTTCATGTCAATGATGAGATAACCTTGCTGACTTCAGTGAATATTGGTATTAATGTTAATGTTGGGAAACGACCTTACTGGCATAGATGGGCATCAAAGTTGATGCAACAACCATGAGCGAAGACCTGCGTAGCAATAGCATTGGCACTGATATTACTAATAAAGTCAATGTTGTTGAAGACGATGAGTGATAAAATCAACTCCCATAGTTGATGAATGACAACATTATTGGTGACAACAAGCAACGAATCTGTCATCCATTCGCATTGCTCATGATGAGCGTCGATTATAAGCTCATTCCAAACTAAGTCCACTCATGTTTAAAATAACAATCAATATATAATTTTTACAAATAATATTTTACTTATATTTTTCTAAAATCAATAAATACAAGTCTCTTAATAAATAGGTATTACTTTAGTCACCTAACCAAATAAAAAAGCATTGGTCTATCAAAGTAGAAAAAATGAATATTTCTCTTCCCCTTCTCACAAGCGCCACAAAAGGTGCAACCAAATATTTTATTAGAAGTTTGAGATTCAATAAATCCTCATCGATATAATACATCTAAATAAAAAGTTGATTACGACCAATCCTTCCCTTTATAGTGGTATTAGTAGAACTTCCAGCCATATGTTCTCTTTAGTGCCATTAGTATTAATTAATCCTTGCTTCTATCTACTCTTATTACAAAATCCTTATACACTTTCTAAGAACAAAAGAAAAAGGTTGCCATAACAATTTCATAAGGTTGTTCAATATTTGATCAAATTTCTCTTGACAAGAACAAGCCTTCCATTATTGAACTTCCATATTATCCAGTCATTAATTTCACTTGTATGGTAACAATTCTCTAAATACTAAAAAATTCATCATAAACAATATGAATTTTACCTCTATCTATCTCTAGTAGTAAAGTTGGTCATAAAAATTTTTCTAATTTAACAAAACAATAAACATTTGTTCATAACCAAGAACACCACAAGACTACTCACACTAAGAACAATAGTGTCATAAATCACTTCATATGCTTCATCCACCCTTTTGTAGATAATCACTTTCTATGTGGCCAAACTTTTTACACCCACAAGGATGATTGTGATCTTTAAATTTGTCTTTTCATAGAGATGTAGCTTGGAATTACAATGCAAGTTGTTTCTAAATAGAAGATGTATTATTTTGTATCCCCTATAATAATGAGATTTATAGTATCTATGAGCTTTATAGCAATTATCCCATAAGAAACATTGATGACCTACATATCATCAGTTAACTATAGGAGGATTCAACAATCAAAAAGCCAAGCAACTATAGGAGGATTCAGTTTCCTTCCAGTTAACTACCTACTGAAAGGAAACTGCAGCCACCTGCTTTGTTCTAGAAATTTAAAAAAAATAAACATTTAAAAGTTAAAAAAATATTATAAGGGTGATAAATAAAAAGAAATTATAAACTTATAAGTTAAACTAAAATATACTTAGTACTGAGGAGAGTGAAGGCTTGCTCTTGACTGAGCTCATCAACTGAGCTACATAGCTAAACAATATTATTTTGTAATATCCTTGTGAACTATCTTCCTTTTTTCGTTTAGATCTTGCTCCAATTCCCAAATCCATTAATTCTAAGATTCCATTGCCACAGCTAATATTTGTATTAACCTTCTCCCTTAAGAAAACAATAGCCTGAAGTTTGTAAAATTTACTTCATGGCCTTGGTTCAGACTCTTGACAGTTCAACGGAATAGTACAGTTTCTGGCAGCTTAATGAAGAATATGAAATGAAAAACATATTGACTATGAGAAGATTATGGCTTCATTTGGAACGGCTTTCTTATTTCTTCTTAAAGCAGCTTTCTTGTACAAAAAATAAATTTTTTTACTAAAAAGCTGTTTTACGAAGCAGTAAAAAAGCTGTCCCAAACGAAACCTAAATCTCTCAGACAAGACGAATTCACAAAATGAGGCATAGGGGATGCATCTGTTACTATCAGTGTCAGTACAAAGAAGAATTCCATCAAATTAATGAAGTCAACAACAAACAGAAACCTGTAGCTGAGACAGCAGATCTTTCTAACACACTGAAAACTACGTAACGCAACAAATTCAACTCGCCAAACAATGTCATAAACAAACAACTGAATGGTAACAATCTGCATCATATGACTACAAAATATTATATCATCATAAGACAAAATATAATGATAAAGACCAACTTCTCAGTTTTGTTGCCATATTCATTAAGGAATCTGCTGCTTTATGATTTAAGAAACTAATGAAAACAAAGCAAACTGTAAGAAGGTGGTTTCATATAAAATTCATATTTCAAGAAAGAATGAAGAAGAATCATTCAGAGCAGGTTTGACTCCACTCCGGATAGCGAAAATTACACAGATTTGATTCATTATCCTAAATATATAGAATAATCTTGCTTAGAAAGAAGAAAACAAATTTACTATAATAGCAAAAAATTTAATTTAAATTCCAAATCAAATATGCTAAATTAACCAAAAAAAATGCTAAAAGTAAAAAGAGGCATCCATAAAGACCAACTTCAACCTCAGAGACCAATTTATGAAGCAAAAATTTATTAATAACCAAAATAGAGAGAGTTCTTAAAAATGTGAACCAACCAACATGAAATATGATAAATAACTAAGAGACCAAAGTGATATTTAGCCATAGCTTAAGGACTACTTATCTGAATAGATATTTTCCTCCAACAAAATTCTATAGAGCACAGCCATTTTTGCCAGAATTATTACCAATATTTGAAGTATATTTTAAAGAGTAAATAATTTTCCATCAAATCTAAAAGTTTCTGTAGCCAAACATTCAAGGAAAAAAATTACTTAGTGACATGACTACATTGTCCCAATGTGACCTACCAATCAAGAAAGGACTCTTAAAAGGAAGTATACACAACGAAATCATGATAAGAGGAGCCCATGAGACAGTAAAAAATAAATACATCTCTAATCATGGAACAGTCTGCATGAGAAATAGCTTCACCAGAAAAGGGCACGAGCACATGCAAACAGTATATGATAGCATCAGTTCAACTGAAGCACAGTATCTCCAATAATAGAATTGCAACATGACAGGAAGAAAACTAATGGCCACCCAAACATCAATAAAAGAGCTGTATAACAAAACATCATTAGATGCTCTATATACGGTGCTGTGGAATAATACTTCGCTGCATTGCTAAGTGTTCAAGAGCTTAAGCTCCTATGGTTTCTGATGAAAATAAATAAAAAAGGAAATTTAGGGGGTAGCGGTAAAAAAGTTGATGGTGATGATTATTAAAGATTGAAGAAAGATAACATAACATTTGAATTATCTAATCAGCCAAATGGTCATGGAATTTGCAAGACAGCCCTCATGCTCTAGGTTGTCTTGTTTGAAGGATTGATTTGACTACTGATAAATGGGTTGGGGAATAAGAGAAGTTTACACGCAAGGGAGTGAGGGAGGAGGTGAAAAGGGAGGGTATGAAACTGAAAAGTTGGGAAAAGAATACCATAAAACAGATTAGAGACTCCAGGATTAAAGATAAGTTAGCATTTTGACAATGATTATTGTCATGTTGAATAGAGGACTGAACATATAGCACTCACGAGTCATGGCCTATATGGAGATTCATGCCAAAAGCATTAGATTAAACCCGACCTGAGAGTGGGTTGGTTCAATCAATCAAGTGGTCTTTCAGCCAATGCCCAAGTCCAATACCAACCAATAGCTACTGTGGGAGATGACAGAATAGGATGTTTAAGATGCCTTCAACAAGTTGGTTGAGAATCTTAAATGCATAAGGGAGAGGATCAGAGCCAAAGTAACATCATCAAAGAGAACATAATTAATCTAATTCCAACTATTTTTAGCTATTTCATTCAGGTTCAACTCCATATAATGTGCTAACTCCATTTAGAAAATTTTCATCATAATTTTAATCCATGCCGCATATCATAGAGGGAGGATTGATGTTTTCAAAGAGATGCCATTACACCACATGAGCTAATTTTGACTACCAAAATTCTCATTTTAAGGTAGCTAGACAATATTATTCTTCATAGCAAGATAGTCCATTCTTTACACTAAAAATGTAACAAATGGACAAAAAAAATCCAACAGCAATACTAATCAATTTCAGGCGGCATTTCCATTGGAACTTAATGCTGTCAGAATTTAGCTGGTATTAGACCTAAAAGGAATTCTGACAAAAAAACTGCTGATAATTCAAAGATTTTAGCAGAATTTAAGACAAATTTAATTATCATCAGTGGTTTTTGTCAGGTAGAAACCAAAATAAACTTCCCAGCATGGCACAAACCCTCATTTCTGCAATATCCTCCATTGGTTTGTGTAGTGACGAGATAAAAATACATGAAAATATATGATGGGAAAATTAGGGTTTAGGGTTTAGTGTAAGAGAAAAGTAAGTTGTGAGAGGAACAAGAGAGTGAAATATTAAGGTTTCACTCAAAGTTTTGGATGTAGTTGATGATGTAGAGAGCTAGGCTTTGTCCTAGTGTTGATGTGGAGTGTGAGGAGAGGTGTGAGAGTTGAAAATTAAAACTTCTCATTCTCTACACTCATTACATGTGCATTGTTTATGCAATTGCACCTCTTGGCAAGGAAAGGATTTAAATATTAGGCTATAAGTGCATGGCTTATGATAATTGGAATTCTTATACCCATGATCCTGCTCATCTAGGGGATGAGCTATAAGAAATGGAGTGATGCTGAGTAGTTATTGACTAAAGATCTGTAAGCTTATATATGAAGACGCATACATGAATTAATGTCATAGTCCAACAACAAATGAATCAACAATAAGCCACAGCAGAGGAAGAGAGTGATGGAAATGAAGAGGAATGAATGAGATGAGAGGTTAGAAAAATGAAAAACAAACATACGATCTATTGCAATAACTTTGATATTTGTTGCAAGTAAATTTCACTTGACAAATTTTTGCCAGATGATTGAGTTGATAACAAAAAATCTATTGGCAGATGCCATAATAAATATGCCAGAGTGATTTTTGGTTGCTAGAAAACATTATAATGAGGTTTAAAGCGGCGAATGAATTTTCAAAAAAATCAGTCAAAAATAAGATTTCAAGTGAAAAAAAAAAATCAATTTCAACGAAGTTTTTTATAAAATAGTTATCTTCTTGTCATTTTTTAAAATTACGCAATAAGAGGCTCCACTTAAAGCCTATCTCAGTACAATTTAAAAAAAAATGTCATGAGGCTTATGCCTTCATGGGGTGCAACCCCACTTCAACGTGGGTCTTGCGCACTTTGTAGCTTTTGCATAATTTGTTAGAGGCACAAGCTTAAAATATTAAAATTTAGATGATTTGGAAATTGAAATATACAAATTTAATATATAAAATAAATCCTATTCTGTTATTTCTCTGCACCTAAACCTAAAACAAATAGAACCGAGAATCAAAATTGCAAGCACCTCCTCAACTCTTAGCCGCACTCTACATTCGCACCCGATATCGCTTGCACTCACAGTTGTAACTAAAGATAAGGGGAAAAAACTCATTATAATGATAATTGGAATGAAAACTCTCTAATAATCAAAGCACGACATACTTTTGAATTCGTAATTTATAATTTTAGTCACTTAGACAACTTTTTTATATTTTGATCTAGGTTTTGGGTAAATTTATTGTTATGATCCTACTTTGACTCATTATGAACTTACTTTGATGTTAATATATAACTGATTACTTCATATTTTTTAATGATGTAATGATAATTTTAAGACTTACACCTAAAAATAACTTGCCTCCTAGACACGAAACGCTTTAACTTGCCTCCTAGACACGAAACGCTTTAACACCTAATAGTGCAATTTCAATCATAGCTTCCTATCGAGCAAGCTCAATTGTACTTGTGAATCTCTTTCCTTTCAAATATGATTTATTATTCAGCTTATTGCACTCTTTTCACAAAATATGATTAGGTCTTCTTCCAACTCAAATCTCTCTCTCACTCTCACTATAAATATAGGGTTCTTTTAATTATCTCTTAAGTATACTATTTGAATTCATCATCACTCATCCACGTTACCCTGCCATCTTCTCCATCCAAATCTCAATTCATCCATTCTAGATTCAAGCATCAAAACATTACCTGCACTTTATTAGTATTAATTATATATCATGATAATGCATACATTAAGAAAAAAACTAAAAATTAATCAATTTAAAAACAATTACCTTAACAACAATGTTATACTATTGTTTAACTTTAAGTTCCCATTCCTAATGTTTGAATTTCTTAAAATTTTATAGAATTTCATATCTAAAAAATAAAGAAATATTCATTACCAATAAAATAAACATTATGAGTGATATATCATCAAAACTTAATCTTGATCGGGCACGAATCTCAAGGCAAAATTGAGTTGAAAGCTTCCAAAATTAAATCTGGGGCCATCCAAACTCCGATTTCAGCAAACTTATAGTCAAACTGAACGTCTATAAAAGACGAACCCAATGACACCAAAATCAATCGAATCTGAGCCCAATCAAGGATCCAAAGCATATTTGAAAGGTTTAAAGCATAATTTGGATTACCAAACAAATTCTAAATGTGACATGCTTATAGTCGAATCAAGTGGTTCGACAAGACAAATCCAATAAGCCCAAGATCACCAAATTCTAATATCATTAAGATATTCAAATGACCAGTAAACGGTTCACAATCAAGGGGATCAATATCGGTCATCCATTCAAACCACTTCTATCTTGACTTTGATCCTCCACATATTTACAAGTCATGTCACTCCCAAAAAATTATAAATAACTCGCCATTCTTCTCATGAGGGAGAGAAAACAAAAAGAGGGAGGAAAGGAGAACGAAAGAATTTGGGAGCTCAATTGCAGTCAACCACTGCCGGACTTCCGCCCGTTCGTCGACTACTGCCGGACTTCTTCCCGACCACTGCCAAATATTTGTTCATCGACCATCGCAAACTTCTACTCGATTCTCCAAATTATTGTAATTCCACTGTCTCCAAGTAAAGGAGCGAATCAAGCTTTGTAATTCATTCAAATTTAGCGAAACTTTCTCATCTGAGCCAGGCCCCGTGGTTTTTTCTCTTTCCGGGTTTTCCATGTAAAAACTTCTGGTGTTTTTCTCTCTCAATTATTCATCGGTGTGCCGGATATATGTACATTGCTAAGACGTTTTAATCTCTTACTTTACTGTTGCGTATATTCTCACCCGCAACAATGAGGCTTTCCCGATTGCAAACTAAAATTTGTACCGCTGTGGCTCTTTAATATAACCTCTTTGAGCTCAAAGGGTTTGTCACCACACATTTATTTGTACCATATGATATTTTTTGTAATCTTGTAAGAGAAAATACTTACAAAAACATATATTGCTTAATCAGCTTGACAAAAGAAAATTTTTCAATACATTTGTAATATAAATATTTATAAGGTTCATCATAATATTTATTTCATCTACCTTGAATTTTTTTATACTAAACCTACTAAAAGCACTAATATAATATTAATTTGTTAACATTTTATATTATTGGTACTTGAACTATTTTACTATCTTATAGCCTTTATTTTGCTATATAATTTTAGAAGCAATATTATATGTTTATCATTTAACAAGTCATTGCTCCACCATTGCTAATGGTGTTCTTTCCCAATTTAATCTTTTTACATTACTTCAATCTAATATTGGTGCATCTTCTACCCATAATTGTACATGAACAATCCCAAATTTTTATTTTGCATTATCCTATCTACCAAAATTGTCAATCTAACCATTCCTCTAATGACTTAATTTGTAAATGGATTTGACACTGAAGGGACATGTGATAGGTGACCTAAACCAAAATAAATACACATTTCGTGCAAGGAAAGTTCCACTTTGCATGTAATTATCATATCAAATGCAGCCAATAAATAGATAACATCAATACAATTCCAAAAAATCAAATTAGAATATTGGATACTAAATTTCTACTTTTAAATTAGATCAAAGAATATATGAACTTGTTGCTCGCTTTGCAGCTTTAGATTACTAAGCAAATCATTTAATTCTTTTATTTTCACATCACCACTAAAAAATAAGAACTACATTCCAGCTTAGAATTATATTTTAAGAGGGGCTTTCCTTTCCATAAAAAATGGATAAAATGAATAATGCAGTGATTCTTTTAAAATTAAAATAGGAGACGAAAAAATAATATAGGAAAATTTTTTTAATTTCATAATTTAAAACTAAGTAATCCCCAATTAGTATAATTAAACAAAACTACCCTACTCAAATAAAATTATATTAAGTTAGCATCAAATTAATTAATTCAGTGTTCATTTATGTGAATTAGTATATCAACTAAATTCCTCGCAACTAATTTATCTAATAAATGACTAATCAATCCCCAAGATTCAAGCATGAACTAGACTTATTAAACCCCATTTATGGCATAACTAAACAAAAGGTTAAAATAACAAGCTAAAGCTTAATAACTAGTTAGGTAAATTAATAAATTAATTAAATTTAAGCAGTATAATTACAATAATTAATTCATGCAACATCATTATTTTAACCTTATCCAAATATTTCAGGTTGATTTAATAAATCTTTATGCTTCATTACAATTTGTTGTTACATTAACATTTAACTTTACAACAAACAATCAAACTCCCTGCATCCCTATTTAAAGTTAGTAAAGGGGCTAATTATATTTCAAACAAATTTGTGTGAACAACTTGTAGACATGTTAATTTTAGTATTCAACTTAATCTTGCTAACAATACCACCAAAATTTAATTTATCCATGGTATTAGCACGTCGTCAAACCATTGCAAATAAAGTTGTTAATATTGGACCTGGCACAAAAATGTAACTTAGACCCGTCACAAAAATTTTACGTTTGAGTCAACCTGTGTATGGTTAGTCAACTTAAGTGGCTCAAAAAAAAGGCAGCATGCGGAAATGTTTTGATTTCAGATCTAGCTCAAAAAAACAATTTAACAAATTAATTTCTTTTATATAATTTTTCAAAAAAACCCATTAGATTATAATTTTTGCCAGTATTTTCATGTTAACAGGTACAATTTTGATAAATATATCAATTTTGGGTCAGGTTGAAACTAATCTGTTAAACTTGAAAATATTTTTTATATTATATTATGTCAATTTTGTTCAAGATGCGTTTAAGTTTTAAACAAGGTTGTGTTTAGGTTTAGTATATTCATGTTGGATTTTTTTTTTAGTCAGGCCCAAACTCAACCCGTAACTTGAATTATAACTCTTATTATTAAGTTTGTCCAATAATAATTTATTTTTTGTTTAACATACATAACACTTCACACTCTATTGATAAAACTCATAACATGTGCAAATCATTAAATTTCTTAAATTTTCAACAATTAACTTCGCTACGACAACCTTTTATTGCTCAACACTTATATTCATGTAGAATAATAAATTAAGATATATTTTAATAAAATTTAATAATCTACAAGATATTGTCTCAGCACATATTCATTAACACCTTTATTATTCCAATAATTAATATAATAAATTTTTATGTCAACTAACTTTGCAAGGTTACCATATATTCTTCATTGACATATGCTTTTGCAAGAACATAAAAACCTTCTAAATGGTAACTTGATTGCTTTGCACAATTTCTCATATTGCATAGCAAGATAAAAGTACAACAAAGCGATCATTCATCATTTATAATCCCTCAATAAAAAATGAGCTCCCCACCAAAGTTATTCCTTAAATCTCATAAGAGTCATTTTAATTGTTGTATTAAATACCCAAGGATTCAAAATGTACTATAAAGATGTCATTAGCTAATAAATCACTCCCCTCCGACAAAAACAAGTATCTAACAATTAGGTTGGTTGCAAGTACACCCGACAATTGCATCAAGACTAATCCAATTTGTTAGGTTCTATGCAACCAAGAGCTTTGAGTCAAACTAAAAAGTTTGAGTTGAAAAGAATAGGGGAAAGAATCCCACATACTTCAATAACTTTAAGACCTATAGTAAATTCTAAAAAAATAGCAATATTAAAATCAAATATAATTGTTAATTATCCATACATGACCAAACACTTATATTCAATGATTGAATTAGAGAGGGGATAAAAGATGGCTCTTCCCCCTTAGATTTAAGAAAAAGCTTGATATAAATATGAAAGCTTCACCCTTAAATCATCCTACAAATATGTAAATTATAGAAGGTTTGTACCACCTAAATTTGAGTTGCATTATGTGGCGCCCACTCATTTAAATTCCTAGTCCCTACACTCATTATATAGAAGCCCAATACAAACATTAAAGGTACAAACATTAAGGTCCAACAATGAAAAGAACAAAAATTAAAAAATCAAAGATATCAAAAGGAAGTCTTAAAATAGAGTTCCATCATGTACTACGTGCCTTTTTAATCTTGAAGACCTATGAAGATTAACACAAACCACCGAAAGCTTAGATAAATTATAAGGAATGCAATATCTCAATAACTTATGATTCTTTTTCTTTATTATTTCTTTTTTTTTATCATGATGCATTCATCTATGTAACTCCCCCAATTAAACTAGGATAATTCTAACCCTCCTAGTGATTATATTTTCAAAGATTACATTATTAATATCATAATTATATGAAATATGAACTAAATTAATTAGATTTATTTAGCAACCAACACACCAAATATAAAGGTTTCATTAGAATAAACATTTTACTTGGATATAAAGTCAAGCACAGTAAAAAAAAAACATTTATTAAGACATTGAAGGAATATATGCCCCTAAGATAACGTCAAGCACAAGCCAAAAGATGCTTGAGATGCCCATAGCATAAGTGAATGCAAAAAATGATTAAGTAGATTTGATGATAGCAAATAAAAATAATTTAATATATAAATAAGAAAGATAAATATAGTATATACATTATATCAGTAATAAAATAAAACCATAGCTTCTGATCTTTACCAAACGGTCTTATAACATTTAATGTCTCTTAAATTATGAAAAGCTGCAAAATTTCAAATAAACTATTTATAAATTGTCTGAGGTTTTGAAGCTATATGCAATAAACATTTTAATATATTTTTGTTCGCATGCACAAAAGAAAATTATAAACAAACAAAATTCCAACATTTGCGCCTGCATGTTGCGTGACGGTAAAATTAAAAAGAAAAACATTTGAACAAATTAATCTCTTGCATATCAACTCATATATCAAAGTTCCAAACTATGCAAACCATGCATATCATAAAGCAAAACAAGACTATATATAAAATCAAAGTCATTCGGCTCCATTCATTTGCCTATTTCAAGCGCACTAAGAGAATTACATTTCCCAAGTTCAGATTCATATCATCATAGACCCAATTGGAATTATAATAATATCATAAAAACAATGAAAAAAAGAAAGAAAAAAAAATAGGCACAACACTTCATAAAGAGAGAGCTTGAAGTAAAAAGACCTTGTAGCTACTCTAAAAACAATCACTATAGCAAGAGGGGCAAAAAAGATCACCAAAAAAAAAAATTTAAGAACACATAGATGATGACAATAAAGAAATTGATAAAAATTAGTAACTATATTTATCGTATAATGATCATCAATAGTCTCATTCCAACTATTTTAGCCACACGTCGCAAGCTCGTATATCAACAAGGTTGTGTGTGAGATAGCATGTTTCAGCTCCCTAAAAAAAAGGAAAAAAAAAAGAAGCTAAAATATTACAGCATGGTCATAATATCCATACTAACTTGCAAACCATCATAAACCTTCCAAAAGCAAGGTGTCCATAAACAGACCATCCAAACAAAAATAAGACAACACAATCTTTTGAACTGCAGAATTCCTTAAAATGGATGGGAATTAAAACTAAGCAAATACAAGAAAGGAAATAAACAAAAACAGTAAAAAACATAGCTAAAAACAGTAATAATGTCAAAGGCAAGAGATGATCCACCATTCCATTTATATAAGCTACAATGCAAGCATAATGCTCAAGAAAAAAAGCTGGCAACAATAATTCCAACTGAATTAAATAAGAAAGAACACTTATCTACCACATGTACTCCTATTCTTTTGCTACATAAAAGGGTCAATGGAAACAAGTTCCAATGTCATGTCATGTTGTACAGCGCAGACAAGACCCAAGGTTGAAAAGATACACAAAGATAGCTCATACAGCAACATTCAAAAGAGGCTGCCCATCAGTCAAAAAGAAAATGGCTATATCACATGGAGAAGGAAGCGTAAAATGGAGTACTGCCGGGGTGGTTGTTAAGCTTTGCCATCAGCTTAATATTCTATTAATTTATAACAAATTATACTTTCAATAAGTGGTGAGCAGGCGAAATGTAATTCTATTAGTTTAGTTGTTAGTGAGTTGGAGCTCGGTTAGTCGTAAGCTGTTGGTGAGTTTGAACTCCGGCTGGAAGCGTGGAGACAAAAATGTCTCAACCACTACTCGATTAGCTAAAAAATTGTTTAAAAAAAAAAAAAAACTTCCGTGAAACAACAGTGCCGAGTTCTGAAATGCGCCTCACATCCTACCATTCATCCTAGATATGAAAATCAAAGAATCAATATTGCAAAGTACATGGAAATTGCAGCTTTCAGAACAGCAAGATCTATGAGAGGGTAGTTATATCGAAAAGATAAGCTTGAAGTAGTACGACAAGAAAAATAATTAAACAGCGGCAGCCGAAGCAAAGTCATTTATCAATATACAACAATATCGAGACGAAAAGTTGCGATCTTGCGTTGGTCACTTCGCATTTAATAGCAGATCGTAAATGGCAGGAGATAATAGAGTAGTTTTATAGACAGAGAAGAGATTGGCTTTAAAAAATGGTGTGGAAGAAGAAAAATAAGCACGGCGATCCAAGGAGAGCATTTATCGGTATACAGCAATATTGAGACGCAAAGTAGCGATCTTGCGTTCTCCACTTTGAAAAAGAGAGCAGTTTTATCGACTGAAATAATGGTAGCAGGCAGCGGTAGCTAAAAGAAGTCATTTAATTATCAGTATTCAACAACAACAACGACAACAAAAATAATATAAAAAGTTTGCATTGTCCGCCTTGCATTTCAATAGGTAATAATACAGCAGATAAATAGTAAGCCGAAGGAGAATGTAGAACAGTGAGAAGAGAGAAAAGTATTCTTGATGAAGCTAAAGCTCAGTTTATTGTATTACCATAAGTTGCACCGCCGAGCATCCCCCCGCCGCCGCCACCATAGACATCGGAGGGAAGCATAGGGGAGGACGAGGACGCGCCGCCGCTCCGACCAGCACCGAGATGAAGCTCCGATATGTTGGGAACAGCGTTATTGTTATTCCCGCCGGTCATGGGAGAAGTTTCGGTGAGTTCACCGCGCCCGTCGTCGACACCTTGGTCATACAGAAAGCCCTTGAATACATGCCCGCCAATGTTCACAACCGCTTGGTACGCGTACTCGTCTTCCCCGTCGTCAACGGATGTTACTCTCACGCACTTGAACACAGCCGGAGCTCGTACGTGGCCTGGCAGATTCTCGCGGAAGCTGGCTTCTGTGAAAAATTCCAAATTTGGTTACGTGGGAATAACAGAGCGAGGAATAAAGAAAGGGAAGAGGGGTGAAAGGTCTTACCTTGGTGGCTGGAGCTGGTATCGAAGCTGCGAGGTGGGGTGTTGGAAGTGGAAGTGTGGGAAGTGGTGGTGGTTTGGGAGGAGATAAGGCGGGGTTTTTTGGGGGCGGATGTGGAGGTGGAAGATCCGGCGAAGGCAGCGGCGGTGGCCGTGCCAGTGAGCTGGCGTTCACGGCGGCGAGCTGCGGGGACCCACGTGCTTTTTATGTGCGTGGAGCATTCAAAGCCGCGGCTTTTACAGCACGTTCTGCATCGCCTGTGTGTGCAATCCTTTTTGGCTTGATTGCCGCAGTCCTGGCAGGTGGAGGAGCCGCTGGCGACTGAGAGGATGCCGGAGGAATTAGGGTTAGGGTTTTGGTTGGGTGGGGGTTGGGCCATACAGGGAGCGGCAGCGAGGAGAGGGATGATAGGGTGCTCGCCGGAGCAAAGCATAGATTCGTTATGTGACGGCGGCACCGCTGGAGCAACGACGAAGACATCTCGTAGGCCGACCATGCCCATGTCAGCGATTCCATAGTTGAGTTGGTGGCGGCCAGAGCCAGACGAGCTTGGCGCCCAAAATCCGGCGGCGGCCGCAGCGCCGCCGCCGGCATTAAATCCTAGCGAGAGATCGTCGGCTCTGGCCGTGGAGGAGGAAGCAACCCAATCCGCAAATGCTCCGGTGTCGGAAGGAAATCGCCTTCCAGAAGCCACTACGACTTCTTATATACTCACTCTTCTCTCACTCAAAACCTATAATTGTCTGTCAATGACTACAGCTCTGTAGATGAAAATGCAGAAAAAAAGAGGTTTCTGGTCGGGAAAAAAAGATTTTTTTTAAGGGGGTGAAAGTCGGTGAGAGAGGTGGAGGGGGAGTGGGGACTCTGAAATTCTTTCTGATTGTTGTTTTTTCGATCCCTTGCGACCTGTTTTTTCCTTAAGTTGGTTTCTTTCTATTTCTCCCACTAACTTTGGCGCTTTCTCTCTCTACTGGTCTTCCAAGCAGTTTTTTTCTTTCTTTTTTTCTGCTGTCACTGCGCCCGCTGCTTCTACTGCCGCTAGCTGCTGCTGCGGTTTCTGCTTCTTCTGCTACCTGCCTGGTCCCTTCTGCTGTTGTTAAAAGCAAAAGCTCTGAACCTCTCAACACCAAGGTGACCCTAGCCTCTCTCTCTTCCCTCTTGCGTCTCAAAGCTCCCCGCTTATTCGATCTCTCGAATGGCTTTCACTGGCATCTTATCCCTTTCTCTCTCTACCTCTATCTCTGTCTGCTGTCTCACTCTCTTCCCCTGCTTTACTGGTGGTGGGCTTTCTATTATTCTTCCCCGCGGTCACGTGATGGATTGGTAAAGGCGAGAATGCGCAAATGGTTAAATGGGATGGAAGGCTTGTTCAGCTCAGAAGAAAGGGAGTTCTATGGCGACACGTGTAAGGCAAAGCTCGAACCTTTTATGGCTCCGCGGGTGTTCGGGTTGTGACTTCTCAGCAGAGGATTTATGTGGAAGGCAACGTTCGTTTATTGGGCCCGTGATGGCAAAACCTATGTAGACGTGCAGGATCAATAAAATATATTTTAGAATATGATAAGATTAGTTTAAAATTATTTAGGAGTGCTTATATATAATATCGAATAATTTTAACTTTTTAAATTTATATATTTAATGAATGCTTAAAAAAAAGATCATAAAAAAAAATTCTAAATCCAAGTTTTATATGAAAACCTAATATATAATGGTGGTGGCGTTGATGGCAATCGAGTGATAATAGTTGAACGATCGTGGTGGTTGCTGGTGATCGTCGGCATCGAATGCCAGGAAAAGTACTAAGAGTTTCATAGATCTCTGAGGTCTCTCCAAACTTGAGTCTTGTTCTCTCTTAACTCAAGTCTTTGTCCCCTTCATATAAAGAATGGATGATTAGAAAATTGTGAGCTCTCTCCCCTTCATGTACTTGAAGAGGTAGAAGTTCACTCCTTTCTATAAGGGAGAAAGTTGGATTATAAAATTGTAAGTAATTGCTTGATTTCTTGTAGTTATAACCAAGATGGGGGTAGAAATAGTGGATGGTTGACATGACAGATGGATGATGTTAATCAGACAATGATGATCGAAGTGTTATGCTCCATAATCTAATTTGAAAGAATTATTATTTTATCTTTTAATATACAACAAGTTGAGTTATCTAATTTTTTTATCAATATGAATACCAGTGAAAATAAAACCATCAATTAAAATATCAATATATACATATGTATTTTTTTTTCAAAAATCATATATACTGCTAAGTATCTATTCAATCATATCTCAATTACTCTATCGTAAGTATAAAAAAATAGCTAAAATAACAAAAATTTGAATTCGAATGATCCTAATCAATCTTCACACCCATGCTTCATTGCCCTAACCTAGAATCATTTAACCACATATAATAAGCTTAAGAGCCCATAAAGTAATAAAATCCTACAACTGAATTCAAAACACGGTAAAGAAGTAGTAAGCATGCCATCAGTTAATTCATAGCAGTAGTAATAATATAGTCATGAATCGACACAGAAACAGTAAAGCACACATACAGTAGCAGTAAAGTTTATAGTCAGTAAAACAGTAAGGTATAAAAGCTAGTAAAGCAGTTTGGTGGGAGAACTAGTAAACTACTACGGATGTCAAATTGATAAAGAAGTCGTCGTATCAATATTATCAATCAGTAAAGAAATTTTATTAAGCGGTAAAACTAAAGTATCGGTAAGGGCTATAGGAATCATATCAATACAGTAAAAACCTATAATGGTGTACACAGTAGCGAAGCCAGAAAGTTTTTATAGGGGGGCCTGAATAAAATTTTTTTCATTCGAGCTTGACTCCAATATTGAAAATTATAAATTTTTTTGTTGCATTTATTATTCTTAAAAAGAAAATATTATTTATAAGATGATAAAAAAAACTTAAAATTAAATAAGAAATATATTTTTTCCAAAAAAAGACAAGCTTAGTTCTACTGCCTACAAAAAAAAAAAAGAAAATAGCAATATTGATTTTCTTGTAAAATAAGTTGTGCTACTCATATAAAGCAAATACCATTTAAGAAGTCGCTAATGCCCCCAGCTGTAACCCAATGTCACTCGAATTATATAGACCGTCCATCTTCCATTCAAGGATTAGGATTAAATCTAGTAGCATGGTTTGGTGTTTTTAATTTTTGAGAGGGGGGGGGCACGTGCGCCCCTACGCCCCCGCACCCCCCCCCCTAAATTCGCCATTGGGTAGACACATAGTATCCAGTTATTTTATATCAGTATCATAATCACATGCTCAGTATGTCATGTGCTCAATATGTCATATGCTAAGTATCAATATCGTGAATCAGTAATAGTATCAAATAGTATCGATATCTATATCGATAATAATAAAAGCTTAATGTCGTCACTAAAATAATTGAAGTAACACTAAAGTAATGCAGTAACATCAAATCTTTCATGTGACAGCAAATAAGTAAATAGTAATAGTAAAACGGTAAAATCATATAATAATAGTAATAATGAATTAATAACATGAATTTCGACAGTCACACTAAACAAGTAAGAAGTCTTAGTTTAAGTTGTGTTTTTCCAATACCAGTAATCCATATTAGTATCCCATTAGCTCAGTAAACAGAGTTGTCATTCTTTGCCCATAGGCACAGTAATAACTTCTTATAACTTCCAATCACTATCATGTGAATAAGTAAATGATAACACCAAACCATAGTATTTAAAAGAATGTCCATCAGCCCATCATCCAGTATAGGTTAATCAATCTTCAGCCAACATTAATGAAATTAGCTTTTACTTATCCTCACATATATTATTATCACAGTATTATAACAGTAATAGTGCCCAGTTACTCAATCACATGCCCATTTTCATTCTCAATGCTTATAATAATAGTATGCTTAAATAAAAATAACAAATTTCTATATAGTATAAATCATACAAAATTCAATAACTTCTATTTTGCCCCATGAAATTAATAAATGTTACAATAAAAATGCTTGTATTGACGACATCTATCACATACTAAAAATTATGCGGTGAAAGTTTGCTAAAAATATAGATATCACAATCTTTGCAACTGACTAAATTAAATTGCATAAAATACAAAATATAAAAAATCATTGAAATCAAAAGTAGGATAATGATTCCTTACAATGAGACGAATAAAATTTCCAACAAGGTCGACTGACAAACATAAGTCTATAACCTCTAAATCCTAACTTCTTTTTTCCCTCTACTATATTTTCTCGCTATCATGTGGCTGGGTTCATCTTGTTAAGACATTTAGTTTGACTTTAAATTTGTTGAAATCAAATTTTAACTATAAGTTTATTTAATTATGAATATTTTCAATTTAACAGTGCATCTAGATTCATACGTGATCAAGCTAATTTTTTTAAGACATATCAAAGATTAGTGAAAGGTAATTTGAAGTTTAAAATATTGAATACTTTATAAGTAAATGTTATGATTTAGATGTTAGATATATAAATACATAAAATTTTTATAGTATCTATGAAATTCTCACAATAAAGAAAAAGAATTCATGTAGCTAATACCACTTAATGGGATAAATGTTTGATGTTGTTGTTGTTGTATTAAATTCCCATAATTATTTATTCAATAATAATTTTATTAAGTATAAAAGATTGTCAAGTAATTGAGTTAAAAAGGGAAATTATAAAATAAATCGATCACTTAATAATTAAAAAAACTAAGACTTATTTCTAATAAATATTAAAAGTAAACAAAATAGGAAATTATATCAAAAAATATTTTATAGTTTAAATAAAAATTAGCTTAAATATGCCTATCTTATTAGTATTTTGAAACAAATAAATAAATGTAAAAAATTTTAATTTAAAATGGAAGATTTTGATTATTTTCTCAACCAAAATTTGAGATTCTCCCCCTTAATGAAATGTTAAATCTTAAACTAAATCCTCTTTAGCAATTATTTTATATGTGTAAATAATGGCTTCCAAATTAGATCTCAGTGATATTGTGCAACTTTTATGTAATTGGTTTTGGATGTGTGTATATGCATGTATGTATATGTATTTTTATATGTATGTATGTACATATATTCAACCTACACATGATAGCGAGACCCCATTACATCTTTCACAATTATTCATCATTTAGGGTTTAGAGTGTAGATCAACAGTGTTGACAAAAGTTAGGAGAAGTTGTACTTTTAATATTTTATTGTTATTCAATATTTTCTTTGTAGTATTAGTAAATAGTAAAATTATGGTATTAAATATGTAAGAAGATTAATTTTAAGTATCATCTGACCTATGCTAAGAAAGATAGAGATAGACTAAAAGGACTAGGCTAGAAAATATTAGAAATGATATTTTTTATTAAATTTAAATGAGAATTTAACTCTTAACATGACAGAATTAAAAAAGAAAAAGAATTCATGTAGCCATCCCCACATAGTAGGATAATGGCTTGATGATGTTGTTGTTGTAAGTGCATCTCCCTAAAATTTTATTAAAAATTATCAACAATCATCAAAATTATGCTAGAGTTTTGTAATTAAGATTAATCATATTTTATGTCATTATAACTTAAATCAAATTAGATAATCATTTTCATTTCATTTTTAAACAATAATACCATAATATCATACAATAAAAATCAATCAAAACGAACTTTCGAAATCGACAAAACTTTTGTAATCACTTGAAATCAAAATTTAAAACTCTACCCGTTTGTCTCTGTGACGATTAGTATGAATTATTTAACTGCACGTACATATAGTTTAAAATAAAATAAACATAGCATTTTTTTAAATTTCAAATGTCTGGCTGAAATAAAAGCAAATGCAAAGTATAATAGCAGTGCATTTAGAATTTTCTTTTTAGTTCATTCTCAATATATTTGGAATTCAATTAACTCCAAATACACTGATTCTGTGAAGCACCAACATCCACCTCCTACCGCATGCCACCGCTACCCGTTGTTGTACATCGCCGCCAGATAGCCATTTGACTGCCGGTACCGATAGGTTATACATTGAATGAATTTTATTTCAAATCAAGAACATAATATTATTTTCCTACGTGTGTACAATAATCTATCAAATGCATCAAAAATATATTTAATAACTTATATTTATTTTAAACTATATTTCTTTTACTTTGTATTTTTTTGAGCAAAATAAACAGTCCTATAATTGGCCTAATTGGTTTCTTATTGAATTTTACCAAAATTTTAGAATAATTTGAATATTTCTACTACATAATTATATTATTTGATTCTAATATAATTATATGACTATATACATTTTTTAATATATTATTTTTAAAATATTTATAGCATTAAATTAATATTTGTTTCATAGTCCATCACTGTTCTTTGGCTTATCTGATCTCAAAGCAATGATTATACAAATGTGAATTTAGTGAGACGGTATTTATGTAATTTAAAATTATAGATTTGCATGAAAAGCATGAAAAATGATTTTTATGAGGGGACAATTAAAAAAGAGGCCGGTCCCTCCGCGCCGTACAGGCGCATGATAATGAGCGTCACTATCTCCATAAATTTAGCTGGCTGGAATTGGTGAATAATGTCATTAAAAAAATCTTTTAAATTTTGTTTTTATATATGAATCAATTAAAAATTTTCAAAAATTATTATTTAATTTTATTTGAGAAATTTTTTAGATTTCTCAATGAAAATTAATATAGAAATAAAACATAAAATAAAAAACATGTGCGATATAATAATTTAAATATTATACTTAATTTTTAATTTTTCCAATTTAGGTAAATGCCTATAAAATCTCAAATAACTAAATAAGCTCAATTGATCCTCCGTATCTTCAAGAAAATTATATCGGATATATATTTCCAATCTTTTCCATTAATTCTCATAAAAAATATGCTAGGATTTGAAGAGCCGTCATCATCTAACGACCCCTGGTTTAACGAAAAGTGTGATGCTTTCAACTCATAATTAAGGATAATAATTATGGATGTGAAATAAAAAATAAAGTGTGCACATAAAAAAATTCTTTATTTTATGCACATAAGATTTTTTTTTAGATCACGTCATACTTTATCAAAAAATTCATCTGATCTAACATGAAGCACACAATAATATTCATAATAAAACTTTTATGATTAAATTCAAAATCATATGAACTCTGATTTCAGCTAATTTATAGTTGAATTGAAGTCTTTATGAGACAAACCTCCTATTAAGTCACCATCTCAGCTGAAATCAACATAAAGAAAATTATTAGGTCAAGGAGTGTTTGATGGAGTCTAATCTATTATAATGATCAACTACGGTTAGGACATGGAGATCTAATGGGTTAAACCTATTAGAAGAAGTTCGGTTGAGTGATTGGATCATTTGTTTGAGATCAATAAATGATCATAGGATAACTAGGGTATGTTGGTATGTCCAATGCTGGTTTGATCATCAGTCAAACTAGCATTACAAAAAAGATCCTACAAAATGATATGAAATTCTGAGAATAGTTTGAACGTCTGAGTCTGCATCAGATCATTTGAACTTTTATCGTCATCACTCACAGGTCCCACGCTACAACATTTTATATAACATTAAAACTACAAAACTATCATTTATACAAAAAAGACCCTACACCAAATCGTTTAAACTCTATTGTTGTCACTCACAACTCCAACGCTGCAACATTTACTGCATGACAACCTTTCGTTATGATATTTAAGTCACAAGAACCTCCGCATAAACTGCCCACCATCCTCGTAGCCATTGTCAACAATAGCATTACTAATTCGTTCATCTATGACTTATCGATCGGTACCTTCTCTAATGACAAAAAAGACATTTTCTTATAATTTTTATGTACTATTAGTCATTGTTCAATTATGCTAGCTTTTATGATTTTCTCCAAACTCCTCATAAAAAAAAAATTCAAACTCTTCACCCTAAACCCTAAACTTTTGTTAAATTATATGGTGGTCCCATAGGGATGGGGGAGGAGACCTCTTTAGATAGTAGTTGGGAGAGCCAATAATTGTGTTGGTTTTTAACTTTTAACCAATAATATCATGGAATCTTTTTTGATGCTACAATGTTTAATGTATAGCTTCTATTTTAGTAGGCCTATATATTCTTTTTTTAGTTTGCATGTAGCTTCTGATCCTTGAAATGTAGATTTGGTTGCTTCCATTTCATTGCTTTTAGTAGGTTGTTGCATTTAATAAGGTCCCCCTAAGCAATTGAAGTGTGGGGAGATAGATTATTGGGGCCATTATGTTTGGTGGAAGGATTCATAGCATTGGGTATTTTGTTAATTTTTTTTTATATATATATTCTATCATAGTATTATTATATGAAGATGATAGCATAGCACATGAAACCATGAGACATTCTCTTCCATCATTTTCTATAATATAAAATAAAATAATATATAAAGTTGCAAATATGATGTTTATTTGGTAATTAAAGTAATTTTTTTTATAAATAAAGATTGATTTATTGTATTTATTTCAATTAAAATTCAATTAGTTCATAAATATTTCATTAATGTTTAAGTAATTTTTAATTGGAATAATATTTCAATTTTGTTCATTGAGAGAGAATTAAGCATTTTAATCTTGAATGATGATTCATACACAATTAAAGAAAGTTTTAAGAAGAGAGAAAGCTTAATTTTTTTATTTGAAAAATAAAAAAATTATGATTGGAGAATATTTTAGTAATGCAAAAGGGGTTTTACATATATACCATACAATTCTTATATATTTGCATATATGGTATTTAAACTTTAATATTCAGTTAGAATTTTCATGTTACAGCAGAGTAATAAATCTGAATTTTTTGATGTAGATGGCGACAAAGGATGATGAGAGAGAATCCTGTTAGAAAGCGATGGACTAGAAGATCCAGAATTATTGGATGACTGAAATTGACTAAGTTATTCCTTCTCCTAGATGGGCAAGGGGGACTAAATAACATAAAATTTGTAGTGAAGTGATGATCTAGGAACATTTAAATTACCAATTTGCACTTTCTATGGTGATATGAATTTTGAAATTCCTTACATTCCAAACATTTAAAATGTGTAAAATGAGGAGGATTGTGGTGTATTTATTGATTTTTAGAGGGTATTCTATTCTTTATTCGATATTATGCCATTTTTCTTCTTATTTTTTATAAGCAAATTATGTATTAAATCATGTATGAATAATTAAAAATTTGAAGATGATTTTGAGTAGTGCATTAAAAAACTTTAAAGGTTATTTGGTAGCATAATTTAGTCGGGCTTTAATTTGGATTTATCTTAAATAATGTATGAAAATTTTTTTGGAGTTTTAATTTTGTCATCTTCTCAAGTCATGTCATAGCCTTATTTTTCATTTATCCATCATTTGCTCAATCATGTTAGTTAGCTAGAAGATTTAACAAGCTATAACTGGGAGAGCTTATTTTGTCTTCTTTTTCATCCTCTCATGACCCTCCTTTATCGCAAAATACAAATATTCACTTCTCCTGTTAACATCCTATACTTCCACTATCTTGCCCTCTTTTCTGTGATTCATTAGCTCCTTCTATCTTAATATTTCACTATGTCTGATCATAACTATTAAGGCATTGTACTGTACCTATCGCATCTCAAACATTAGAAAATTTCAAGTTATTTAGTTTTAGTTACAAGTTCATCCTCCTTCTAGCTCCTAAATCCTAAATCTTGAAATTACTAGCAAAATGAATAATAAGAATTTTACAACATTTAACGACTATCATAAATGATAAATGAACTCAAAGACCAAGATAAAATTGTTCGCAATAAAAAAATAAATTTTCATTATAGAATGACTGGGGGAACTCTCCTTCATTAACAAAGTTCTTATTCTTCAAACTATATAGATTCTCAATAACCCTCATCACGTTAATCATCACATAAGAGAAAAGCATGAACTAAAAGCTCATAAAGGCCTTAGAGCTCTTTATTAATGGCACAATCATCTTAAACTAAAGATACAAGAACATGAAAAGGAGAAGAAAAAAAAAAATCAAGAGCTCACAAATATGTTCAGAGAAGTCTACAACCTTAGATGCCCTTTTTTATGAAGAATTTCGATGTCCTCAATAGTATTATGGTTATAATTGTGACCTACATTGTTGCTTTAAATGTCAAATTGAATAGGTAAGAAAAAAGTTTCTTGTGAATATTATCAAAATGTATTCTCTATTTACAAGAAAATCTAGTAGTGCTCATCATTGATTAGTCATAGCCACAATAGTTTGACAATCGTTTGAACCTCCTCAAAAGAACCTCTAAAAAAAAGTGATATTACGAGTAGGATCACTCTTGAAATTCAAACAATTCACCAAAATCGAGACATTGAAGACTTCTAATAAAAAACATTAGTTTGAGACTAATTCAATTAGCGATTCAACTAAAATTTTTTTGTCAAGTTCTATGTGAGTGACTAAGCGCTTACAATTTTCTTAAGATCTTTCTTCAATTATGAATTCTTGGGCTTTACCTAAGAGTTTACTCATGGTAAACTTGATCATAATATTTTTATATTCAATTAAAGATATTTTTATCTTCTCTACTTTAACAAAAGTCACAAAAGAAGTTTCCTTGGCCATTCCTTTCTCTGTAAAGGCTTCATGAATAATTATTTATGGAGGATGGAGAAGATTCAAAATACTCTTGAAATCATCACACACTTGAGCTAAATGGCTTGGGCTTCGTTTGGGATAGCTTTTCACTATTTTTAAAGTAGTTTTTTAGTACAAAAATTTTATGAACTAGAAACTTTTATACTAGAAAATTGCTTTAAAAAGCACTAAGAAACAATACCTTAATTTGTTCCGAAAAACATTCTATTAAAATCATTCGAATCAACTCGTTTCAAAATTAAGTTGCCATATGAGAGGACCTACTCATCAAAGATCTTAGCAATCGTAATCATCATATCATCTAAACTTATTTGCTCATTTAAATAGTAAAGCTCTTTCACAAATAATCTCGTCCTCAATGTCTAACTCATATGGAGTTATCGAAGTATTTGGATATCTATTAACTAAAAAATACTTCAATAATTACTTTGGCATTGTATCCTCATTGCCTTTTTATGCAAAATATTGATCATTTGGCTATTCTTTTGTGATAATCACTTTGTTTCTTCTATGACTTTCTCTTATTCATATTGCTTCTAATATTAGACAACATGTGCTTAGACAAATTTAGGTGAAGCACCCGAGACTTCTTTTGTTTGGTTTTTTTTTGAAAAATATTATGTTCCTTTTCAGACTTCAGAGCTTTGAAAAAAAAAATAGAGATGAAGAGAGAGAGAGAGAAAATTATTAATAAACTCATGTGATATATATTATATTAGAGAGAGAGAGAGAGAGAGAGAGAGAGAGAGAGAGAGAGAGAGAGAGAGAGAGAGAGAGAGAGAGAGAGAGAGAGATGTAATGGCGTGTGGAAGTAGAAAGAAGAAAGTGTTGCTGGCTTAATGATTTGTGTGAGCAAAAACAACCAAAGGCAAGTTCTGATTATTGAATTATTTTAAGTCTACTCTCATAATTGGTTGGTAGGTTTGTGAAGAACAATTATTCTCAAAAATAAGGATGCCCTAATCTTTACCATTCACTGTTTCAAAGAGATCAGACTTATTTAGACTAATTAGTTTTAGCTGAATACTAATGAAATGTTAAGGAAAAAAGAAAAAAAAAAGATTATGTTTTCTCACCACAATCTAAAAAAGTCGATATATTAATATGTAAAGATCCTCAGTAATCTATTTGACTTAAAATTTTCGTTTAAAGACGGGATATTCATGTAGCTGGGTTGAGCACAAATCACCGTTGTCTCGAGCTCACGTGAATACAATGATGAAAATGACAAAGAAAGTCAAAATCGGGCCGATATAATTACAAGGCCCCGAGTAATCTTGGAACCACGTAAAAGAAAATTGGCAAATTAAATAGGTTACAAAATGCATCCTAGCTAAGTAGCAAAGCAAAGGAGACAAAGAATAAAGTTGCCAATGCAACAAAAGGTGAATATTCAAAGCACTGAAAAGCTAAGCTCAAGGCACCCCTTATTTGCTCTCACAATTCCTCTTATTTTCGCAACAAGTTAAAGTTTCGTTTGGGACAACTTTCTTGTTGTTTTATAAAACAGCTTTTTAGTACAGAAAATTCGAGTTCAAAAAATATTTATATTAAAATACTGATTTAAAAAACAGTAATAAAACTGTCCCAAATGAAGTCTTAATCTCAGCCAACTACATATAAGTCTTTGAGCTTCCATCTACGAAATTTGACAAGCCAAATGCATTTTGTCTCTCAAAACTAAATTTTTTTTTCATGGATGTGAGAAAACATACTGTAATACATTTCAAACACTCGACACCTTGAATAGAGTGACAGCCCCAATCAGCAGATCACAACGTATAACACTTTAATTTTTATTAAAGGATCATTAATTCTTTGCCCTCCCTATCTTGCAAAGAAACAATGATAAAATGCTATGTTTGGGACGGCTTTTTTACTGATTTTTAAAATGACTTTTTAGTATAAAAATTTCTGATTCAATAAATTTTTATACTAAAAAGCTGTTTTAAAAAGCAACAAAAAAGTGATCCCAAATGAAATCAAAATCGATTCAAATAATGAAAATGATAACTCGAAATTAATAATAGAGAAGAGTCATTTGAAAAGTAGATGCTAATTATTTTCTCATACATCATTATAGTGATTGCAAATAATATAAAAGTAATACAATTTAATAGAATAAATAATTTATTCTACATGATAAAAATAATATAAAAACTATAAATTATATCAAAATATTCCACTCTCATATATATCACTATACTTAAATAAAAATTTCAGCATTACAAAATAAATTTAAATATTTTATTTGTATTATTATCACATAAAATAATGATTATTTATTTCTTTATTTTCAACAAAAAAGTGGCAGAAAAGTGTGAACGATAAATATTAAATACTCTCCCCGAAAATAGAAAGCGGCGCTTTGGGCTTCTCAAAGCTTCTCCTCGAGCCCTTCAAAGCCCACTTAAATAAAACAAATAAATAAATAAATAAATAAATTCAGAGTTAGAGAGAGAAAGAGAGAATGATGTGGGGCCCACCTGCCACTGCTGCGATAGGAAAAGTCTTCTGTTATAATAGTAGAGAGAGAAAGGCATGCGGCGATTTCGTATTCTTTGCTGCCCTCTGACACGACCATACCCTTTGCGAAGATGCATGAACCAGATAAATATTTTTTTTTTTATAAATTTGGCAAAAAATTTTAAATAATTTAAATAAAATATTTCGAAATTGTAAAAAAAAATATTTTCATCACTCAAAAATTTAAAAATAAATTAAAAATTTTAATATAGTTGATAACTATTTTAATTTTTCATAAAAAATATTATTTTAATTTTTTTCTCTTACAAATTTTATTTTTTTAATTATTTGAGATTTCTAATTCTGTTAATTTGCTAATTATTATTTTATATATAAATGAGAAAAATAATTATTGGATGTTTGACTATGATGGTAAGAAGATAAGCGTAACAGGATAAGATGAGGCGCCTTGTTGGATCATAAAATAATTTAAAAAATTAATTTTATTTTTTTATCATTTCTTTTTTATTTTTTATTCCTTAAAATTCTATCATTTATTATATTTACACCTTTAAAATAAAATATTTAATTTAATTGAAAAAATTTGTTGCCTGGGTGGTTAGAGAGATTATTCTGTGATGCATACAATCAGGTCTGGAGATCTGATTGGACTTTGGACGAGTCACATCATCCAATACACTAATATCATCTAATACACTATATATTGGGTGATATGACGCGTCTGAATTGATCTCTGGAAACGTCCGGACATAACACTTAATAATTTTTCTAGTGGTTATAGGCAAGGTTAGTTTTTTTAAAATTATGAATCAAGTTAGAAAAAAATTAATAATTATTAAATTTATTTTCAAATGATTGTAATAGATAAATTAATACAAAATTAGTGTATTAATCTTTAAATAAATTTGATAATTCTGACTTTTTTATATCTTGACTCAAAATTTCCTCTTATTAAAATTTATATGTAACATAATTTCAATTTAAAATTTAAATTTTGATTGAAATTATTATTTGTTTGAGTATAAACAAAACTTTCAATATATTTTATTAAAGTTTAGTTAGGATGATACATCAAAATAAATAATTAAATGTGATGAGTAATTTATAATAATTTAAATAAAAGTCTATAAAAGGCTATAATTTCACTTTAATTTTTAATAACTTTTTTAATTATATTATCAATTAAAAAAGATATCACAAATTTAAAATTTCAATATTTCAACTATACAATAATTCCATCATCATATAGGGCTGTAAATTTATTTGCGCTCTTATTTGGGATTGTTTTCTTACTGTTTATAAAACAATTTTATAGTAAATAAATTTTAACTTTAAAAGCATTTTGTAAAGAAAAATGTCTTTAGAAAGCTGTCCCAAATGAAATCTAAAACTTGATAATCTTGCAAATTTATTTAGTATGTGATTATGTGGAATTTTAATTCTTTTCTAATATTAGATTATTTTTATTCATGAACATATCCCACACGTTAAAATTCATTTGAAAGAAATTTTAACTTCATATTCTACTTATTTTATTTCTCATTTTTTATGTTCTTAAGAAAAATATTTTTTTCTTTATATAAGAATAATTTTAACCTAAAATAATTTATCTTTAAGGATTTGAAGAATTCAAATAAAACAACTAAAAAATAATTTGAAATGAAACTTGTTGCATGCTAGCATATACGTGGCAATAGAGTTAGAATTTTACGTCCTAGCGTTATACGGATATCCAACTCACACACACAAAGAACACAAGATTTTTATATGGAAAACTCTGGAAAAGGGAAAAACCACCGGGCCTGGCCCAGTTTGAAATGATTTCACTAGCACTTGAGTAGGTTACAGTGGGCTGACTCGCCTCCAAGGGCGATTAAATTACAAGTATCAACTGTAGGGTTGAAGTTGGGGGTATGTGATGTCACACTGGTGAAACTTTGGGGTCACCCGGTGATCTGGCAGAATTCTGGGCCTCGGCTGGAGGTCTGATAGAACTTAAGATGTCGGGTAATGGTCCAGCGGAGTTTAGGGCATTAAGCAGTGGTTCAGCAGAGCTCAGGGCATCAGGCGGTTGTCCGGCAAAGCTCAGGGCGCCAGGCGGTGGTCCGGTGAATCTCATGGCGTCAGGCGTTGGTCCGACGGAGCTCAGGGCGTCAGGCGGTGCTCCGCAGATCTCAGGGCATCAGGCGGTGGTCCGGCAGATCTCAGGGCATCAGGCGGTGGCCCGGCGGAGCTCAGGGCGTCAGGCGATGGTCCAACAGAGCTGAGGACGTCAGGTGGTGGTCCGACGGAGCTGAGGACGTCAGGTGATGGTCCGTCTTATCTCAGGGCGTCAAGCGATGGTCTAGCGGAGCTTAGGGCGTCATGCAGTGGTCCGGTGGAGCTCAGGGCGTCAGGCGATGGTCCGATGGAGCTGAGGACGTCACGTGGTGGTCCAGCGGATCTCATGGTGGCAGACGGTGGTCTGGCGGAGCTGAGAACGTCAGGTGGTGGTCCAACGGAACTCCAACAGTGGTCGAGGAGGAGCAAGGAGGCAAGAGCGATCTCCGATCTCTCTCTTATTTTCTTAGGATTAGGTGCTCCTTTTCAAAAGGAGAGGGGGCGCTATTTATAGATTTTTTGGAGTGGCATAGCCCGTAAATAGGTGGAAGATCAAGGGTAAATGGGGAGTGGTTTGAATGGACGGCCGATGTTGAATTCCTTGATTGTGGACCGTTTAATGGGCATTTGAAGGTCTTAGAGATATTGGATTTTGGTGATCTTGGGCTCGTTGGATTCGTCTCGTTGAGCCGCTCGATTCGACTATAAGCATGTTATGTTTCAAAACCATTTGGTAATCCAAATTGTGATTTGAACCTTCCAACAACGCTTTGGGTCTTTGATTTGGACCCATTTGGGCTCAGGGTTGAATTTGGTGTCGTTGGGTCTGTATTTACGAGACGTTAAGTTCGACTATAAGTTTGATGAAATCAGAGTTATGACCCCAATTTTAATTTCAAAATTTTGCAATTTGATTTTTCCTCGAGATTTGTGCCCCATCAAGATAATTTTTTGATGATATATCAAAACTTTCCCTTTTTTGCCTCATTTTCTTTCTCTTAAAATTTAAATAGATTTCGATTCATAAATATTTTTATTAATTGCATTTTATAAAATTTAATTATTTCATATAAATTATTTTTTTATTAATAGGATACAAATACATTTTAATAGTTTCTTTTCTTTTCTTCGATTTTAATTATAGAGATATATAGAGAGAGCGAAAGAAAGGGACAGAAACGGTTTGAAAAACCGTAAACAACAAGGAAGGAAATTAGAATGGGCTTTCTTTACTATAGGCCGGCCCGTGGGGCTTTCTGGATACTAATGGAAAACGGCCCATTTACATGTACTATGGATTATGTTTTGGTGAACATCTATATTCTCCTTATGGGAGAAAATTTTGGTTTAGATGAATTTTTCAATTTTTAAATTTATTTTATGGTGAAATTCATATATGAATAATGAATAAATTAGCTTAATAAACTCATTTTAAAATAAATTTAAAATTTTGAAGTATATTATAATAGTTTTAATAATGATATCCTCATCTAATTTTTTTACTATTATATATTAATATGAATATATAATATTTATATTGAATATATAACAACAACAATATAAAATCTTTATCTTCCTATGAGGGATCGGCTATATGAATCTTTTTTCTCTATTGCATGCTATTAAGAGATAAATTTTAATTTAAATTTAATAAACTAAGGACATTTCTGATACTTCTTAATCAAATCTTTTTTGATTTACATCTACCGTTCTTAACATAAGCCAGATTTAATACATCTACTTTCCTAGCAGGGTCATCAGAAGGTCGACACTTTATGTGATCAAGGTGACTCTCCCCCAATCTTCTTACATTGGAGTTACTTGAACCTTTTCATGTATATACTAGTTCGTATTCTATTACTACTAAGGCTTCGTTTGGGACGGCTTTTTTACTGCTTTAATTTCTAAAACACCATTTTAGTACAAAAAATTCTAGCTTTTTAGTAGTCCAAAATGAAACCTATGTAAAAGTCACTCATCCAACTAAGCATTCTCAATCTCTGCAACACTTAACTTTTAAAATTTTTAATCATAAATGATATAATACATATTTAATCATCATGTAATAATATAAATTTATGATTAAAATAAAATAAAATTCATGTTCAAATAAAAAAAATTATAATTTTAAATTTAAACATCTTCAGTTATTAAATCTAATTCGTATTTAATATAAAATTAGTTTACGTTATAAATTTATAAATGTAATGTAAATAATTGTTAATTTATATTATATGTTTAGATATAACTTATGCATATATATTATATATAAAATTCACATTATAAAATTGCATTTATAAATTTATTTTAGATCATTTATAACTAAAAAATAGTTAAAATTTATTTTTTATATTGTATAAATAAAGAAATAAAATAAGTAAAAAAATTAATATTATTTATTAAAAATTAAATATTATTCACATTATAAAAATTTATGTTGTGAACTTGAGAACTTGCCCTTAGTTATTTAAAACCATATCACTTGGGGGGCACTGTGTATTAATATTATTTGCATAGTTTTTTTGGTTTTATATACGTAAAGAAGTCACACGAGCAATTTGAAAATCCTTGGTTGTTGTTTATTTGTCAAATACTTATTCTAAAATTTAATTTTCATTTTTAAATTAAATATATTAATTTTAAATGAATTTATTAAGTTTAATATTTCATATTAAATTAATTTATTTAATCATGTACATGAGAGCAAATGAAAAACTTGGTATAGATCCATTGCTTCAACACGATCAATGTTGGTTTCTTACGAAACTAGTTCTTGAAATTTGTCAGGAAGGCCAACTTGTTTCCTTGTTGAATCGAGCTGTTTATTCATGTTCAACATGATTAATGCCGTTTGTGGGAAATTACTGGACTGGACGACTAATCAGTTATCGGTTGAACCGAATAGTTAAGTGGATGATGATAATAATAATAATAATAATAATATTATTATTATTATTATTGTTACGTATTTATTTATAGTGATTATAATTGTTGGTAATATATAAAATGCCTATGAGAAAGTTTGGAATTGAGATGATACAATTTTTTATGGCTTGGTTTTACTTTCTGATCGGAATATTAGTGAATTAGAATACTTCTGTCTTAAGCTCTTTCGAACTAGCAAAACTCATGATCCATTAATAGAGGGAGCTTTCACCGTAACGTGAGATCGAACACTTCTCTGCAAGACTTCCAATATGTCAAGACTCTCATATATGCTTGTTAATGTGTTGATTTAAGAAGAGAGAATGTATATTGTTTAGCTCAACTCTTGTGGTACAAATTTATTTTTGACATATTGGTCCCTCTATTATAGACAATTAAATAGTCATTTTATATAGTGAATATTGAATGGATATCTATTTGTCCTGTTGCATTATAGCCAGTTCAACAAGAGCCTTGTATGCTCGGATTCGTGAAGAGTAGCACCTTACAATGCTCATAAATAATTGGATCCTAAAATACCAGTAGGTACCGGAGGAGACAGCTTTGTTCGTGTATAATGAAAAATAATAAAAACTTCCTTAATTTTTATTAAACCCATAATTCTTATAATGCGACTAATTAAATTACAAAATTTCTACGAACAAAAAGATGAAAAAATAATGAAATGAACACCTAGCTCTTATAATTGCCAAATTACTCTTCAACCCCCTTCTTCATTTTTACTATGTACGTCGATTTGGCATTAAAAATGGTCCATCTTTAAAGCTCCACCTACCATAACTCCACCAACCAACCAAAACTTAGGACTTACATTTAACTTTATCATTTGTGATACCGAATGTTTTTTATGTGTTGTCATTATGGCATGAAAAATACTTCCACCTCTGACATTTCTAAAATCTAATTAAGCTTTTAAAATTAATCAAAGTTTTCTTATTTTTATTATTATTTGGTGATATATTTGAGATATTGAAAACATCTTTATTGTTCCTTAACCCCACCATTAGATGTGGTCTCCAATAGGAAAAGCACCAAACATAGTGGACAAAGTTGTCATCTTTAGATGATAGGATATGTT
Source organism: Dendrobium chrysotoxum (assembly GCA_019925795.1). Classification (NCBI taxonomy): domain Eukaryota; kingdom Viridiplantae; phylum Streptophyta; class Magnoliopsida; order Asparagales; family Orchidaceae; genus Dendrobium; species Dendrobium chrysotoxum. The sequence continues at coordinate 53,836,733 of CM034297.1, forward strand.
TTACTATTTTAGACCCAAAGAATTAGAGATTTTGCTTTGCAAAAATGGCAAACAATGAGGGGGAATTGGATGGAACAATTGCATGGCTATTTGTTAGTTCAAGCTTTAGGTTAAAATTATTTTATCCTACCTTTTCATTGATGCTATGTCTATCATATTTTTATGATATTAATAGAATAATCAAAATAAAAAGAAAGGGGACTATAGCAACAATTTGTATAATACATTTGTATATTTATTTATGCCACTATATATGTTGGTAAGTCAAATTTGTTATAAGATGTATGACAAAATCAAATAAGTATACATCGAATTTATTTTGAAAGAGCGTCATTGTCGGATTCAAATTTGTCCATAGTCAACAGTAATAACTAAAAAAAATGAGAAAAAAAGAGGTAAAATAATCTAGATTAAAGAAATACAAGTACATTATATAATAATGCTTAGCAAGTATTTGTTGTAAAATGAATGAACTTAACCTATAGCCAATACATATATAAATAGTATATTTTGATTGCTTAGAAGGGGACGAATTCATATCAAGTCGACTGCTAGCTTCACTGAGGCTCTTCAAGTACTGACGAACATATTTGATGCCCGACGAATAGCCTTGACAAGTTGGCGGAACTTTCCTCTAATCATCCTCAGGGTTAAATTTGCTTTCGTGTAGTTACTTTGTCTGACTCAAACTCGATAGCAAGTTCATCATATTCTATGCTAACTTCTTGACTTGAAATCGGCCCATTCAGATGAGCCAATTTGACTTGAATTTGATTTATTTTGATCAGTAATAGTAATCCAACTTGATCTAGAATTTATAAGTATGAGCAATCACCTCCAAAAAAAAAAAAAAGTTGAATGATAGTTAGAGGTGGTGGTGTTTGTTTTTTTAATTATGCCAACTTACAAAAAAAATATTATTATTCAGTCAAATTACAAACGCTTTGAATTCTCATCTATTGCTAGAATGCTTACACTATTGCACATCCCAAGGTATAATGTCAACATCATGTTGACTATTTTCTAAAAAGATTTCCATTTTGTTCATCAAGATCTAAGGAGCACTCAAAATTTTTTATTATTTCTTCAATAGATAGAATAAAATGTCAAAAGCATCATAGAATAGCTAGCATTACAAATATAAACTAATTCTTGTAAGAATAAATTGAAATAAATAAATTTTTTTTATCATACATGATGAGCTTCATAAGCTGATTCAATGTTCAAATTATCATCATCAAGGATCATGGATTCATGCATTAGAACAAAAAAATGCTTCAGAATTCATAGATCAAACAAAATTTTCAGAGGGAAGATTTCATTTAATCTAAAAGCTAAAATAAGCAAAATTAAATCAGAGTATTGTGTAGCCAAATCATTATATTCTCATGAAAATTTGACATCAAACTGTCAGTAGCTTGAGAGCTGTGACAATGATGCACGTTGCTGTTCAGTGATTTGTTCCATGTCTATTTCATAGCAGACAAAGTCACCAACACCAACTGTTATTTGATAAATTGGCTATCCAACAACTACAAAGACCCCACCTTCTCCTCTTCACCATTTTTGATTCTCCATTGTTTCCTCTCTTTATACAGCTAATTTAGTATTTACTATTCTGAAACAATAAACGAGAAAAAAATCATCAGCTGATGCATGAGGCTAAGACTGTAAACACGTAAGCAATTTTGTTATAATTGTGCTTTTATGCTCATGTAGCAACTAATATGTTCATGATGTTATGAAGAAGGGATACATGCAGAAATTATGATTTTTGATGTATATTTCTGATATAAATAAGAAATATTTGACAAAGTATTGAGAAAGAGAGAAGCTGAAACAGACTAAGTTGTATTCATAGTTACAGAAGAAGAGACACTGGTGACTGTAAATGAAATAATGAGTCTCCTGTACAAGTTTATTTCTCCATTTGTCCACAAAACTTCAGTGTTCTTTCTGAGGTAATGAGGAGAAGAAACTAAACTAACTACAAAAAGAATGGTTATGTTGCAGAAGTTTACCCTGTGGTGTATAATTCACCAACAGTAGTTGGCTTGCTTGCTCACTGTTACAATTTGCAGCTGTAAACTCAATGAAACATATATCAGTAAGAGTAAATATGCAACTAATCATTTATGCACATATTTCATGTATTTATGTATGCATATAGATCAGACAGGCATGTTTGAATCACCAGATGAGCAGTTACTGCAAGCCATGAGCGAGGTGCTCCGATCACTGCTCTCTAAGCTCCGATCGCTGCTCGTGGTGATAATTTTCAGACGGCGGAGCGGCTGAGAGGCAAAAGGCAGGCTGAGCAGCTCTGTTGATGATGGTTCTGAATCTTTTTCACTTCAGTTCAGACATGAACAGATTGCAGAAGCGCTTGCCACTGACGTTATATATTTGATGTATACACATATGCTTCATGTGTCTTCTATGAAAACTTTGAATATGAAATCTCTGAAACGTTTTGCATATTGCTTGGGATCGACCGCTGATATTGAGGTTGGATCATGATGAATGGACTTGTATGCGTGTTCTAGTTTTTTACTGATATCGTAGTCCTGAAGTATGTCTATTATACCAAAGAACAATATGACATCATAGCACTGGCCTGTCGGTTCGCCAATCAACTGTGATTCATAGTCGTTCCTCCTTATCGTCAGCTCAACTCTTGCTTGCTGATTGACACCTAATCTGATAGATCGAAATATACAGTTTAATCATATGTATATTGTGTGAAAGAAGGATCGTTTCAGTTCTGTTCTATTCAGTATTGACTGTTGCAGAAAACAAAGGCAGGCTTAAAAGATTGTCATATAAATGAGATCAAAGCAAAGGAACATGAAAGTTTTAAGTAATTTTTCTCAAAATTTAGCTTGCTGGTAACAAATCTTCTGATCTTTATATCAACATAAATATGACAGTGAATAAATTCAGGATAGAAATAATAGATCAGTTACAAGAATATTACCGCTCTGCAACACCAAGATTCGAGTCTAATATCGAAGGACTTCGACATCCCACGTCCATTGCTGCATCTCTAAAATGAACACCCACCAATAGACTGTAATCCATGATCCTCTCCTGTTCTAGGAATTCACAATCCCTGTCTATTTGCCTGTACATATAGAAAATAAATAGATTCAGAAAAAACATTCTTTATCAAAATACAAATTTCTTAATGACGACTATGTTGGGAAGAGAAGTACGAAACTAAACAAACAAAAAAGAAAATAGTGGAAATGAACACTAGGATTTAACATGGAAAAACTCAAAACCAGAAAGAAACCACAGAGCCGCACCATACCAAGAAATTCACTATGAAAATGAGGAGAAATTGTAACTCTCTTCTCACACATCTCTCTTCGTTCTACACTCATTATAGACAAAGAAATGCTTTTTAATACACCAAAAGATGCAACCCTTCAAATTAGAATAAGAAAAAGAGGGAAGAAAAACTGTTCAGCTTGACTCGCAGTGCCTGGATTTGGAGGGCCGCAGTGCTCCGCTCTTTGTCTCCAGCCCAAGCCTGGAGTACTGCAACCTTCCAACATACAGCGCTGCAGTGCTTGTACGGGAAAAAAAAATATATAGACTATTTAGTGTTGCGGCGCAACATACAACCCCGAACCCCAAGCAATGAGAGCATTGTCCCCCTTGACCCCTCGACGAGCTCGACGATAGTATTTAAGTTGGAGACAACAATAAAACATAATTGATCAACACAATCAGATTCTACACAAAACTAACATATTGATTCATCATGGTGAAAAGAGCATGTAATGCTCACCTCCGGAATTCACGTGACCATGATTTTTGCAATCTGAATATGAAATTTAAATCGAGGTCCTTTAATGTCGTGGTACCATCAATTTCGGATTCAGGTTTGTCAGTCATGCGACCATGGGAAGATCCTTTAAGATCAAAACGCCTGTGGATGGCGTATTCAGAGCAGAATAGATTACCCATGATGACAAACCGCACCTGATTCATTGAAACATAAGAAAGCAAACAAAAAAATAAAAAAGAATCACAGTAGAAGTCCATGGCTTTAAAACTGCATGAGGAATTGTTGTCAACTCATTCTAACCTTCTTCTGCGCAGCACCGGTTAATTTGACACAATGCAGACCAAAAAATTTTGTCACTAGAGTATCCTCGAATGATCGGACATGGTTATAGTAGGCTGGAAGCATTCGAATGAGCACCTGTATCATGGAAAAAGGCATGGATCAATTGATAAGCTAGTAGAGAGAAAGACAGAGACCTTTGAACTGCTTAGAAACATGCATTATTGCAGAGAAAACTCACTTTAGCTTCAGACTTCTTGATGGTCTTAATCATGTACCGATCATCGTTTGTCAGATAAAAGAAGCTTCCGCTCTTTCCTGGGGATGACAGCTCTCGAAGAGCATCGTTTCCGCATATTGAAATCATATAATCAGCTGCATCAACCTTGAAAAGTTTTCTCAGTGTTCTGTACATTCAAATTCAGAGTTTATGAAGAAGCTCTAACCATTATTAATGACAAGATGAAGGAGTACACTGTAGATCAGCAATGGCTCGAAGTAATCTGAAGCACTGACCTGAAAACCAACGGGCAGTAATCCTTCCATCTGAAATCACACGACTGGTGTGGAGGTGTATGCTTTGTGCCTTCAGGAGGGAACTTTGTCCATACTTTCTCTTTGGGATCAAAGGCCGAAGATTTCAAATCAAGCGTTGTTGGTTGTCCTGGTTGTTTTCCTACGGCATGTCTGTGCCATTCCAGCAGAGAATGGAAGGAATTAAGCTAAGATCAGAAGAACACAGAAGAATCATGCATTTCATCACAAAAACTCAGAGTTTGAACTAGATAAGCATCTACTTTTGATAGAAATGAATAGCTAGAATCTGCTAAAAACAATTTGACACACTTGCTGGCCTTTTAACCATTCTATTGAAGATGCCAATCTGAAAGGAATGATTCCCTACTCATACAAGTTGAACTCTTCAAACAAAAATAGCTACTTGCTATATATGTGACAAAAATACAACAATGGCATGAATTCCAAGAAGCCAATGAGAATTTAATTTCTTTGAGATGTTTTGGCCTAATCTACCAACTTAAAAGAACAAGAATAGTTCAACCTCCAAAACTTTTGAGCATCCTTCAAATTAAAGCGTCTACATTACAACAATCTAAACACTAATTGCTTAAAGACCGAGTATAATATCTTAATTCAAAAGTTCAAAACAAAATCAACAGTGAATCAAAACCAATTCATTCAATCCCTTTACACCCTCCTCCTCTTTACCCACCATAAAAAAAAAGGAACATCTCATTTACAAAAAACCAGAAAAAAAAAAAAAAAAGAAGCTATACCTTCTCTTAATTTCCTCCCAAATTCAAACCAAAACCAAATGAAAAAACGCAATCTTTACAACAACATAATATACAACATCACCTACCGTATTCCAAGCTGCAGATTAAGCATGAGCTCATAATTCTTATGCCACTTCGATATTGTCACCCCCTGTTTCCTCGCCGGCTTCGGCGACAACGTCACCGGCAATTGATTCTTCGATGACGATGATGAAGATGACCTCCTTTCCTCGCCTCCCCCCTCCTCTCCACCCTCATCTGAGTCCCATATCTTCCCATTGCCATTAATCCCAATCACAGTATGCTTCCTCCCATTTGCCTTTTTCTGCCGTTCTGCTGCCGCCGAATCCGCAGAAACCCGACGCCAGGCCGGCGGCGGAAGCTTCCCGTCGGAGAAGTTGAGCAATTTCTGCGATGGAAGAATAGAGACGGTTTCGGAAGGGGAGATCTTGCATTCTTTTAACGCTGTTAAAAAGAACTCTTTTGGGTTGCGCTGAGACGAAGCAGCCGCAGTCAGTGAAGGATAATATAAACCTTCCTGCTCTTCCTCCGAATCCTTATTCCACAATCCAATGTAAAGGCTGCCGTCGGCCCACCGGAACCTACCCGAGCCGACGGGTCGACTATCTTCCCACCCGCCGTCGAACCTGTTTCCGCCGGCCCAAGTAAACGAACCTTTTCCATTAATAACTCCGTCTTGCCATTGCCCTGAATACTCGTTCCCGTTTGTCCAAATATACCGGCCGTGGCCGTCGGGCAAACCAGAACGCCATTCCCCGTCATAGTAATCGCCATTGGAGTAAGATTTGGTCCCATAACCATGGCGATGGTTCATTGACCAAGCTCCCTTATAAGTATCTCCAAGTGAACCTGTGTAAGTGCCATAACCATCCATGAACCCGGCTTTGAACTCGCCTTCATAAGTCGAACCAGAAGGCCAAGAGAACTTGCCTTGACCAGTCGTGACGCCTCGTTGCCACTCGCCTTCGTACATGCATCCGTCGGTCCAGAGATACTTACCGATGCCGTGAGGGATTCCGGCGGATGACCACTGGCCGGTGTAAAAATCGCCGTTTGGGAGCAGACGCTCGGCGTAGTAGAGGTCGCCAATGAGGTCGGAGGAAGAGGAGGAGGAGGATTCGGGGGTGTTGGTGGAGGTGGTGTTGGGTTCAGAGGACTCGTCTTCGTCAGGGGCGACGGACATGGGGGAGAAGAGGAAGCCGCGGCGGCGGCGGCCGAATTGCTGCTGGTTTAAGAATTGGGCTCGCCGGACTGTTGACTCCCACGCCTTTACGCGCTGGTTGTTGCTATCCTTGTACATTATTTGGTTAGATTTCGGCGTCGGATTCTTCTTCAGGTTTGCTCTTCGCCATTAATGAAGGTTGGGGGAATGGAAAGGTGCGATTTTTTTGTGGTAATTGTCTGTTTGTTTGTTTTGGGTTTTTGATTGAAGAATCATAGAAAATAGATGGGATTTGAGATGTTCCCGGGCTTCCCTGTGAAAAGTTCTGTTCTTCTTCTCGCTTAATTTTTCTTCTTTTAGAAGAAAAAAAATTGATTTTTATCTTCTCTTTTGCCGGAATTGGCGAGCTGGAGAGAGGGGGAGTTAGTTTCCGTTGGCGGGCCGAGTTTGGCGGTCCGAATCGTGTGAGAGATAACGGGCCCGACACTTGGCGGGTTAGAACCGACTGCCGTCCGATTTCTTAGCTTGGGGATTTATTTTGGGGCCTTTTGGTTGGCTGACAAACGAGGTTTGAAATGCCTGAAAATTTTGGATGATTGAAATAAATAGAGATCATTTTTTTTTATTTTATTTGAAGAAGAATGAATGCAGTATAAATATTTAAATATGATGGTGGTTGGCGGATGATGGGCGGCAGTGACGGGGCAACAGTGGATGGCGAGGCAACCAGCAGTCGTTGTTGGTGGCCGCGAGTTACCCCGTAGAGGTGGCAGCGATTGACAGCAGTCTGTAGCGAGGTGTCAGTGGTGGTCACGCGTGATGGCGGTAGTCGACGATAATGACAGATTTCACAATGTATTTGAAATTCATTCAAATCTAACGAATTTCAAATACGTCAAAATCTAATTAGATGATACATTTCGAATACATCAAAATTTTATCTTATATTTTGTTTTACTTCAAACAATGTACCAATAATTTTAAAAAATATATATTTTATATCAATTTTACTTCAAAGCAAATAGCTTTTGTGCAATCAATATTTTTTCAAAATAATTAAGAACCATTTAATAATATTTATAATTTTTTTTATTTTCAGCAATGTCATTATGACTCAATATTTTTTGACTTTTATAAAGACATAAATTGGATAATACATTATATTAAATTTATAATATATAGTTTTAAATTCTTCCAATAATTAAATTATTAAAAAAATAAAGAGTTTGTACATTTATTTCAATCGCAAAAAAAATTCTATTTTGGTCCAAACGTTGTACGGTGAGTGCCATAAGAATGTAATGAATAATTGGTGAATGATTCTTTTCTATGATAAGATATTTTAAAGGATTTGTTTTTTTCTTCCTCTTTTTGATATTGGTTATGTTGGTATTATTTGTTTTTTTTTTTTGGCTTTTTTTATTTTTGTTCAAGTTAGGAAAACTTGACTTTTTATTTGAGCAAGATAGAGATGTTTAATGGTCTGATAGTGGCATGGAGATATTAATGTTAATTCTAAATTATATTTTTTAAAAAATAATTTATTTGTATTTGATAAGTCATTAAAAATTATGTTGATCGAGCATAAATCTAGATGCTAATTTGAATAAGAAACTTTTGAAATTAAATTTAGTACAATCTGAACTCTGATTTAAGCAGACTTATAATCGAATTGAACGACACGATATGATGAATCTAACGATTCCAAAAGTGATCTAATCCGAGTATGAAAGATCCTAGATCGAGTGAAGCGTAATTAAAAATTTAGGACATTAATTAGATGACTAAATGATTTTTCAGATCTTGCATGTTTATAGTCAAATCAAGTGTCTCAATGAGACGAATCAAATGAGTCCAAGATTGCCTAATTCTGGCAATATTAAGACACTTAAATGCTGAAAGAGCACGGTCGATCAAAGGAAGCAATACAGAACATCCAATAGTGTTCCTGATTTTCTCCACATTTATAGGGAATGTTTGCTTCAAAATCTATAAATAGGCCCCCACCACTCCTTACATGACACCATCGCTAAGCCACCATTAGATCGCTACCATCAAACCATCAACCATCGTTGTCAGACCGATGCTATCAAAACACTGCCCGACCTCTATTGTCAAACCAACTCCCAACCGCCTCTATCGAGCCACTGCTCGGCTGCCACCATTAGACCACTATCACCCTACGGTCTTCTGAAAACTGCCACCCCACTACATCTCGTTGATACCCATCTTCCGATTACGGTCATTCGACCACCTTCGCTTAACTATAGTCTTATGATTATCATAGCCCCACTGTAGTCTTCTAACCACCATCGCCTAACTTGATCCTCCAACCATTGTTGCCTGACTATATTCCTTCGACCTTTATTTCCTAACTATAGTCCTCCGACCACCCTCGCTTGGCTATAGTTCTCCAACCTCTATTGCCCAACTATGATCCTCTATCCACAGTTGCTTACTATAATTGTCCAACCATTGTCACCTAGCCACACCGAAGCCCGTTGACTTCATTACCTACACCACCGCACACCATCACTTAAATGATCGATACATGCCATCAACTCCAACTCTGATTTCCAACATCAGTATTAGGATTTATGCTGGATTTTTTAGCCTCTACTATCCCCTAATTAAAAGAGTACAACTAAATATAAGGCAAATGATCTCTTGAAAACAACTCCTATGCCATAGGCTTTACTAAATCCACTATAGAATTCATGCTATAGAGGTTATGTTTATTATATTGTATCAATATCTTTCTCAATCACGAGAAAACAAAATTTTTGTAATTGATAACAAACACTGGTTAAATCATTTCAATTAGGTTAGGCTTCATGAATTTTTTCCTTTTGGACATTTCATACAAAAATGTTGGTGTACGTCTCTTGCAACTCCTCTTTTATCTAAGTGTGTAATGAATTTTCATATAAATGCTAAGAAAATAAATTCTCTAACTCTATCGCCATAAATATTCTGGCACACACAATAATATTATATTAATATAAAAAAATATATTAATATTGTTGCATGAGCTTTTATAGGAGTAGACATAGTGCTACCTATTTACAAATATCATGAAAACTATCAAGAAGGAATGCTCGAGAAGGAATCTAGAGTGTCCCTGCCAATATGACACATGTAGGATTGGGATGCAACCATTCAAAAGATAAAAACTTGAAGAGTACATTACAATATTTTAAAGTGCTTTAAGTATTATTAGGAATTGGAAACATTCCTCTATTTGACATTTGAGTATTCCATATTATCATTATTATTCCATAAGTGCCTTTGTAGAAGATGAAATGTGCTCCTAAGATGTTGTGGGAGAAAGCGATTTTGGAGAAAAAAATATAAGAAATAGGTAATTTTTATTGATCAAAATTGCTAGTAAATAGACAAAAATCATCATAATTTTTTTACAGTCTTGTACTCGTTGATAAAATCCCCACAAGAAACACCTTCAAATAACGAGAAAATAACTAATAGCTTTCTAGTGGACAACCCATCGACATAATATGCCATACAAACCGCCAGAAGTCACCTGTTATAAAAATCAAGCAGTATGAAGCCACTAAAATTTATAGCAACTTAACTGATGGTAAGCCACCGCTAAGGGGGTTAATGACCTTGAGTAGTTGGAAATTCATGCCACTAAAAAAGGTTAAAGTATATTATTTTAGGACTATGACATGAAGTACACTAAGAAGGCATTTACCAACATTATGATGTCCATTCAAGCGCAAGGAATTTCTCTCCTATTATCAATAAATATTTCATGGATATCAATCATGGAGAAACTATTAATTGAAGGAGGAAAGCCTCGACAGAGCTAGAGGGGTTCTATAGAGTCCATGAAGAGGAAGGAGATAACTCTAAGGAGATATTAGATTATGGTTACATTCTAGAGAGGACGAGGTGGACCTCTTTTTATGATGATATAATTTGTTTTCCATCCCTCATAAAAGACGGTTAGGTTCGTGTGGATGCTCGATATGACTTTCTTCTTCATACTCGCCCTGAGACTATGACACTTGCCACTGCTAGGGGCATATGGGATAAGTAGGTCAAGATTCTCTTAGCCAGGATAAAGAAGCTCTTAGAATAAGTATATAAGCAACTACATGAGGTAGATACATGGAAGGCCAATTAAGACACACTAAGGGCCACTATGGAAATGTTGGTCCTTGTCTCCATATGGGTGGTTGTGGAGAATAGGGCTAACCTTCTATATAGAGAGATGGAGAAGAAGCGAGGGGACATAAATATCCTCAAGAAAAATATTGATGAGGTGGTGGTGATGAGTTTTGACATGTGCCATTATTAAGAGAAGGTGTGTAAGACTTAGATGGAGTTCTATTTAATCAATGAAAGAGTAGGTGATGTACATGGGTGCATTTTCTTTGTAAGCACCTTGTTGGACCAAGTTGAAAACAAACTTAGTGATGTGGATGGTTAGTTATGCCAATGACTCTCGAGGAATGCAGTTATTTCTATAAATCCAGGGCATAGAAGTAGAGCACGATACTTTGAATTTTTCAACACCGACTAATCCAATGATGATAGTAATATGTTAAACTCTATGATTGATATCTATATTTTGATAAGTAGTTATTAACCAGCACCATATCATTTAGAACCCTACACTACTACAATACCCCTATTGAGTTGTATCTTGAGAGCTCTTATAGTTATTTAAATAGTGATTTTAGCTTTAGCCATAAATCTTAAATAGTTATGTTCTTCAGACCACCCAAAAAATCTCATATGCCAAGCACAAATGAACTTTTTTAATTATTATTTCATCTATCAATATCTTTTCTTTTTTACTCAACATCATAAGCATCTTTGAATGTCCTATGAGAGCATTTACAAGACCTTTTTCGACAAAGTCTGCATACATCTTTATTTTTTAAAGGTCAAAATTGTATTTACTTGTCAAATTTCTCAATCTCAGATTTCATAGATATATTAAGAATCGCGCAGAAATATATGTTTATTATAATGAAGAGGGCATCCAAAGCTATAATTCAGAAGCGTCACTTCGATCAAGAATAATGTACATTTAGTAAGCATAAAGTAGAGAGAGAAAACACAATCATAAATATATCAAAATAAGGCAAGCCTGCATATGTGAGAGATGAGAGAGAATCTAATATACTAAGACAAAAAGAAGTCGCAATAGTAGTGTATAAAATGCATACCTAGAAGCTCTTTACTAATATCTAAGTACACCCATATATTAATAAAAAGACCAAAAAGCCCAATAATCTTACTACATAGAATTACCTCATAAGAAAAAAAAAATTCCTTCCTCTTGCATCAAGCCTCCAAAAACCCTAGCCATAAAAAATATATATAAGGAACAAGTGAGATCTCCAAAATCAAGATGCTTCAAATAGTGGATGAATACTCATCTCTTGTAAGTTGTAACTATCAAACATCACCATAAGTAAAGGTGGAACACATTGATCAATGAGGTTGTCATGATTTTGCACATTCAATTTCCATGAAGACAAAGACATGTGATCACATGCAAGCAAAGCTCTAGAAGTTTAGAAGAAATCTTAAGAATATCTTATTTCAAAATTGGCACAAGGCTTGATAAAAGGGAATTAGGGTAAACATATGTGGTCTTGTAACATTTACATATATAAATATATTTTATAGTATTTCTTTTGCTTAAATTCATCAAATTATGAGCAAAGACTTCTAATTTTTTTGCCTATTCAACCTTTGATTTCAACTTAGGAATTGTGAGATTGATAGTCTATATTTTCCTCTTTTTATTGATTCACTAATCACTATCATAAATTTGAGCTATAATTATTGAAAAAAAAATTAAAACTAAATATTTATTTTTTATCAAAAAAATTAATTTTTTTAATAAAAATAACATATTCAATTTAACTACCATTACCTATTTTCATACATTTTTTTAAAAAAATTTGACTTTTGAATGTGTGGATAAAAAATTTAATCATATTTAAAAAAATAAATAGATATAAAATAAAAAATATGACTAAAATACTTTAACTTAAATTTTACCCAAAAAAAACTAATTTTTTTAAATAAATGATCATTTCTTAAAAAAATTTACTACAATTCAATATTTTAATAATAACCAAAATATCATATGAACAAAATCATATATATATATATATATCTATCTTATTCAAAGATGCATGCTAAGATAAGCAAAATAAAAAGGTAATTGTGAAAAAAAAAATTATTTTATTAATTAAGTCATTAAATGAACAAAAAAATATAAATATTTTTAATTTAAGGCTTTCATAATGAAAATGGCAAATTTGTAAAATATGATTAGTTGAATAAATATTTAGGATTCATGCATATGCCACTGCATGAATAGGTTAAAGACATCATCATGTGTTGAAGCCTGTTATGTACTTATCAATCATAGAGGAGAATGGAATAAAATCAACTTTGTATTCCACCATTATTGCAAGTGGACCTTTTATTAAAACAAAAAATAAAAACTAATTACCATTAAAAAAAATTAATTAACTTTTAATACTGATTAATTATTGTAATATTATTTATTTTGGGCTTGTTTAGTTGCATTAAGAAAGTAATTAATTTGTTTTCATTAGAGCATATATAACATAAGCATACTTTGATTGATTACTTTCTAACTTAATATAAGGGTGTGTGTGAGCCGAATCGGCTTGCGAGTAGGGTCGAACATGACTCGTTCGTGAGCTCACGAATCGAGCTATTAGTTCGATTTCGAGCCTATACTTTAGCTTATATATTATATGAGCTCGAGCTCAAGTTCAGCCTGGCTTGACTGGTAACTTATAAGCATGTCGAGCCACTCGGTTAACTTAAAATAATATATTTAAAATTAATTTAAATTTAGTGCTATTTACTATAAGTGTAAAATTCTTACTAAAATAAAAAATTTAATTTAAAAATAAGAATCTAAGCTCAACAATCGAATCAGACTCGAGCTTTTCAAATGAGTTTGAGTCGAGCCTAATTTTTGTTTAATGAGCCAAGTTCGAGCTAAATAAACTAGCTCGAGTTCGGGCACAATAAGAATTAAATAAGCTCAACTAGATTAGATAGACACCCGACTTATTTACACCCCTAATTTGATAGTTTTAATTACAAAAAGATATAAATATCACTAAATGTAAATCAATAAATTTCTAAGAAAAACTGATTTTATGAATAATATATTTTTATTAACTAAAGTATTTTCAAATAAATAAATAGATAATTTTATTTACTGTATATGAGCATTGATCTGGACCACTTTAATTTTTATCTAGCAAAAAAAAAAAAAAAATTCTGATTGATTTATTATTTTGAATATTGGAAATTAAAAAGTTTAAATTAGACAGTTACAGTTATTTATGAAATTAATAATAAAATTCATAAATTTTTTCATAAAAAAATATTTTTTTTTCTTTTGTTAAAAAATAAATTACTTAAAAATTTAAATTTTAAGTAATTAGTTAGATATAAAAATAAATAAATAATTGAGCACATGATCTCAACTTTATATATTATTATAATTATGTAATTATGCCATTTTATGGATCTTAATTTGTCTTCTAATGCTACATTGAATGAGCCCCCATTTGTTAATGATATTCTAACTACTAATTAACAATGTAATTAAGAGTATAGTTATTAGGGTTAATGTAGATTAAAAGTTACAAATTATTTTTTCTTAATGGCAAAAATGTAATTTTTAGCTGTTGAGTAGGATTAAAGGCTACTTTGCATGGGATTGTCAATCATATAATATGCTTTAGTATTAGATAGTACATTGATCTTTCCAATCAAGATTTTAAAATATTTTTTTATTTCATTAAAAATTTCATTAAATGCTTTAAATTTTCTAATTTAGTTCAGAGGAGGTCTCTAATCCAAATTAAAAATATCACAACAATTAGAAGAAGTATATAATATTTTTATGTAGAAATTAATTTCTATCATGACTAAGGCTTTGTTTGGGACGGCTTTCTTAATGCTTCTTAAAACAGCTTTTTAGTTCAAAATTTTTAATTTTTATACTAAAAAGCTGTTTTAAGAAGCAGTAAGAAAGTCGTCTCAAACAATCGGCTTCATTTGGGACGGCTTTATTACTACTTTTTATGTGAAATTACCTAATATAAATGAATACCTAACTTTTAAAAATCTCTCAATATCTTCCATTCACTCTTTGAAATATTTTATAAAAGAAAAATTTTATATATATTGATACGCCATCAAAAATCACCTTAATCAAGTAATAATCTCGAGACATATTTGAATTGGAAACCTTTAATTTTAAATATCAAATATTACAATTTCAAAAACATCCTGACGAGAAAATAACATTTTTTTTTTCAAATATGACGAGAAATCTTCGAGGAGCTTCGAAGAGTAACCATTCTCTATATACTTTACGTATGAAATTCACGGCAAAATTAGAAACCCCACATACGTCATGTGTGCACTCAAATCATATAAAAATGTTACGCACGAATTTTTCATATACAATATGTAATCAGTCCTAATCTATCAAATGACATGTAAAATTGTTAACCATAATTAGCAATGGCTACATGGCCTTCAACTTGGCCTAATTAGTTAAAGCATGCATGGTTCAACATCAAAGCAATAAACACCATTAATTTCCCTCTAATCACAACTAAAACGGTTGACAATAACCTCTTCTCATGCAAATGAACAATTATGGAAAAATTGTAAATCCAAAACTTAGGCTTCATTTGGGACGACTTTCTTACTGCTTCCTGAAGCAGCTTTTTCGTACAAAATTTTTTAGTTTAAGAAAATTTTGTACTAAAAAGTTACTTTAAAAAACAGTAAGAAAGCCGTCCCAAAAGAAACCTTAAGCTTTGTTTGGGACAACTTTCTTACTGCTTTATAAAGCAGCATTTTACTACAAAAGTTTTTTAAAAATAAGAAAAAAAGCAATGGCCAAAAACTGTCCCAAACAAAGCCTTAAAAAATACAAATAAATGTAATAAACCAAGTCAACTTTTATGAAATTGAAAACCCTATCAGACATATATATTAAGTATTCTTCAATGCTATTTTATAGACTTAATTCACCTGCAAGCAAGACTATGGAGACCACCATTTTCATTTGTCTCCTTATTCTTACAAAAGACAAATAGCTTAGCCAATCCTTCATAATAGAGTGATAAATGCTCTATCAAATAGTGGGGACTAGCTTATTAATTCCTTCTCCATCTGCCACCCTTTAAGCTCCATGCTTTAGCTATGAATATTGCCTAAAGCTAGCTTGGCAATGCCTCATTCCTAAGAAATGTTCTCTATGAAATGTAGTAAAACAAAAGCTAGTCATATGATCATATAGGTAGGGGGGTGTAAATTAGTAGAGTTGTTAGGAGCTTAAGTATTGCTTGACTCTATTTGTTAAGTAAACTTGTAAAAAAAAATTATTTGTATTCAACTTGTTAATTTATCGAGCTGAATTTGAGCTGTCAACAAATAAAGATCTTATTTGAAAGTCATATAGATTATCGAATATGTATATCTTCATGTACATATATGTGTATCCCTATGTATATTAATTATTAACCAAGCTGCTATCAAGCCTAACATAATCTAACAAGGACCTATTCATATTTGGCTTGTTATATAAACTTTCTTGTAAGAACTAGTCAAATTTGAGCTAATTATTGAGCCCGAATAAGTCATAAATATACAATGAACTTTTTTTGCAGCCCTACATAAACAGTGAAATTATTCTGTGCGAGCGCTGAATGCCGTTCGAAGACCAACCAGAATGCGCCACATCACCTCATGCTCGGTACCCGGCTCGGTACTGATCAGTACCGCGGCTCGGTACCGCTGACATGGCTCATTCTAGTTGGTCTCCGAACGATGAACTGTGTTCGGCATCCGCAGAGAATAATTTCTCACATAAACACATGAGTTTTGATGGGTTTAACTAAGGTGACAACATCTAGAACGAATCTCATACTATATGTATTTGAGAAGAAAAATAATGATATATTCGATATAACATATACTTATTGGATAAATTTTAAAATTAAATATCACTAAAGAAATTTAAAATATAAATAATAAAAATATGTCTATAGGATATGGATAAATTGCAAATTAGCACGTATATTCATATACATTAGACCTCGAATTCAAAATCTTATGATTGGAGCCAAATATCCAATCATATTAGGCTAAGATAAGCTACATATATCTCACAAATTTTCTTAGATTATCTCCATGTCACTTATTATTTATAATTTATCTAATGACTTTAATTAATTTTATTCAATTTATCTTAAAAAGAGTTCTCTTATATAACATTGACCTAATTGAGTACTATATGTAAGCACTCCTCAAAATAATGGGGCATTTACTTTGAACAAATATGTAGGTGTCTTTTTTAACTTAGAAATGATATCTTATCAATTAGATCATGAAAACACAATTTTAAAATAAATCTTCCAAAATAAAATATAAGTGAATAATGACAAATGGACCATTATGCTTTTCATGTAAGCACTTGTTAAATAACATAAATATTTTATTAAAATAATTGTTTAAGGAGAGACAACATTTTTCCTTTAAGATTAACTTCTTTTCCTTCATGATGTCGGTATGAACTTTCAATGTCTACAAGCACTAACAAAAGGTACTGAGTAATCTAATTAGAGCTCTAAATTAATAGTTGGGGGATTATAAAGGAAATGTGCAAGGAAAGGCCTCACTAGATTCATATGATATTGGCATCCTTCATTTGGGGTAACAGTTTTACGCTGCGATTGAATATCAATTATTTCAATAATGAGAAAGTCGAAGTAAATATCATCGTATCGGAGTATGTGTTGAGCCTCTTCGCCCAACCTATTTGCCCTAAAAGTAAATGTCAGTAATCAGCACTAATAATCTCATCAAGAGAGTCACGTATAAGTCTCTCTCATTCATTGGATTTTATACTCACTATATTAGGAGATGACGAATACTGTCGTTGCTGGATTCGAAGCCCTGGATGAAAAAAATAGAAGATTACATTAAATACTTATATATATAAGACACAAATATGATACAATAAAAAAAAATGGCCATTTAATATAAGAAAATTTGGAGGATTTTTCATAGGATAGCTAGAAGAGCAATTGAGAAGATGAGAAGGGATGGCCAACAGCATCAAGTGGGCCCACCATGGTTGATATGGTGGGTTTTGATGTGTTAATTGTTTTAAGTTGGAAGAGGGGCACAACATACAACAAACACTCACCTTATTTTGTAGCTTGAATAGGGAGCAAATGTCCCCACAATGTCCTTTTTGCTTCCATACAATGTTGATATGCAATTAAACCCCTTCATAAACTTCAAATTACAATAATTTTTTTATTATTATTTTGAATGTGTCACAATCATCAAATGTGTAAATTTCAAATTTTAAGGAAAATATTATTGGCATAATTTTACTTAGTCTTATGGAGATTAGTGCTAAAATATAATTTATTAAAATTTAAGAAATTAAACGTATTTTGATACCGGCTAAGGAGAAAAGCTCTCTATAGTGCGATCACATTTCTATTCACATAATGATGTGTTATTAATTATAAAATTATAAAATATATTAATAACTTATGCTTATTTTTTAGCCTATTTTCATTCGCTCAGTCTAAATCATTAATTTTGATTCAATATTTTTTTTGCAAAAAAAAAAAAAAATCTAATTTCTAATAATCTTTAATATTGTCAAATTTGCAATTTTACACTAATTAATTGGCAATTTACACAAATATATTTTTATAGAATTTATATTTTTTTATTACTAATATAAGCTGATAGTCATTTATATCATCTAAATATGAGCCTTTTTGGCATAGAAAAATGAATGGGGGATGTAGTATGTCCCCCATGGGGGAGACCTATGCTTATCTTTTCATTTAATGACAATTTTTTTTTATATTGAAAAATACTTATCTGGTGGAGTAAACAAAGGTTTTAATATTCAATTCAAATGTTGTAATCATCATTAAAATTTTAATTTGTTTGGTACCTTTTAGAGTTTCAATGGTTATATAATTAGTTTTATTATGAAATAGTGTGTTTAAATGCTTATTATAGAAAAAATATGCATTTACATATTATAGAAATTATGCATAATTTCTTTGATTATGTTTGTTATGTGGTAAACAATTTATGGCGGTAGAGTGTTTAACGTATTAGTTTTGTATGACCTCATCTGTCATATAATTATAAGTGCGAGAAATCTACTTTTTTTTTTCACAATTTCGGTCAAATTCTTCCATGGAGCACATGCACAGAAGCTTGAAGAATCTATTGGGTAGCAAAAATGCTATAAGGTTGCTGAAGATGAATTTCATTATTCTGTCGATCAATCAATCAATCAGAGTACGTCTTATCAAGAACTTGAATGGAGGATGTTGGCACTTCACTTGATGTAGCCTTGTTGGGCCAACCCATAACTAGAGAGTTTTTTTTTTTTTTTTTTTTGAAAGGAAGACGAACGGTATGTTGATATTCATTTAGCTTTACTGAGTATGAATATGAGAACCAAAATATTGTTAAGGTAAGGGAAATGTTAGGTGGAGGGTTAGAGTGGACTTGTAGAAGTGTTAGCTAGTTATCTATAGTGAAGATAGCGAGTTAGGAAGAGGTTGGGGGTAGAACCTAACCAAGAGAAGATTTATGATGAAAACGGTAAACAAGAGCGCGAAAGATCAAAATTTGATTAATAAATTGAAAACCTAACATGATTGCCAATTAAGAATAATTGTTTGATTCCATTTCTAGGGATTATAGAAGTTGTGTGTCCAAATACGTACAGCTAAAGTCTAATAATGTAGTTGGATGTTAGTTGTCAAGTAATGATGGTGATGACAATTATTGATGATGGTCATTAACAGCAATTATTGAGAAATATAATAGAGTGTTTAGCTCTCTCAGATCTCGAACATCCTTCTATAGCCTATTTTAGAGTAATACTTTGCTAAATTTGGTCATAATCCAATATTCTCTATCGAATGGCCTACATTGATCCACCTTAAAACATAGATCTTTTATTTAATATTTCATTTTCTTATTGATCTCATAATTGAATGATATTAAATTTGCTGGATTCGTCTCATCAAGCTGCTCGATTTGATTATAAGCACGCAAGATTTGACGATAATTTGGTTCTTTAATTAATGCCCTAGAGTTTTCAAATATACTTCAAGTGCTTGATTAGAATTTCTTTGAACTCATATATGATTACTTTTGGTGTCGTTAGATTCGTCTTGTTTACATATTTAGTTCACCTATAAGTTTGTTAGAATCGAGGTTAGATAGTTTTGTATTCAATTTTAAAAATTTCTAATTGGAATATCACCTCAAGATTCATACAGATAAATATTACACAAATAAAAATAAAAATTTAGGTTCTATATATGAAAATAAATAAGAATTTTTTGTGATATATATATATAATATTTAAATTAATATTCTTAAAAAAATATCTAATTAGATTTCAGATTACAATACATAAAATTTAATGAGATCTCTAATGAAAATTTTAGTAAAATTTTATTTAAAATCTCAATCTCTTCTAAAATTTTGCTGAAGCAAAAAAAATTCAATCAAAACTATTGAAATTATCTGAAATAAAAAAATATTAATAAATTTAGAAATGATTGGGCAAATCATGACCAAATTAAATTACAAAAAGATCAATAGATCATCAAGCCCAACAAGTGATGAAGATCGTACGGTCAGTCTTAAGAAGTAGCAAAAAATCTAAAACTATATTTTCAAAAATAAAATAATAAAGCTATTGAATTTTTTAAAAAAATAAATTTCACGTAAGCAAAGTTTAATTTAAAATCTTTATTAAATAAAATAACCACCAAATTTCTATATTTTCAAATTTTGTAGCCTCCTCCATTTAAGCCACAAATAATTTGTACCCTTAATCCTCCTTGTTGCTCATTTGGTTCCTTGAGTTTAGGAAAAAAAAAATTAAAAAAATTAATTTTCACTTATTTTAAATGTAAAAACAAAGTCATCATTTTATTAAATTTAAAATAATATTAATATCTAATTATATATACCTAAAAAAAATTAATACATTTTAACAATTTTCAAAATATTATTATTTCTTTAATTTCAAGCAACTACTGGATAAACGGATGTTTCCGCCAGAAAATGCCTCACAAATTTCCATCGCCGAATCAGCTGGTATTCACGCCGCTAATTCTGGAAAAATTATTTTGTCCGGACAGCGGTACCGATCGGTACCGAGCTCGGTATCGTGCGCCTAATGATGTGACGCTTTTTTATTGGTCTCTGGACACGTACGATGTCCGGACACAATAATCTCTCCTAATTCTGACGGCTTATTATCCATTGGAAATAATCATTTTTCTTGTAGTGCAATCAATCAATAATTTTGATTGATTTAGGACATTTTTTATAGCTAATTTCTTTTATTTTACTCTTTCACTTATAATTTTATTCCCTCTTGTTCGAATAAAAAAAATATTATGTCGTATTTTAGATTTATTTATTTGAGATATAAATAAAAATATTTGATAATTGGGTGTAGCCTATTAATGCTAAAAAAATTTTGTGAAAATAGTGCAAATTCCAGAATATTAGAACACCTAATTATCTAGATATTCAACTATGATTACTTAATCTACAATCAAATTCATCATTATCATAATTAATCCCATCTTAAGATTTGCTCAAAGCATTGTTCAATAAAACATGTGGGGTATATAATCAAATTATTAAACTCAACCATTTCCTTAACACATCATTATTTTTCTTAATTATTGGATTATTGTCTTACCCTAGTCAATTTAAAATATCATTAGTTGCAAAGATTCAAATCATTTGTACAACTTTATATGACAGACTCAGACTTCGTTTGGGACGGCTTTCTTGCTGTGCTTCTTAAAGCAGCTTTCTAGTATAAAAATTAAAAATGTTGTACTAAAAAGCTGTTTTAAGAAGCAGCAAGAAAACCATCCCAAACGAAGCCTCAAACTTCATTTAGGACGACTTTCTTACTACTTTCTAAAGCAGCTTTTAGTACAAAAATTTTTTGAATTAAATATTTTTGTACTAGAAAGTTGCTTTAGAAAGCAGCAAGAAAGTTATCCCAAACGAAACATCAATAAATAAAAATCATTAATAATGTTTACTCTTTTTTATTGAAGACAATATCACATGTTAAATGTTATTAAAATTTTTGGATGCATTAGGGGGAATGTATTTTGTCACTTAGCTTATTTCTATGTTTCATTACAAATATTCTATTCACATATTTTGTCATCATTAGTGTTTTGATATTGATGCTTTTAACCAATGTGGCCTTTTGTGTGTATATAGAAAGTTATGAAATGCATTTTGCTAAGTGTTTTAGGTGATGTATCTATGGATTTTTTTATTATATTTCAGAGGAGTAGAGGGAAAATTGTACAAGTAAATGTGTTTGAAATAATTTATGAAGAATGTGTTTTATACTTTAGAGAAGACTTAAGATGAATGAATGAATGAAAAATGAGGATGATGTATAACAAATATGATAAATTAATCATTAGTAAATTGTTACTAAATTCATAAATATGTAATCATTAGTGTATTAGTCCAAGTTGTGCACAATATGTGGTAGCTCCAAGGATGGCAATGGTGGTGGAACCAATGAGTGGCTAAGTAAATTATTGCTCCATATTTAAGGATAAACTCATTGATAGAGAACGAATAATATTAGATTATCCACAAGATTAGCACAACCAACTCGCTTTCCACCATCAAAGTGGGGAGAGATAGCCAAATTTAGCAGAATAAAGCGATCACAAAAAGAAATTTAGGCTTCATTTGGGACAACTTTTTTACTATTTTTTTAAGGCAACTTTCTAGTACAAAAATTTCTAGTTTAAGAAAATTTTATACTAAAAAAATTATTTTAAAAAATAGTAAGAAAATTGTCCCAAATGAATCCTTACTTGTTCCTTTTTTAATAAGTGGATTCCATAAAGAGACTTCGCATAATCAATGTTGATTTTTTTAACCTTTTGAGGATAATCAATCTTGATTCTAAATCATTATAAAAGAGAACATAATCAAAATGATCCATCAACTCTTTGTGAGGGATAAAAATGAACAACTCTTTTGAGTGACTAATTTGGTCCCTCAACTCCTTCATAAGGGGCCTTTTTGATCATAAAATTAAATTTTAAGGTTAATAATATTAAATCAAGGGATATTTTAGTTATTTTTTAATTAACTTATTTATTAAATATAATTTTTAAATAATAATAATTTATTTTTCAAAAAATTATTAAACATTTCTTTAATAAAAAAAATTTATGAATAATTCTAATTTTAATTTAGGATCATTGTAGACTAAAATTATTAATAATTTTTATATTAAAGAAATGTTTAATAATTAAAAAAATATTATTATTTGAAAATTATATTTAATAAATAATTTAATAAAAAAGACTAAAATACCACTTGATTTAACATCATTAATCCAAAAAATTAATGTTATGACCAAAAAGGCCTCTTTTTAAGAAGTTGAAAGACCAAGTTGATCCCTCAAAAGAAGTGGTGACCATGTTAGTCACTCACAGAAAATTGAGGGACCATTTTGATCCTTTTCTCCATTATAAAATAGAATAAGAAAAGCTAATGTTCATCAAGAGCAACGAGCCATAACCCATTGAGATTGTGGTGATAATAGGCAAGAACTTGCTAGGAAGTCACCTATAAGTTCCTTGGCTCAATGAACCCTAAAGTGATGAAAAATAGGCAATAATAGCTAGAACTTTGCATACATGAATGAACATCTTACATCTAAAAAAAAAAGAGAATGATTATTGCAATTTAAATAGACATATAATCTCTAGTATGAAAGGATCATAGGAGAACTCATGAAATGTATGACATTATAGATAGAAATATGATAGAAGAATAAGAGTTCCCTCTAATTGTTTCAAAAGCAAGAGCAAATCATAAAGAGAAAAGATAATAAGCCCCAATAGATGATTCTTGTAATAGCAAATTAATGCCTGAGATCAAGTGTTTATATTTTCCAAAAATAACAATATCCAACATAATCATCAGGAATCAAATTATCCAAAATAGTTAGCATCTAAATAATCAAAATTCTGAATGAAAAGACTAATGACTAACCTCCATTTTTGAACATCTTGGAAAGTAGCCATCCAATGATGAACTGCAAGAACCACTTTCAATGGATGATAGCAGGTAGCCTCCCAATTTCAAATACTGTAGTATGCCACAGCATAGATAAGGTTAGTCAACAGAACAACAGAAGTTCAGCAGAACAACACATCAACATCAAATATTATATGATGGCTACGATGTTATTGCTATCTTATTATTCCTTTGAAAGCAAGTTACCGAAATGTTAAAGGACAACTTGATACAAAAGATGCATGATAGTGCGGGAAAATTATTACGTCCGGTGTCCGGATTCGTCCGGAGGGGAATCCGGATGCGCCACATCGCTCGGGGCTCGATGCATCCGGGTGACGTGGCGTGTCCGGATTCACCTCCGGACGGTCCGGACACCGCACGTAATAATCTCTCGATAGTGTGTAACGTCTTAGGAATGCAGTTGACTTCCATATGCAACATATTTATCAAAACAGTAATAATATTTATGCGAGCAAAACTTGCAGAAAATGTATTGACCTCTGATGCAATTTGATCGAACTTCAGGGAAACTGGGAGCTTTTAACCATTGTTTTGTAACTGTTTTCAACAATTTTTTTAACTAAAAAGTTGCTGTTGAAAGCAATAAGAAAGCTGTCCCAAACAAAACCTACATCTGTTATGAATGCAGGGTAATTTCATTTGTTCATTAAAGCAATTACCGCAGCGCACTTGAAAGAAGATCGAGCAGTCAACTTATCCGAAAGTTATAAAAAAATAAAAAAATATCAGTAAGTCAAACAATAAACAGAAATATAATTATGTTTGAAGTACTCATATTATGCTTCAGTTCACAAGTCTAATACTTCGAATAAAATGGATCCTTTCCACAAAATAAGATCCAGAGCGTTGCATAAGAGAAACATAATCGCTGTAAACCACATAAATAGTTGCAGCTAGTTTAGTCTACTAATGAACTGTCCCTTCAACTATGGTAATCAGGTATGAATATGACGAATAACAAATAGAATTCTCAAATAAGGCCAAAACCAACGATAGGGAGAAGCTTTCAAACATAGTAAAATTGCTGTCAAAATGATATCGAAATTATCAGTTTTGTGAATGAAAGAAAGTACTGCAGAAACAGCTTTTAGTCAATTAGCTTTCCTGACATGCAATTCAGTCAAAAAAGAGGCCCTTATTATTTATTTTTTTGGGGGGAAAGTTGGGGCAAGGCCCATTTTCATTAAAGAAGAGCTAGTTACATGTGTAGAAAAGAAAAAAGAGAGAGTAGCTATCAAAAAGGATAGCCAACCCAAAATTCTATAAACAAAAACACATTATCAAACGAAGAGCAAAAAGATCTACACATCCAAACCAAAAACAAAGCACAAAGAGGCAAAATTGACAGGAGGGAAGTGAGCTCAGTAAATGGACTGCAATCCGAAGAAAACCCTGGTTGCAGAAGATTGCCAATAAGAACGGAGAAGCGCATATAATCTTGCAAGCAAAAGGTAGAGCAAAACCTGCCTTCCGAGGGGAACAACGAAGCAGTCCGGTCATCCTTGCCCCTGAAAATTCCCCACCATAGAAACCAAAAACCAAAACTTGGTTCAAAATCGAAGAGTTGGACAGCAGTCCGGTGAAAGAACCATAGCAAAGACAGAGGGTGTGATCCAATTAGAGCAGCTCCAGCAAGGTTTCCGCGCCTTTCCACTTACAGATTTAGGTAAAAACTGCTCTCTTAATCTTAAGAGTGATTGTAGATTTGCTATTCGTGTTTTTACCAAAACACCTATCATTCCTTTCCCGCCATATATAATAAATCGTACCACACGTTAAAAGATAGAAGAGCCTTTTTGCTGATGAGGAAGTATTCGGAAGATCACAAATCCAATCCAAGAGCTGAGCAGTATTAGGCCTTAAAAACAAAGAGCAAGCTCCTGGAATTAAGTCTGCAATGATAGAGAAGGAGAAATTGCATTCAAAAAAAAAGTGTGATGTGCTCTCATAATCAGAATAGCACAAATGGCATTTCGAGTCAATCCAGATATTACGTTTTTGAAGAGCTTCAGCAGTCTTTAAGCCATCAACAAGGCAAAAACCACCCAAAAACAGTAAAACGTAAAGCATTTCGTTTGTGCCAGATGAATTTGGCCCAAGAGCATATAGGCAGATCTTTATAAAATTCATTAACATAATTCCCAAAAAACACCTTATCCGAGCTGCCCCAAAATAAGCAATTCACAGAAGAATCATAAATAGGGACGTTATGGATTGCGTTAGCAACAGCATGATCCAGCGTAGCAGGCAAGTTCCAAGAGTTCCCGGAGATGAATTCCATGACAGAAGCATTCAAATTGCCATGAGAGTAATTAAAAGGCCCATCAACATTACTCCAGTGATCCCAATAAAAAGAAATAGGCGCATGAGGTGTGATCCTAAACTTAAACAAAGGCTTAGCAATTTCAGCAGTATTGCATATTGACTTCCAAAATTTAGTAGCATGCACGGGAATGGGGCGCCAAGGGGAAGAGTACCTTTTAATCAGCCATTGAGATAGAGGGGTGTTGCAACTATACATTCTATAAATAATAGAACAGTTAAAACCAAACTGAAGAGCCTGAATAGAGTGAAGACCCAAACCACCAGAATTTTTTGGCTTACATTGTCCTAAGACACTAAGTGCAGTTTTCGAGCTGCCACAGCATCACCAAAAAACAGAAATTTAGAGGAAAGCTTCCTCTAAATATTGTATGCAACCACAGCCAAAAAGAAATTCAATGAGCTTACAAACAGAAACGCACTTAGAAACGCAGATCAAATCAGAATAGTTAAGGACTTCGAAAATAGTGATAAGAAAGACATGAATTGACCGCAGAAAGCATGAAGCATAACCCTATGATGTAATTATCCTTTCGTTCATGTCATCCTGTTAACCTGCCGCACTATTAAATGCTAACCAAATAATAAATAAAAATACACAATGAATTTCACACCAACAAATTACAATTAAGGCGGCCAAAAAGTGAAGCTAAATGAATTACTTCTACTGCATTCCTTCTGCATAATTATTGGCTAATAAATATAATAGCGCACGCACACATGCGGACCTCAAAGCAGATAAATTCAACTGTAATGCTAGTTCTTGAAGAAATATAACAACAAATGTACCTGCAATGAAAATGAAGAAAAAGCCAAAGAGTCGAGCCAGAATAAAACAAGCAGTTCTGTCACACTGATTATACAGCTGTTGGCATTTTCAGTAATAACTGGATATCCAGCATATCCCATGAATTCTCTTACTAGAACTTAGTACAACATAGCAGAAATTATCATAAGCAACATTCAAACATCTGCACAAGACATTAAGGCTTCGTTTGAGGTATAGTACTCAGAGTAGATTATCAAACAAGGCCAATATACTGTACAGCAGGTCCAATTAATAGGTCATGGCCTAATTACAAAGCCAGCTGAGAAGCTATCCAATTAATCTTCATGTGAAAGATTACTTTAGGCCTAGCCTCTGCAGATGTTGCTGGTGCTTAGTAACAGCAGCCTTATCTTCAGCTTCTCTCTTCAGGGCTCTTTTTGCTCGCCTCCCAGTTGATGGTGCATTACTAGCAACTTCTTTCATCTTTGGCTGGCGAGATGGACCAGCTGCATAGTCCTCCGATAACCGCTGATTCACAGGCCTTGCCTCCTTTCTCCCATCCCTTATAAAACCATTGTCTCCCCATCTCCTATTGCCAATTCGAATTCTTCTTGATGAACCTCTGGCAAAATAAGTTTCATCTTCTCCATCATCTTCTTCATTTTGAATATGCTCTTCATAATAGTAATAAGAAAGATCCTCCTCTTCATATGCATCTTCCTGAACTTCTACCGCAAGGGGAATAAACCAAGAGGCTCTAAGAAGAAGGCAGACACTTTCCTCAAACATGTAATCATGGATACTGTATCAGGAAAAGGTCAGTGGTTGCTGTTGAACAAATAATCAATCTCAAGAACAGAAGTAACAAGTAATAGTACCAGCCATCAAGAGAACGATGCACGTTCAAGGAATCAAATGGATTCTTGCACTGAGGGCATGAAGGATTCTTCTTGTATGTTGCCCATCTTAGGATACATGTTAAACTGCTCAACAAAAAGTATGCAAATTACAATGCCATAAATAAAACTAATATTTCATTGCACTTTGTGCTAATAAGCATCAGCCAAGTGCAGAAAATCAGAGACCACCAACATTTCTAATGATCCCAAGATAGGTATCGATCAAAACCGATAAGTTAAATCAAACAGAAGCAAGTTCACAACAAACTATTTTTTTATTAGGAAACCAACAAGAAACCAGTAAGCACGTATTTAAAATCATCAAATTGCTATTTTTCAAAAGGAATGTATCAACCGTTATATGTCTAGCACTCCATGACATGATACAAACCTAGAGTAAGAAGATGAGACAGGGCATAAAAGACCAGATCATCTACATTGAAAAGAGAAAATGGATCACAAAAGTCATTACTGTAAATCCATTTTAATAATCCAAATGTCAATCTACAACTGTTGCTAAAAAGCAATAAAAAACAGCTAAGCTTAAAAAAAATCAACACAAACTAGTTGGGAGTAAAAGAATGGGAATCATTTACTTATGCATACAATAACTTTGAAAGAATATTTTCAGAACGATGACAGCTACATCAAACAATTAAATTCTCCTTTAAGGATCTTTTCCATAAATCCAGTAGGCGTGTCTTTTTCTTAGGCATTAAGACACTAAACGTGCTTAAGGGTATATCTGATGAGTCATAACTTTAAAGAATCAGAGGAAAACAACTTGGGAGTAACACCTTTTTTCCAGAGCAATGCTAAATGCCAATTTAAGGGTGAGTTTGTTTGAGAAGGTGACTCAATAATATTTACATGCTTGATGATATCTTTTTTTTCCCCTACCATTTTTCTTGAACTATTTGTCCAAAAAGTCAGTAATATCCAAATTGTAGGAATGCAAAAGTCCTGATTTCCAATCACAATGTAAATCCAGTTCGTTTTATCTTTATTTCAACACTAATGAGCATATCTATATTGCAAGAGAAGCACATCCAGAAAACATACATTCTTTATTAATCAAACTATTTTCAAGATTTCCGTTTATGATCCATCAACAACAAACTTTTAAGTCCGCACAATAATAGTGAATCCTATATAGAATAGAAAAGTAATCTAATTCTAACATTAATCGTCAACAACTTTTAACACAAGAAAAAAAATGTCATTTCAAATGTGGATTTTTTTAAGAGGTGAATCAATCAGGCTTAATGATATCTTTTTTTATCTTGTTTTCATTGAACTATTTGTCCAAAAAATCAATAACATCCAAACTGTAGGAATGAAACAGCCCTGATTTCCAATACAATATAGCTCCAGTTCACTTTATCTTTATTCCAACATTAATGAGTATATCTATATTGAAAGAGAAGCATGATCAGAAAAGTTACAACTTTTTTTTATTAATCAAACTATTTTCAAGATTCTCCTTTAAGATCCATTACCAAAAAATCTTTAGGTCCACGCACTCATAGTGCATCCTATATAGAAAGTAAAAATTATCTAATTCTAACATTAATCTAAAAGCTGATATCTTATAGAAGACTCGTTAAAAACAAAATCTTCACAACCATTCTTAAAAAAAAAAAAAAAAAAAAACTTCATGTCGAATGTCTGAATAATTGCCTGCTTATTTCTTTAAGATCTTGTGTACAAGGTTGCATAAGGGATGTTTCCTGATTTCAAATGTAAGTGGAAAATATAGTAGGAAATTGAATAAATACATATAAGAATAAAAAATAGGAAACTAATTAATTAGAATAATTATGCATTTATTCATTTGCATGCCCCGTCAAGATAGAACTTTAGTCTGAAGTCCAATATTGATGCTTAATGTAGAGAAGCGAGTGCATGAAAGTGATCTAATAAGTGCAGCTGCTAATTAAATTCAAATGACACATAGGTCTCAGAAAGAGGCGCCATTTTGAGCTTGCTCCCAAATAAAATGATAATAGTCAAAGGCCTACATGTTTCATCCATAAGTGAAAAAACAGGATTCACACTGAGATGATTAGTATCCATGTTGTCACAACAGATCATCAAAGACTGAGGAAAGTTGATGCCAAGTTTGATGAGCAGGAAGCAAACCCAATGAAGCTCAATATCTATGGTGTAAAAAACAGTAGTATTCAGACTTGGTGGAGGATTGGGCTATAATACTTTGTTTTTTTTTTAAACTCTAAGAGATGAGGTTTTGACAAAGATACATGATATGAGAACTATAGAAGTGAAGTCATCTTTCTTACATGCCCAATTGACATCAGAAAATGCATAAAGTTAAAGTGCGTAGTCACATATGTAAGATAGGCTATTTTGATGGAACTTGGGGGTTAAACCATGAACACATTCTTAGAGAGATGGCCTTGGAAAAAGACATTATTGAATATTGACATCAAGTTGACTAAGAAATCACCTTGATAGTAGTTCCAAGAACCGATCATAGTATAATAGGCTTGGCAATTGGCGCTATCATGATAACCAATTTTTGAACTAATCAATAGAGCCATCAAAGTTGCGTTGATTTAAGAAAATTCACTTGCACCCAACCAAATTCTGAGAGAAGGCAAGGAACAACTTCTTGTCTTCCACTTGGAACAAGCGCATTGTATTCATCTGACATGGCTCAACACCATTTATAATCATTGAGTGCTTGGGTTATAGTAGTGAGTTTAAGGTAAGGTGATTAGTTTAGTTTTGCAAGAGTGAGTTTTTTAACAGGTTTGTGAATGTTTTTTTAATTATTATTGGCTAAAATAAGTATTGGGTGAGTGTTATCGTGATGGGAGGGAGTAGCTAGGTGCTGAGATTTATCGTGATGGGAGGGAGTATTTAGGTGTTATAGTTGCAGAAGAGGGTCTTGGGTTTGTTGTGTAAGGGACGTTATGAGATTTGGTGTGTTTTGTTTGTAGTAGTGATTGCACACAATGGCATTACAGAGGGGGTCATTGTGGATGATGCATACGAAGGGAGTTTTGGAGGAAGGATAAAGGACATGAAGAGAGGACACCACGGGAGATTATTTTTTCAAAGGTGTTATGAGAAGAAGAATAATGCAATCTTGAAACCAGGTGTCTCAATCTTGAGAGACCAATAGAAATATTTTTAGCTTGCCATCAATATTTTGTGGACTTAAAATTAGCACAATTTAGAATGAAGTTTAAGATAATAAAACTCAATATTTTGTGGCTCTTATTTACTCTCCTTACTGTCTTACACCATCAAAACTTGCAGCCGGCCAATAATCCAGGAAAAAAAAATTTTAGAAACCCTAAAATGAAAAGTAAAAGACAAACCAGTAAGCGTGCTCGCAACCTTTTACAAGAGCCGTCTCTTGGATCAATATCTTCTCCAAACAAATAGCGCAAACCACATGACCTTCAACCAACCCCCCAGAATCCGTCCACCTAGTATCCTCCCGTTCCCCCACGACCTACCGAAAAAAAGCAACAAAGAACACACACATCAGAAACAATCAGATCCGCACCAAAAACTTCCAAATCCCGAAACAGTATATAAACAAGAAGAAAGACCTTGAACCACAGATCGGAGGAAGAACAGTTACCAGCTTCCCAAAGTCGGCGCTGAGATCACTTCCCATCTTCGCCTCCATGGGCGACGCTTGGATAGGACAGGACGGGAAGATCGGAAGCGGCGGGGGGTACAAAGAGGAGGGGAAGGAAGCCAAAGCCTACACCAGAGTAGAGAGACGGCGAGGCGCGGCGACGGTAGAGTGAGAAGAGAGAGGATACGCGGTACGCGTAACTTTCTACGCGAGAGATGGCGGCACAGGTAGATTAGATGATAGACGTCCCGCCTGCCATGTAAATGAGCTTTTAAAATTTAATGGGCCTAATGGGATTTCGTATGTATGTGGGCTTCAACTTTAATGGGCTGTTCAACTAGGCCTTGTTGGGCTTTAACTTTGAAAGTTGTTGACTTGTTGAAGAGGGTGCTAAAAATTTCATTATTTAATGCAATTAGCATTTAATAGTCTCTAATGACATAATGAGAATATAAAATGAAAGAAGTGAAAAGAGAGGTCAAATTTAGAGAGAGAAAAGCTTCAATCATATTGATAGTTATAAGAGAAATAAAACATAGTGTTTTCACATCGTACATAATTATATAAGAGTTTTTCATTTAGTCTTAGCCTTTCTAATTCCTTCGCTTGACTGAACCACAACAAAATTTAATTATGTTTGGTTTAAAGTAAAAGGAGTGTAAAGAATTCTAAATGTAAATGTTTTAAAAATGTTGAGATTTAGTGTGAAATAAAAGAAATTTAGAGTAGCATTATGAAGTATTTAAAATGCAATGTCCTTCAATTATGATGTATTTAAAAATCATTAGATCTGATCCGTTTCAAAATACACTTTAAATTTTGGGTTATTGTAACCAAAAAGCCGCAACCGCCACCACCTCTGTTGTCACTGCCCACCGCCCATCTTCAGTCCACCACTGGCCACCGCTCATACCATCACTCTCTTTATATTAATATTTTTTTAAACAAGCTGGCTCGCGAACCAACATGTCGAGTCAGGGTTAACTCAAGCTTGGTTTGTTAGCTCATCAAGCTTGGCTTACAATATGGAGTCGAGCCCAAGCCGGCTTGACTCACTTACACCCCTAATAGTATTCCTTATACACCGTATTCCATTTTACTATGTATTTCTTTTTCAACAATTTAAATGACCCTTATATAAGAATATATTGAACTAATAACTTATTATTCAATAAGTTCTCAAAATTATAAGATACTTAAATTTTTTATTAAGATAAAATTAATCTATGGTAATGAAATTGTGAGATATAACTATTTCATTGAGTTTGAAAATTTCTTAAATATTAAATTTTTTTTATTGAAGAGAGAGAGAGAGAGAGAGAGAGAGAGAGAGAGAGAGAGAGAGAGAAGCAGGTGATGATGGCAATATCTTTGTGTCGAGATCAATTTTTAGGTGAGAAATGAAAGCTATGGGTGGAGATTTTGGAGGAATCAAAAGGTTTTTATTGATGAAATATATATATATTTGCAAAAAAAGGAACACCACTCATTTAATAATATTTAACAGATACAAATCCCAATCAAATTAATGAACTCAAAGATTTGCTTTGACAATTATTGAGATTCTTTGAGATCAATGTGTTTTTTTAAGTCCTTAATTTCGTGGCCTAAAACATAATTGCCTGTTAATCATTTGCTAATTGTGATTAAGAATTTTGTCACTAAATACAAATAATGCATGCATGTATTGTAGTCATAGTTGAAGTGGATGTTTTTAGAAGAGACAATGACCTATCCAAACACCCTTTATTTTAAAATAATTCTTTTAATATAAAATATACTTAGGCTTCAGTTGGGACTGTTTTTTTTTATTGTTTTGTAAAGTTGCTATAAAAAAGTAATTATTTAAGGCCTCGTTTGGAACGACTTTTTTATTGCTTCTTAAATCAGCTTTCGAGTACAAAAAGTTTAACTTTTTTACTAGAAAGTTGCTTTAAGAAGTAGTAAGAAAGCCGTCCCAAACAAACGAAGCTTAAAACTGTTGTAGAAAGTAGCTTTCTAATAGAATTTTTTTTAAACAACAAAGCTTTCTAATAGAATTTTTTTTAAACAACAAAAAAGTAGTGGTCAAATAGAAATTGGGATTTCGGTCTGAAAGATAAAGCAATAAGAAAGTTGTGCCAAATGAAGCCATAATGTACGTGTGAATTAAAATTAATACAATTATTTATAATTGTCATCTCTTGCCACTGTACGGCTTATATTTTACACATATTATACTTATTCTAGAAGATTCTACTAAGTTGAAGCATCATAAGTGACACGTTCATGTTTATGAATACATAATAAGACACGAGACCTTCAAAAGCTACACGAAGGGCTATATCAAAATAAAATATGAAATAAGGAGGGTGAAATTCAAATTTTTAATTCATTCTATAAGAATTTTCTAGAAAAATTGTTATCCTTTTGAGAATAGGATCTCATTTAAGAGGAGTTGTTTAAATCACAAAATATTATTGATATACACATGCATTATATATAGATAGCCCTATAGGCTTTATCTCTCCAATTGACCCCCCTTCCAATTTCTCTTTCAGTCTACCCAACCAACCCCACCCTCTCTCTACAACGAGAGATTACTATGCGGACACCGGACGGTTCTTCCGTCCGGTTACGCTTAGGTACCGAGCTCGGTACATTTTTGGGGTGACATGACTCATTTTTATTGGTCTCCGAATGCCATCCGAACTCCGCACAGAATAATTTTTCTTCTATAACATTCAAACTCTATTTCTCCTATCCTTATAATTAAATTAGAAAAGCAAAAATGTGAAGAAATTTTCACAAATTTCATTCATTACATCTCTTCAATGCACACTTCTTTATAATCATACCAATTCTATCAATAATTCCTTTTTGGCCCTACCTTGCAAAAAGAAAATCATAATTTACAATCTACTCCTATATTAAAACTTCACCATCATTCTTATAATGTAATAAATGATTACATATTATTTAATCTTAAAAAGTTTTTAATTAAAAAAATTAAAGTAAGACACTAAGCATATAGTCTAGAATTCAAGAGGTCACCAATAATTATCCCTTTAAACTCAAATCAACATCATTAATGATGATTTGACAAAATTAAAAAATTTCAAAAAAGAGCAAATCATCAACTCTAAATTAACTCTCTCTTTTTACTAAAAAGGAGATATACATTACATAATTGGTGTATTAATGTTCTATTTCATTTTGTATTGTTCTATGGATATTTATGAGGAGTTGATAAATCAAATATAATACTTAAAAATATTAAACAAGCTCATATTGAGTTAGTATTGCATGAGCCATTTGATTTACATGCATTTATTAAATTTATTTTTTTATTATTTTATTTCTTGTGCTATTTTTAAAATTTTTGTTGGGTTAAATATTATTAAAATAAGAATATTATTGATCAAATATAAGATATTTAATTTATCTTTATTTTTATTATCATTAAGATACATAATATTATTAAGATTATAATATTATCTATCAAATATAGGATATTTTATTTTTCTTTATTTTTATTTAAATATTATAACATTATTTTTGAATAATTAATTATATGATTTTTATGTGCTTATCATTAAATAACTCAACATTTAATATCAACCAAAATATTAATCATAAAATAACTATATTTTATAAATATCTTTAATTAAATAATGAATATATATTAATAATAATACATTTTATATTAGTCATCGGCGAATCAAACCTTGTGCTAAAAGAAAATAGAGAAGTGCTAACCTCTTCTTTCACCAAATGCAATTAGTTAAAAAGTTTTGCTATGCTCCTAAAAAATTACAAAACAAGATCATGGGATTCACCCGTCGTAACCAAAACGATAAGACCTACCTCATTAGTGGGTCCCTCTTGCACATAATAGAATCTATTTTTCATTAACTCTTTAGTGCTTAAATGAAAAATTATTTTAACACTGAATTACTTTCATAGCATCAATCCTCTTACATGAAGTTCCAACAATATTTAAAATTCCTGAGATAATCTCATATAAATGCTTCACTTGCCTTATGATTCTTTACTACAACCACTAAGGATAGTTGGAGTTAATGAGCAAAATAATGAATATAGAATGCCTAAGGATTATCATTTAGTATAAGTGCTTTCAAATCATTAAACTCCTCTCACACATTAAATGTTCCATTGCAATCTTAACCACGTATTCTATGTATGCTTGACTAATGTTTTGAAAGAAGAGCTTTAAGAGATGCCTTCAGTACTACTACATTTGTTGAAGAAATATGACAAACACTTATGAACCTCTCAAATACTTGACCCAACTTGTCTACATGTCTCACCACAACAACTAATTGTTATTTTGTGGACACATCACGAGACTCATCAATTAGAATAGTGAAATAGGAATCACTAATGTCATTCATGATTGAAGTCAAGATCTCAACGGTCATAGAATTACAAATCTCTTTTTGTACTTTTGATGAAGTTAATTTTAACTTAGCACTTGTATTTTCAAATATTACTTTTCTAACTTTTTTGTTATGATTTGCAAGAAATTGAAATAGTTCTATATAATTCATTTGATTATCTGAGTTAGATGATTCATCATGCTCATGAAATGATAGCTCTTAACTGATAATAAATCAAACATGGTCAACAACTGTAGTCAACATGATATGATATACTTTTTTATTCTTCTCATCCTTGCTCAATCATAAAGCATGAATACTCTGCTCTTTATGTTTTATTAAAGCTTTACATTTATGTCTTGCCTTGTTGTGTG
This sequence comes from Dendrobium chrysotoxum, assembly GCA_019925795.1. Classification (NCBI taxonomy): domain Eukaryota; kingdom Viridiplantae; phylum Streptophyta; class Magnoliopsida; order Asparagales; family Orchidaceae; genus Dendrobium; species Dendrobium chrysotoxum. The sequence continues at coordinate 53,872,883 of CM034297.1, forward strand.
CACTGTTATGTTCTCCTACATTGCCAAAAAAAAAAAAAAATATTTTCTCTTCTAGTTCTTAAATCCCTCACCAACAAACGAGACTTCACCACCTTGGCATGTAATAATTTGCTCTTGAGGCTTAAATAAGTAGCGATAAAGATAAAATACAGCATCTTTTTATACACTATATTCTATCCAGTCAAGAAATTTTTCAAATCATTTCGAGTTAAATTTGCGTGCAATATTTCCTATCATTGTTTAAGGAAAATGATGATTTTTTGTTGATTAGGTCTCTTTAATAAATAAGCTCTACGAACTTTATCCCTCATTGACATTGTAACTCCAGATTGATGGTCAAAGGCTAGGGTCAGCAGGGAGATTATTAATATCAATCTCGACACGTTCTTTCCTTTTCAAAAATTGTTTCATTTGTAAAAAATCTGACTATTATCTTATATGTTATCTTATATGTTAGGTAACCTAATGCAGCAAAAAAAAAAAAAACATAGCAATAATAATCAATACATGTCACTTCAATTTAATTAACTACATATACTAAATTTAATATTATCATAAAAGGTGAAAGAACTAGCCAAAAAAATCATCTCATTTGTTGCTTTATAACATGCATGTGATATAATTTTTTTCCTTTATCATATCTGCATTTCACTATTTAATATGAATCCTGAAATTGCAAGCTAACAAGTAGACCCAAATTTAATTCAAATTTAGATTCACGAGCCATTTATCGAGCCAAGCTCAAGTCCCCTCACAAGTCAACTCGAGTCACTTATGCCGCTAACTTTATTATCATAAAATGATCAATAAATCAACTATGAAAGACCCGTGCAGTAATATAAGAATTTCTACCTAGTTGCCAATGAAATAGCACTTTCAAAATTTGCTAGACATATATAAAGAAAATTATAATTAGAACATAATGAAGTTGAAATCATTTCTATATGATTACAAAAGTATTGCAAAAATGATTTTTTCCAAATTAAAATGAAGGAGGAATAATTGGTTACCTCTTTTTTTACTCACCTAGGTAAAATTCTTTTGGTTGATTGCCTCCTCAATTTTATATTCTTCTCAACAATACTAAAATCTAGGGAAAATTTTAAGAGTAAGCATGATTAGTAATTAAATTAAGAGATTAAGTATGTATTTAAAAAAATTTAAAAATAGGCAAAATCGCCCGTCCAATGGGTGACTTAACCTTAGGTCATACGCCAACGTGGCAAGGAAGTGCCACCTCAGAAGGATCAGGCATAAGTCGCCCGTTTAAAGGGCGACTTATAGTAAGTCGCCAGTTAACTGGGCAACTTACCATAAGTCGCCAGTTAATCGGGCGACTTACTACCAGTGAAATTCCTGGCATAAGTTGCCAGTTAAATTGCTAATGAGCTGAAAATTTTTGGTTTTGTAAATATTTATATCACTGAAAGACGTTTGCTTTGCAAATTTTATTTTAATTATTGTGATTTGAACTCAGATCAATAATCTTTATTTTTTAAAAAATATTAAGCAGTCTGTAATCATTTTTTGTCACACTTCTTTAATAGTTTAATTATTAACTAAGTGATTAAAATACACTGTGGTTTAATGTTGCTTTTTTACTCACATATTTAGAACTTGAAATACATTTATTTATTGTACATGTAAACAAAGCTAAACACAATAATTGTATATTTTACTATTTACTATTACATATGCTGCAGTAGATATCGTACATGAGTTTGAAGCTGTGTCTGGGTAGGACAACATCTGAAGTAGAGTTGAAATTCTAGTTGTATTTGCTGTCATTCCTCTCCATTAAGAAAATCCTTATCCTTACCATGTTCAGGACTTTGCAGTAACATTTTATAGCAATCTAATATGTGTTGATCTTTATCAAGAGACCAATGACAATATAGAATACAATGGTCTATATCTAGTATAGACCTTCCAATCCCTGGTTCAACTATACCTTCTTTATCAAGTCCAAGTTCCCGAATTCGACCCTTAAGGAAGTCTATTGGAACAAGGTGGCGGTCATGAACGCTAAAGCTGTGCTATAAATAATTCCAGCCAACATCTCGAAGTTCAGGGCCAGCTCTATATTCCTTGATTTTTTTTACTTCATCATGCTTGTGCCACAGTAAGCAATCCTGATTATCATCCCAGGAATGGATAACACACCTGAATAGTTCATTTGATGTTACCTTGGCTTCAAGGATCTCATCTGTAGGAAAAGATAAACTTTCACGCAGGCGCCTACTTCCATCACTAATACGTTGCTTGATTGGGGCAGTTCTGGTAGCATCCCAAATAGGGAAGTACATTCTTGATTAGTTAACCTGAAATTATTGTTTTGGTTGATCCATTAAATTTTGTAAGTCAGAGAAGGTGAAATGAGTAAATTCAATTTAATGTAAAGTAAGTCATCAAAAAAATTATTGTTCCAACATAGGTCAAAAGTAATTCATGCTAGTATCATCATTGGTATTAAAATGTGAGAAAAGAGAAGCATAACTAATGTCCAACATAGGTGAAACCATAGATGAATATATAATAGTGCTATGAGGTGGTTTGATAAGCATACAAATACGCCAAAAATTGATGCCATAAATTGGATAAACCAAACAGGTAACATAAAGGATCAAACTCCAGATTCACCTTGATAATGTGCCCGATAGATATATAGATATGCTCTGTCAGAACATCCAAAAATTGAGAAATGTTGATGTCAGAAGGCATCAGGAAATCAGAATCACCAACCGAACAATAGGCAAAATCTAGCTTAACAAATCGATTAAGGCTAATGATCAGAAAAAGGCCACATGGATAAATAAAGCCTAAATGGAAAATCTCAACATGGTAACAAAACTGAATGAAATTACCAAACTCAATAACCCAAAATCACCACATCCAATAGTTTGGAAATAAAAAACATTCAAGAAAACTAAAATACTAATCAAGAAACAAATTCTTGCTTAGGCATGTAGTATCCAAACAATCATGATGCTAAAAGCCCATCTACCACATAATTCTCATGAAAGATCAAATTAAATAATGCACTTTCACCAACCACCAATGGCAATCGGAGAAGCTTGATCCACTATAATAACAACCAGTCCTCAGAACACCAACAAATAAATAGATACCCAGGTTAAGGTAAAAGTGAATAACAAACTAATGATGATAGAAATTTCTTCAAATCAAAAGACCACACAACATATCAATCCTAATTAACCGATTACAAATTTTTAATATATTCCAATCAATATATAATTAATATAAACTTTAATGGATATGTTACACTTCTATATACATATGAAATGTTTTCATTCATAATTCACAAATCAAAAGAAAAATCATTTTTGATTTAAAAAATTATATATTAACCAATTGGATGTAAAAAATTAAATTTTTGGTTAATTTAGACCAATTACAGAAAGTTACTTGATATACCATAGAGCTCGAATAATTAATTACTTAATATACACACATTTTGTTAATTCTTTCTATTCAATTTTTAATGTGTTATCTTTTAAATATATTAATAAGTTAGGGTGCTAATATATATTTCTTAAAGGATTATGCTTCGCATCACCGGTAATAACAAAAAACTTTTGAAAGCCACATTTACAACAGTTACTACATATGCAATAAGGAAACCAAATCTAGTACATGAAAGTAACAGCTAACATCGTCTACGAGGCCTTTGTGGTAACGCATCAGTGCCTGGGGTGTAATGCTGTGGAGGTCGTCGTGGCCTCTGACGTAACATGTGACGTCCTCCACATCTACTTCTTCCTCAGCAATGTCATCTGTAGGATGTGAGCTACGTACGAAATCTGGGGTAAGGTATGCTTCCAAATCCGCTGGCACCTGCTGACTGAAGATGTCCCCAGAGTGCCCTTGATCATAATAGGAGGAGGGTCCAGCATATCCACTATAATGTTGAGGAGCGTCTTGGGTCATTGAGATTGGAACATCATGCTCTCTTATGTCATCAAAATATCCTTGGTCTTGAATATGCAACTGTGTACGTAACCCACGACAAAGCTCAGCCACCGTGTTGATGTCTCTCTGTTGTTGTGTATCATCTGTACCATTGAAATGATGACGCAAAGCTTGTTCCGTTCCGAGGAAGAAATCCCTCTGCATTAATTTGTTGCTCATTTTAGATGAAATGACATCACATATAAATAAACTATGTTCAATTATGACTTACCAGAAGGCGTTCAGAAGGAGCTCTTGGGTATGCCGTGGTGAGAGGCTCTACAGGTGCCTTTAACATATATAACGATGCCCACGACTTGTACCAATGCACATACTGATGCACCAAGTAGTAATTGTGTTAATCAAGGAGCTCCCCAGTGACTATATATCCACGCCTGCTCTCCCATATGCCAATATGAGCTTGGTGGTATAATATCCAATCCATGTCTGGTTTTCCATGACCATCTACCCTTTTGAAGCTTGGTTCCATTGGTTGGACATCAGTCGTGGGACACAATCCAAACTGCCGTAGCACTCTATCTGGCAAGTGCCACTCGACCCTCTTCCAACTAATAAGCAGCACTCGTGCAGACCAAATGTCCTCCCCTGATAGACAAATCTGTGTGACCTGAGAACGGATATCTGGCGTGTAAGGCTGCCAAATAACCTGCACATCCGAAAAAATTGCATAGATAAAATATAAATAATTATGTAGTTTAAGATATTCTTAAGTTTAGTTACATACCTGACTGTCAAGCAGACCATCAAGCTCATCTCTATAGCTAATGATATTCCCGACGGGCAACTCTCTCAGCCCTTCCTCATTCCACCTATTACAAATGTATCAATGAATACCTTATATTAGCTTGCATGAAAATTTAATAAGTAAACATAAATAAATTAGATAACTTCATACCTGAAGCCAACACTAAGTCCATGGAGTTCCACTGGAAAGGGAACACGCTCCAGAAATCCATCTCATTCATGTCCAAGTATGAGTCACGCCAAAATGTCCATCGTAACCATCTGAGAGGAACACAGGTCTGTGCATGTGCTTGGCCCATACGAAATCTAGATGTGATCCGATTGTCGAACGGGTCATGGTACAGGACATCTGGAAGCGGATGGGTCCCAAGTAAGTCATCACAACAATCTGGCCAGCTCAGCCACCGCCTCCCAGCTCCAACAACTGTATGACTGACGAAAGCAGGACCATCTATGTGAATACCCAAAATCATGGCTACATCCTGCAGCGTAATGGTCATCTCCCCAACTGTAAGGTGGAAGCTATTTGTCTGTGGTGACCACCTCTCAACTAATGCCGTCAACAAGTGGTGGTCCATCCTTAGATATGTCATCTGACTCACACAATCTAGCCCAACCATCCTTAAAGCATCCATTAATCTTGGGCAGTTTACCGGCCATTCATGAACCATCAACAGATGTGAAGCTGCCTCCAAAATTGTTCTCTGAAGAGACAGCCAGTTAGTAGCATTTACAAAAAATATTCAACAACATAATACTAAGTTGAATGAAATGCCATATACCCCATCAGGATGCGCTGCCCTATGTATGCCATGTAATGAAGCAATACTAGGATGGAGCTCAGTAGGAGGTGGAGCATCACTGCTACCCTCTCCGGAGGGGCCACCAGTAGCCCGTTTCTTTCTACGGCGTCGTTGGTCAGTAGCCATAACACCTGTAGGATATTCAAAATTGAGCAGGAGCATATTCATAATGAGTAAATAGAAGTAGAGACCACTGTTGGAATAATTCCCCACCAATTCCCTAGATAGGGTTACCACCAACCAAAAAGAGTTGTAGAGGAAACCAAATAAGAACATGTAAGGCCGGATTATAGCAATTTATCTCAGAAATTTGCTTGTGATGTTAGATATAAATTTATCTAAAGAAAATACTATGTGCTTATTAAAAATAATAACTAAACAAAAAAAAAAGGAAAACTATAAAGAAAAAGAAAATATATAGCGAGACACTCTAAGATTTGATTAGATTGCAAAATTTACACTATTTAAGTACAAATGAATTGGTGTCTTAAGCTCCCCCTCTGGCCCTTTATTAACTTAGGTCAATGTATAATGCTACAGAAAAAAGTTATATTTAAACTTTACTTAAATTATAAATGTTCATTCCATGCTATAAAATACAAGATGCATATTAACAGGAAAAATATTCAATGAATTTATATTGATTCATTAATATGAGTTGAATTCATTATAATACCTGAAAAATATTCATTATATGACCTGATAGCCTATTTTTAGTGTTTGACTTTTTATATATGCTTTATTTTTATGACTATTTATGTATACTTTATTTTTGCCATATCAAACTAATGAAGTTATTCTATAAATTGAGAACCCGGTTGAAGTTATTATGTACTTTATTTTGATCCATACATGATCTTGTACTAGGACTTACATAAATATATCAGATAAAGTTTGAGTTACATAACCCATTTAGTGCATCAAATATAGACACGTTAGACATATAGTAGAAATACTAATTCATACGACCAAGTCTTATTGGGCAAGTGGCTCTGTTGTGACCAACTGAATGACAAGCTCCACAAACCCTGCTGCTACGTGGTTGTGACTCATCCATTGTATTGCGATATCGATTGGTCCTCGGACGACCTGACCGTCTTCGATAGTTTGGCGGGAGAAGTGGGAACAAACCAACGTTGGGATCATGTTGTCGCCATTCATCCTTATTGGGGATATGGTGAAATTCTGTGGAATAACGTAATTTGTAATTGCTCATAGTGTAGTACGGAGCAACATAATCAAGATGTGTTTGCCTCAACGTTGCTAAATAACAAATAACATGTGCACACGATATGTGAAACAACAAAGGTTTCCCATAACTGCACTTGCATCTCCTCCCATCAAGAAAATCAACACGATAAGATCTGGATGACATGTCAAAAACTTGAAATTCATGCAAGTTAAGCCTTATCGGTTCTGGCATTCTTCTTGCCTCCTCCTCAGCCCTTCTAATTGTTGTTTGTGGACGTGGCGCTAAGAAGTAATTATTCTGCCTCTCTTCAGATGCAATAAAATCCAAGCGCCTCATAAAAATGGCAATAACATTATAATATATAGCTGTTATCAATGCTTGAATTGGCAACCCTCGAGCTCTCTTCAGTACACCATTAAAAGACTCTGTTGCATTGGTTGTCATGACACCAAATCTAAATCCTCCAGCATGTGTTAAGCACCATCGGCTTACATCTCGATCTACCAACCATTGATGAAGTTCTTGCTTGATTTTTTTTATGTCTTCCATGCATCTGTGATGAACTCGTGGGTCATCAGTATTGCCTGCTACATACATTTTTTGGCAAAGAAATTCTACATCACTAATCCCCATATGCCGTACTGCTTTCTTGAAGTTCTCTCGTAGATGCCGTAAGCAGTGCCGATGAGCTGCATTAGGAAAAATTTCTCTACAACCTCTAACTAAGCCTGCATGTCTGTCTGAGATTATACAGAGATTTGGCCTGCTTGTCACACATGGTAGAAGCTCATTAAGTTGCCGTAGAAATCATAACCATGACTCAGTACTCTCTGACTCAACAATGGCGAATGCAAGAGGAAAAAGTCCATTATTAGCATCCAACCCAATTGCAGTTAATAATGTTCCTCGATATTTACCGAGTAGGAATGTGCCATCAAGACTAAGAACTGGCCGACAATACATCCACCCAGTAACTGAAGGACCGAATGCCCAAAAGAGCCTTTGAAACCTATTAACCTGTGAGCTCTGAATTCGATAGACTGCATGTGGCATTGTAGAGGCAACAACATCTATGAATAAATTGAGAGTACGGTATGACTCTTCCCAACTGTCGAAAACAACCTTAATTGCCTTTCTCCTAGCATCCCATGCCTTCATGTATGAAATTTTAATATTGAACTTAGCTTCCATGCGACCTATAATCTCCCTTGGCTTCAAGTCCATTTGCTTTCTAATGCTGGGAAGTATGTAAAAACTAATAAATTGGGAGTTGCACTGACAGTGCCCACTTTCGAGAATTAGAGTTACGCAGGTATGACGGTGCTTTATAGATGCGATTTTTCATATACCACCTAATCGTTTGCTCTTACCAGAATGAACGCGCCATAGGCAAGGAGAGGTCGGGCTATCATGCTTCACACAATAAACAGTAAGTTTCTGTGTATTCGAAGCTATGATAATATATTACAAATTGTTCATAATTGACCAGCCTTGTAAGGCAAATTAAAGATCACTCTTGCTTGTAAAACACATACCTTCAATCAATTCATTAGGAATTGAGAATTCATCCTCGACCATGACCTCATCGTTAAAATCATCAGATTCTATTTCATTATCCCATTCCTCTGTAGTCCTACATGTCTCAGCATAGTTATTATTGACCACCATTGTATCATCACTACCAACTGATCTAGAACAATAATCTTGGATGACATTTCTTATCTCCTCGTTATCATCTGCACTTCTACCAGTATCCACAGGGAAAAGGTCAACACCATCGTCCTCAGAGCACTCCTCACTGGAGCCACTACTAATAGTCTCATAATTATGATGATCTGAAGGACTGATTGTGTAGAATGTAACGGAGGTTCCTGCGTATGTTGGTTCGCTGTATCACTACATTGAAAATAGTATTGATAAATATTATCGATCATTTATTAAGCAATGTAAAACATTTCTAGTGAACTACTACTGATATGCGATATAGGGAACTCACCAATGAATGAGTTCTTCTACTGCTTCTACCCTTGAAGGACCAGCAACCATATCTACCCTTTCAGCTTGGCCTGAAGTTCCATATCTTTGTGAATTAGAAGGCTCAGTATTATCTTCAGTGTTATTAATCTTTTCGATATCAACGTACAAGATCAGAAATTCTGTTTCAGCCTGACATAATAAAACTTCACAAACCTCCTCATCCTCAACATGTGATGCAACAAACTCATTTCCCACGGGCACTCGACATACTAAGTTCACAGAATACTTTGAAGGATCATACTTCAGAGCTCGAAGTACCCTTAACTTAAGTTGTTCTAAGTTTATATCTCTCGGCACATGTAGGGGACAATTCCTACCCCCAGAATAACTTGGCGCGAATTTTTCATCCACTTGTAATACACCTCCATACACTAGCATGAAGGTTGCACCACGTTCACTCATTATTGAACACCTACGTTCCATTATGAAAGATGAATAATTCATTAAATCGTAATATTCGTCAAATCATAGAAATTTCTAAGGGGATTACACTAATTAACTAAGAATGGAAAATTAACTCTTGCACTTTAAAAATAACTAATTAACTATTGCACTTAATATTGACCTAATATATAACTAATTAACTATTGCACTTTAAAATTAACCATTGCACTTTAAATTTACCTATTGACCTAATATATAACTAATTAACTATTGCACTTTAAGAATTCATTATTAAATCTTATATTTGTGATGATTGTGAGTTTTAAATTTGTTAAACAATAAGAACAATAAAAACTTAAAATGATTAATAGTGTATAAGATGGAAAATAATTAAAGTACAATTGCCTAAATAATAACTAATAAATTTCATTACAATTAATATTTCCTAATAATGAAAAATCCTAACAACATTTTAGCACTTTTTTATTTACCTTAACAAATTTTGATTATAAGTTCTCTAAAAAATGTAGTTTTTAGATTATTTAAAAATTTTATTTTAAGATTCTACAAACGAAATTTATATAATTATAGAACATAATTAAGCTCATAGTTTAACTATAATATAAATTACATATAATAATTTTCTAAACCTAAAATCATTGTTCCTAGGAAGTAAAATTTTTCCCTAACATAATTATTTCACATTTAAAACAACACTTCAACATCATCCATTTAACTAATTTAACAAAAATTCCAAAATTGAATAGATTTGCAATAATCCTAAAACAATACTTCAACATCAAAATGCATAGATCTATAAAATTTCTACACCATTCACATCTTAAATGCATAGATCTACAATAATCCTAAACTATTTTTTCAATTCAAACAACAAATGAAGAGATTTGCAAAAAAAATTATACAAACAAGTGAAACAACACAATAAACATTCAATCTATACATCTCTAACATAAAACAACACTTCAACATTATTTCTTTAACTAATTTAACAAAAAAAATTCAAAAATAACTAACCTTTGCTTAACCCCAGCGGCAATGGCTCGGATCGCGACTGCAGCAGCAAATTTCAGCGAAAGAGACGTTTGGGATCGGGAAGGGAAAGGGAAAGCATAAATAGGGCTAAGTCGCCCGGTCAACGGGCGACTTATAAGTCGTCCAGTGTTCGGGCGACTTATAAGTCGCCCAGTATTCGGGCGACTTATGCCACGTCCGGTCGCTTCCATGTCACACAGCCACGTCGTGCGGTGGGTGGACTAAAATCGCTTTTTAAACGAGCGACTTTGCCTACTTTTAAATTCCACTAATGATGTGCTTATTCCCTTAATTAAATCTCTAAGTATGCTTATTCCTAAAATTTTCCCTAAAATCTAATACTTAAGAGAGTTAGAGAGTAGAGACCAAGCGGTAAAAATACAATAACTGAAACATAAAAAATATAACTAGTAATTTATAAAACTTTATTCAATACAAGTGAACCTTTTTTGCTAAATTTAGGCCAACATTTTTTTTTTCCTTTTTATTCCTTTCATGTTGATTTTATAAGCTTATCCTAAATGTAAATGCTTAATTTATATAAATTTATTTTTAATAATCTTATATTCGAAATTATTAGTTCATTATTTCTCATTCCAATCTTCTTAATTTAATCAAGTATTCAAATTGGTTGTCTGTGACTCTTTTATTGCCCAACACTTGAATCAGCATAATATGATTAGCCCATTGCAGTTATAGCACCAATTAATTAAGACTAATTAATTCATATATAGTTAAAAAATAAAGTTCATTTCACTAACTAGTACTACCAAAGAAGGTTTGCAAAGTACTTTCAAGCTAATGTAGTTAAAATTTTTTTTAAGGCTTAGTTCGAAACACCTTTCTTACTGCTTCTTAAAATAAATTTTTAGTATAAATTTTTGTACTAGAAAGCTGCTTTAAGAAGCAATAACAAAGCCATACCAAACAGTCTAAGTAAAACAGATAGAAACAAACCTAATATCAAAAAAAAAAAAAAAAAAAAAAAAAAACCTGATGAGCACTCGTTTGCACAATACTTTCAAACTAAGACATGCTTATTTATCAAAGACGGTTTAGTTCTGTACAACAGAGTAGCCTAATTTTTTTTGGAGAAGAAATAAATCTTTCTAAATCCAAAGCTCGATTGTTTTATCACAGGAGCCAGAGATGCAATTGGTCGTCAGAGTCGTGATTGAACGTCAGATCTGGAAGAGAAGGAAGATGAGTATGAGAAGTAGGAGGAAGAGGAGGGTTCGATTGAAGAGTAGAGGCAAGGGGAGCTTTTGCGTTCACGGCTATACCGTGCACTGTGCGGGAGGTCGAGAAGTGCGGCTCTTGCTTCTAGACCATGCAGGAAAATTGGACAGCTTAGGGCAAAATAGTTTTTTTAGGCGGGGCAAAATCTAAAAATTACCCTTCCATTAGTTAAAAATTATTTTTGAGGGTGGCAATTTCCCACCCTGAATTATATAGGGTTTTGGCCATGAGCACGTTGTTAGGATTACACTGAGATTCCAAACATTTGGAGATGAACACTTCTTATTCTTCTCGTAATATCTATAGTTGATACATCAATGAGCACAATATATAATTGCTCTATCATAACCTTTGATCCATCTTCTCCAACATGCCTATGTAAGAATTAGAAGTCAAATGCATAAGAGTCAGCGATATGCACATACTCTCCCAATCAACATTCTTGTTGTTAATACAATATCACAATCCTTAATGAATTTTCTTCAACATCTCATGAACTTATTATAGTTCGTAACCATCATATCTGCTTTTCAACCCCATTATATGAGCATCATTCTCATTCTCGAGACTTTAAAACCATTTCATTTCTCAAATTTTTATGTTCATATAAATATCTCATTAAATTTTTACTAATTTAATGGATGTCAATAATTATATACTATTGTCAATGTTATTGAATTATTTGTATTGATGAAATATCGATTATAGAATTAATTTAATTAAATTTAGGTTTTACTAAAACAAATGTTTATCATTTGAAAAAACATGAGAGACATTTAAAATCCTTAACAAAAGCTGCTTACTTTGCTAAACTTAGCACCTGGTTGGTGTAGTCATTAAATTCCCAAAAGGACAACCACCGCTGAAGTCATCTCCGTCCCACTTCAAAGACAATGCGCGCGCGCGGGACCCCTTAGTTCCTCTTTGGTGGATCTGGCACGTCTCTCTCTTGCAGGCAGCAGTGGCCAGAGCATTTCAGTCATCCATCATACAACCACCCACACCACCATCCCCGCTGCCATTCCTGAAAGCAACAAAGTTGCAGAAACTGACGCGATAGGTTTTAGTCACCATATGTGGTCGAAGAGAGGCGCGAAGAAGAAAGAAATTTTTTTTTCTCGCAATAACTTACTTATCTAAAGATTCTATATTACCAACAATCTCCCTCGCCGCTTGCGAAGAATTCTTCATCACCAGGTGGTCGGACTGAAGCAGGAAGAAGGAAGACGGTATCTTTTCAACATAACTCTTGTAAAAATTGCAGCTTTTTATTTAACTGAACTCTTGCTGCTTTCAGGATGGAGCCTTTCAAGAGCGGATTAGTTCCCCAAGGCTACTGCTTCGAGCCAGGGACCGACGGCGGTGGCGGCGCCACGGCCGGCGCGCTCGACATATTCATCCACCACGCGCGCAACATTCATAACATCTGCATCTACGCAAACCAAGACGTATATGCCAAGTTCTCCCTCACCTGCAATCCCGACGACGCGATCTCCACCCGGATCATCGGCGGCGGCGGCAAGAACCCGCAGTTTAATGAGCGACTTCAGCTCCAGCTTAAGCTCAGCAATCCCGCGACCGCAGTGCTGAAGTGTGAGATCTGGATGCTGAGCCGCGCACGCAACTTTCTCGAAGATCAGCTCCTTGGCTTCGCGCTCGTCCCGCTCTCCGCCGTCGCGGAAGCCGCCGGCGGCCGGTTGACACAGGACTTCTCTCTTTCTTCCACCGACCTCTTCCACTCCCCTGCCGGCACTGTCCAGCTCTCCCTCTCATTTGACGACAAGCCGTATGCGGAATCCAGCATCAGCAATTCTTCTTCCATAAGCTCGGAGTTTGTCATTCTTGATCCAGCGAGGATTGAGTTTCCTGAAATCAATGTGGATAAGGAGAATCAGCAGATGGTTTCTGAGTATTTCTCAATGAGTTCCAATGTTCCTTTTGTTCAGCTTGGAGGATCATCGGACTCCATGGAGGATTGTGAAATGACTGTGAATTCAAGTGAGTCTCCAGGTGGAAGCAGTGTTCAGAATTCTGGTATTTTCAGTACTTCAACTGTCACAAGCATCGGTGATGATAGACAAGTTATAAACACAGTGAGCTGCTCTGGTTCTAAAGGGGCTTCTCCTGATACTCCTACTTCCAAATCTGGGAAGGGGATTACTAAGGGATTGGCCAAGGAAGATGAAGATGGCGTTGGCGGTGGCGAAGATGGAGGTTCTGTCTTCAAGTATCCTCTAGGGAATATCAATATAGAGGCTGAGCAAAGTGCAATGCAACAGCAAATAGTGGACATGTATATGAGGAGCATGCAGCAATTCACAGAGTCTTTAGCCAAGATGAAGCTTCCAATGGATTTAGATAAACCAAAATCGGAGGATGATGAGGATTTTATCCAGAGCCAGAAAGGAAACAACAATTTGGATTCAAATAAGAAGGATGGATCCAGAGTTTTCTACGGTAGCAGAGCATTTTTCTGAGCAGTGAAACTAATGTTTCTCATTAACAGGGATTAGTAACACTTAATAGCTCGGTTTAATCTCAGAAAAATTGCACGCAGTAAAGTTATCAAAACTCTTGAAGCTTTTTGATCATTCATATGTTTGTCTTCTGAAGTGCTATGAATTAATTTATTTGTTAGATAGAATACCAGAGAAGAAAGCTCGGTGCTTTTGAAGTTCTTTCTTTGGGTAGGTCTTACTATTTATTTTATTGTGATGATTTATTGAGAGTAGTTTGTTGTTTGGTAAACCATCACATCCATCCCCTTGCTCGTTTTACACGGAAAGGATATGTAATTCTTCAGCAATTCCATTGTCAGAATATATCTAACATAGTTGGAACTGTCTTCTAAGTCATACATGTGATTTCACTCTTTGAAAAATCAATATGATATGATGTAATCAAAACATGACATGCAGAAATGTCCATTATACGCACAAGATCTGTGATAGGAAACACTTGAAGATCTCAAGTGAAACCTAACGATCTTGACAAAAACAACGAGAAATCTCCACAAATCCAACAAAAAATTAGATAAAAACAGGAATTTTATTGCAAGAACACAAACTAAAAAATAGCAAGAAACAATTGATCCTCTATTTGAGAGGAGGATCTTTCTCTCTCAAATCTCTAGATGCCGCAAGAGCCCAAAGAAACTAAGAGATCTCAAATTTCAACCAAATTCAAGATGCCCTAACCCTAGGAAAACAAATTATTTAATGCATACAATCCAAAAGGAAATCTCTAAACAGTCCCTACATTCGAATTTCCCTCCTAACTCCCTCAAAAATCCTTCCTAAACAGCGTTCTTGGACTGGGCGGCTCAATCGGGCGTACAAAGAGGGGGAACTCTCCGCCTCTGTTCCGCCTGAGCCGGTCCCATATGGATCGGCTGGACGGGTCCAGTGGACTGGGCTAACAATCTGCTACAACTAATTCCTTTGGCTGTGGATTAACACTTTTTTTCTTCAAGAACCGCATGATTTGGGGAATCAAAGTTTGATCCTTTGGATATTAAAGGGATGAACACCATGAAGAAAAGATTGCAAAGTAAACTTGTAGCTCTGTATCTGGAACTAAACTTGAAGTAAATATCAAGAAGAAAGAAAGAAATAAATACAAACAAATCAAATTGCAGCTTCTAAATAGATTCTATACAGGCAAACAAAGCACATTATCGACATACCCATATACTGAAATATGATACCAATTATATATTTTATGAAACCTTCTTGAGTACTTTCCTCTCTCGCTTCTTGGAACTGTAATGGGTGTTAATTCTAAACATGTCTTCGAAAGTTTGAAGACATGTTCAGTAGATTAGAATTACTTTGATTTTATTGGAAGAAATTGCAATCTTTAGTGTGCAATTCTATATTTACAGGAGATAATTTTATATTGAGCTGTCTAATTTTATCTTTGATATAATTTTCTTATAGTTAATGGAATCGGACATTGTCTCTAATCTCTCCCCTCCCCAACCCCCAATAGCCATTGTCTCTTTTTACCCACTATTGCTTCCCTAACAGAAGCCTATAAGATATACTTTTAAAAGTCGAAGATTCGCTTCAATAACAAGAGGTAGTGGGGTTGTGTCAAATGCCAATGTCAAGGCTTATCAGAATAACAGCTATTCAGATATCAATCTAACTCAAAATAATTGCCAGAAAGTCAGTTGAATCCTAGCTGGATGAATACGAAAATTACAGGAAAAAAAGTCCATAATCACAGCTGATCTTCTGTATACACTACTGTCTACAAGACAATTCCAGACAATCAAACAAAAAAGATTTGATAGGTTGCACTCAAATTAGGATGATATTTGGTATTTCAGACAATCTGTGGACCAGAAAAACACATAATTTCATCAAAATGTCATGATTGTCTCTTCTTTTAAACTACTTTGGTGTTGACAGCGCCACGCAATCATCATCCAGCTGTTGCTATGGCTGTCAACAAGCTAAAGGACTCTAATGCATAAACTGATGTCTATTGATCATGTAGCAAACACTGTAACACTGTACATAAGATTTAAACATTCTCCTTTCTACAGCAGATTCTCCATCTTTCTTAAAGCTACACTAAATTGAGTTTTAGCATAAATTTGTGGAGCTCAGTGTTAGTAAAAACCTACTTAGACAAAAAAAACCTATAAAAAATGAATATGATAAATGCACAAAGTAATAGCAAAGAGATGAAACTCATAAGATGATAATAAGATTTATGTGGTTCATCCAAAATTTCTAGCCTACATTCATGAAAAGGAGTAAGAAACCGTTCTACTATCATGATATTTATAAGCGGCTAATTTTTTTAGATCAGTAGTTTCAAACATAACTTTAAGGATTGGTTCTTAGCTTTCATGAAACCAAAAAGCTCCAATTTTCTTAGGCTTCAGTTGAGACGATTTTTTTACTACTTCTTAAATCAGCTTTTTAGTACAAATTTTAGGTTTTATTTGGGACAACTTTCTTACTACTTCTTAAAGCAGTTTTTTAGTACAAAATTTTAAATTTTTATAAAAAAGCTGCTTTAAGAAGCAGTAAAAAAGTCATCCCAAATGAAATCTTAATTTTTTAACTAAAAAATATCTTTGAGAAACAATAAGAAAGCTGTCCCAAATAAAGCCATAATTTCGAGGGGATTGGGATCCACAATAATACCTCTTGATTTGCACACTATGCTAACTATTCATATTTTCTTAAGAATGTTGAGCATACATATTAAATATGCGATATTTAATTTCAGAATTTTGATACTGACTTTCAAAATTTTTATGAATTAAGCTAGTTGACACCCACTAATAATTCCTAACTCTGAAAGTTGTAAGAGACTCACATAAGACAAGAAATTACTTATAACAATGTACTTCTCTTTTACAATAAGGATTTAAGCTAGAAGTTAATTATAGAAGAAATGATTAGGAAGCTTATCCATTAAACCTAGCCAACTAAGCATTACTTATCAAGAAGAAAGAAAGAATTAATACAAATAAATCAAATTGCTAATAATGAGAATTAAGATAATAAATAGTAAGTAATTCTAATAATTTAATGTTCCTTTTTCAAATATTTTAATATAATTTTAATTTATAATATGATATAGAATCAAATTAATATCTCAATTTTACCAAATTAATATAATTTTACTCCAAAAATTCATTTCATTTCAAAATATTGTTTTGTAATGATTTTTTTTATTTATAAAATAAACAATGATTAAAAAAACATCAAAATTGATCACCACTAAGACTCAAATACTATCAAAATTAAATTGAGCATAAGAAATTCGGAGAAAAAAGCAGCCAGAAAATTCAGATCAATATTAGGCTTCATTTAGGAAAGTTTTTTATTGATTTCTAAATCAATTTTTTAGTATAAAAAACTTTAATTCAAAAACTTTTTTTCTAAAAAACGGTTTTAGAAAGCAACAAAAAAATTGTCCCAAATGAAACCTTAATTAGAATGTGCCCCGCAGCCATTGTATTAATTTCAAGATAAATATAATATATGAGTAATCAATTTAAATTTATATTAAATTATTATAAAATAAATTAAAATTATTCTGAACAAAATATAAGTCAAAATATACCAACCCAAATTGTTTCCAAAAAGTTGGTGCAAAGCTTTATAACATCCTAAATTTTGGAACCTTGTTCCACACCCGATCAATTTATTTCGAATAAGGCAAAGCCTAAATGGCAGTCACGTGATAGCAATTTCAATTTGAGTGTCAAAACCTAAATTTGATATAGGCGAATTTCTACTTCTTCATTCTTTAACAACTAATTTAGTTGCCACCCATAGGCTGTGATGTCTCAGAATAGGATTTGAAAAAATTATTCATTTATATTTTAATATATAACAATTAGAACTATCTAATTTCTCTTATCAATATAAATACTTGCGGAAATAAAAATATCGATCAAAACATCAATATATACATTTGTACTCATTTCCTCAAAAATCATGTATACTACTCATGATCTATACATACATATCATAGTTTGTCTATCATTAGTACAAAAGTATAACTAAAATAACAAGAATCTGAACTTGAACGATCCTAGTCAATCTCACACTCCTGCTCCCTTGTTCTGACCTAAAATTATTTAATCACATATAATGAGCTCAAGAGCCCAGCAAGTAACCAAATCCTACAAATGAACTCAAAGCATGGTAAGGGAGCAATATGCATGTCAACAGTCAAATTATAACAGTAGCATTAACATGATCATGAATCAAAATAGAAATAATAAAACGCACATGCAATAGCAATAAAATCGGTAACTAATAAAGTGATGCAGTACGAAAGCCAGTAAATAATACAATGGAGAAATCAGAAAATCAGTATGGGTGTCAAATCACTAAAATAGTCATCGTATCAATATTATCAATTAGTTAATAAATTGTATAAAACGGCAAAACCAAAGTATCGGGAAAGACTGTTGAAACTTATATCAATGTAGTAAAATCATATAAGAGTGTACACATATTATCTATGTATTCTATATCAGTATCAAATTAGTATATTATATAATTATTATATCACATGCTTAATATCAGTACAGTGAATCAGTAATATTAAACAATATCAGTGTCATCGGTAATAGTAACAGTCAAGTGGAAGGAGCAATAAAATAATATAGTAACAGTAAATCTATGTAGTAACAATAAATCCGTACAGTAATAATAACAATACCTCAATAACATGCATTTCAGTAGTCACACTAAACAAGAAAGAAGTTCAGACTTAACTGGTGTTTTTCTAGTATCGTATCAGTATTGATAAACCGTTGACTCAGTAAACAGAGTCGTCACTCTTTGTCTGTTGGCATAGTAATCATCTTCTTGTAACTCTCAATAAGTATCATGTGAATCAGTAGAAGATAACACTAAATCATAATATTTAAAGGAAAGTCTGTTGGCCCACCACCATGTACACGTCAACCAGTCTCTAGCCAACGTCGGTGAATAACTAGTCTTTAATTATTTTTTTTCAAAAATAATACTATTATCACAGTACTATAATAATAATAATGACCAGTTATTACTCAATCATATACCCACATTTATTTCTAATGCATTGCAGTAAATAAAACATAATTGGACTTAATTTAGAAAGTGTCAAAATGTTCTAATGATAGGCAATAGAAAATCCTACTGAGCACAAATTCATATTTTTCAGAAATTAACCAAATTATCAAAGATCGTACATAATAATATTCTGAAACTTTAATTGAACTAAAACATTAGTTTTAAATGTTAAAATAAAAGTTTCTATTGATAAAAATCACAATTTTTTCAAAATCACCTAACAAAAAAATCTGAAATAAATACTCAACATAATCTACATATCTATAACATATAAAAATTTATGCGTAATAATAACAATATAAAATTATCTTTATTTTTCGGTAACAAAAATATAAATTTAATAAAAAAATTTAAAAAAATGTCAAATTATTGAAATCAGAAATAGGACAATGATTCTTTGAAATCAGAAATAGGATGATGATTCATTACAATGAGACGAGCAAACCTCCCAACATGATCAACTGATAAAAATCACTCTGCGGCCTCCAAATCCTAGATTTTATTTTCCTCCCCTCTCATTTTGCTTTAATTATTTGTTTTAGTGTGATTAAATAACTATAATATCTATTTTATGACGAAGACATTGTGGGCTCCAAAAATTTGGCCTCGGCCTCCGCCCGACTTGTGTTTTTCTTCGGGGGGGGAGTTTTAATGAACTAAGTTCCAGGGTAAATTTTGGAAGGTAGATGGGTTTGTAGATAAGAAACTACCCAGAGATTTCGCCCTCATTTTGCGAGGACTTTATGATATGAGTTCTGGTTTCCTATAGGCGCAAGCCCCTTATAGTTAATTACCCCTCCCGGTAACGAGAGAGAACTTTCGATTAAGGCTAGTCGTCAATCAGATACGTAAGGGATACGTGCGTCTGGCATACAGTAGCAGCAAGGGTTGGATATCAAAAAATTTGATATTTAAAATAGAACTTTCACCATCTTGCACTTAAAGCGGATGGTGGGGGAATGAATGATAGACCCGATCAAGATCCCATGGTTCCGTCATCCCGGGCCATCGTGGTCCCTAGTTTACTTAGTCAGAGGAGATAGTCGACCCAACCTGACAGAAGGATCCTTGTCGGCAGCCATGGGTTGCTTCGTCCAAGGGTACATTGTAGACCTGGGGTGAATATCTGCCTAAGGGAATAAATTTGAATCCACCTTAGCTAACAGAGGGCTTTGCGCCCTATCGATCATATCCTATTGATTCATATCTTAAGGATTTGATGCCATTAGGGAGCATACGGGCTCTAGCCATAACCATAATATAATGGTGCCATTTGGCGGCGACCACCTGGTTCAGAGGGCCCCAAGTCATAACCGTTTATCCTGCAGTGCCATTTGGCGGCAAAATTGCCGGTTCGAGGACTCGTACCACGTCCTTGCGGGCAGGAGATTGTTTGAGAATGGATCCTAGTGATATTTTCGACTAGGCATTAGCTCTGTGTGAGCTGAAATTATTTTTATATTTATCCACCTCGGCAAATTGTTGCAGAGGGTGGATGTGTTTTGCTTTGAGTGTTTGATGATTGGATTTCAATTTTAAACATCGAGATTTTGGAATGATTTTACGATTGTTGGATTTTGTAGGTGTTTGAGAAATGTTTGAGAATGTATGAGATATTTTGAGTGTTTGGAAACCCCTCCGGTTGAGATCTGCATCCAACACGGCCATCATCGGGGTGCACGAGATCATTTATATTTTATTGATTGGACCCTGTCGACTCTATCTATTGGTCGATAGAGGATCGGATTTTGTAGACTTTGGACCTTTGTTAGTGAATTCTCTTGATTATAGGCCTTGAAGGCCTAATATGAACTATAAAATAAATATCCCGGTCGATCCCGCGACTGCATATTTATTTAATGGTTCGAGCCATGTCGACTTCTATCTACCCGTATAGGAGGATCGGGCTCGAACTGGAATTCACTTATTGACCCGCGCAGCATCCCTAGACGTCACGTGTGTGCCAATAATACGCTCGTCGGGGCCCATGCGGGTGTTCGGTTGTATTTACCCCTTTTGTGTTCCTATGTGTATACAAATTAAGGTGCACATGTGCGTGGATACTTTTTAGAATGTTTGTAAATGCCTTCTGTCTGCTCGCACGGATGTTGTAGATCCGGTGGCGTTTTGCAGCGGCTTGTGGACTGAGTTGTTTGCTGCTTTATACATGCAAACTGTCGTGCACTATTTGTAGTGCACTAACAAATCTCCTGCTTTCACCCGTAGATGCTTGAATTCACTACAATTCTTTCATATACGCTTGTAGATAATGCACTATGTGTACGACGAGTTTCCTACTGCAATTCATAGATCACTACAATTCTTTCATATACGCTTGTAGATAATGCACTATGTGTACGACGAGTTTCCTACTGCAATTCATAGAAGTTTGCTTTTATTGTAGTCTCTTTGCATTTGTTCATGGATAGTACATTCAATACAATTCTCTTGTACTAGCTCACCAACAACTTGTTGAATGAATAACATGTCTTCTACAATGACCTGTAAGAGCTTGGATCTGTTATAATCTTCATGCACTTGTTCACGAATGACTTGTATGCTTCTATCATTGGAATATAATTTGTAGCACCTGCTGAGGTATCCACGTGTATCTACTGACAAATTATTGCTTGTGTATGAGTTATGTTGAACATTGTAATTCTTTCATCCTCCTTGCATAATGAAACTTATTCTCCACCTTTGTTTGTAGGAGATGTGATATTATACATATGAAGAGTTTCTACACTCGCCTATGGATACTCTTACAATTGTTCATAGTTACTCATGTTTGTGATTGATTGTTCTAGTCACTTGTATGTTCTTCAGCATTGACTCTAGAATACTATAGTATCCATCGTCTAGAGTTATTATATGTTTAACCCTTCTGCTTGGAAGGGATGGACATGTGTATTTTCCACTGTATTATTGCAGACGACATGAACAATTATTGTAGGCTTCTATGTTCATTATGCTCAAAAATGATTCTTCATTCGTTCAAGTCTCCTGTGGTCCTTGAAAGTTCAATCAGGTTCTCTTGCATCAAATCCTTGTAGTCCTTGTAAGTTCAAGTTCTGTGTTACATCACTCAGTTCAAGTTCGAGTTCAATTCAACTTGAGTCCAACTCAAGTCTTACACAAGTCCTTTATATTCATTAAGTTCGTTGTATGATTATTCCAGCTCAAGTCCCCTGTGATCTAACTCAAGTATTTGCTTGAGTTCAAGGTCCAAATTCTATTCAAAGGTTCACAAGTTCGAGTCCAAGTTCAGTTCACTGTAATCTGACTCAAAGTTGGCCTTCTTTTTATTCATCAGTTCAATGTCAAGTTCAAACTCAAGTCCAATCTGAGTTCAAGTTCATTTGTGTTTGGTTCAACTCAGGTCCTTGTCATATGAATTAAGTCCAAGCTCAATCTGGGTCCTCTTTCCATTGTCCAATGCTTAAGTCATTTGAGTTCAAACTTTCATTCAAATTCACTTAAGTTCAACTTGAGTTCTCAATTCAGTTCAAGTTTATGTTATAGATTATGTCTGGGTTCATGTCCACTGCACTTGGCTTATTTGAGTTTGAGTTCATTTAAAACATGTTCAAGTAAAGTTTTCATTTCAATTCAATATGGTTCAACCCAAGTTCGATGTCCTCTGCGGTCCAGTTCAAGTTCTAACTCAAGTCTTTTGCAACTCATTTGGTTCCAAGCTCATTCAATTTTAGATCCACTGTTGTTCGTTTAAATTCCCTTATAATTCATCCAAATTTGAGTTCAACATTATCAAATTCAATTAATATTAGCGTTATTTTTCATTTGTCCAAAATCAATTCCTTGTTTGCCCAAATTTTGTTCAAGTTAGGTCCACAGTCCACTGAAAAATTTGGCAGCCTCCTGGCGTCTCCCCCGTTTAGGGGAAAAACCAAGAGGTTGTCTTCCCCTCCACGCCACATGGGCGCTTCAGGTAGATGTCCATAGACATCGCGGCGGCATTTCTTTCTTCAATCCCCACCCGCTACATGAGCGTTTATGAGTCTCGGGCACCTGTTGCAAAGAATACAAAGATTTCCCCACATGTGGGTACTTAATTTTTGTCCCCTTCGCGCTACATGAGCAGTCCGGGGATTACCCACCTCGTTGCAAGCACCGCACCGATTTTTCGCCCTACTACGCTACATGAGCGCGTAGGGGGTTTGCTGGTTCGTCGCAAGCGTCGAGGGCGGGGTTTAAGGCGATTGCCCGCCTCGTCGTAGGCATCGTGCTAGCTTCCCTCCCGACTACGCTACGTGAGCGCGTGGGGGGTTACCCAGCTCGCCGCCAACGACGAGAACATGAATATGAGTTTAGGGATTATACCTTCGTATGTCGACGGTGATGCAGGCTCGTGGATCGAGGTACGAGGAGAGAGGGAAGAGCACCCTCTCTTTATTAATTAATAAGATATTAATTTTAATTAATTAAGATTAATTTTATTTAAATTAATTTTAATTAATTAAAATTAATTATAATCATTTAATTAAATTAATTATAATTAATTATAATAACTATAATTAATTAAAATAATTGTAATTAAAATTAATTTTAATTAAAACTGAAAATCCTTTTTTTTGACAGATTTACTGGATTCGGCCGTAGAAGCTCTCGGAAGGGAGATTGTTACCTTCACTGCATGCGAGCTCCCGTCGCCTTCTCTGATCAAACAGGAAGGGGAAGTCGGAGAAGGAGCGAAGCCGGACTACCACGAAGGGGTCGGAGAAGCGTGTGCAAAGGAGAAGGTTACCCTTACAGCGATCGAGCTCCCGTCGTGCCCTCCGATTAAAATATCGTAACTTCCGATCGACAGGAAGGGGAAGTCGTCGAGCGAGCGAAGCCGAGCCGCAACGAAGAAGCCGAAGAAGCACACATGAGGGAGGTCAGCAAGCGAGCTCCCGTCTGGACTTCCGATCCGACCTGAAGGGAATGTCGATCAAAGGAGCGAAGTCGAACAGCCTGAAGGAGGCGAGGGAGCGCGTGAAAGGAAGGGAATGGGAGAGCGAGCGAGGCCGAAGGCCTCTTTCCTTCGCCTATTTAATGACGCGATGTCGTGCGTCGTGGGAGGAGTGTCGCGGACGTGTCTGCGACATGCGAGGTCTTGCGACTTGGGAGCAGGTATGAGCATTTTTTGTTGTTTTTTTTGTCTTAAACATGTAGGTCAACAGACATGTTGTGATTTGGACTTATAATAACTCTTGAAACAATTTATTTCATTGGGTTATTACATAGGCTAAGTACTTGACTCTGTTGACTGTAACTGTCGGCCCCAACCCACGATCACCCACGATCGCAAGTAACTGCCCCTCACGATCTCAAAACGACACAAAACTCTCGCTCTCCCAGTCCAACAGAGATACGCTCTCAGAACCGAAGGAAAGGAACAGACAGAGAGAAGGCAAAAATCCCATACCTGCACTTTGGTTCGTCGTTCTACTCTAACCGACCGGACTCCTCGTCTCAATCTCCGACGCCTGCCACCGGCCCAACTCCTACATCCTGTTCTTCGTCGCACGTAAGGCCCGACCTCCTCCTCTTGCCGACCTCCTGCTCTGACGCTGAAGCCGCCGCCGAGCCCAAGCAACGTCGACCCCGACCCGTGCCCTACCTGCCTCCGTCTTCGAGCCCGAAACTGACTCAGTCAGACTTACCGACCTGCCGCCTCCGTGGAGCCTTCCGCCGACCGACCCGAGTCCCGCCGCCATGTCCGATCCCGACCGACGAAGCCCCTGTGCGTGACTTCCACCTCCAGCCCGATCAGGATTCTTCCCGATCATGTTTCTTCCCCTCTTTGTTTTGTATAACTTATATTATTATAATATAAGTTATATTATTATAATATAAGTTATATTAGTATAATATATAATATATATAATATTATATTATATATTATATGATATCTTATATATATAATATTATATATGTAATAATTTAAAAAAGAGAGAGAGAGAGAGATGAGAGGATTTTCAAATAGGTAAGAAGATTTGAAGAAAGTCCCGGGGTTTGATTTGGTCCCCCGAAGCCCTCGATCGTCGAGCTAATCCGATTGAGGGATTGAAGACTTGAAGACTCAATCTCCTCGCCGTTGATTTGATCCGGTCGAATCGAGCCCAAAGGGCACATGCCCTCCTTACCTTCCGGCGCCGGGGAGGGGACGCCGGAAGGCTGCCGGATTTTCGAGGGGACAAAAAACTACCTTTTAAAATAAAATAAAATTGTTTAATCAACAGGTTGCACATAATTTGAAGACTTGAAGACTCGATCGCTCTCCAAATCTCCTCGCCGTTGATTTGATCCGGCCGAGTCGAGCCCTCCCTTACCTCCCAGCGCCAGGGAGGGGACGCCGGGAGGCTGCCGAAATTCACTCAAAAATTCAAGACTTAGAAAAATAAATATTTTTGGACTTGGATGGATTTTTGAAAAACACAAATTTAATTTGAAGCTAATTAATTCATAACTCACTAATTAAATAACTTTAACTAAATCAAATTACATTTAAAATAATTGTAATTTAATTAATAAATCATTTGAATCTAAAATTATATATATATATATATATATATATATATATATATATATATATATATATATATATATATATATATATATATATATATATATATATATATATTAAAATTAAATTAATTAAATGCTAACAATTAAATCTCTTAAAATTAAAACTTTAAACTTTAATTTAAAATTTAAACAAATATCTTAATTAATTGAGTAACTAATTTAATTTAAATAATAAAATAATTTCAAAGTACAATCTAAACTCTAACTTAAAAATCAATCAAAATTTTAATTAATCTAATAACTTTAAATAAACTAATAACCAATTCAACTCATTGAACAATCCATTTAATTTAAATAAATAAATGATTTTAAAATACATTTTAACATATGGAATTTAAAACTAATTAATTTGAACCAAATTCTAATCAAATTTAACATACACTTAAAATTTAAATCAATAAATTCAACAAATCAAAATCTAATACAACTTTAATTAAAATAAATTTTTAATTAAAATTTAACATCTTAATTAATCAACATAATTAGCTAATGCAATCAAAATCAAATAAAATGCAAGAAATTAATGTTTCCAATAATCCAATCTAAGTACAATCTACTGAGTAACTCTCAAACACGAGCTAGCCAAAAGCTCTCCAAATAGCTGTCAGCTCTCCAACAGGCTACAGTAACTCTTTGAGCAAGAACAAAGAACTCTCTAAGCAGCTCTCAAATATAAGCTCTGAAATTGTTCTCCAATAAGTGGCAGCTCACACAATAGCTCTCTAACATAACAACTCTCCAAATTACCGGACAACTCAAACTGCTCTCCAACAAGTAGCAGCTCCCACAACAACTAGCCTACATGCAAGAACAAGAGGCTTGTATTAAACAAATTAGACCACATAGGGAGAAGATAGGAGAATTTGTAGTGAGCAAAATAATTCTCATATGAACATGAGCACGATCTCCTAGTACCAATTGGATAAATATCCTCTACAAGTTGTGCTAAGTAACACTTAAGGGAATCAAAACAAACCAAATGCAATAACTGAAATCTAGAAAGCTTACACGCCACCGGATTCACAACATGTGTACAAGCGGACAGAAGGCATTCGTAGTTTCTCAAAAGAAATCTCAACCTTTTCTAAATGAAATTCCTTGCACAAATGGATCATATTTAAATATTTTAAAATATCCCCTGCATGTGCTACGGTCAACATGTAAAGTTACAAATACAAATGTCCGAGAATGCTGCGCAGGGTCAAATGCTCACTAATGTAACTTCTATTTTCAAAGTAAAAATAACTCGCATGTGCTCCGATCGTCACACCTAAATCCCAAATCTAACGATTTCGAGAATGCTGCGCGGGTCTAAATTCAAGTTTCATCCTCCTCCACGAAAGGACTGGAGTTGACCTAACTTGAATCATAAAATGCCTCCCAAATTCCTATAAAATAACAAGTGACCTCAAACTCCACCCCGATGATGGCCGCGTTGACAGAAAATCTCAACCGGAGGGGTTGAAATCTCAAAGCCAACAAGAGCTCAAATTCTTGAAATAAAATATATCATCTAAGAACTTAAAACTAAAACTCATCCACCTCCCGCAACCGTTTGTCGGGGGTGATAAATTTGAAATTAACCTCAGCTCACAAAGAGCGAATGCATGCCGGGTGTATCGCTAAGATTCATCCTCAAATAGTCTCTTGCCAGCAGGGACGTGGCATGTGCCCTCTGATCGGGTGGTTTTGCCGCGAAATGGCACCATTATATTACGATCACGGCCAAAGCCCGTATGTTCCCTAAAGGCGTCAAACCCTTGAGCGATGAATCATAGGGTATAGTCGATAGGCACAAAGCCCTCTGTCAGCTAAGGTGGATTCAGATATATCCTCTTAGACAAACACCAACCCATGTCTACAAGGTATTCTTGGACGAAGCAACCCATGGCTGCCGATAAGGTACCTTCTGTCAGGTTGGGTCGACTACCTCCTCTGACTAAGTAGACCAGGGATCATGACAGCCCGGGACGACGGAACCATGGGATCTTGATCGGGCTCATCTCCATTCCCCCCACCACCAGTTTTAAATTCGTGGTGATAATTTCTAAATCATGATGATAAATTCAAATCTCAAATTCAAACCCTAAAACTGTTGCTATTATATGTTGTATTTACAACCTATACAACCTCTTCAACGACTAGCCTTAATCGAAAGTTCTCTCTCGTTATCGGGAGGGGTAATTAACTATAGGGGCTTGCGCCTATAGGAAATCAGAACTCAGATCATAAAGTCCTCACAAAATGAGGGCGAAATCTCTGGGTAGTGTCTTATCTAAAACCCAATCTGCCTTCTGAAAATTCACCCGGAACCTAATCTCGTTAAAACTCTTTGTCGTCATCGTCATCGCCATCAAACAAGGAAAATAGATCGATGATGAAGGAGAGGCCGGGAGCATACAATCCAAATGGAATTTTTGGAGCCCACAGATTTCTGGCGACTCCGCTGGGGACTGGTTTCTCTTTCCATCTTTGGCTAGATATACATAAACTACAATAGCAACAAAAATGTTAAAATTCTAATAAATTTGTTAAAATCAGGGTTTTTGAAATAATGCAATAAAAAATTTTATTATATATATATATATATATATTTATATATATAATATTTTATTCTGTCTAGTCTCTGCACTTTGAAAGTATGGGGTGATGTATCAATTTTTGACTACTAACCCTTACCTTTCTTTTGTGCAGAATGGAACTACAGAATACTCCATTTACCGTCCAACTGGGACGAGGCGCTAGCATCCAGCTAGCGAATGCCGTCATTAACACCGGAGACTCTGAAGCCACTATCCAATTTGGAAGTTTAGAGTTCTCTGCAGCTACTGCAATGGCTGCCGCCGTACCTATTCACTGCATGACTGTTCAAGGCCATTCTGCGAGGCCTGACTCTGCTGAAACTTATGCACGACGTGCCTATTCCGTGCAACAACCACGAGCTGCTAGAACTGATGCTGCTAAAGCAGTTCAACAAAATAGAACCTGTGTCTTCGAAAGATTATCGCAACCCAAGGCCCCAACCACAGAGAGAGTCGTAACTAGAGGAAGAGTATCTGTGGTACCTACTAGGGCCACCACTCTGCCAACCAGGTTATCTGCACCTGGGAAGGATGATGCTGAAGCCTCCTCATCTGGAGGAAGGCTCATAAGAAGACAAAGGAGAAAGTTGAATGCAAAACTACGAGCTTAACAGCCACTACCAGTGCATCCTTCAACACTCCCAGCCTTGGAACCAGAGGTTAACGTTCCCACCAATAATAGATATGCAAATCTAAAGTGGGTTAAAAGAAATAGTCATACTGGTGAGTTGAAGCAGTCTTTTTGAGAACGACAACCCCAAACCCTGTCTCCTCAAAAGAACAAGTACAAAACTCTGTCTTCCAGGATACATAGAGTTCTGAAAGTTGCAAGGGAGAATGGCCTGATAAAGAAAAGACATCAAAGGCCATTGACAAACAAGACTGCAAGGAAATCAAGATCAGCTCCACGCGGTGAATATTGGAGCGTGAAACCTGGACCTCGTGTTTAGGAATCTGCTGACAAAAGATCCCGGTGGAAGGGAAAAGAAATTTGGAGGCCGAGACCTCCTGAAAGAAGATTACCACAAAAGAAAATTAATATAGGCGTGACATCTGGTGCAGCCTCCCAGAGATCCGCCTTTAATAAAAATCGTCAAGAATGGGTACCTAAGGAAAATGTTCCTATTACTGACACTTGCAATAGCCGACACCTTGGGGAGTCTTCTAAGGAATCCTATTGCAAGTCAGCTCTATCTCTATAGAAGAAGGTTAATTTTGACCGTACTCCTCCAATTGAAGAGGTTCCTGTGCCGCATGTAGAGCCAGAGATCTACTGGAAGCGTCGCTCTGAGATTCAAGTACGAGAAAATGATGAAGATGAAGACACCATGGAGGTTGAGGTAGTCTACATAGTGGGGCATGGTGATGAGCCACATCAAACACGTGGCTATCGACGACGCAACGAAGTAGGACCCGCCTCTTCTAAAACAACAACCTCTCAAGAAGATCAAGCTCAGCACGAGCAGTCAGAAGGAGTTCCCTCAGACGGTGAACAAAATGATGATCAAGATGAAGAAGTGCTTGCTGAGACATTAGCACAAGCACAAAAACGTTTGAAACTCCAGATGAAAGAAAAAGATAAGGAGATATCCGACCTAAACAGCAAGATGACAGAAATGATGGCACAGATGACTGCGATGATGCAGTTAATGCAGAAGAACATCATTACTACTCCTGCATTTCCTCAACCAACTGATCATCATACATCGGGTCAGCTCGTTAATCAGCAGATATCCAGTAGTGTTCCTACTAATTTGCTAACCGACCCAATACCTCAGGTGTCTGAAATTTAAATCACACCTGAAGGAGGAAATGAGGCTGATCGACTTGTTCATCTGCAAACTCACCACGATGTTGCAAATACATCTGAGCCGGTAATGACACCACATCTAGAATCAATACTTAATGAAAAAATTAAAGCTGTCATTGCCTCAGAGCATATAGAGAAATTTGTAAGCAAGGGTCGCCCGTATCCAGCTGAATACGATCAAGTGCCATATCCTAAGGGATATTCAGTACCCAAATTCAATACTTTTAATGGCACCGACAATCCTAAACAACACCTGGCTCAGTTTAAAGCAACTTGTGGAAATACTGGAGGCATCGATGCTCTACTATTCCGTCAATTCATTAGTAGTTTGACTGCAACTGCTTTTGAATGGTATACATAACTTCCCAATGATTCTGTTAAGACATTTACAGAATTGGAAAATATGTTCGTGAAAAAGTTCGCCAGTGCTACGGAGAAGACTACTATCGCTGATCTAGCCTTAGAGAAACGAAAAAAGGGTGAGTTAGTGACAAAATACATCACTCACTGGCGTAATATGAGCATGAAATGCGAACAACAGTTGGAAGAGGAGCACGCTGTTCAACTGCTTTTGGGAAACATCGATGATAAGATGTTACCATTTTTATGCATGGCCTTCATCAGCACTTATCAGGAGCTACTGGACAGAGTAGCTAAATTTAAAAAGTTGAATCTGTCTAAGTTTGAAAATTATTCAGATAGACCCCGAAGAAATAAAGCTCCAGATACTAGAAGGGATGAGATCTATTCTGCATCATCTTTAAGGATCGATAAAGAAAAACAATCTACTCCTAAAGATGATAAAGGAAGACAGTATTCTAAGCCCCAGCCAAAACTAGTATTGGGAGGA
This sequence comes from Dendrobium chrysotoxum, assembly GCA_019925795.1. Lineage (NCBI taxonomy): Eukaryota > Viridiplantae > Streptophyta > Magnoliopsida > Asparagales > Orchidaceae > Dendrobium > Dendrobium chrysotoxum. The sequence goes on from CM034297.1 coordinate 53,903,753, forward strand.
AACGACATGCCTCAAACTTTTCGTGATGGAGGAGAACGTGCGAGGCCAAGAATCGGTGATCGAATCACATCCCTTAAAGAAAAAATAAATAGAGAATATTCTTTTAAGAGGGAAAGTGTGGCAAAACTCTTTAAGCAAGCGCTTAACGCCGGTCTTGAATTACCTGAATGTAAAAGACCAGAAGAAGCTGATCAGAAAGATAATCCAAGTTATTGCCCGTATCACCGAGTTATCAGCCACCCTATTGAAGATTGTTATGTCTTCAAAGACTGGCTCGAAAAGAAATACAGAGATGGTGAATTCACGCTATCAAATAGCGTTTTAGTTCACCCAAAAAAGGAATCTGTAAAAGTGATTGTGTCCACTCCTATACCCCCAGCTAAGGAAGGAGATAAAATGAAGGGAAAAATGATGCCAGAAAAAGATGAATGGCAAACTGCAATCTCCAAGAAGACACGAAAGATGATCAAACAATTGGAAGGAGTTCCTGGTGTAAAATGGAAATCCTCTACAGAACCAGTGCTTGAATTGAAAGGAAATCAAAATTCAGGTGCATCCACTTCCAGGTCATCAACTTGGAGGCGTTCTACTACGAAGCGATTTTATAAGGCATCCTCCAAGAAATCTGATAGCTCAAACAAGCATAACAGGCTAAAGAAGAAGAGGACCGTACTTCAAAAGATCATCAATAATTTGGAGGATTATCATCAACCAATAAGGCGGCCTATAACACTTGCAGATTTTATATCTGAGCTTCAAATAGACCAATCAAAAGTAGAAGATGATGAACAAGAAGATGAAGAATCACTCTACGTAGAAACATGCTGAGTCATCTCAGTAGCATCAACTGTATGCCAAAGAGACTCCTTTAAAGATCACGATAGGGGTCAAATAGCAATGTCTTCTACAAAAATGACTGATAAAGTGACATCAGAGTCATGTCTGATGGTGCTGCAGACAAATGGTGACTCAGAAGAAGAGTTGTGTTTTCCAAATGACGATGAGTCGGATCAACAAATGGCTTCACAAATGGAGCGTGTAAAGCTGAATGAAGACTCTGAATATTCAACAAAATCTTCATCAAAAGAGGCTGAGTCGAATGAAGTGGCTCAAGTGCAGCTGAGAAGTGGCAAAGTACTGCCACCGCCACTAAAAAAGGGATCATCAAGCAAAGACAAGGGAAAAGATATAATCATCAATGAAGAAATCATCCCTAAAGATCATAAGAAGGAATATAATACAAATAAGGGGATAGAGTATAATATCATTTCCCATTTGAGAAAAATCCCAGCACAGCTCAGCATCTATGAAGCTCTCCTAATGTTAAAAGATCTTCGAGAAACCTTGATACAAGCTCTTAAGAATCCAGAGAGATATGAAGCGTATTTCACAGAAAGGTGTTTGAGCGAAGTTCTTCATGCTAGAAATGAACCTGTTGTTACGTTCTCTGAAAAAGATCTCATGCTGGGGACTACAGAACATAATCGTCCTTTATATATTACGGCAGAAAGTGATGGCATCATAATCAAGCGAATCTTGATTGACCCAGGGTCTTCAATAAATCTCATGAGCTTGCGCACACTAAGATCACTATCCCTAGATATTCAACATCTCGGGCCAGATAAACTTATGGTGCACGGTTTTAACGAGAAAGGGAAAAAAACTATCGGGTCATTTGTCCTTCCCCTTAAATTTGGAGAGCTGTGCACAGAAGCCAAATTTCATATTATCGATGCAGACACTTCATTCAAGGCACTCTTGGGTAGACCTTGGCTCCATGAGAATGGTCTGGTTCCATCAACTATGCACCAATGCATGAAATATCTAAAGGATGGAGAAGAGTACCGGATCTCTGGAGATATACAACCATTCGCAGTCCACGAAGTAAAAATTTATGATGATGCAAAATACTTCATTCCAAATGAAGTAAAGCCGAAAAAATCTTCTGAAGCTAAAGCATCGACGTCAAAGAGTATAAAACAACCCAAAGAAGTTGAGAAAAAGGAGACAGGAAGAAAGAACATGATATCAAATCTTCCTAAAAGAGTTAATATGCTTCCTAAATCAAATAAAATTGTACTCCATTTAGGAAGTGACACGGAGGAAGATGAGGATATCTCCGAAACCCACAACCCTTTGTTGAACAAAAAGTCAAAGGAAAATACTTTTGTAGTTACTTTAATCCCTCCACAACACTTTAGAGAAATAATATCCCGTGAGGTTCATAATGTTGAAGAGCTTAAAATATTTTATGTACCTCCCCTACACGGAAGTAGAGGATCGGGAAGCTTATTTTATAAATTTGGAGAATATCAAGAAGAGAATCTCAATGAGCATGAAAATTTTAATGAAGATGTAGAGATAATTCCTATAGAAATGCCCAGATATTGTCCCAAAAGAATTCAGCAGATGATACGAAAAGCTGGAATTCATAATATAGTTACTTGGCGCGAGCACGTTTCTTTCAAAGAATGTGGTGTCAAGAACTATCAAAGATGGGTAGTCGTGATACAAAAGGCCTCGGATTTATCGCAGCTGAACATACTCAGAAAAATATATGTTATATAATAATGGATAAATGTCTGACTACAGAAGATACAGATACGAATGAAGAGAAAGATATGGAAGCTAAACTTGCACCTGAAGAACTTGAAGATGGTGGACAGGCCGCTACCATGGATGAACTGAAAGAAATAAACTTGGGAACTGACAAGGACCCTCGCCCGACCTTTATCAGTGCTTTTCTCTCCAAGAATAAAGTTGAAAAGATGAAAGTATTACTCAGTGAATTCAGGGACTGCTTTGCTTGAACATACGATGAAATGTCAGGCTTATCCCCTGATATAGCTGTTCATAAACTAGCCATTAAACCAGGTGCAGTACCTGTAAAGCAAGCTCCAAGGTGAATGAGGCTAGAAATCAAAGAGCAAGTGATTGCAGAAACTAAGAAGCTTATCGAAGCAGGTTTCATTCGAGAAGAGAAATATGCTGATTGGATAGCCAATATTGTCCCAGTGAAAAAGAAGAATGGATAAATTCGTATATGTATTGACTATCGAGACCTGAATAAGGCGTGTCCAAAAGATGACTTTCCACTTCCAATATCAGAATTGCTGGTTGACAATACGTCCAACTATGACATATTCTCATTTATGGATGGATCGTCGGGCTACAACCAAATCAGAATGGCACCTGAAGATGAGAAACATGCATCTTTTAGGACTCCCATCGGCATATTTTGCTACACAGTCATACCCTTTGGCTTAAAGAATGCTGGAGCTACATACCAAAGAGCTATGACACATATATTTGACGACCTCATCCACCAGAAAGTTGAATGCTATGTGGATGATCTTGTTGTCAAAAGTAAAGACCGAAAAGATCATTTTGAAGATTTGAGAATTGTATTTGAGAGGATCAGAAAATTCAATCTCAAAATGAACCCGCTCAAATGTGCCTTTGGAGTTTCCTCAGGAACGTTTCTTGGGTATGTGGTATGACATAGAGGGATTGAGGTTGATCCCAACAAAGTCAAGGCAATCATAAAAATGCCTCCTCCAAAAAGTCTTCGTCAACTTCGTTCTTTACAAGGACAACTTGCATTCATACGGCGGTTCATCTCAAATATATCCGGTAGATGTCAACCATTTACAAAGCTGATGAAGAAAGATGTTCATTTCAAATGGGATGATGAATGTCAAGAAGCTTTTGACAGTATCAAGAGATATCTGTTAAGCCCGCCTATTCTTGCAGCACCAATTTCAGGGAAGCCTCTTATTCTATACACCGCAACATTGGAAGAGTCCCTTGGAGCATTGCTAGCTCAACACAATGAAGAAGGCAAAGAAAATGCACTCTACTACATCAGTCGAAGATTGATTGGAGCAGAGATACGTTACTCTCCAATTGAGAAGCATTGTTTGGCGCTGATATTTGCTGTTCAAAAACCCTGCCACTATATGCTGTCCCATAAAATTACACTGATATCAAAGATCGATCCGCTAAAGTTCTTGATGACAAGACCAGCATTGACAGGTCGACTAGCCAGGTGGGCAGTGATACTTCTGCAGTTTGATATCACCTATGTTCCACAAAAGGCAGTAAAAGGGCAAATCTTAGCAGATTTTCTTGCCGCACATCCTGTTCCTACAGATTCACCGCTCAATGATAATCTGCCCGATGAACAAATTTTAGTTGTCCAAGAAGGAGAGAAGTTACAGATGTGGGAGATGTATTTTGATGGTGCATCATCAATTAAACCTGCCCAACCTCCAAACCTCCCAAAAGCTCGAGCCGGTGTCGGTCTTATCTTCATATCACCTAATGGAGGGATAATGAGATTTTCATTTGGTTTAACTGAACCCAGAACCAACAATGAAGCAGAATATGAAGCATTAATAGCGGGTCTCGAGATCGCTATTTCGATGGAAATTCAAAACCTCAGAATTTTTGGCGATTCTCAGCTCATTATAAATCAAGTATTGGGTATCTATAAAATCGACAGAGTCGGGTTGATTTATTATCATAGACGAGTCCTCGAACTCATAAAGCAAATTACAAATGTTACCTTGATTCAAGTATCTCGAGCTCATAATAGTAAAGCAGATTCTTTAGCAAAACTTGCTAAAGAAATGGCGAGCATGAATGACGAGTCGGTGCTGATCAGTGTCAACACTCGTCGAGTACTAGAGCCAGCAATTCTGTGTTCCCCGCAGGCAGAGGGGTCACCAAATTCACGCCAGCAGGATACAACTTTGGTTGTTCCTCAACCTCCCCAACAAATTATTCTGAAAAATCAAATAGATAAACCTCCAATATTTACAGAAAGGAAATTTGGCAGAACCTCTAAATCCATGCTTGAATGCTTAGATGTTGAAGAGAAAAATGACTGGAGGCAGCCTTTCATAGACTACTTCAGAGAAAGCAAACTCTCGATAGATAAATCATTAGCTATGCAGATCAAAAAGAGAGCATTGCGATATGTATTTGTCAATAACACGCTATATCGAAGATCGTTCGATCAAATGTGGCTACGATGTTTAGGGAGAGATGAAGCTGATAAAGTTATATCTGAAGTTCACGAAGGACTATGTGGTGCACATCAATCAGGCCCTAAAATGGCCATTAAAGTTAAAAGAATGGGCTATTATTGGCCATCAATGGTAAAGGACTGCACAAATCATGTAGAGATATGCCATGAATGTCAAATTCATGACAATATTATGCATCAACCTCCAAATCCTTTACATCCCACTATAGCATCTTGGCCTTTTGAATGTTGGGGGACAGATGTAATAGGGCCAATTGATCCACCATCATCTGCTGGACACCGCTTTATATTAGCTGCGACAGACTATTTTTCTAAATGGGCTGAAGCAATTCCTTTTAGAGAAGTCACTTCTCATCATGTGATCAACTTCTTTACTCATAACATTGTCTACAGATTTGGTGTACCACGCCGTATAATATCAGACAACGGTCCAGCTTTTAAAAGCATTAAGATATACAAATTCATTGAGCGACATAAAATTGATTGGCGATATTCATCGATCTATAATCCAAGAGCAAATGGATTAGCAGAAGCCTTCAATAAGACGCTCGTAAAGTTGATCAAGAAAATACTCACTAAAAATAAAAGAGAGTGGCATACTAAGATGGCAGAAGCATTATGGGCATATCGTACTACGTATAAGACACCAACAAAAGCAACTCCTTATGCGTTGGTGTTTGGAGCTGAAGTAGTACTTCCACTCGAAGTTGAATTGCCGTCACTTCGAGTAGCTGTTCAGTACGACCTTACAGAAGAACAAAATGCTCGCCTACGGATGGAAGAGCTTGATGCATTGGATGAAGTCAGACTCCAAGCTCAACAAAATTTAGAAATTTATCGAGCAAGAATGATAAAATCTTTCGACCGTATGGTACGCCCTCGAGCATTTCAAGAAGGAGAATTGGTCCTGGTGCTGAAAAGACCAATTATCCCACACCGAAGAATGGGTGGTAAATTTGAACCAAACTGGGAATGCCCTTTTGTCATCGAGAAGGTGTACCAAGGAGGAGCCTATCAACTCATCGATATGGAAGGTCGACGACCTATGCCCCTGATCAATGGAAGATATCTCAAGAAATACTATTCTTAGATAAAGCAAGCTGGAGATTATTCCCTCACAAACAAAGATTATATTTCTAAGTTATCTTAAAAATCCTCCTACAAGACAGGGGGGCATTTTTAAGTTTAAAAATGCAAAAAAAAAAAAAAACTGATGATAGTTGAAAGTTTTCTTTAAGACAGGGGGCATTTTAAATATTTATTTTGGTTAACATCGATCCCCAAATAAATATTTAAAATCATTCAGAATGCTATTACGGTACAATATAGGGCAGAAGCTAGTGCCTTCAAGCAAACAAATATGCGATCATTACAAAGTGAAGATTCATCTTCGAAGTTGCCAAAATCCTGAAGCTCAAATGAAAAGACATTCTGATATGATAACCTCAACAAATCAAATTTGACAAGTACGAGCTAGTACAGTACAAGTCCAGTGCTCAAACATATATAATATCAGTCTCAACAAGCCAATATGCGGCCGAGCCACTAAAAGCTTTACCCACTCAACAAGCCATGATAAGAGGCCGTAGTAGGAAAGTACCTGTTTTGTTAACCCGATGACAAATACTACCAAATTTGATACTTATCAAATTTAACAAATCAAAGCAATTCATATTCAGAATATTTCTTCAGCTAACAAGGGGAGTGAGACAAAATACAAAAGAAGATTCTCAATCAACTCAAAGGCACCAAGCCACAATGAACATTGCCAGCAAATTAGAGGCATTATTCCTTCAATAAATCTGTCAAGCACAAAGCTAAGATCGAAGGAGCTTCTCTTCTTCATCATGTCCGATAAAGCACAAAGCATAGGATCGAAGAAGTTATCCCGCAGTTCTTATAAAGCTATAGGCTGAACTAGGGGAATGTTATCATCATCAAAGTCCACCATACATAAAGTCCTGGACAGATGACAATTTGCCACCGACCTAATACAAATCTAAAGTGTGTAGGTCACCGATATGGATTCTTCATCAAGCCCGTGAAAGCACAAAGCTGTGGCAGAATAAATATTAATTCCTGACAAATCGAGAAGATAAATCAGGGACATCCAAAAGAACCTCTACATGATATCTAAAATCAAATTTTAGAGATCCCTAGAGTCAACTAGATTACAACAAACATGATATGATATAGAGCGCATATCATATTTGTTGGGGGGTATTTGTTGATTGTAACTGTCGGCCCCAACCCACGATCGCAAGTAACTGCCCATCACGATCTCAAAACGACACAAAACTCTCGCTCTCCCAGTCCAACAGAGATATGCTCTCAGAACCGAAGGAAAGGAACAAACAGAGAGAAGGCAAAAATCCCATACCTGCACTTTGGTTCGTCGTTCTACTCTAACCGACCGGACTCCTCGTCTCAATCTCCGACGCCTGCCACCGGCCCAACTCCTATATCCTGTTCTTCGTCGCACGTAAGGCCCGACCTCCTCCTCTCGCCGACCTCCTGCTCTGACGCTGAAGCCGTCGCCGAGCCCAAGCAACGTCGACCCCGACCCGTGCCCTAGCTGCCTCCGTCTTCGAGCCCGAAACTGACTCAGTCAGACTTACCGACCTGCCGCCTCCGTGGAGCCTTCCACCGACCGACCCGAGTCCCGCCGCCGTGTCTGATCCCGACCGACGAAGCCCCTGTGCGTGACTTCCGCCTCCAGCCCGATCGGGATTCTTCCCGATCATGTTTCTTCCCCTCTTTGTTTTGTATAACTTATATTATTATAATATAAGTTATATTATTATAATATAAGTTGTATTAGTATAATATATAATATATATAATATTATATTATATATTATATGATATCTTATATATATAATATTATATATGTAATAATTTAAAAAAGAGAGAGAGAGAGATGAGAGGATTTTCAAATAGGTAAGAAGATTTGAAGGAAGTCCCGGGGTTTGATTCGGTCCCCCGAAGCCCTCGATCGTCGAGCTAATCCGATCGAGGGATTGAAGACTTGAAGACTCAATCTCCTCGCCGTTGATTTGATCCGGTCGAGTCGAGCCCAAAGGGCACATGCCCTCCTTACCTCCCGGCGCCGGGGAGGGGACGCCGAAAGGCTGCCGGATTTTCGAGGGGACAAAAAACTACCTTTTAAAATAAAATTAAATTGTTTAATCAACAGGTTGCACATAATTTGAAGACTTGAAGACTCGATCACTCTCCAAATCTCCTCGCCGTTGATTTGATCTGGCCGAGTCGAGCCCTCCCTTACCTCCCGGCACCGGGGAGGGGATGCCGGGAGGCTGCCGAAATTCACTCAAAAATTCAAGACTTAGAAAAATAAATATTTTTGGACTTGGATGGATTTTTGAAAAACACAAATTTAATTTGAAGCTAATTAATTCATAACTCACTAATTAAATAACTTTAACTAAATCAAATTACATTTAAAATAATTGTAATTTAATTAATAAATCATTTGAATCTAAAATTATATATATATATATATATATATTAAAATTAAATTAATTAAATGCTAACAATTAAATCTCTTAAAATTAAAACTTTAAACTTTAATTTAAAATTTAAACAAATATCTTAATTAATTGAGTAACTAATTTAATTTAAATAATAAAATAATTTCAAAGTACAATCTAAACTCTAACTTAAAAATCAATCAAAATTTTAATTAATCTAATAACTTTAAATAAACTAATAACCAATTCAACTCATTGAACAATCCATTTAATTTAAATAAATAAATGATTTTAAAATACATTTTAACATATGGAATTTAAAACTAATTAATTTGAACCAAATTCTAATCAAATTTAACATACACTTAAAATTTAAATCAATAAATTCAACAAATCAAAATCTAATACAACTTTAATTAAAATAAATTTTTAATTAAAATTTAACATCTTAATTAATCAACATAATTAGCTAATGCAATCAAAATCAAATAAAATACAAGAAATTAATGTTTCCAATAATCCAATCTAAGTACAATCTACTGAGTAACTCTCAAACACGAGCTAGCCAAAAGCTCTCCAAATAACTGTCAGCTCTCCAACAGGCTACAGTAACTCTTTGAGCAAGAACAAAGAACTCTCTAAGCAGCTCTCAAATATAAGCTCTGAAATTGTTCTCCAATAAGTGGCAGCTCACACAATAGCTCTCTAACATAACAACTCTCCAAATTACCGGACAACTCAAACTGCTCTCCAACAAGTAGCAGCTCCCACAACAACTAGCCTACATGCAAGAACAAGGGGCTTGTATTAAACAAATTAGACCACATAGGGAGAAGATAGGAGAATTTGTAGTGAGCAAAATAATTCTCATATGAACATGAGCACGATCTCCTAGTACCAATTGGATAAATATCCTCTACAAGTTGTGCTAAGTAACACTTAAGGGAATCAAAACAAACCAAATGCAATAACTGAAATCTAGAAAGCTTACACGCCACCGGATTCACAACATGTGTACAAGCGGACAGAAGGCATTCGTAGTTTCTCAAAAGAAATCTCAACCTTTTCTAAATGAAATTCCTTGCACAAATGGATCATATTTAAATATTTTAAAATATCCCCTGCATGTGCTACGGTCAACATGTAAAGTTACAAATACAAATGTCCGAGAATGCTGTGCAGGGTCAAATGCTCACTAATGTAACTTCTATTTTCAAAGTAAAAATAACTCGCATGTGCTCCGATCGTCACACCTAAATCCCAAATCTAACGATTTCGAGAATGCTGCGCGGGTCTAAATTCAAGTTTCATCCTCCTCCACGAAAGGACTGGAGTTGACCTAACTTGAATCATAAAATGCCTCCCAAATTCCTATAAAATAACAAGTGACCTCAAACTCCACCCCGATGATGGCCGCGTTGACAGAAAATCTCAACCGGAGGGGTTGAAATCTCAAAGCCAACAAGAGCTCAAATTCTTGAAATAAAATATATCATCTAAGAACTTAAAACTAAAACTCATCCACCTCCCGCAACCGTTTGTCGGGGGTGATAAATTTGAAATTAACCTCAGCTCACAAAGAGCGAATGCATGCCGGGTGTATCGCTAAGATTCATCCTCAAATAGTCTCTTGCCAGCAGGGACGTGGCATGTGCCCTCTGATCGGGTGGTTTTGCCGCGAAATGGCACCATTATATTACGATCACGGCCAAAGCCCGTATGTTCCCTAAAGGCGTCAAACCCTTGAGCGATGAATCATAGGGTATAGTCGATAGGCACAAAGCCCTCTGTCAGCTAAGGTGGATTCAGATATATCCTCTTAGACAAACACCAACCCATGTCTACAAGGTATTCTTGGACGAAGCAACCCATGGCTGCCGATAAGGTACCTTCTGTCAGGTTGGGTCGACTACCTCCTCTGACTAAGTAGACCAGGGATCATGACAGCTCGAGACGACGGAACCATGGGATCTTGATCGGGCTCATCTCCATTCCCCCCACCACCAGTTTTAAATTCGTGGTGATAATTTCTAAATCATGATGATAAATTCAAATCTCAAATTCAAACCCTAAAACTGTTGCTATTATATGTTGTATTTACAACCTATACAACCTCTTCAACGACTAGCCTTAATCGAAAGTTCTCTCTCGTTATCGGGAGGGGTAATTAACTATAGGGGCTTGCGCCTATAGGAAACCAGAACTCAGATCATAAAGTCCTCACAAAATGAGGGCGAAATCTCTGGGTAGTGTCTTATCTAAAACCCAATCTGCCTTCTGAAAATTCACCCTGAACCTAATCTCGTTAAAACTCTTTGTCGTCATCGTCATCGCCATCAAACAAGGAAAATAGATCGATGACGAAGGAGAGGCCGGGAGCATACAATCCAAATGGAATTTTCGGAGCCCACAGACTCAACAGGTATAGTTTACACCTTCCGAACTACAATAGGCCATAGAATCAACCATGAAAGTCCAAGTCAATAATTCCACAGCATACAAGACAGTGCAAATTATATTGCTTCATGAACAATAACGTAACTACATAGGATGGATCAAATTATGCTATTCAGAACAAAAGAAGTGACGCCTGAAATAGTAGGTCTTCAGGAAAACCCCCAGCCAGCAATTAATCGGAAACTAGCATGGGCAACTAGAAACTGCCTCTGGACACACAAAATCAACTCAATAGAGAGCATCCCTTTCCATTAAGCACAAACCATTTATTTACTTGATATTTTTGATAAATATAAATATGCTGATCTCCATCATTTGTCCTTATTTTCAACCATCATATATATGTTTCTAAAATCCTGATCATAAATTTAGTTCACCATGATATGATTGAGCATTACTACTGATACATCCTCAAAAAATTATCTTGATCGGGCACGAATCTCGAGGCAAAACCAAGTTGGAAGCTTCCGAAATTAAAATTGGGACCATCCGAACTCCGATTTCAACAAACTTACAATCGAACTGAGCGTCTCGGAAATACGAACCCAACGACACCAAGTTCGACCCAATCCGAGCCCAAATGGGTCCGAATCAAGAGTCCGAAGCGCTGTTGGAAGGTTCAAACCATAATTTGGATTACCAAACGGTCTCCAAATGTGACATGCTTATAGTCGAATCGAGCGTCTCGATGAGACGAATCCAACGAGCCCAAGATTGCCAAATTCCGACATCATTAAGACCTTCAAATATCCAGCGAATGGTCTATGATCAAGGGATTCAAGATCGGCCATCCATTCAACCACTCCCTAACTACCCTTGATCTTCCACCTATTTACGGACCATGCCACTCACGAAAATCTATAAATAGAGACCCCATTTCTCATGAAAAGGGACCTAATCCTAAGGAGAAAAAGAGAGAGCTCTTGCCCCCTTGCTCCTCCTCGACCATCACCAGACCACCGCCTTGATGCCGTTGCTCCGCCGGACCATCACCGGACCACCACCTGAGGCCCTGCTCTTCGCCGGACCACCACCTGAGGCCCTGCTCTTCGCCGGATCACCACCTGAGCCCCTGCACTTCGCCAGACCACCACTTGAGCCCCTGCACTTCGCCGGACCACCACCTGAGGCCCTGCACTTCACCGGACCACCACCTGAGGCCCTGCTCTTCGCCGGACCACCACCTGTGGCCCTGCACTTTGTCGGACCACCACCTGAGGCCCTGCACTTCGCAGGACCACCACCTGAGGCCCTGAACTTCGTCGGGCCACCACCTGAGGCCCTGCACTTCGCCGGACCACCACCTGAGGCCCTGCACTTCGCCAGACCACCACCTGAGGCCATGCACTTCGCCGGACCACCACCTGAGGCCCTGCTCTTCGCCAGACCACCATCTAACGTCCTCACTTCTGCCCGACAACTACCTAGGGACCGAAATTCTGCCAGACCACCGGGAGACCTCAAAGTTCTGCCAGTGCGACCTTAGGCCTTCAAAAGCCTCTAACTTTCACCCTACGGGTGATACTTGTAATCTGATCGCCCTTGGAGGCGAGTCAGTTCTCTGTAATCTGCTCAAGTTCTAGTGGAATCATTTCAACTGGGCCAGGCCCCGTGATTTTTCCCCTTTTCAGGGCTTTCCATGTAAAAATCTTGTGTTCTCTGTGTGTGAGCTGGATATTCGTGCAACGCTAAGACATAGGATTAATACTCTGCCGTCGCGTATATTCTAGCCTGCAACAATTTGACGCCGTCTGTGGGAAACAAATCCCACTATCCTAAGCACCACTTTGATGGCCAACAGGCGTAGCAATCGCATCTTGGGAGCCTCCCGCTCCAATTCACATCAATCTCGGGATCAGTCTATGAATCATAGACGCCAAGTATCCGCCTCCTTTCATACTGGGGGGCAAGATGCTATTGGAGAAGGAATTTCAGGACCATCCATGGAAGATCGCATCAGGAAGATGGAAGAGTCTCAGGATGAGATCCTTCAACTCCTGCGAGAGACCCGACAGCCAGCACTAGCTCCCCAAGAAGAGATCCTTCTCCCTCGAGATCCACCCCGGGTCGGAGAGGTTCCACCAGAACATCTTCATGTTGAGATTCCTTTCCCTCCGCCGATGGTGCATCCTCCGACGCACCAAGACAATGAACTTGCTGACACAGCAAGCTCTACACATCCTTCACACGCAGGGCAGCAACCTCGTATTCCTCCAGATGTCCCCGAGGACTTAGCCCCACCACACATTACTGGACTCCCTCGTAATGTCCTACGACATGAACTACGAAGATTGGTTCAAGAAGAGTTCCCCGCGGGAGGTGCAGGACAATCTCTTCATCAGCAGGAATTCCAGGAGTCATCACCCCTGAGTGAAGCCATCCTTCAACATCCCATCCTGGCAAGATTCAAACTACCGAACATCGATCCCTACGACGGGATAACTGACCCGTACGAGCATATCGATCACTATAGAACTATCATGCATATCCAGCGAGCCTTAGACGCGCTCCTCTGTCAGGTCTTTCCTGCCACCCTTAAAGAGTAAGCTCGAACATGGTTCTATTCACTTCCAGCCGGAACCATTCCAATGTTCATCAAATTAGCCAAAGTGTTTGTCGAAAAATTTGTCGCCAATCGGAGAATTACTAAGGACTCTTCTCACCTCTCGGGGATCCGCCAGAATGAAAGTGAGTCCCTCAAGGAATACTTCCAGAGATTTTCTACTGAAGCTCATCAAATCTGGGAGTAGATCTCGAGTTACTTAGAGGCATTTTCCTCAGAGGGCTTCGTCGGGGCCCCTTCTACTCAGCACTTATGCGAGACACGGTCCCTTCATATGCCGACCTGATCCATTGTGTGGAGGCACAAATATCAGCGGATGAAGCTATTAGTGCCCACAGAAAGTAATTTGAACAAATTCCTGAAAAGTGCAAAGCCCCTACAATGGAGGACTTATTCTCACAACGAAAGAAAAACTTCTCTCCTAGACCCCCAGTACCACGACGTCAGTTTCGACAGGATGAGGAGTATACACCACTCAATGCCTCTCGAGCGAATATGTTGATGTCCATCCGAGATCAAAAAAATATTAAGTGGCCTAATCCTTTGAAGCCGAACGTAGGAAATCAAGATCAATACTGTCATTTCCACCGTAGTCGTGGACACACTACTGAAGCTTGCAAGCAACTCAAAGATGAGATTGAGAGGCTGATCCGACAAGGATATCTCCGTCAATTCATTCAAAACCCACCGACTCGAGATGATGCTGGGGGGCAAAAGCAGCAACAACAAATACAACCATTGAATAACATTCAAATGGTTAGTGAGATCAAATGATCACACAGTGTATGCATTTGTGTTAGTAATAGTAGTCGTCTTGTTTTATTGTGCCTCTTTCAAGTAGTATGTTGCTCTGATGTCTCTAGTATTTTCTTTTGAAGTTAAACAATGTTATCCTTGTATGTATATATTATGTGTTTAGCATGGTGTAACACTGATATTCCTAGGTTGTACTATAAGGTTATTATATTTCCCACATAATATAGTGTGTGTTGTAAATCCAATTGGATATTATCTACTTCTTTAAAAAGAACATAAAATGATGATAATGAAAACTACTGGCAAGTATAGTCTCTTTATCCTTGATTCGAGAAATACACAATAATTATTGTGTCTCAATCATTGAATGATCAATCCCAGGGGGATTCGATCCGACCTCTTCCACACAGGTTAACGTCATCGAGCAGGGCTCTGACATACAACCTCGGATAGGTCATACATCCTTGGTGGATTCTCTCGACCTCTTCCACACAGGTTAACGTCATCGAGCAGGGCTCTGACATACAACCTCGGATAGGTCATACATCCTTAGTGGATTCTCTCAACCTCTTCCACACAGGTTAACGTCATCGAGCAGGGCTCTGACATACAACCTCGGATAGGTCATACATCCTTGGTAGATTCTCTCAACTCTTTCACACAAGTTAATGTCATCGAGAAGGACTCTGACATACAACCTTAGAAAGGTCACACATCTTTGGTGGATGCTATTGACCTGCTCTCTTCTACCCGACGCCGGACTTCTGCCCGTCGCCGGACCCTCGTCGGATTTCTACCCGACGCCAGACTTCTGTCCGGCGCAGGGCTTTCGTTGGGTTTCCACTAGACCTGGATTTCTGCCCTCCGCGGGATTTTCGTCGGACTTTTGCCCGACGCCGAGCTTCCTCTCGTTGTAAGACTTCTACCCGTCACGGGACTTTCATCGGACTTTTGCCCGACACCGAGCTTCCTCCCGTTGTTGGACTTTTACCCATCACGGGACATTCGTCGGACTTCTGCCCGACATCAAGCTTCATCCCGTTGAAGGACTTCTGCCCGTCGCGGGACTTTCGTCGGACTTCTGCCCGACGCCGAGCTTCCTCTCGTTGTAAGACTTCTACCCGTCGCGGGACTTTCGTCGGACTTCTGCCCGACACCGAGCTTCCTCCCGTTGTTGGACTTTTACTCATCACGGGACATTCGTCGGACTTCTGCCCGACGTCGAGCTTCCTCCCGTTGAAGGACTTCTGCCCGTCGCGGGACTTTCGTCGGACTTCTTCCTGACGCCGAGCTTTCTCCCATTGAAGGACTTCTGCCCGTCGCGGGACTTTCGTCGGACTTCTGTCCGACGTCGAGCTTCCTCCCGTTGAAGGAATTCTACCCGTCGCGGGACTTTCATCGAACTTCTGCCCGACGCCGAGCTTCCTCCCGTTGCAAGACTTCTACCAGTCGCCAGGCCCTCGTCGGACTTCTACCCGACGCGGAACTTCTACTTAATGCCAGACTTCTGCCCATCGCCAGACCCTCGTCGGACTTCTACCCGACGCGGAACTTCTACCCGACGCCAGACTTCTGCCCATCGCCAGGCCCTCGTCGGACTTCTACCCGACGCGGAACTTCTACCTGACGCCAGACTTCTGCCCGTCGCCAGACCCTCATCAGACTTCTACTCGACGCGGAACTTCTACCCGACTCCAGACTTATGCCCGTCACAGGACCCCCGTCGGACTTCTACCCGACGTCGTACTTCTACTTGACGCCGTACTTCTACCTGACGCTGGACTTCTGCTCGTCGCCGGACTTTCGTTGGGTTTTCACCCGACGCTGAATTTCTACCAGTTGTCGGACTTCTGCCCGTCAACGGACTTTCATTGGGTTTCCACCCGACACTGAATTTCTACCAGTTACCGAACTCCTGTCCATCGCCGGACCCTCGTCGGATTTCTACCTGACGCTGAATTTCTACTCGTCAATGAACTTTCGTCAGACTCCTACGCGACACTGTACTTCTGCCCGACATCGGACCTCCACAAGATCTCTAGAAGAAGAAGAGGAAGACTCCTGCTCAGTGAGGGGCCCTAGACCTGAACAGGACTAGGGGAATGCCTCAGCATGAGGGAAGAAATGAAGAGAAAGGGAGAGAACCTCCTTCTTGCAGAGAGGGGCCTTGGCCTGGACAGGGGATATCGCCTGTGCAGGGCCAGGGGAAGGCCTCACGTGAAAGAGGAGGGGGAGAAGAGAAGAGAGGGGCAAGAAACTCATACCCCCTATGGGGCTATTTATAGTAGGAGGGGGAAGTTGGGGGAGTTAAGGTGGTTATGCAAAAAAAAAAAAATGGCGCGGTTACTGTAGCAACCGTTATTGTAGCTGTGGTGACTGTAGCAACCGCTACTGTAGGTAACGGTTACTGTAGCAACCGCTAGTGGTTAATAGGGAAAATTGTTATGGCAGATGGCGGCTGTGATTAGTTAATTTAATTACAGTTAATTATTTTAACTATATTTAATTATCATTAAAAAAAAAAACAGCGGCACTGTAGCAAGGCGTACTGCAGCTAACGGGTACTGTAGCAGAGTTAATGTAGCAAAACGTTCCGGGCTCGATTTTCATGCCCAATAGTCCAAATTGAACGTTTTTGGGGTCTCCGGACACGTTTTTCGGCGTTCCGGACTCAATTTCGGCACTTTCGAAGCTCATTGGGGCCTCTATGACTAAGTTTGAGCAAATTTATATATTTTGGAGCGTAATTTTTTGGCACTTTTTACGATTTGACTAATTTTAAATGTTCTAAAACGTATTTTCGGACTTATGGAGCTTCGACGTCCGAAAATAGGGGGGCAACTGATACATCCTCAAAAAAATTATCTTGATCGGGCACGAATCTCGAGGCAAAACCAAGTTGGAAGCTTCCGAAATTAAAATTGGGACCATCCGAACTCCGATTTCAACAAACTTACAGTCGAACTGAGCGTCTCGGAAATACGAACCCAACGACACCAAGTTCGACCCAATCCGAGCCCAAATGGGTCCGAATCAAGAGTCCGAAGCGCTGTTGGAAGGTTCAAACCATAATTTGGATTACCAAACGGTCTCCAAATGTGACATGCTTATAGTCGAATCGAGCGTCTCGACGAGACGAATCCAACGAGCCCAAGATCACCAAATTCCGACATCATTAAGACCTTCAAATGTCTAGCGAACGGTCTATGATCAAGGGATTCAAGATCGGTCATCTATTCAACCACTCCCTAACTACCCTTGATCTTCCACCTATTTACGGGCCATGCCACTCACGAAAATCTATAAATAGAGACCCCATTTCTCATGAAAAGGGACCTAATCCTAAGGAGAAAAAGAGAGAGCTCTTGCCCCTTGCTCCTCCTTGACCACCGCCGGACCACCGCCTTGACGTCGTTGCTCCGCTGGACTATCGCCGGACCACCACCTAAGGCCCTGCTCTTCGCCGGACCACCACCTGAGGCCCTGCTCTTCGCCGGACCATCACCTGAGGCCCTGCACTTCGCCAGACCACCACCTGAGGCCCTGCACTTCGTCGGACCACCACCTGAGGCCCTGCACTTCGCCGGGCCACCACCTGAGGCCCTGCTCTTCGCCGGACCACCACCTGAGGCCCTACACGTCGCCGGACCACCACCTGAGGCCCTGCACTTCGCCAGACCACCACCTGAGGCCCTGCACTTCGCCAGACCACCACCTGAGGCCTTGCCCTTCACCGGACCACCACCTGAGGCCCTGCACTTCGCCGGACCACCTGAGGCCCTGCACTTCGCCGGACCACCACCTGAGGCCCTGCACTTCGCCGGACCACCATTTGAGGCCCTGCACTTCGCCGGACCACCACCTGAGGCCCTACACTTCGTCGGACCACCACCTGAGGCCCTGCTCTTCGCCAGACCACCATCTAACGTCCTCACTTCTGCCCGACAATTACCTAGGGACCGAAATTCTGCCAGACCACCGGGAGACCCCAAAGTTCTGCCAGCGCGACCTTAGGCCTTCAAAAGCCTCTAACTTTCACCATACGGGTGATAGTTGTAATCTGATCGCCCTTGGTGGCGAGTCAGTTCCCTGTAATCTGCTCAAGTTCTAGTGGAATCATTTCAACTGGGCCAGGCCCTGTGGTTTTTCCCCTTTTCAGGGTTTTCCACATAAAAATCTTGTGTTCTCTGTGTGTGAGCTGGATATTCGTGCAACGCTAAGACGTAGGATTAATACTCTGCCGCCGCGTATATTCTAGCCCGCAACAACTACCACATTCAAAGTATAATATCTACTTTGATAAAATTTGTTAGAGAGACTTTTAGTTATGCACAAAAATCTCAATTAGAGACTGTGGTCCGATGGCACTTGTTGGAAAGTGGTAGTCCAACTACGATGGTAGTCTAATAATAACAATTTGATAAACATTTAGGAACCTACAAACCTTTGAGCTCTCTCCTCTCACTACAATCTACATTAAGGTCTCCCTTTATGTAGGGAATGGAGGTCTATGTAAAAGTGTTACTTTGATAAATCTAGTCAAAATCTCAAAGCACTCTATGGAACAACATATATCGATTCCTTTGATCTAGACATTCCTTCCAACATTTAAGTACATTATTAATGTTGTAATTAAGCAATCTTAGGTCCGTTGGACTTGTATCCTCAAGACGCTCGATTTCAGTACAAGGTGATACTATTTAAAGATCATTTGATTATCCAATTAATTTCATAAAGCTTTCAACTACGTTTCAATACGTTTCAAACACTTAATTTGGGCTTATTTGAAGTCGGAGCAGTCACTTTTGGAGTTGATGGGTTCGCCTTTTCGAGACATTGAATTCAATTATACATTTACTAGAATCAAAGGTTGGCTGACCCAGAATGCAATTCCAAAAGTTTTTAAGCATCGAGATTTGTATTTTATCAAGTGGATTTTCTAATGACTTATCAAGTTATATAATGCTTTGCTCTATAAAGATAAACCCTTCAACAGTTCGTACTGAATGAAGGCTATCTATCTAAAAAGATCGGGTACATGTAACTTATTTACAAAATGCCGATATTCAGCAATGCATATGATAAAATTATGGTTGATTAAGAACAACATCATTCAAACCAAATAATACAAGGAAAAAGTTTCAGCTAAGGTTTCAGTTTTCTCCCAATGATCGCGTATCGTAAAATGTTTGGTTACAGTAAACATAAAGCGAGCCTTGCAATATACGCTATAATCTGTACACAACAAATCAACAACATAATTTTCAGCCCCTTCAAATAACTACAGTAAAAGGGAAATAAGGAACGAAAAAATATTACATTTATTTTTGGCAATGATTTTAATTACACATTCATG
The DNA here is from genome assembly GCA_019925795.1 of Dendrobium chrysotoxum. Taxonomy (NCBI): domain Eukaryota; kingdom Viridiplantae; phylum Streptophyta; class Magnoliopsida; order Asparagales; family Orchidaceae; genus Dendrobium; species Dendrobium chrysotoxum. Next base: position 53,923,425 of record CM034297.1, read on the forward strand.
ACATACTTTTAAGCATCTTAACTTTATCCATACAAATAGATTTAATTCAGGTCATTCGTTAGCAGCAGTTGTAGTCTTTTTTAAATAGCAGGTTGGAAGCTGTTGCAAGAGACATTAAGGCTTCGTTTGGGACGGCTTTCTTACTGCTGCTTAAAGCAGTTTTTTAATGCAAAAATTTTAATTTTTTACTAAAAAGCTGCTTTAAGAAGCAGAAAGAAAGCGGTCCCAAACGAAGCCTAAGTAGGCATTGAAGTTACCATGGCTCAGTGCTATTCCAAAAACTTTCATGAAATGTTTGCTTGCTCCACCCTTTCTCAGCAAGTATGAGATTGACACGAGCTTCCAGCTTCTTTACAGCGTCTTCCTCAAATTCATCCCTTACATATGGCGCTGACATCTGCTCGGGAGTTCAAAACATCAGTATTTAGTTCATGAAAATTCCATTAAGGCTAAATTGCTCCTCATTCATGCGAATTAACAGTTACCCGTGCGCTTTGATACAGTTTTAGATACTCCGAGCAGTCTTCATAGTGGCCACAATGGTACAGGAGGACTGCATAATCTCTTAGTTCTTCGAGCTCGGTTCCAAGTATGATTAGGCGCTCACAAGCTGTCAAAAGTAATTTAAGAGAATAAGGATATTTTGTCTGCGTAGACCAACAAAAAATAGATGATTTCACGCCAATAAACTATGAATGCACATGAGGCTAGATTTACTCTCACGTCATATTGTTGAAAAATAGGTTGATGTTAAAATCTCAAATAATTGACCATCACATAAAAAGTTTTTCCAGTTGGAAATGGAATTGACAAACGATCTATCAAGCCCAAATGCAATCCCAATTTGATTCACAATTCCTAATAGAAACATATCAAACTACACTAGAAGCTAGAGAAGCAGAAACCAAAATATAAAAGCTTATAAACTTGTGCACCATAATAATCGAACCACCATATGCCATCAAGCCTGTTATTATCAAAATAGGTGGTGCTTTAATCCAAACTTAGATTAGAGTTATCAATGAAATTGAACATAGGAGATTGGTGAACCCAAACAATTCAAGAGGATGAGACTAATTAGATGCTTAGAGACCAGAAAATTTGGACTTTTATTAAGACAGGCATTGCATTGCTTTAATTACTAATGTCTACTTACCCATAATCAAGGATCAAACTACTGTATTTGGGATCAAACTCAGCAGCCATAGTGCACCTTTAAATGATGTCTTTCTTCATAGAGGAGAGCAAAATCCCATTCTTGCCTTGTTAGGCCCCTAAGTTGTGTTGCTTTTGGCATGCACCATTGGAAATTTCAAGGGATCGCTTTTCAGTTCAGATAAGAAGTTGTAGATCTGATCACCAATCTTACATGGGTATAGCTCTCTTCATGGTTTAAGGCATGTGTAAATGATGAAAGTGTGTTCCTAGTGTTGTTAGCATAATCCACTGTTGCACGTAAGACGTGTCCCTCTTGCACATAATGGAAGCTTTTTTACATTAAGGTTTCATGTGTCCTCTGCCATTCCTTGTATTGCCTAACTTTTGGCGCTGATATTCTCAATCTCAGTTTGAAGTAGACTGAGCATTTTGAATTTGCACAAAAAGATAGGTCAGTTCGTGGAGCCATTTTAAGTTTCTACGACTAGCCACTTGGATGTGTGCTTGGGATTTGTACACGACTAATTATTTATAGTGTTCTTGCCCAGGTGCAACTTCTACAATGACAAGTTGGATGCTTTACAGTTGAGCAATATAATTCTCGAGTCAATCACAATCTCTAAGCTGAATGGGTCCATTGACTCATCTTTCTTGACTTGTGTTCAATTCACAACTAAATCTCACTTCTCATAACCAAACAAATTTGACCCGTCTAGTCATGCAAGTAGTAGTCAGTCTCAAGTTGTCCATCCGTCAAGTCATGCAAGTAGTAGTAAGTAGTCACCATTGATTTGGGTCAAGTTGCCCATCCATCGAGTCATGCAAGTAGTAGTCATTAGTCACCATTGATTTGGGTCAAGTTGCCCAGGAAGACACTAGTTGTTAGGATCGATCATCCATGAGGATTTCCCGGAGGGAGCCTTCCCCTACTACAAGTCACTGAAAAATGGACAAGGTTTTAGTTGGAAGTAATTGATTATAATTAGTTGCTTACTAATATCTAACCAGAAGGAGTTGGCCATTTTTGTCCAACTAGTGGTACTCAAAGAAAAAGTGCAAGCCTAGTGCTCGACAGTGATGCTCAGCAGCGGGGTACTATGCAAGAAGAGTTCACCTTTAGTAATGCCTGGTTTGGCCATATAATCAGCCACACTTAACACTTGATTGGAGTTGATCCTTTGTGTACCTTCACCCATAATGTTGGTAACATCATACTCCAAGCATGGAATATTTGCTCGTGCAAACACATGTATGGCTCTAATCATCTATGGTGAAGGGGCAATTTTGTCTCTTTCATAACTTCCCTTCATTACACTCGCCTTCCTCTTTTGAGAAGTGAGAAATTAGTTTATTGAGATCAAAATTTTTGGTTATGCTTCTTGATCTACATCAAGAAGGGGAAGACATCTTTTGAGTAGGTGTGAACTCCTTAAGAAAGAAAAAGGAGAGGAAGAGAGACTAGAAAGTGAAAAACCATAAATTATTTCATTCAATATCCTTGTCTTACAATAAGAGAGGTATTTATAATATTTGGATAGACCACGTTGAGTATATATACCAGATTTACAATATACAATTGGTTTACCTAACACAAACTTAAAATAGAATACAAGGGAAGTAGTGCTTATTATATATGTATAGACTATTTACTTTGTACTTCATTTGCCCAGAGATATATTGCTGATGTATGACAATGTCCTATCAAAATTCCCTTGATCGTTGACTTGATGGATCGCATGCATTTATGAATGGATCATAAAAGTTTATTATCATTTCAGTCCACTAGGATGGCACAATCTACACCTTTATTTTTTCCCCATCGCATGAGACTCTTTCAAAACCCAATTGCACTTGTTCTAGTGTTTAAGTATTTTATAAGATTAATTTGATAAATTTGTGTGGCAAAGCCTACTTAAACTAATATACTTATATTTCAATCACTAATTTTAACTTAAATCATTCCTCAACCCATTACAAGTTTGTGTTGTTATATGTTTAAGATTAATTGAATTAATAATAAGGTCTTGTAGTTATAAATGAGTATCATATTATTCATCTTGTGCTTAAGATTGATCATTAATATTATAGCTTATCATATCTTGTGTAATTATTGACCTACACTACAATTATCATGTGTGATATAACTTGTAGGGTTGTATAAAACTATAAATGTGTGTTTTCTAATATTAGCGAGTATATTATTTTTAAACTCTAGTTTTTATCACTTAGATGCTCATTTGTATTAGTCTATAAAAATTATGTATATCTTAGTTTGAATACTTGTACATTAAATTATGTATTTTATTTATTTGTATTATTTTAGCTTTTGCACAATGATTCTGTTAATATTTTACTTTTGTTCTCTGTGATTACTTATATAGCTTCCACATAATGTTTGATTGTGTGAGATTGGATTGGTTAAATTTTGTAAGAAAATTCTAAAGCGTAAAAAGCGTGCCTACAATTCACCCTCCTTTTTGTTGTGTCTTAAACTAGCATCCACATAAAATTATGACAATTGAAATAAAGACAAATAAGGGCCTTACATAACAAGACAAACTATAACACTACATGAAAAATGTCTAAATGATTGAGCTCAAACACAAAAATGGTCTGACACAACAAAAAGATTCTTCTCAGTTTGATTCAGTTACTTCTCTTGCTACCCTGAAGAAGGTGTGATCCTCCATTATCGCTAAATACATATGGAAGGAATCAAAACATGTTGTCTAAATCTATAATACTCAAAATAACTAAAGAAGAAAAGCATTCACTTACCTGCCAATGCACGTCTCATATCTCCAAAACGAGCATTGGTCCATACTCCACGCCCCAGCCTATGTTGAGCGGCCTTGGCGGATGCCATCTCAAGCCCTCCATATGATTTGGAATTACTCTCTCCAGAAATGATAGGTGCAAACGCAGGGTTTGCAGCATATGCTGCTCTTAAAAATAAACTACTTGGATGGCCATACTGGAATGGCCAGAAAGCATCCTTCAAATTTCTTAAGATCTACATAAAAATACGCATCAGCAAATAACAACACATGCTTAGTGAGCTGCACAAAAAATCATTGAACAACTCTGTAAACACCAGAACAGGGATGTTGAATGACAAAAGTATAAAACAAAATTAGAAATTATCCAAGCATACAAAATATTGTTGAGCTAATTATTTCCCTGATGCAAATTCTAACCATATTCCATACCGCATCAAAGATATACCTCAGCTTTGCAATCTTACTTGGAAGAGGCTGTTAAACGTAAATATCATTTGATGCAACACATTAAAGCATTTAATCCTGATAAACCATCAAATTCTTGCTCAATCTATCTTATCTACCAGCATACTCTTCATATTGTTTGGTACATAAACACTGCAATATGATGTCTTGTATCAATAGATTTCGTTCGCCTTGACTTAATAATTCTACTCATATTGTTTGGCCTTTCATTGTAAGCAGATGAAAAAAAAAACTTATTAACAGATGAGGAGGAAATCAATCTTGTTACGCATGCAAATGGCTACAAAAGTGTGGCTATGAGTTTAGCTTGGATTTGAAGATCAATTGAAAATGGGATCAGCTTTTGGCTTGAATTGAGCTCGGGTCAAAGTTAACAAGCTATGTGCAATTCGAATTGAACTTGAATTAAGCCGTGCCTTGATCAAATCAAAATGTATATTCATGCATCTTTGAATGCACATGGATATAATTATGCGAATTGAAGTTAATTGTTATACTTGGCTTAAAACAAAATTGAATTGAGCCATCCTATAACCAGATTTGGCTTAGCTCGAGATGAGATTGATAACAACCCTATCTTAAGTTATTACTACTTATTCATACAAATAGCTTCTCCAAAGAAAACCAATGAATCAACACTGGCAAGGAATCAAGTTACCAGTATAGCGTAAGTCCATATTAACCATAGTTTTAGCAAGAAATAGTTATACTGGCTGGCAGGTGGTCCAGGCCTCAAGTTGGATTAGCTTAGCAATTGGAGCGCATGTGTGTCTGACCAGGGAAAACCAAGCTTGGCTCTCTGGGATTTGACTAATTTGGACAAACCAGGAAGACATGTTCAGCTCTGAGAAATGCATTCGTAAAAATAGAGTTGAAACTTGGTTGTAATTGAAAGAGCTGCCTGAACAAAGCCTCCACCACTGCTCCAGTGACTGCTTTTTAAGCATGTACATCTATCTCACACACCTATGATATAAACATATTACCTTAGCATCATTTTGGTTTTTTGGGATGCTAACATATCAAATTTAATAAGGGGTCCTTTCAAAAAACTGTGCAGGGAATTAAACAGATGGAAATATTTGACTAAATTAGATATATGCAACTGCCATTTTAAGGTGTGAAATCTATTTTTATTTCATCTCACTATACCAAAAATTCATTCAAATCCTAATTTATTTATCTATAATTTGAGATTCAATGTTCCTTGATTAAAATCAATTACATACCTAAGTTAGTTATTCATTATACATCTTCATGTCTTCACACCATCTTTCTAAATTTAGTATTTTGTAATTGTCCAGATATTGATCATTACAAGAAGATCTGATGCCCAGTCCTTCAATCGGGTGGATGTACTCATGTACAGGCTATAGAATTTGAAGCTATCCGACAATGGTACACATTACAGTAGCTGTGTGGAGGATTTATAGTGAATTTGACAAAATAAATTCCAAATATAATTTCTACAACAACTGTAGAACTATTTAAGAGTCTATACATAGTTTCCAAACGCAAAAAGTAACAAATGCAGCATCAAAAAATCTCTAACAAATATTTTAAGGGAGTCAATCCCGTCGAGAACTAGCATAGAGATTGATAGATCAACCAAGTGACATTTCAAGTCCAAATAGCTCAGTTCTAAAAAGGCAGGGAGTGATCGCCAGGACAAATGTCTAAACAAAGAGAAGCTCCTAGAAAGCTTCTAGGAAAGTGTTCTTCTAGGAAAAAAGAGGGGCAAAAATCCACAAAATCTCACATTAAAAAAAGAGGAAGGATTATTGAAGTATATTACTGTAGACCATATATGCAATTTGACTTTTTTTGTAGAAAGTAAATTTTTTTTTAGAACTCTACAACTGCGCGTGCTCATTTAGGAGGACTCAAAGGTAACTGAGTTTCTAGGAAGTTGCATCCAAAAGGATAAAACTATAAAGTTTAGTTGATCTAGGACTACGATGCTTTTAAATGAATGAGAACAGAACTTACATGATTTTGAAAAGAACAAAGAACAATTAAGACTATTATCTATTAAACGAAAAAATAGAAAACATAAGAGGGGCCACTACGCTTAGGCCAAATCACATGCTAAGTGCTTGATTTATCAAAATAACATAGAATTTCAACAACATGGGAATTAAGTAATTATTCAACAAAAATCCCTAATCTAATATTGAGATAAGCAACATAGAAAGTACACTCAATCCTACGTTTACTAAGCATCCCTACGTTTACTAAACATAGGCAGTAGCTTGCACGATTCCTTGCAATTGGATCACCACCTACAAGATTAGTGGGTTTAGAAGATAAATGAAAAGGGGAAGAAGTTCACCCTCGTTGAGAACCGGAGACAATGTGCCACTAAACATTGCCAAGCTGTTCTTCTATAGCTTCGACGAGAGTATCTAGGATGCGCTCCACGTATTCCTCAATAGTGTTATCGATCTCTGGATTGACGTCGAAGAAAGTGGAGTGAAGGATGTAGACGAAACCTTACTCGTCGTAGACAATGCCAAAGTCAAGATCGGGACCATCCATGCATCAATTTTGAAGGGTTGAAGTGTTGTAGTAGATACGTCTTTGCTTCCCTTGCTGGTTTCCCTTGAGAGAAAGGGGTTTCTCCCAAGAATTCAAGTAGGATAAGGCAAGGGAAAGGTAGTCGGCCAAGGGGAAGGCTTGGGGGAAGATTTGGTTCAGATTTTGAGAGGAGTATTATGGAGGGAAAGCTAAAATTAATTTCCAAATCAAATTTCTAGCTTTGGAAATAATTTAAATAGACTAAGGGGTAAGAGAGAGGGGGCGGGTAGAGTAGGGCAGAAATTGGATTTAATTCCAAGGGGAAAAGCTTAAATTTGGAAAGGAATTAAATGGGTGGGCCCTTGTGAATTTCGGCCAAGAGAGAGAGGGAGGGTGGGGTGTCTAGGTGCAATGTATGTGGATATTTGAATTAATTAAGTAATCAATCTCAGATTTGGGATTGATTTCTAATTAATGGACCTTCCAAACTTAGGCAACTTAAATTAGGAAAGCTTTGACTTTTCAAACTCTTTTGAAATTTGAAATCAAATATTTTCCAAATCCAAATGAATCTAATTTAGGAAAGGGGCATGGGGTGTGGCCGGCGGCTTGGGTTGGTAGGGGATTGGAGCCGGCGGCTTTGAGTGGTGGTGGTAGGGCCATCGGTGGGGAGGAGAGCAGGGGACGGTGAGGGGAAGGGCCTGCGGGTCAAGGGCTCGGGTGGGGATTTGGGCCGTGGGTGAGGAAGGGGAAGAGTAGGGCCGGCGGTGGTGAGGGGAGGTGGGCCGTGGGCTAGAAAAGGAGGGAGGAGGGAGGAAGAAGAGCACTACGAAACTAACCACGAATTCGGACTATTCCAAGATTTGTGGGTGATCCAATTCCCTCTCCAAGGGATCTCTCCAATCTCTCTCAAGCTCTCACAAGAACTCAAAACATCGAAAAAATTATATCATTCATTCATTTCAAACATGATAAGAGAACATAAGGGCTACATATAACCTCATGCAATGGACTCAACATAAAAGATGACGATGCCCTTTGGGTTTACACATGACCACCCTTAAGTAAGGGGTAAAAAGGGGAAAACTATAAAAGCAAATACAATAAGCAAAACAAATAACACAAATACAATAAAGACTCAAAAGTAGATCGGCGCGATTGTGGCCGTAGATCGATAGCCACGCCTCTGATAAATTTTTCAAGATCTGATGTCCCCATCATTAGTTTGGTATGGACAAGCTAGGTCAAAATGGATAATACCTCAAATTATGTTGGCTAGGTGATGAGGGCATTCGACCATGGAGAGTTTACTAGAGACGGGGCCGACGATCTACGGCCATGATTGCACCGCTTTACTTTTGAGTTATTATTTGTATTAGATTTATTATCATGTTTGCATTTGAGTTTATTATTACATATTTTCCATTTGTACCCTCACTTGAATGAGTAGTCTTATGTAAGCCCTAAGGACATGTTGGCCTTTTGTTTTCCTTCATTGTATGATTGGTTATTTAAAGCCACCTCCTCATCTTTGAGGGAGATGATGATGATTATTATGATATTTTCTACACTTATGTTCTTTGTGAGTTTTGAGGGTTCTTGTGAGAATTCTTGGTGAGTTTGAAGTCCCTAGGTGAGGGCAAAGCAACACCCATCAGCCACAAGAAGCGTCCGGGCTTGCAGTCGATATCCTTCTCCCATCTTTCTTTTTCCTCCCCAAAATCGCAGGCCACCCCTCTTTTCCCTTGAAGCCGCCGGCTAGGGGTGTAAACAAGTCGAGTCGAGTCGAGTTTTAGCCCTATCGAGTTCAGCTCGTTTGTTAGAAAGCGAGCTCGAACTCGAGCTCGAGCTCGAGTCGAGCTCAAAAAACGAGCTCGAACTCGAGCTCGTCCAACTGTAAACGAGCTCGAGCTGGCTCGTCGAGCTGCTCGATTTCGTGCCCATTTTCAATTTCCCGCCCGTTTTTAATCTCCCGCCCGGTTTTCATTTTCCCACCCGATTTTCATGTAGGAGAAAAATAGAAAATAAAGCTGCATGATTGATGGGAAAAGGCCGCATCTTTTAAGCCTCATAAAGAACTAATTTAGAGAGAGAGAGAGAGAGAGAGAGAGAGAGAGAGAGAGAGAGAGAGAGAGGGGGATTGGGCACTTTTTTTAGCAGTTTTTTTTTGGGTACCCTTCTGTAGCATTTATTATGTGAGAGAGAGAGAGGGGGGCTGAGTACAGATTTTAAAATCAGATTTTAAAATCAGATTTTTTTTTAATCTAAAGGCGGGAGTTAGATTTTTACATTATTTATTATTACTTTTTTTAAAATATTTAAATGAAATAAATTCGAGCCGGCTCGCGAGCTTACGAGCCGAGCCGGACTCAAGCTCGAACTCGAGCTCGTTTACTAAACGAGCTCGAGTTTGAGCTCGAGCTCGACTCGTGAGCTCGATAAGCTCGGCTCGCGAGCCCATAAACGAGTCGAGCTCGAGCCGGCTCGCGAGCCGGCTCGGCTCACTTACACCCCTACCGCCGGCCATCTTCCCCCCTCCCTTCCAAACCGCCAGCTACCACCATCCTCCTCCCTCCAAACCGCCGGCTCTAAGCCCCAACACCACCTGCCCTAGCCCCACCTAGCCCAAGCCCCACCATCTCCCATAGCCGCCGGCCTTCCCCTCCAAACCCTAGCCACTAGCCACCCTTTCCCTACTAGATTTACTACTTTCCTAAAATATTTCGTTATTAATTTAGAAGGTTTTTGAATTTAAATTCAAAGAAATTTGAAATTCAAATTCTTTCATAAATGATATAACTTATTTTAGGAAAGCCCCCCAACTATTGCAAATCCGAAATTAAATAGGATTTGATTTTAAATCCACATTTAACGTATATGGACGCATTCAACGTATGTGGACGCATTCAACGATGTGGACTCATTCAACGTATGTGGACACATTCAATGTATGAGGACTCCTTCCCTTTTTTCCTCCCTTCCCACTTAATCTAGGGAATTTGAAATTCAAATCTCCCTCTCCTACCTCCACCAAAATATGAATTAACAATAAGAAAACCCCTTCCCCTTACCCTTGGCCAGCCCCTACCCACCTCCTGCGCCTAAAATCTTGACTCCAAGTCCGCTATCCAGATTTTCTGGGCGTTCTATGTTGTTGTCCTAAAATTCCAGCAAGGCGAAATCAGTCGTGCTGCTGCTTCAACCCCTCCGATTGCTGTCCAAAGCCTCCCCGTGTTTGTTGTCCAGATTTTCTGAGCACGTGAGCTTGCTGTCCTAAAATTTTAGCAACATCCTTTTGCCGTTCTGCTGTCCAAAGGTTGTCGTTTGCTGTTTAGAAATTCCAGTACTTCTTACAAAGGTAAACTCTTCTCCTAATCATATTCCTTCTGAAGTTTTCTCTCAATTGTGGCATCATAAATGTTATGCAATTTATCTCTGCTTAACCAAACATCAAGAGTGTGAGTGAGTGGATCCAATTAGTGACTAGTCTAAATATTCATTTAGGGATTTCCTTTGAAAATCCCCCATGCTATGCTAAGCTTGATTGGAACTGATTATTCATGATTCTAACTCTTATCGTGTAATTTGGCCTAAGCTTAAATCACCTCTTTCTTGTTTTCAAGATTTGTTTAAATCGCTAAAAGTAAACTTAATTATTGTTGCTCTAATTTAGAGGGCATTTAATTTCAACATTGCATAATTACCTACGCATTTAGTTATACATCACTAGGTCATTACAATTGATATCAGAGCTAGGCCACTGCTAAAATATGTGGTTCAAGGATGAACCAAGCTAAAGGTAATGGCCTATGATATCACAACTCAAAAGAGGGCAACGAATGACGAGCAGATGCCTGAACAAGAAGAATCAGCTCCCGACAGATTTTTAGGAGAACGGTGTAGGAATCAAACAAATCCGCATTAAAAATGGAAGAAAAGTTATTGGACAATATAATAAGTTGGACCAAATATTCAAGGTGGATTTTGGTGTAGCAGTCAAATTTGCTCTAGTAATAACAATCATAGGATGAATGACCTCCCACAAAGCTGCACCAAAAAAGGAAAAACCGTGAGATTTAGCATGGCATGGGAAAGGCTAGTCCAAAGTGGAAAATATCTGGCTTAATGTGGGTCAAGTAATTATAAACCAAGTATCTAATACTATCATCATATGTTGATTTTCTTCACAATATGGGGTTTTATGATACTGGTAGAAAGTTATGATTAAAACTAGTTGCCTGAATTCTGCATTGTTTCTCAGTGTATGAACAGAGATGCATGTATAAGTATAGACTAGCATCTAATGTCCAAATTTGAGTGCCTCCAAGTTCATGATGAATTTAGTATGAAAAGGATTGTTAAAATAACTTCTTCTTTTTTGTTTAAATCTTACCTCCACTAATAACGACTTCGATGTCAAAATATGTGGATGATCTGAGAATTTACTTTTCTGCCTCTGATAACCACTAGGAAGACTAAAAAAATCACTAGGGTAGTAAATCTCTGCATCGAAGTCGAGAAAGCCACACACTCGTAGTGTTTTCAACGTTTCAGAGTAAATAAGTGATAGCATGACAGCGGACCCCGACCTACAGGTCAAAACCTGCAGCATTTGGTTAAATTTAAATGTAGTGAGTGACAATTCCCTTCAAAACATTAATAAGATATACGTACTAAATAAGATGTGAGGGTAAGAATTTACAGAATGAAGATACAACGCTCTTGCATCAGACATCATCTCTGTCCTGCAAAAGCCCTGGCCAAATAGAATAGGAAAGCACTTAAGGAAGCTCCCAGAGGTGGGACAAATGAAAGAGAAATATAGAAGAAGAATGAGAAAAACAAGCTTAAAGGTTTTAAACAAAGAAAAAGTAAGTAGCTTAGAAAGTATAGGCTAAAAATTGGATGTTCAAATGATTGCAGAATCTCCAGGATTTGGAACAAAAATTTTGCAATATGATGATCTTCAATCTGGGACTAATATTAGTCCTATTATCGTTTTACCTATGACGCGTTTCTAGAGACATGGACTATGACAATTTGAAAAAAAATATAGGACGCGCGCGAGAGTCCTCGGTGAAACAAGCTCAGTACCCACGCATTGTAAACTAAGCATGTTTTCTTAACAGTTAAAATTAAAAAATAGCCATTTCAGTACAACTGACACTGTATCATATGAGCTTTGTACAATTTGGTTATCCAAAATCAAATTGAAGAAGCCAGCGCAATGCCTCCAACAGACACAATGATCATAACAATACTACAAGACCAGCAGACGGCGATTACCTTGTGCACATAGAAGAATCTATCAAGGTTTCCAAGAAAGACCTCAGGCGGAGCCTCCGATGTAGGCAAGTAGAGGGAGCAAAACTCCATCGATAGATCATCGAGCCTCTCAACAAAGGCCTCGACCGGGAGCGGAACCGACGAATGAGAGACGAGCGAATCGTCCTCGGCCGCGATGTGCAGTGCCGTGCGCGCCAGATCCGCCCCGCGACTGATCGTAATGCTAGTCTCCGCATCGATTTCGGTGAGCCGCCCTACTTGCTGCCGAAACTCTTCCCTCGCCGATCGCGCGTGCCTCGTATCGATCCCTGCCGACTCGAGCGAATCGTGTAGGATGAGCCGGAGGCTGTTTTGACTGCCGGAAGCCACCAGCTCCGGCGAGTCGGAGGCCGAGTTGATGCAGAAGAAAGGGGAGGCGAGGGGCTTTTGGAACCTTTTGGAGTTGGAGAGCTTGGGAGTGAGGTAAGAGGCCCATGGTGTCCGGAGGCAGCTCATTCTGGCGGGGAAGAGAAACAGGAACAGTGAACAGTCGTGTGGTAGACGGTGGCTGGTTATATATATAGAACCAAAGAAATATCCTATGATTCCGTCCATATTCCGTGGATTAACAGCAAAATAATAATAATAATAATAATAATAATGGAGAAATTTGATTTCACATACTCTAAGATATATTTTATTTTTAAAAATATTAACAATTTATTTTAGACAAAAATAAATTATCTTAATAATATTTGAACAGCCATTAAAATGATCTAATTATCTTAATAATCTTTGAATAATGATCGAATAGTTATTCAATCATTTTTAAAATGATCGATATTTTTGAAAAGTCTTCGTCGATCATATTAAATATTATTTGTAGAAGGGTTGAAGAAGATTCAATTAAGTGCTTCAATAGATTTTGAATAAGTTTGAATAAAGCTATAATGTATCAAAGTTATTTCAAGTATTGCTAATTCAAATACTCTTCGAATAGATCGATCATTATCGAAGATGGTTCAATCATGATTCAAGATTATTCAATAATAGTTGAATATGGTTCGAAGTTAGTCTGAATATTTCTAACTCATTGGTTGAACTATGTATGTAGATGTTGGATCTAATCTTGCCATTAGAGAGCTATTATAGTACTCAAGTCACATATAGAGCTAAGGGATTATAGAGAAAACACTTGAAAATTGAGGCTAATGACCTTATAGCCTAAGCGGAGGCATCTCCTTTCATCTCCCTTTGAGCACTTCTTTGGAGCTCCTAAAACATAATTCTCAAGTGCCCTCATCCAAGAATTGTTATTGAGCATGATTGTAATGATGAGAATGGTCAACACTCTATAGTATTCAACATTGGAGAAATACGACCTACTGGATTATAGAGTTTATTTTCATGATCGGATTAATTTTTGAAGAATTTTCAACTCATGACAAGTTCAAGCAGATGATAAAAAGTAGTAGGCTATCAGAGGGATACTTTAATGGGGTAAAAATAGAAAGAATGCAAACTAAAAAATGCTTTTATGAAGTACACTGACAAAGATAACCTATGTGTACTTGGATTGTGCTTCTTTGCAAAGGGTTTCAAACATGACAAGTATACTATTGTCTTCATTGAAATAATTCTTATAATTGAAGATGATGATGTATTTTTTAGATATCTATGGTGTTGAATATCATGAAAGAGGGCGCTACAAGGGTTTAAAAGGGGCATGATACACTATGAGGGATATGCTATTGAGGAAAATTTTTATAAGTTTATTATGTATACTCTCTCTCTCTCTCTCTCTCTCTCTCTCTCTCTCTCAACCTATCATAATTAGAATTATAAAAATGAAATCAAGCATTCCTATTAGAGATGAGAGAGCAAGGAAGGCATCAAAAATATAATTAGCTACAAGTCAATTCATAATATCTCAGTAACAGATGAAGCGATCCTTTATCATTATTCATGAGTGGAGAAGTTCCCAAATAAGATTGGAGAATAGCTAAATAAGATTATAACATAAATTGGATGCTTTAATCAATTTTATATTAAGTTTTATAATGAAGCATATTAGGAGAGGAGGGATGAGAAAGAGGAGCAAGAGGAAGAAAGCGAAAGGAATCTGCCAGTGACCCAACCTTTGATGAGGTACATGAGAAGGGTGTGGAGCAAGGATTTGAAGAGGAGGTAGAGGGGATAAGAGACCAATCCCTTGCCATTGTATGTACATGTAAGGTAGGGAAGGAGTCAAGGGATCAACTATATATATATATATATATATATATATATATATATATATAAATTTATACAATAGTTTATAGAACTATAGAGTTGTAATTGTTGTGATTATACTATCTTACAAGAATTTGTTTTGATCCTGGCATCTCATTGTTGATGATTATGTTGTTGTGATTAGTAATCAGTATATTACCACAAATTATTTATTTTATAAAAATCTTATTCGATCATGCAACTAAACTATTTTATAAATTTTATGAAAAATGTCTTATAAAAATCATATTTGAACATATTTAAACACTTTACTCAAACTTACTTATCTCCATATCTCTGTGAATCATGTTAAATTATCTTTAAAGATGTATCTTAATAATGTTCAATTAAGTATTCGAATAAGTTTCAACTATTTTATAAACTTTTGAATAATATCTTATAAGAATGTGTATAAATACTTATTCGAACCTATCTTCGACCCTTCATTAATCATGTCAAAATGTATTTAGTGTTTGAATAAATTTTGATTATTTTATAAAATTTTTGAATAATATCTTATTTCCCTTTAATGGGAAAGTCAACTTTCCCTTAAAGTTAACTAGATATACTTGGACTCATAGTTGCTAGCCTATAAGAGAACTCACCTCATATATAATCGAAGAACTCATCTTAGTCCCGAGTAAAATTAACTCATTAGTTAGCTCGAAGGAGGACTACTAAAAGTCAGCCTTGATCAAAACTACTAAAAAAAGGGACAACTTTTCAAAGCAAACTATTGATTGACGACAACGCAGTTACTTGGCTACTTAGCTGAGAACTATATCAGGTCAGATCTTTCGATCATGCTGCACAGTTATTGTATTTTCTCTCTTATTTACAGTATAATCATATATGTAGCTAATTCTATAACATACAAGCCAAACCCAAATATATAAATAGTTTAGTCAAGAACTAAGCTTAGCTTAAACAATTTTATGTTATCAAGATCATTTTATCAAAATGTTATAGCTTCCTATAATATATAGAATAGAATAACTAACATAAGTTATTAGTTCATCTAGAATTCAATATAATAAGTTTGTTCAAGTTCATACATTTTTTAATATATACTTTTTATATTTTATTATAATAAAATTTTAATGATAATATTTTCAAAATACCTAATTTTAAATTTTTCATGAAAATAAGACATTTAATTTAACAATAATAATTTCTTTCAACAAGTTTTCATTAAAACTTATTAATTTTATTTAATTTATTTATATGCTCTCTCAAAAAATAAAAATAAAAAAAACTTTGGGATCCATAATAATAGGAACCACTTTTATTCATTGAGATAACTGATTTAGAATCATTGAAAAAGGCTATTGTAGTTTGTTTGTTCACATTTATTTCAAATATAATGAAGGAAATTATTCACAATAATATCCATATAATATGAAGTTCTTTTAATGCATTGGAATGTTGATTAATGTAAATCATGAAGAGAAATTCATGAGCTATGCAATCAGCTTTGTATTCTATTTAATTATTTGAAAAAGGAAATATTATTTATTTTTGTTAGATGTTTGAATTTTTTATTTATTGTTGGAA
Organism: Dendrobium chrysotoxum; assembly: GCA_019925795.1. Classification (NCBI taxonomy): domain Eukaryota; kingdom Viridiplantae; phylum Streptophyta; class Magnoliopsida; order Asparagales; family Orchidaceae; genus Dendrobium; species Dendrobium chrysotoxum. The sequence continues at coordinate 53,939,435 of CM034297.1, forward strand.
AATAAAAATTATTTTGTGGAGGTATTATATGTAAGAATACATGCAATTTTAGTCTTATAAAATGGTATATAATCCATAAAAAACTAAAAAATATTTTTTATGGAAGGATAATATTTTCTACCTAAAACATCAAATGTAATCCTCTCAGCTTTTTGAATATTTTTAAATGCACATAACTTAAAAAAAAACTTGAGTTTATCCCTAAATATCATAAATTAATAAATAGTAGGCTTTTATGCCCCAAAATATCTACCTAATCTAGCAAGCTCGTAAGCCAACAAGCAAAGTCTCATCAAACTCTAACCTGAGCTTGAGCTTGAGCCTAAGATTGTGGCTTGATAAACTTGACTCGCGAGACCGCTAACAAACATAGTTAGAGCTTGCTCACGAGTTGGCTCGACTAACTTACAAGTTGCACCCCTAAGTTGAACCCAACTTGAAAAAAATGATACATGAAAACAATACTCTATAATACATTAATAGCCAAAGGCTTTATTTGGGACAGCTTTCTTGCTGCTTCTTAAAACAACTTTCTAGTTAAAAAATTAAAAATTTTGTACTAAAAAGCTGGTTTAAGAAGTAGTAAGAAATCCGTCTCAAACAAAACCTAAATTAGAGAATGCAGTCTATTTCATCAAATTCTCATTAAGAGAGCATCCTTTTTACCATTCTTATATGATCTAAAACATTAGCTATTGAGAGGACTTCAAAAATCTATATCTATACTACTATATAAAAGTGGCTTGGGATTCCACTCATATGCAATCCTAGCCTTCCATTTAATTTATCAAAGATGAATCTCAACCTTTCATTTTATTCATATATTTAATTAACTTATTTATTAACTTCATTTATTCATTTAAATGCACATTTAAATGCATGACGTTTTTTATTTTTTTATAATAATTGAATTTAAGTAAGAGTCAATTGGTGCATTTAATTATATTTATTTTTATATTCAATTAGAATTAATTAACCTTTTATTTTATTTACATTTAATTAACTTTATTTATCTATATTACTATTATAAAAGCCGATTGAATTTCTCCCACATCAAATCTTGACCATTCATTTTATTTCTTCTAAATTTATCTCATCCCTTCATTGAATTATAACTATTTAATAAATCTAAAAATATATATAATAATTATGTATGTTAATGCTTGTTACCATGCCTCTTAAATTTTATATATACATATTATTTAGAATTCTTACCATAAATAATTTTGATCTTACATTTAAAATTCTAAATAATTCTTCAATATTCATTTTAAACTTTTAATATTCCCTTTAACATTTTTGTTCCAATAGCTGAAGGATTTGGCTCGGTTAAATGACCCAACAGTTTGCTAAAATAAAAATTAAAGCTTCACTCTTTAATTTCTTCAGCCGTCCGTTACACTTCACCCTTCGTTTTCTTCCGGTGAGTTTGAGTTAATAGCTGAACGGTTCATGATATTAAAAAAAAAGTTCTTCGAATTCCACTCCCGAACATTTATGTCTTTGATTCGTCCGCCTTTTCTCCTCCTGTCTGAAAAGAGTCGCTATAGATGGCTTCTTGGCCTTCTTCTTCTCCTTCTATCGGATCGGAAGTGGCTAGGGCATTGCGTGAAGAAGAATCCCAAACATTATGTCTTCCTCGCCTTTTCTCCTGTCGGATAGGGGGCTTCTTTGCCTTCTTCTTCTCCTCCTATTGAGTCGGAAGTCGTTAGGGCATCGCGTGTCCAAAAAAATTGAATTATGAATGCCAGATCGGAAGCCGAAATAGTTTTGTATTTAGTGGTAAGTTTGATTGCGCATCTTCATTTCTTCGCTATTAAGCTCCCCGACACTACCATTTCTTCTTCGGCTTCGCATACTTTTCATAAAGAGGAGTTTTGAAAGAGTTGCTAAATTGGTTATTCGTATTCTTTTACGACATTTTTTATGTTTGTTCCTGTCAGATCGAAAATCACGATGGCAGCTCACCGTGGAGGTAACTATTTGTTTTTTATAGATGCTGGAAGTAATTTTCTTACCTGAAGTTTATAAAGCTTTTCATAAAATTTTCTGGATCTCTGTGTAGTAAACTTCATTGCATTTGGTACTGAGATGCATTTATTTACTTTTTCTTACGAAGCATATGCAATTTCTTTCTTATTTGATTTATTATTGCATTCAGAAGATCTTGGAGGGGGTCCTAGGTGCGGTTATTTATTTGCTATATATAGTCGGCTAAAAAATGATAGGATCTTTTCTTACCAGAGCCCTCGCGTAAGCAATTTCCCAATTTGGATTGCTTTTGTATTTACTTTGTGAGGTGTAATCTATTTTAGACGACCTTTTCATGAAGCAAAATTTGAAAAAACAATGATCGTTCCAATTTGTATATTGGTTCTTGGGTATGCTTATCTTGCTTATGAATGCTTCAAAACTGTGGAATTGAACCACCCAGAGATTGATCAACTATGGTTTTGGTGTGAGTATTGGTAAACCATCCACATGTCCATCTAGAACGCTTGTGACCTGGCATTCTGCTTACAAAGAAGAATAATTTATGTTGCTTGTTGTAATCTTTTTGTTCAAATAACTGTCAGGATCTTAGTTACATCATTGATAGTATTTAAGAGGGTTGGAGACATTTTTATCTCATGGTGCGGTATGCATTTCTTCCAGAATTTTCTTATTTTGCCACTTATTTATTGATTTTTTAGGTAATTTTTTGAAGGATGCCTATGCATAGTGAAGCAAAGGTGGCATTCTTTGTATACTTGTGGTATCCCAAGACCAGTGTGAATCTTCTACTTCGTAGAAATTGCTCAATTGCATCTCATCATTTTGGTTAGAGACAAATTTACCTTAGCTCCAAATTAAATTACAAGAATAAAAATATCATTCTTGTGCAAAAAACCTTATCTGCATTTATTTAGAATTGCTAAACATTGATTGAAAAGTCATAGAGATAGCAAAGGCCCATGCATACAAAATAATAGCATAGTTGAGAAATCGGATAGTGTTTCATGATATCTCAAAGATATATTTGAAAGAAAAATTTGCAATTAACATAACTCAAGACTCCAGGAGGTCGATGTGAAAATTGAAGCCTAGAAGGTTGAATTCTTTATTTTTTTACAAAATTATAGTTAAGCATACAAGAAAAAACTAAGTCATCAGTAACTTTCATGATTTACCTATTGCTCTTTGGATAGCATCAGCCGCCTCAAACTCCACAAAACCAAAACAGAACCCTTTTAAATGCATTCCAATGAAAAATGAATGTATTTTCTTAAAAAAAGAGATGATTGATAGATAACTAAATATATAAAATTAAGTACGATTGAAAAGAAAGTACAGAGTTCCAAAAGTAATTAAACCTTGTTGCTTCTAACTTGGATGCCATTAGGTTTAATTGGACCAAACTTCTTGAATTCCTCTTCAAGTTGAGCGACAGTAGCATTCAATGACAAATTCTTTATGTATATTGAAAATCCATCAGCTAAAGACAAAGATGCAAGAGCATAATATGGTTAATAAGGAATTGAAGAATAGAGAAATTCACATAAGGGGTCTTACCTTCTAATTCTTGGGCATTGCTGCTTTCTTCAAAATCACTTCTTCTCCATCTCTTCCTAAGTCAAATTTGACGAACCAGTTCTTTTTTGAAATTATCCTAGCCAGTTTACTCTATTGATACATGAGGTAATCATGTCATTATGAAGTGCACAAATTGGTGAACTTTGTTTTTTCATACAGGCAAAGCAGTTGCTAAAACATTTGCGGGTTTAAGGTTGGAAATTTGGAATACAAGATAGTTGGTTTAAGCAATTTACCATGTGATCAGCAGACATATGTTTTCTTATTTAACTTTAATTTATGTAACATGACCTTTTTAATGATGCTATGATTTGTATTGGACATCCTACCATTTAAAGTTTATTTATATCCTCTGATGTGGTTGTTTTCTGTACAAATCAACAGAGTTTTATAAGTTGATATGTTACATAATACTTTGTTTTAAAATTGAAGTGTGATATGTCACATCTTTTATCCTTATGCAAATTTTCATTAATTTGAGCTTGCTTATTTATGGCTCAATGGTTAATACATATATTCAAATAAGATCACCACTTGTTCATATTCAATTTTAGCTCATTTTCATCACTTGGGTCAATAAAGGCACAAAGCTCAATCTTAAAGCAAATACTTCAACCATTATTGATAGAATCAGAGCTCACTTGCTCTAATTTGGTCTTAATCCACATGAAATCCGACAGAACTCATCAAAACTAAGCAAACCCAACCCAAATAGATAGTTTAATCTATTAACCAATGGATCTGTTTTTACCTTCATTTATTAGCCATATTGCTCTCCAATTTCCATGAGAAAAAGCAAGTAGATTATGTTCTATTTTCATATTCGGTCCCTCCTCTGATTGCAGCATTGGGGGATACGTTTCTCATGCAAGTCGTCTTTGTTCTTCTTCTTCTTTGGTTAATTTATTTTTTGCATGTCTGATAATATATATTAAAATAGGAACATACAGCCATTAAGTAAAGCTATTAATGAGAAAATAGTTATACACCGACAATTATCCTGAAGTTGAAGCATTTTGAACTCTTAGAATCTCACATATAAACTTACTTTACATTTCTGTAGAAAGGAAGGTATTACATTAGCCTTTATCCTGTAAGGATATGGACACTGTTGTGTAGTTGGTAATAGGATTACATACATATTGAGTGTTGTGGATCTATGTTTTGATGAAAGCGAAACAAATGAAATTCATGAATTCTATATAATGGATTTTCATCATTAGGGTATAAAATCAATAATTATTTAGATGTGTGAGAGTTGTTTTAAGTTTTATGGAGGGTATGGGAATACCCATGGGCAAGCTTTTTTTATGTGCTACTCTTGGGGGTCTTCGTCCATCGACTGGAAGTACTTATTTTTAATTTAATTTTATTATTTTTTCTTCTTTTGACTTTTTTTTATTGAAAGATAGGATTAAATTTGTACTAGATGCTACATGTAATTCAATTTATCTTAATTCATGTATAATAGAAGTATAAATCATCTATATTGATATAAATATTATATTTATATTGATATACAATTTAATATCTTTGATATAACATATCATATATTATTTTTTAATTTTATTATATATTTTTTATTTTTTAAAATTTTAGTCACGTGCACCATATACACGTATATTTATACTAGTACTCTTTCTAAAAGAGTAATGCTATAACGTTTTAATGCATTACTTTTTTTATTTATAAGAATATACTATTTCTTTTTTTATTAAATGGCAAACAAAAAAGTCACATTCTTCTTTCTTTTTATTGGTCCTAAAGCACCATCATGAACTTTCAAAGGTTTGAAGACCTCAGGTCTTACTACTTTTGCAAAATATGAGAGGATCTATTCATTTTTTAGAGGCTAAAGTCCCAATGCTATCCCTATTTACACAAGCAAAAATATTTCTTTATGAACTTTTTAGGTACCTTTATTTTATTTTATTTTATTTTTATATAAAGTAAAATTACAAATGGGCCCCCAAATATTTTCATATATGCCCTATTGCATGTGTTTGTAATTTTATCAAATAATGATAAGGGCATTTTAAATTATTTATTTAACAAAATTTTATTTAATGCGATTTTTATTTGTTTGTGGTACGTGCGATAATATGAGTTTGATAATTAAAAAAATAATATGAATGATAATTTTATAAATAATTAAAATTTAAGTGTTATATGCGTAAATTTTCTTTTAAAAAATAATTATCTCAAGTTGACTATTTTTCTCTACATAATCTTTATGAGATAATATGATGTAAGCAAATCTATCTTTTGTGAAGATTGGGAGCATCTTCAAATTCCTTTCTAGTTAAGATATATAAGATTGGTGGATCAATATTACTTAATTAGGGTAGCTAACTAATATCATTTATTAATAATTTTTTTGGTATAGGGTCATTTTTGCAATATTGCAATTGTTTTTATAAAATTAATTGTGAATTTTTTCTAAAAAATATATTTTCAAATTATTATGAATATTATAATTTTCTCTCTTCATAGAAAATCAAATAGTTTTTTATACCATATTTTAAAATGTTTAATTGTGAAAAACTCTTAATATTCACCTAATTATAATTTTTAATTGCTAATTAATAATGCTTGTTTAAGCTAACATTAAGTTGGATAAGTAAAGTGTCACATCATATAAAACTTGAAATTTTCAATTTCAAAGAAAAGGCAATATGCTTCAGGCTTTTGAATTTATTGATGGGTGCCAACAATTGCAAGCGTTTGAGAGGGATTTTTGCTATTTGGTGATGTGTTGCTCGGTTTATTATCTCTGGAGGGCCCGTAATGAGATTCGCTTTGCTGGTTTTGTTATCTCCATTAATGATACTATTAGAAAGGTTTCTCATGCTACTCGTGCAAAATCTATGGCCTGGAAGAATTTTGATTTATTGCATGTTTCCTTCCCTTCTTGTTTTAATGGTTGATTGCCTGCTGCTCTGCTATTTTTTGGATCTGGAGGGGGTCGCTGCCTCTCCTGACTGGACGATGATGAATGGAACTAACATTCTGCTGCCTCGGTTGGTCTCTTCCCTTGGATGGTCAGCTCTGTCTGCTCTGTGCCCTCTCCATTGTGCGACTGTGTGCCTCTTTTGGCCTATGACTCTTGCGGGCTTCCTCAATGGATGGATGTGCTGGCGCTGAATTCTGGCAGTTCTGCTTTGATGATTTCTGGCCGTTCTGCTTTGATGGCTCCCCTTTTGACGAGCTTGGCAACCAGGGAAGGGTGGTTTTGTTATTGTTACAGTTTTCTGTTAACTGTATGTTAAGCCCTTTGGCTTTGTTGTTAGTTCCTTATACCTGAGTCCAGTTTTTCTTACTTGCCCTCCTTTGTTGGGTTCTCTGTTTGTTTTGCTCTAACCCTTCTTGGTTCAGGGTTTTCTCCTTTCCTTTTTGACCTGTGATGCCTTTTGTAATTGCTCTTTTTCATAGTTAATATACGGGCTTTGCCCCAAATTTTTCAAAAAAAAAAATTTAGAACAAACGAAGAAGCTTAGTGGAAAAAAGATTGCTTTCCTCACCATGAATTTTGTTCATAAGTTAAATAACTAATAATCTTAAAATTATCATTTATTTTCCAAACATGCACTTAAATAGTTATTTAAACGGTTAAATTTCAATTGGTCAAAACTAGGAGTGTAAGTTAGTTAAGCCAACTCGTGAACTGATTCGACCTTGACTCGATAAATGACTCATAAGCCTAGCTCGACAAACTAACTAGCCAAGCTTGAGCTAACATTGACTTATCTCGTAACGAGCCAATTTGTTTAAAAAATATTATAATAAAATCTACAAAAAATATAATAGCATTTAAGCTCAAGCATAAAACTATTAAAATTATTCAAAAATTATACCTCATTTTCTTATAAAGTGATTATTTATCATTTATCTTCTAATTTATCATTCTTTTTATAATTCTATTATCATAATTATTTAAATCATAATTATTTTCTTGACAAGCTAACTAGCCTAGCTCGACAAGCTAACTAACCAAGCTTGAGCTAACATTGACTCATCTCGTTAGCTTACGAGCCAATTTGTTTTAAAAATATTATCATAAAATATACTTAAAATATAATAGCATTTAAGCTCAAGCATAAAGCTATTAAAAATATTTAAAATTTATATCTCATTTTCTTATAAAATGATTATTCATCATTTATCTTCTAATTTATCATTCTTTTTATAATTCTATTACAATAATTACTTAAATCTTAATCATTTTCTCTCTTTCGTTATAAATGAATCGGCTCATAAGCGGGCTCTAACTCATATAATTAAGCTCAAACTCGAGCTTGAACTCAATTACTAAGTTCAAGCTCAAGCTAGAGATCACTCGAACCCAGATCGACTTGTATACACTCCTGATCCAAGTAGATTTTGACTTCAAATAACAAAGCAGCAAAAACAGAATCAATAATGCAAAATATATTAAAGGCATCTAGTTCCTTCTCCTACATCAAACTTACAACAAATTTAGCACAAAAATAGATTATAATCTCCTAATCACATCAAAATTGAATGAAACAAATGTAAGATTGTAGATTTCCCTGTTACAAACAAGGAAACCAACCAAAAAAACAGTAAAATAATCAAAAAAGAAATCAATGGAAGGCGACTGATGATAAAAGATGGAAATTTCAATGCCCTCAGATTAAATGTGGGACCAATAAAGAAATTCTCAAATATCACAACCCTGTCAAGTGCAGTCATTGTTACTTGAGAATCTGGACCTCTTCTTTTTAGTAGAAATTCCCTTATCCATTTATTGATGCAGGAAGAAAGACCCTCATCCATTGATCTTCTTTTGATGATGTTGCTACTGCTGAGATCATTTTTGCTGTTGATAATCTGCTTTTGCTCTTTGGATTTCCATTTTAGTATGTGAGGTTTGAGTCTATTCATGTCTGATAGCTTTACTGGTTTTAGTAAGAATTCCTCAGCTCCTTCTTCTAAGCATCTATGATCATTACACATGATGAGAAGGAAAAGAAAATCAATTCAGAGAATATGTAGAACATAAAGGAGAGTCAAGTGATGAGTAACATCATTTCATTTCATCCCATAAAGGCAGAATAAAATCTAATAAAGATCATAGAAAAGACATGACTTTTCCTTTATTCCTATTCTCAGATCTGATACAGCTCAAAGCCAAGTTTCTATATGCTTTTGAACACTAAAGAGGTAGGGTAGTTTAAACTTCAAAGTTCAAGCAAGCAAGTAGGAGAAATTAGTGAAAGGACCCTTGCCCATTGATTAAAGACTAAAGAGGGAGAAATTATTACATCCGGACTCCAATTAAATTGCGTCATGCCTGCTGCATACAGCAGTGTGTATAGCTGTACACATCACTATGTACAGGCCACGTGGTACAATTTGATTGAATTCCAGATGCATTCGGACTCTGCATGTAATGATTTATGCTGGTCATTACTCCAAGTTTATGGACTTGAGTCACATATTTTACCATTTATTGTTCACTATTAAAAAATAAACAGAAGAATTTATTTAGATGGAGAAAGATGCAAAAATGTGCACTCAATTAATTAGGAGTTTGTACATAACTATGCATAACTGTGTATAGATTTGACATGTCAGCTCCTGATTTGATAGGTCACCTTCCACACATTCATTGTCCAGGTACTAATTTCTCAATATGTAGAAGCATATATCATGTAATCTGTGACTCGGATCTCACCTTGAAGGAAAAGCATGAAAAAAGAACCGAGCAATAAGCAATTAATAGCTTTGTGGCAATTTATTTGTAGATTGGATCAACTCATATGAAGATTAGAGTCTAATAAACTTGAAAATTTTAAGGATTAAGGAAATCTTCGCTCAAACATGTTTGGTTCATTTAGCATGCATAAGATTTTGGATCCGTTTGGGAGGGTTGTAATTTTTATAAAGGTGTTTGTAAAGCTATATAGGGAAAGCAATTTTTTTAAAGTTGTTGTAGAAAATAATTTCCTAGCACAAACTTTATTAAAAACTGTGAAAAAATAGTGGCCAAACAAAAATTGTGACTGTGATTTAAAGAGCAAAATAATAGTAAATTGCACTGAATAAACCTTATAACAATAAGAAAGCTGTCCCGAACGAATCCTTATACTTCATTTTTTTACCATTTTGTAAGTACACCTTCTCTACTACTTGATGAGCATATGAATTGATTTATGAAGGAGTAAGGCAAATCTTTGGTAGAACATATTCAGTATATTTAGCATGCATTTAGCATGCATGAGATTTAGGCTTCGTTTGGGACGGCTTTTTTACTGCTTCTTAAATCAGCTTTCTAGTAGGAAAATTTATTTTTTGTACTAAAAAATTGGTTTAAGAAGCAGTAAGAAAGCCGCCCCAAACAAAGCCTTAGGCTTCATTTTTTCACCATTTTGAAAGTGCATCTTCTTCTCTATAACTTCATGAGCATATGAAATGATTTATAAAATAGCTCTTATTTTTGTGTGAACTATGAATATATTATTTCATACAACATAGCAGAATCAACAGAATTGTAGCAAGCTAAGTATTAGTGTTTGATATTAGGGATAATGTTAATACTCACTAAACCATAGGGATAATCCTAACCAAAGGGCAAGTAGAATAGGATTAGGCCATCATTAGCCTTATCTTATCTACTTTGGGCAGACAAGCTAAATAGATTAGCTAATTCAGAGAGCTAAATAAAGTAATTTACAGTTACATATTTAATCCTTACCAAATCAAAAACTAGTCTGAAACCAGATAGAAACTCTGGGAAAGTGACATTTCATAATTGTGGTGAAAGCAGAGCAGGTCAATCAGACATATAACATATTTTCCAACCAAGGAAAAAAGAAAGCAACTTACTAAGTTGCTTCTTTGAGATTTTCACAGTCAAGAGCAACCAATGAAGCACTAAACACCTCAATTATCTGCTGATGCATGGCTTTCCTTTTACTTGATTATCTCCTTAAGGAGAATCAAAGCACATCTCAACCAAAAATCATAAAAATAAAGCGCTCAACTACTCGAGTACTCAATCATGAAGGAATTTGATATCAGAGGATTTTTTAAATAGTATGAAGTTCCTACCTATTTATCCTGGAAGGCACATTCTCAGATGACATGATGACAACTGGGATATCCTTTAAAGCTGATGAATCCTGAACCAATAATCCACAAACCCTTCTCCATCAGCCTCAAACATCAAATACATAAATATAACTAATAAATTTAAGGATATGAACAAGAGAACTTTAGCAGATTAGTTTTACTTAATAAAATTTAAAAAATAAAATAAAATAAAAAACTTGCCTTTATTCTTTTAAGCAGATCATACCCACTCATTCCAGGCATACAGTAGTCTGTAATCACCATATTCACCTCAACCTCCTAAAATTAAAAAAAAAAAAAAAAACCATGAATCATAAATCAGTACCCAGAATTCCCTCAAATCCCAATCTATGAGAGAGAAAGAGAGAAATTGATGCTCACATTCTGTTGAAGACCTAGGAACTCCAGAGCCTTGCTTCCAGAATCCACTGTGGTCACTGAAAAGGGAAAATGGAAACAAAGAAACCGTCAAAGACAAAATTGAACTGAAAACACATAAAAATATCCAAAATTAGGTCTCTCCATTCCCAATTCCCATCATATCAAATGACAAATACCTAAAAAAGATGAGGCCTTGAGCAGCCTCTCGATCAGCTTTCGATCAATGAGACTGTCATCCACAGCCAGAACATGAAACTGCGCTTCAGAAGCCACGGCCATCACAAATCCAACGTCTTCTCAACTCAACAGCCGGATTCAGGTCAGCTTTGTAAGTAGAACGAAGAAGAAGATGACGAAGAGCTGAATTACGGAAGCAGAAACTCCAGAAAAAAAATAGCAGATCGTGGAAAGCAATGTCTGAACGGAAGTGATCCAAAACACTCTACTTCCTCGAGAATTCAGATTGCATAAGAGCCCAAAATCACGCCTATTTGTCAAGAATTCACACGGATTTGATTTGATTTGAGAGAAAGCAACCGAGCGATTCTATGGGGACAAAAGATCTCGTTTTTTGTCCCCTTGCAGGTGGAATTATCCTGATCCGCGGATCCAAGCTAAGGGAACCATCTACCAACAGATAATCGACACGTGGTACGGAGAATTGAAAGTACTCAGGTCCGTTTTTATACGACTCTGTCGGGGCAGCTTAAGCGTGAAATACGGTAGATGTCTTTGGGAAATGGATTCGGATCCCGTTAGTTGATAAATCAGAGCCATCGGATAGTCGAAATTTAAATTATTTTCTTTTTTTTAAATTAGCACAATTCCGAAAATTTTAATCTCAGCCGTTCAAATTTGATCAGATGATGGGTTATTCGGGCCCATTTTTAAAATAATATTAAAAATATCCGTGCTCGTTGCACGTGAAAATTATTATATTTTGAAATTTTGACGGTATTTAAAAAAAAATGGCTTTATATAGCTCATAATAATAATAATTATTATTATTATTATAAAAATAATATCTTTATTAATAAAAATATACTTGAAATCAAAATATATTTTTTTATTATATAGAAAAAACTTTTAAGTCGATCATGTTAATATATATATATATAATTTTGAAAATTTTGATTCATAATTTCAACAGGACTCGCTAAAACTGATGGAGTTTTGAGCCCATGAAACGATCAATGTTAAGTGGTGCTAACTAAGGCTTCGTTTGGGACGCTTTCTTACTACCTTTTAAAACAGCTTTTTAGTATAAAAATTAAAATTTTTGAACTAGTAAGCTGCTTTAAGAAGTAGTAAGAAAGTCATCCCAAACGAAACCTAAGGCTTCGTTTGGGGCGGCTTTCTTACTACTTCTTAAAGCATCTTTTTAGTATAAAAATTTTATTTGTTGTACTAGAAAGCTGCTTTAAAAAGTAGTAAGAAAGCCGTCTCAAATAAAGCCTAAGTGCTATATAGATAATTAATTTAATAACCTTGATGTATTATCAGAATATTTATTCGATTTAACATGAATCTTAAGATAATATTCAAATTAGAAACTCCTGTAAGCAAATTGAAGACCTTCCAAACATCAATTTTAACTAAATTTAACTAGCCTAAAATAGCTTAATTATAATATTATTGAAGCATTTAAATTTTGAGAAAACGATCTATAATTGAGGGGATTAATATGGGTCATCTAATGGAGTGTTTTAGATATATTTATAGAGAATGTCACTATCAAAATTTATAAGTACCCTTATTCTCTACATGATGGGGGACGAGGAGCTAAAGCTTAAGATTGAACTTGATATTAAAATTAGAGAGAACTTCGTTATCAAAATCCTAAGCATTGTCGCCCGAGCACCATTAGACTACTATCACCTGACCACTATTGTAGATCACTACCTTTTAATCATCATTGTTTGATGACCTTTGTCTATTCTAGCATCGCTTTTAACTACCATCATCTAATCACAACAAATCTGCCACCATTTTTCAACCACATGTTTTTGACCACATATCTCCACCATTGGTGTCAGACCTCCACCATCCGACCGCCGCCATCAGACCACTTATAACATACCCAACCAAACAGGATAGGTCCTATCATATTGACTATTGAGCTGTGACAGATAAATCCTAAGATCTAATTTTGAAATATTTCAAATTTTCTTTCAATATACATTTTAAACAAATAACAATCTACAAAGCTACTAAAGCACCAGAGTACTGAAAATAAACTCATCTACAAAATCTCTTTTATTTCATTAAAATGTATATATAAAATCTACACTGCAATACATAGCTATAGAACTGAGAGCAGAGCAAAATATAACAAAAATAGAGAAATACCTATAAACTCCTAAACGGCTAATCAACCAACTCATTCCTTTTCTCAGATTATGAAAACTAGAAGCAAAATCAGATTCTCGACACAGACATAAATAGAGAACATGACTTTTTAGCCACCATAATATGCCTTATAGGCACCACCTCGGTCACAGACATAATATCAAAAGATTTTGGCCTCATATATCTCCCATCAGACCTAATCCAATCACATAACCTCATATTTCATCCCATTGTAGCAATTAAAGCATAATTGAGTTCATATCAGAATTGTACAGTTATCTATAATGGTGGGCAACAGAAAATCCTACTATGTAAAATTCACAGTTTCAAAATATAACAAAATTATCAAGGATTTTGTAAAACATCATTTTAAGTCATTAATTGTACTGTAATATTATTTTTTATTCAATTCTAAAATACAAAATGAAGAATTTCTAGAAAATATTCAAAATGTTCATAATCTCAATCTCTTTAACATATAAAAAATTATGTAGTGAAAGTTATTCTAGTGCAAAGTTATTCGCATTTTTTATAACAGAAATAGAAATTTAATTGAAAAATTCAAAAAAAAAACTTTGTATTTTTTAAAATTGAGATAAGTATAATTTGATCTACATCGATCTGGACAAAATTTTCAACTAAGCCGACTTCTAAAAACAACCTAAAGCGGCTCAAAATTCCTCTTCTTCCTCTCCAAAACCCTATTCTTTCTCTCACCTTGCGGTTGTGAGTGCTCAAATGAATGAATGGAATAGTGATTTTATTTTATATTTAAATTATTGTTTGTGACCTAGTGCTACAGTGCTAGCATTTAAGCACTGTGGCGCTAGTTTATTTTCCAGAAATTTGAGAGTACAATGCTGAAGCGGCTCAAAATTCCTCTTCTTCCTCTCCAAAACCCTATTCTTTCTCTCACCTCGCGGCTGTCAGCGCTCAAACGAATGAATGGAATAGTGATTTATTTTATATTTAAATTGCTGCTAGTTACTTAGCGCTACAGTGCTAGCATCTAAGCACTGTGGCACTAGTTTATTCTCCAAAAATTTGAGACTACAATGCTGAAATGTCACTATTTGGCACAGTGACGTTGTTGCAGTGCCATTGCGTTCGGACATCCAATATTGGGGCATTAAAATAGTAATATTTTTTAGATTTTGTCAAAATTCACTCCAGACTCTTAGAACTCATTCTAAAATATATGCAACATTTTTCAAGCATAAACACTTTCAAACACGTGCAAATGGGTTCAAAACTCAAAAGTTTAAATGTTTACCTTTCCAATTGGGTCAAAACAGGTCAATCCGGATGCTGAACCTGGAGGCATCACACCACAGTTGTCGGATTGCAACTGTCTTACAACCTCCATAGGGCCACCACTGTCTTAGACCACTATCATCTCTTGATGCAAAGCATCATAAATAAGGTCAATAAGCATCAACAACACCCACATTGACTCCTAACATCAAAATCAAAATTATAGTGGACTTTTTGATCTCTGACATTCTCTCCCCATAAGAGAATGATCAAACAACCCATTTATAATCACATAAACTTTCACTTTGAAATCAATCATTATCAATACGTTCTCTAATTAAAATAAATGAAATCATTTGTAACTAATGATACATAATAATTAAATAATTTCAATTAAATTAAACTCTACTTTTATCTTTAGATCTTTATTCAAAACTAATCTTATAGACTCTCTCTAATTTCATACAAATGTTTGAATTTAATTATCAGGACTTAGGCTTCGTTTGGGACGGCTTTCTCATTGTTTTTTAAAATAGCTTTCAAGTAAAAAAATTAAAAGTTTTATATTAGAAAGCTGCTTTAAGAAGCAATAAGAAAGCCGTCCCAAATGAAGCCTTAGCATCTGTTTGGGATGGTTTTCTTATTGCTTATTAAAGTAGCTTTTTAGTACAAAAATTAAAATTTTTATACTAGAATGCTGCTTTAAGATGCAGTAAAAAAGCCGTCCCAAACGAAGCCTTAGTCTTCATGTAGAATAGCTTACTTATTACTTTCAAAAGTAATATTCTATTATAAAAATTTTTAATTCAAATTATTTGTATGTAAAAAAAATTACTTTAAAAATCAGTTCCAAAGGAATCCTTAATCTATGTGATTCTCTCTTTTGCAAAATTAATTAGGCTAACTGTAGGGTCATTAATATTACAAGAATTAACAGGGAAAAAAAAATAAATTATTAGATCATAAATCCGCCCGAATCTTGATGAAAAATTTAGCCAGTTATGGCATTTGAACCCGACGTGAATCGAACACGCAACCTTCTGATCTGGAGTCAGACGCGCTACCATTGCGCCACGGATCCAATTGTGAAATGTTCTATTTGGTTATTATAAATACCCTACATATGCTGCTGCTCCTGAATTTAAAATTCATAATACACTACTACTATTATTAGCCTATTACTTAGTTTCTAAGATATTTTTTAACAAAAGATAAATTTTTTAACCAAATCTACTAAATGTGTTAATTAGGAAAACTATGTTCGACATTCCAAAATAATAATAATAAAAAAAGAAATATTTATAATAATTTCTAAAAAATTTATACTCACAATGACGTTACTAGCATTACAACAATAAGCTATATATTTAATATTTTTCAAACAATTACCTTATTTATGTTTAGCTATAACTTTTTATTGATTTATGTATATACCACTAAATTCATTCCTTCATTCATTTCTAATATTACCAAATGTAGACTATAGATAGATTTTGAAGGACTTTCTTGATCTTTTAACTACCTCGATACGTCACTGAAAATTGTCTTGATCGGGAATGAATCTCAAGATATATCCAAGTTAGAAACTTCTTAAATTAAATTTGGGACCATCCAAACTCTTATATCAGCATTAGGGTCTAAATCAAGGGACTGAAGTGTATTTGGAAGGTTCAAAGTATTAATTGGATGACTAAATGATTTCTAAATATGACATGTTTATTGTCGAATAGAGCGGCTCGACAAGAGGAATCCAACGAGCCCAAGATCGCTTAATCTGACATCATTGAGGCACATAAACACTTTAAAAGCACGCTATGATTAGGGAAATTAGTATGGGTCGTCTGATAAAGCACTCCGAACCTTCCCTGGATCTTCTCCATATTTACGGGGTGTGATACTCACAAAAATATATAAATAGATCATCACTCTCTACATAAAGGGGACCTTTAGCTGGAGATTGGAGAGAGCTTTGAGGCTTTAAGGATCTAGAGCTCCACCCAAGCACCACCACAGACGAACTTCTGTCGGCCGGCTAGACAATCACCAGGCCGTCGACCACCATCGGACCACCACCCTGCCGTCGATCACCACCAGACCTCAGCAGAACTCCGCCGGACTTCCATCGAACCACCTCCCGGCCGACGACCGCAGTTGGACCACCACCCGGCCATTGACCATCATTGGACCACCGCTAGACCTCCTCCTAGCAGCCGACCGCCATCCGACCATAGCCGGACCACCACCCGACCGCCACTTGCCATAGGACTTCAACTGAACCACTGCTTGGCCGCCGATAACCTTCGGACCACTACCCGACCACTGATCTCTGTAGGACTTTCACTCTATCCGACGACTGCCATTGAACTTCTGTCTGACTATCGTCATATCACCGCCCGACCGTTGATCGCCAACAGGCTTCCATCCGCTGCCGATCACCGTCGGACTTTTGTCTAACCTTTGACGGACTTCCTCTCGACTCTCTAAACTGCTGTAATTACACCACCTCTACGTTAAGGGATAGGTCAGTCTTTGTAATTTACTCAAATTTAATAGAATATTCTCGTCTGGGCTAGGCCCCATGGTTTTTCCCTTTTCGGTTTTGTTGACCTATAACTGTCGACCAGCCCACATGGAGGAGCCACGCAAGCCCACGATTCCACTACAACTGCTCCCCACGATCTCATGTTCACTCCTCACGACACAAAACAACAAAACTCTCCCCATTTTGCATTCACGCTCTTAAAACCACAAGGAATCGCAAGCAAGAAAAAAAAGAGGAAACTTACCTCTGTTCCCGCCAAAGATCGCCAGCCTCCATTGACTCCAAAGGTCGAACCCGACGTGCCCTAGCCGCAGCAACTACTCCCGAAGCTAAAGCTGAAGCCGACGCTGCCTCCACGGGCGACCGACGACTGGCCCGACTTCTGCTTCCGACTACTGCCCCGGTCGCAGCTCCTACAAGCCCGACCAAGGACGCCGGACATCCTCCTTCAGGCGAGCCCAAAGCCGACTCGATTCTGGCTTCAACTCCTCCTCCGGCCTAACCGCCGCTCCTGACGCTGATGACCACCTTCGTGCCCGAGCCCGTGCGTGGCCTCCTTCCTCTGTGCATGGTCTCCGCCTTCGATCCCTAGCCCAATCAGACTCTGTCTCCTTCCCTCACTCTCTCTATTTACATTTATGTAATATTATATATAATATAGTGTTATATATTATAATGTAATGTTATATATATTATTATAATATACTTATAATATAATTATGATATTTATATATTAATATTATATTATATATATAATTGAAATAAAAAAAGGAGAAGAGGTTTTGCAAATAGGTATGAAGACTTGAAGGAAGTCCTGGGGTTGATTCAGTCCCCCGAAGCCCTCGGTCGTTGATCTGATCCGACCGAGGGAGCGCAGACACTAATGGACTCGATCGCTTTCCCAATCTCCTCGCCGTTGATTCGCTCCGGCCGAGTCGAGCCAAAAGGGCAAGTGCCCTCCCCAACCTCCCCGCGAGGGGAGGGGGCGCCGGAAGGCTACCAGATTTTCAAGGGAAATAAAAAATATTTTTTTTAAATAAAATTAAATGATGTAATCAAATAAATTCCACAACAAATTGAAGATTTTGAAGGAAGTCCCGGGGTTGACACGGTCCCCCGAAGCCCTCAGTCATCGATCTGATCCGACCGAGCGATTGAAGACTCTTTATGGGATCGATTCGCTCTCCCAATCTCCATACCGTTGATTCGCTCCAGCCTAGTCAAGCCCAAAGGGAAAGTGCCCTCCCTACCTCCCCGCAAGGGGAGGGGACGCTAGGAGGCTGCCGAAATTTACTCAAAAATTCAGGACTTAGAAAAATAAAATTTCTAGACTTAGGTGGATTTTGAATGACATTCAATTAAACTTTAATCAACTTGAAACCTTAAGTTAATTAATCTTGATTTGAACCTTCAGTTAATATGATAATTAAATGACCTAATTCAATAAATAATGAAATCCAAATTTAAAATAAAATTCATCTGATCAAATTAAGACTTTAAGTTAACAAAACCAATTTGACTAATTAAAATAATTAATTAAAATCAGAAACTTTAACTTAAATTAAAATCAATCAAATTTTAATAAATCAAAACATTAATTAAAATTAAAACTTGAATTAAAATACATTAATATTTAAGATTTAAATTAAACTTCAATTAAAATTAATTGAATAACTTTAAAATACACTCTTTACCAAAAAAGCCAAGCAAATTAACAAATTTAATTTTAATTAAAATTAAAACTCGATTAATCAATTTAAATAATGCAATTAAAATCAAATACAGAAAATAAATTGTTCTCCACTAATCAACCTAAGTACAATCTATTGAGCAGCTCTAAAGCATGAGATCTCTAAAAGTACTCCGACAAAGGGTTATTGTGTGCAAAGGGATATAAACATTCAAAGGGTTATTGTGTGCAAAGGGATAGTATGTCTAGCTATGGAGAGTTTGAATACGATTTGGAAGAATGATGAAAACAATAATATTAACAAGATATGACTTTGAAGGAGAAGTCAAGTTTAAGTGGGCTATTCATTGTTGATTGTATTAGGACTTCTAATATCCATACTATGAGTCTCTTAAGAGAGGCATGATGTGTGCAATGCATTATATACACATCCAAGGCAATAAGTTGTGATGAATGCCAACGCTTGCAAGCAATGATTAAAGGCTTATGATACACATGATAGTATATCTACAAGTTAAGTTGATAACTCTCGAATACTCATGGATAACCCACAAATGGATCCAATAAAAATTTGCAGCACATATGCCACCGGATCCGCAACATCTGTACAAGCGGACAGAAGGCGTTCGTAGGCCATTAAATGAAATCTTGGGCATTGCTAAATGAAATTGCTAACATAATGGATCATATTTAAATATTTTAAAATTCCCCTTTATGTATTAAATATGCCCCCACTAAACTAAACTGAAGCACAAAATCCCCTACATGTGCTCCGACGAACATGTTAAAACTATAAATGCTAACATCCGAGAATGTTGCGTAGGGTCAAATGCTACAACCCACATATGCTCCAATCGTCACATCTAAGTCCCAAATCCAACGATTCGAGAAGGCTACGCTGGTCAAATATTCAAGTCTCATCCTCCTCGAAAGGACTGGAGTCGACATGACTTGAAGTACAAAATGCCTCCCAAAATCCTACGAAAATATAAGTGACCTTAACGTCACCCCAATGATGGTCGCGTTGACAGGAAATCTCAACCGGAGGGATCAAATCTCGGATCTAATAAAAGCCCAAATTCCTAAAAATGAAATCTATCTTCTCAAAACTTAAAACTAAAAATCATCCACCTTCCGCAACTGTTTGTCGGGGGTGATAAATTTAAAATTAACCTCAGCTCACAAAAAGTAAATGCATGTCGGGTGTATCGCTAAGATTCATCCTCAAACAATCCATTACCGGTAGGGACGTGGCACGTGCCATATGATCGGGTGGTTTTGCCGCAAAATGGCATCATTATATTACGATCACGGCCAAAGGCCGTATGTTCCCTAAAGGCTTCAAACCCTTGAGTAATGAATCATAGGGTATATTCGATAGGCATAAAGCCTTTTGTCAGCTAAGGTGGATTCAGATCTATCCCCTTAAACAAACATCAACACAAGTCTACAAGGTATTTTTGGACGAAGCAACCCATGGCTGCCGACAAGGTGCCTTCTGTCAGGTTGGGTCGACTACCTCCTCTGACTAAGTAGACCAGGGAACATGACAGCCCGGGATGACGAAATCATGGGATCTTAATCAGGCTCGCTTCATTTCCCCCACCACCAATTTTAAGGTTTATCACCACCAATTTTAAGTTTATGATGATAAACCTTAAAATTCTTAAACTTCAAAATCCAAATTCAAAATTCAGACCCTAAGATTGTTGCTATTATACGATAGGTTCATAACCCATACGACCGCATTAATAACTAATCTTAATCGAAAGTTCTCTCTTGTTATCAAGAGGGGTAATTAACTATAGGGGCTTGCGCCTATAGGAAACCAGAACTCACATCAAAGAGTCCTCATAAATTGAGGGCAAAATCTCTGGGTAGTGTCTTATCTAAAACATAATATGCCTTCTGAAAATTCACCCGAAACCTAATTTCGTTAAAACTCTCTGCTGTCATCATCAAACAAGAAAAGAATATAGAGACCGATGGCGCAGAGAGGCCGGGAGCGCATGTCGAATGGAATTTTCGGAGCCCACAAGTTTTTCCACGTAAAACATTTTCTGGTATTTTTCCACTCTCTCTTCAACTGTCTATTTATGTGTTGGATATCCGTGCATCGCTATGACGAAAAACTCACTCACTCTGCTGCCGCGAATATTCTAACCCGCAACATACCTAAGAAGCACTAATTATTCAATAATCATCATGACCCACAATGACCTATTAGCATAATCTTAAATCTGCATTACAATCATTATTAATTTTATCATAAACTGCTTCAAAAACTTGTTCAGAAAATATTGCAATTTAGTTTGATTCAATAAATTTCCACATCAAGGGAAATTTCAGTCACAATGACCTATTAACCCTATGATCTTCCCATCAATGGAAATTTTCAGCATGCTAGCTGGTACTGATAAGCAATTTATTAGACAACAGTAAGAATCCCAGGAAGCTTTAGTCTTTTGCTAGGAGAAACAATGAAGAATACACAAACAGGAATCATTCCTTACAGGTTAATCATAAGGCTATCATCTTGTTTTACATCTTTGAAATGAGAAGCTTCTCATTTCACTATCATACTAGACTTGTATAGATTTCTAATGCACTATTTGTCACCCAGCAGAGTGAGCAGAAAATCCCTGTAATAACCAGAGGTGTCTCCAACAACATCATCATGAAGTGTTCTGTTGTATCTGTTCTTATACTCCTCTTTGATCAGCTTCATATCGATTTCTGCTCGAGTAACAATAGCTCTTGTAAGAGAATCCTCATCTGTTCCAAATCCAATGATTGAGGTATTCACAACCTGGTTATAAGAAAATGGATCTGGTGAATTACTCTCAAAGTAACGTACAAATTGATTAAAAGTTTCAGAAGTGGATATAGAACCAGTTTTACCTGGGCGAAGTGCTTCTCTGGCGACTGTAAACAACATATAGCAACTTTTATGATTGATGTGAGCTTCTTGTCATCAGTACTGTTGCACTCTATGTCCTATCCATCCCAGAGTTTGCTAATATATTAGTGACTAGTTTTTAAGCTAAAACTCCACAGTTAGAAGACAAACATACTACTCGAATAGGTCGCTACTGCTTAAACAGTATAAATGACGCTTAGATGAAAAATGAGCATGTATTTCCTCATGCCAAATTATTTAACTTGTATAGAAACTACACAAACATAGAGAGAAGATGACACTATAAAATATTACAACTTTAGGAATCTGGTTGTGGATGATTTATACAATTTTCCAAGGTATCATGAAGAGGCTGATTTAGTTATTCAAATTGATGAACTGGAGGCAACTTACTCATTGATCTAGTTAGGCAATGGCAGAACAAAAATTTGAAGTGCGAGAAAGCGAAAAGATTTATCCCAAACTTAAGGGGAATTAAACTTTCATAACATTAAAAACTACAAGAGGACTTCCATGGAAATACTTCCAGGGGTAGTTATGAAGTGTGGTTTCAAGTGGTAAGTTGATAGGAAATAGATGCATTTCTCACAAAATCAGCAGATGAAACACGAGGATTAAGAAGAACACCCAAAAAATAATTTTTTATTGAAAGAACGATAAAGAGAAAAGCAAGATACAATTGGATCTTCAACCGGAGAGGAAGATCCGGCTCTACCAAAACCTAGCCGTCCACCAGAGTCCCTCTTTCTCCTTAGGAAAAACAAAACTCAACCAAACGAACGATAGCTTAAACCCTAGGAAATAATCCTACTAAAACATACAAAAATTCTCTCCAATTCCAAAACAGCCCCTCATTTTGAAATTTCCCTCTTAATCTCTCTTTAATTTTTAATTAATTTGCCCGCTGGACCCCACCCCCAAAGGGGACGACAGTGACTGAGGCAGAACCGCCTCTAGTAAACCAAGGCCGATCTAGGCTGGACCAGCTGGACCAGTCCAAGGACTGGTCTAACATAAGGCCAAAAAACTAACTCTTGTTTCATCGTTAACTACTGCATTACTGATGTTATCTTGATTAAGCATGGTAATGGCATATTAAAGAGGGAAATATTTCAATTGTCAATTTAATAAATATGGAATAACTATTATTGAATGACTTATGGATAGAAATTGCAGCGTCTAGACTAATGAATTGCTTCCACAAGGATCTATAAATGTTCCTGCTTAAATTTTACTGCAAATGGCAAGAGAAAATGAGCATAGTCTGGGGTTTCAGTTTGATATGTTGGCAACAATAAGAAGTCAGTTCGTGCATATTGCGTACCTCAATTATGGATATTCCATATTCTTGTTTATAATGCTGGAATATAGCATTAAGGTGAGCCTTGCTCCTTGTGCTGAGTACACGAATAACCTCATGATAAGGCTGCTGCTCTCTTATAGCACAGAAGAGTGAGTTTGCTTCAGATTTCACCAGTTGCTCATCCACATCGTCCCCTTCATACCTATAGGAGCTCACAAGACGCAACAAAAACTGCGGAAAATATATCTTTCTCAGTGGTAAAGCACATACAGGTTATATTAAATATCGCCATATCATCATCATATTCAGTAGCCTTATCCTAACTATTTAAAATTGGCTTTATTATCACTATCTTATAGAGAAAAAAGTCAAAATAGTCCGTGGAGTATTTATATGTGGGCATTTTAATCCCAAACTACTTAATATGTCATATTTAATCTATTAACTTCTCAAATCTGATTCAAAATAATTCCTTAACTACTGAAACATAATTCAAAATAATCAATTTATTGGATTATTTTAAGGAGTTAAGAGACTAACTTGAACATATTAGATAATTCGGACAAATGATCTCATACAAATAGTCCTGGATCATTTTAACTTTATTTTTTCTCCTATCTTATGCCTAGATATAAAATCTTATTTCCTTTCAAAAATTCCTGTAACACCTCAACCACCATACCTCCTTAAGCTGCCCTTGTTGAGCAAATTGAGATTCAATATCTTCTTCTAAGGAGGAATGGAAGAGGAGGCAGTAGGTTTGTCTCACTTCAATCAGATGATCTGATGACGAGGAACAAGCTATCTCTAAGATGACCCATATGTCTTGATCTTTCTTTCGCTTTAACGCCTCATGTGCCAGCTCGGCATCCCTTTTTGATGGATCTTCAGTCCATAAGATCACAGCTCTCTGACCAACAACAAATGCACTTTGATTACGAATCATATATAGTTTAAAGCAGCTTCACATAAAGCAATATCTATTACACAGAAACGTCTTTTTATTAATTAGTGATGGAAATTATATTCCAAATATTGGGACCAAGATTTGTATGACAATTTCATTTGGGTTAGTACAGCATCTGACAGTTTTCATGCAGAAGGTAGTTTACAAGGAGTTTTGCAATAATAAGCTAAAAAGCATTGAAGTAAAACACACAATCTTGTGCTTGTTTTCCTTTGAGTTCCATTTTGAATTCATAATAATCAAGAACATGGAGCACTACGTGGTAACCTTCCAACCCTACTCGATACTATTTCACTACACATCTAAGTCAGAGGAGCAGCAGTCATCACAGTTTGCATATATCGGCTGCAAACTTCCTCAATCTCAAGTCACTAATGCTTCATTAGATCAACTGCAATATATCAATAACTATAATCTATGCGGAGTAAACATTAACTTGCAGTTTCTCATCTTTACTAAGCACTAGTGGCGGAGCCAGAATTTTTTATCTGTAGGGGCACAAATTTCTAATTTTAAAAATACACTCAAATTTTTTCATTTGAGCTTGAAATTGACATTATTGATTTAATTTTTTTTATTATAGTTGTTAATTATAAGAAAATAAATTTTATTATAATGAAAAAAAAAAACTTATTTTCATGCTCATCTAAATAAATTTCAACACAAAATTATTTAGACTATACATTATCATACTCATCATATTTTAAGCTACTTGATTTAACTTTAAATATTATAATTCTCCTCTAATGTAATTTGTTGGCTTTAATTACATAAATCTCGTATAAACTAGAATTTGGAGTTTTTTAAATAATAAAAAAATTTGATGAAATTTTTAATTTAAAAAAAAAATACTAGTAATGTGAAGATGGAGAGAGAAAAGTAAGATAGTAAAAATATTTTAGATAGTCTAATAAAAGTCCTTGAAAAATTAATAGTGAACTTCGCAATTAGAGAGAAATAAAGTGGAAAATAAATAAAAAATATTTAAAATAGTGTCACCCCTCATGGGGGGAGGGGGAGAGAGAGAGAGAGAGAGAGAGAAGAGAGGGAAAGCTAGGGGCTATTGGAGGAGGTTGCCAGATAAAAACAAAATGACAGAGAGAGTGAGAGAGAGAGAGAAGATAAGTAGAAGAGAGATGGAAAAGAGGGTGTGAGCCAAGGAGCAGTGGGGCACATACCGGCTAAAAAATTAAGAAAAAAAAAGCTTTGTGTGTGGAAAACAGGAAAAAATATATAAAAGGTTTTTTTCTTTGGAGGGGTGTGGGGGGGGGGGGGGGGGGGCACGTGCCCCTCTAGGCCTCCCCTCCTAAATCCGCCCATGCTAGGCAGTGAAGTGATCATTGGTTGTAAAAACAAATAGAAGGAAGGCAAAAAAGGATAGCTGAATAGAAACCAATATAAAGATTAACTGAACAACATAAAAATTGCTTGTTAACGCTAAAGGCCCTTCGAAATTATGAAGCGAATATGTGTCTTATGCAGTACATTCATAGAGATAATGAACCAAAGTCTTGCAATGTTTTATGGAAAAGAATTTATTGTTTGTTTTCATAAAATATTGATTTATATTAAAACATGAGCATAATTTAAAATTGCACAATTAGAAGGCTACTTTAAGGTTAGCCTCAATGCAATTTTATAAAAAAAGGATAATGAGACATATGCCTCATGCTTGCTAGATGAGACTTATACCTCAGCGGGACATAGGCACGCCTTAAGATACCCCTCAATGTAATTTTAGTGCAAATTTAAATTATTATAAGCATAAAAAATTAGGGTTTAGATAACTTTAAAATTATATATATATATATATATATATTATCCTTAAACCAAACCCAAACTTGAGAAAAAACATATGGCCTTAAACTCACAGCCACACATCGCGCAACCCTCGTGCCCGCACTCAATCCTGTTGTGTCACCATCATTTATATCCCATCACCCCCACTTGTCCTCTAGCACCTTTCATCTTGTTGTTAGAAATCAATTTCCTTGTTTTTAATATGAGGTAAGAAAATAATTAATTATAATGAATAATGATGATTCTAATGAAGATCCTCATATAATGAGAGCAGTGGAGACTTTTACATCATCAATTATAACCTTAAACTACAAATTTATATTGAACAGTGAGACTATTTATTCGACGTTAATAGCATAAAATGACTTTTAATAGCCTTGCTTCAATTTTTTTATGATATTATTTTAACATCTTACTTTGATTTAGTACAATACTTATTATTTCATAATTTTTATTAATTTAATGATTTAATTATGAGGCTTACACCTCAAAGTCTCTCAAGGTCGACCCTTACCTTATGAAAAGAAAATGTCTCCAACACGCCCATGCTAGGCAGTGAAGTGATCATTGGTTGTAAAAACAAATAGAAAGAAGGAAAATAAGGATAGCTGAATAAAAACCAGTATAAAGATTAACAGAACAACATAAAAATTGCTTGTTAATGCTAAAGGCCCTTTGAAATTATGAAGCGAAAATGTGTCTTATGCAGTACATTCATAAAGATAATGAACCAAAGTGCAATGTTTTACGGAAAGGAATTTATTGTTTGTTTTCATAAAATATTGATTTATATTAAAACATGAGCATAATTTAAAATTGCACAATTAGAAGGCTACTTTAAGGTTAGCCTCAATGCAATTTTATAAAAAAAGGATAATGAGACATATGCCTTATGCTTGCTAGATGAGACTTATACCTCAGCAAGACATAGACACGCGGCACACCTCAATGTAATTTTGGTTCAAATTTAATTTATTATAAGCATAAAAAATTAGGGTTTAGATAACTTTAAAATTATATATATATAAACCCAAACTTGAGAAAAAACATACAACCTTAAACTCACAACCACAAACCGTACAACCCTCGTGCCCGCACTCAATCCTGTTGTGTCACCATCATTTATATCCCATCACCCCCACTTCTCCTCCAGCACCTTTCATCTTTTTGTTAGAAATCAATTTCCTTATTTTCAATATGAGGTAAGAAAATAATTAATTATAATGAATAATGATGATTCTAATGAAGATCCTCATATAATGAGAGCAATGAAGACTTTTAAATTCATCAATTATAACCTTAAACTACAAATTTATGTTGAACAGTGAGACTATTTATTCAACGTTAATAGCATAATATGACTTTTAATAGCCTTACTTCGATTTTTTTATGATCTTATTTTAAAATCCTATTTTGATTTAGTACGTAACTTATTATTTAATAATTTTTATTAATTTAATGATTTAATTATGAGGCTTAAACCTCAAAGTCTCTCAAGGTTGACCCTTACCTTAAGAAAAGAAAATGTCTCGATGCTGGATTACGCAATCTCGTGCCCCTCTAGGCTGCCAAACCCCCCCCCCCCCCCCCCCCTCGTAACTCCGCCCATGCTAGGCAGTGAAGTGATCATTGGTTGTAAAAACAAATAGAAGAAAGGCAAAAAAGGATAGCTAAATAGAAACCAGTATAAAGATTAATAGAACAACATAAAAATTGCTTGTTAATGCTAAAGGGCCTTTGAAATTATGAAGCGAATATGTGTCTTATGCAGTATATTCATAAAGACAATGAACCAAAGTCTTGCAATGTTTTACGGAAAGGAATTTATTGTTTGTTTTCATAAAATATTGATTTATATTAAAACATGAGCATAATTTAAAATTGCACAATTAGAAGGCTACTTTAAGGTTAGCCTCAATGCAATTTTATAAAAAAAGGATGCCTCATGCTTGCTAGATGAGACTTATACCTCAGCAAGATATAGGCACGCCTTAAGGTACATCTCAATGTAATTTTGGTGCAAATTTAAATTATTATAAGCATAAAAAATTAGGGTTTTTTGGTTAGAAAATATTAGAAATGATCTTTCTTTATTAGATTTAAACGGGAATTTGACTTTTAATAGGACACAATGGAGAAAAAGGATTCATGTAGCCGACCCCACGTAGTGGGATAAAGGCTTGATGTTGTTGTTGTTGTTGTATAAAAAATTAGGGTTTAAATAACTTTAAAATTATATATATAAACTCAAACTTGAGAAAAAACATATGACCTTAAACTCATAGCCACGCACTGCGCAACCCTCGTGCCAGCACTCAATCCTGTTGTGTCAGAATCATTTATATGTCATCACCCCCACTTCTCCTCCAACACCTTTCATCTTGTTGTTAGAAATCAATTTCATTATTTTCAATATGAGGTAAGAAAATAATTAATTATAATGAATAATGATGATTTTAATGAAGATCCTCATATAATGAAAGCAATGGAGACTTTTAAATTCATCAATTATAACCTTAAACTACAAATTTATGTTGAACAACGAGACTATTTATGCAAAGTTAATAGCATTATATGACTTTTAATAGCTTTACTTCGATTTTTTTTATAATCTTATTTCAACATCTTATTTTGATTTAGTACGTTACTTATTATTTCATAATTTTTATTAATATAATGATTTAATTATGAGGCTTACACCTCAAAATCTCTCAAGGTTGACCCTCACCTTACGAAAAGAAAACATCTCGATGCTGGATTATGCAATTTCAAACCTTAAACATGAGATGATCATTTGGTGTAGTTTAGAAATATATGTTGGATGTGTTGCTAATATTTCGTTGGGATAAGGCCATTCCAAAGACCGTCGTAGATAGATATTATAAGCCAATTCCAAAAAAAAAAAAGATAATCTTATACTCAGAAAAATGATTAACAATAAAACATAAACCGGAGGAAACTAAACAAAACTTTATCAACAATTTACTTCCTGACAATGAATAGTAATCAACAAACTATTTTTCCAATGAATACTAACCTACAATTTTTATTTTAAATTACACATCGAGAAGTCTATTAGAGTCACATTAGATTGAAAATCAGGACTTAATCAACAAGATTTCAAAAATATGGCTAAATCTTTCATCATATCATCAGAACAAGCTCCAAAATAAATATCTGTACAAAACAAAGGAAAAAAAAGAAGAAGATAGATATATGAATATATTAATGAGAATTAGCACTATACTCAGTTCCTCATTCCCAATATTTAGCATAACTCAGTGGTAAATATAAATAAAAAGGTCATCTCTTTACAAGAACAGTTCCATAGTTAAACCACTAGAACTACCTAGCTAAGCATAGTTTCAAAACAGCCTCAAGAATCAATGGGAGTGAAAAAATGGCGATGTGGGAATTTTCACAAATGGTTCGTTCTATTTAAATAAACAAAAAAAGTTTGCAACTTTATACCTGGAAATCACCGGAAAGCTCCGATTTAAGGCGATAGATTAGGGATTCGTTGTATAGCATATAATAGCAGCGGGAAATCTCTGCGCGATTGCGGGCGTCTCTGTGCCCCAATACCTCAATAATGGCCTTTTCGTCCGTTCCGAACCCTTGATACAATGAGAGGGGTGAGGAGGGGACGAGAAATGTTAATAAAAAGGAGGTGATTTCCCATTGCAATCGGATCCACATTACCTTGAAAAGCCTTTCGCAATCTCATACAATCCTCTTTAAGAGAGGGGAGAATATCTGGAATTGTGATTGTGCTCATCCTTGCTTCTTCGTCTCTTGTTGTTTAAAATCTCTAGAACTTTTTCGATTTAATGGAGGGAAAGGAAGGAGAAGCAATCGCCAAGTTGCCTGTTCTTTCCACTATGGCAACCCGATTAAATAAAAAAAAATCTATCTTCTTTTTACTGTGGCATCGATTGCCTGCTTTATCGATTCTGTAACTTGTCTGAGACAATAACTTAGTAGAGAAGTTGCACTTAACTCCCTCAGCTTATTTTATTTTGCATTTGTATGTCACGTTTATTACAGGATTAATTATTTGGTGACAGAAAATATTTAGTGAATATTACAAGTCATTTGTTATGTAAATAAAGAATTTATGAGTATAAATGAGTCAAGTCGAGCATGAATCCTACCAAATTTTAGCTTGGATCACATACTCAATACTAGGTTGGAAATTGAGCATGAGCTTGAGCCTAACTCACATGACAAGCTTGAGATCAGCTTATTGGAATAATGGGGCTGGCTTGAACTCTACTCATGAGTTCGAGCCAAAATATCAAAATCCTCGGGAAGGGAGTTTGTCGGAGATGACATCGACAGTAGGAACGTGTGGGAGATGGCATTGATTGTGGCAAATTTGATTTAACGAGAAGAGGAGTTTATGATCGACAGCAGAGAAGAAATGAGAATTAGGGTTTAGATTCAATGGAGCTAGCTTGCAAGTAGAAGAGCCAAGTCTTGTCAAGCTTAAACTCGAACTCGTATAATATATTAATTGCAAGCTGAGCTAGAGCTAGCAAAAAGTCGAGTTCAAGCTTGGTTGCAAGTCAGCTTGGCTCATTTATTCTCCTCAAATAATATCAACTTGTAAATGTGTATGTGCACATGGTGCATGTAGATTGAGGTGAATAATTTTATTCAATAAAAAATAATATTCATGTTGTATTTTAGAAAATTTATGTTCATAGATATATAATTTTTATGTCTCAACTTTTTACGAAGATTTAAAACACACGCTGATAATAAAAAAGAATACATTAAATATTATAATTTTTACTGGAAAATTTTTGGGAAGAGAAAAAATCATGAGCCCCTTAATTATTGATCTCGGACTCATTAATTTCTTCTTGTCGATATGTTTATTCTGACTAGATTCATGAAAATTTTTTAAGAAGTTTTTTCATTCAAATGACCTTGAAAATTTTTTTAATTACACTCATAAAGTACTTAAATCAAGCTCATTTGAACTTAAATCAAGCTGTTGTTAGTACCCTAAATTTGAAAATAACTATAATATATTTCAAAAAGTCGCCTTCTAATGTGCACTTCATCTCTTAATGGGACATGAAACTAACCAAATATTAAAATAATGCTCAACCACATGTAGTAGAACAGATAATACGACATGTGTTACACATCACCAATCATTTTGAGCAAATAGGGAGAAATAGAAATGTGAAAGGTATAGACTTAGGTTTTGTTTAGGATGGCTTTCTTATTGCTTCTTAAAACAGCTTTTTAGTTAAAAAATTTACTTTTTGAACTAAAAAGCTGCTTTAAGAAGCAGCAAGAAAGTTATCTCAAACGAAGTTTGTCCCAAACGAAAATCTCTAATTAAGAAAATTTTTGTACTAAAAAGTTATTTCATAAAGCAGTAAGAAAGCTGTCTCAAACGAAACATTTATGGATAACTACTTTGCATGCCAGCATTTATTTATTTAGTTTTCTGTCTCTTTTTATATTGAAAAATATCAAAGACAAAGCACATCACACACACTAAACGTTTCTTTCAAGAACATAAAAAATTTTGAGCTGGACAAGCAACGGCTAACTAAATCATTAAAAGAATTAATCAAAGCATCTATTAGTTAATCATATATTTTTTAACGTATTAGTAGGCCTTACTATACATAATTGAATTGAAAAATTTTAATAAAAATTTGGCACAATTGATTAGTTTTTGTTGAAATTGTTTGATGAAGCTTAAATAATAATAATAAAATATTTGAAATTTTTATCATATATATACATCTAATAATGTACATGAATTAAAACATACAAAATATAGAAATTTTGATACAATGACATAATTAAGTCATCATTAAACGAGCGTTTTACGTGGTCTTAGCAGCCTACTTGTTAAATAATAAACGAGCATATTCAAAAAAAAAAAAAAATTCAACAAGTGAGTTAGTGTTCAAATTTGTTCATTTATACGATAAATTTTTAATTTTTTTTTGAACTTGTTCAATTATGTAGATAAGCAAACATAAATGAGTGTTATATGAACATACATTGGGTTATTCTTCGAATGCATTTGTTTGGTTATAGCCCTAGCTTTAGCCAAATATCGATGCGGTTGTGATAAGAGGAATCAACGAAGAATCACACTCGGAGAAGGAAGGAAATTGCAATGGGGACTCAAGGGAGATGGCATCGACTCACAATGGTTGTTTGCTAGACAAGACATTGACTAGATCAATGGAGAAGTCGCAGTCAGAGCTTGTTAGAGAAGGCATAGGCGAGACGTGAGCATTTGAAGAAGAAGAGGAGTTCATGATCGACAATAGAGAAGAAATGAGATTTAGGAGCTTAGATTCAATGGAGCTAGCTTGCAAGTCGAAGAGTCGAGTCTTGTCAAACTAAAACTTGAACTCGTATAATATATTAATTGTAAGCTGAGCTACAACTAACTAACAAGTCGAGTACAAGCTTGCTTGCGAGTTGGCTTAGCTCATTTATTACCCTAACATAATATTAACTTGTAAATGTGTATGTGCTCATGATGCATGTAGATTGAGGTGAATAATTTTATTTAATAAAAAAATAATATTCATGTTGTATTTTAGAAGTTTATGGTGATAGAGATATAATTTTTATGTCTCAACTTTTTACAAAGATTTAACACATACTAATAATAAAAAGGAATACAGTAAATATTATAATTTTTACGTCATAAATTTTGGGAAGAGAAAAAATCTTGAGGCCTAACCCATACTTAATGATGCATTATGTTGATATATTGCAAGAGTCCGCTCTTCTCCTCAATTAGAGAAGATGAGATTATAAATTAAGTAATACAAGTTCATATTCTTATTAATTCAGGCATTCTTCTCATAGGAGGGCAAATCAAATGTTCTAAAAGGCTTGTGCCGATGCTATTGATCATGGGCGGATCCCCCATATGCTGCCCACCCTAAAAAAAAAGAATTAAATATTTAGAGAGGATATTTTAAAATATTTTCAGTATTTTGGGTATTTTGCCCCCCCCCCCCCCCCCCCCCAAAAAAAAATTTTTTGCCCTAATTTTATCAATCATAAGCGTCTTTGCCCATTCCCTATAAATTTTTTTTTTTGCCCATCCTGAAAAAAGAAGCTGGATCCGCCCCTGCTATTGATAGACATTATATATCACTCATTGTTTTAGTTTAAGCTACGGTTGATGAGGAAAGACGAATGTCGGTCGATGTCAAGTTATTTGAAACAATCATTCTTCTTATATAAGGGTAGACCAAAAAAAGGTAATGCTTTTTCAAATGCTAGTTGTAAACAAATGTTAAACACTACAATTTGGCAAAATTGTTGATGATGAATATTAGAGGTTGGGTGACATTGGGTGTTCTAACTTCGTCGTTCACTTTAAAGAAGGGCATATAAGATGATTAGGAATGCCTGCATCGAATGCTGGCATTTGATGCATATCGAACATCGATAATCCATCTATGTAAAGTGCTGCGAAAGACCTGCTTTTTTGGTAGTGGATATAGGGATCAAAATTGATAGTAATGAAGGTTTTGCCATCAATGTTGGTGTTCATTAATCATCAGGTCGAGTGGTGGCAAACAAAGCTTTGAAATTTTTGAAGTTTTAAACATGCAAATGTACAACATATTTTATAGATTTTTAAAGGGGTATCTTATCATTTTTACAGGCCACTCCATCAAACAATCGAAATTGAGCCCCTTAATTGGGATATTTTTTAGACACCAACACGAAGAACTCATGATTTATAGATCTTGGACTCATTAAATTTTTCTTGTTGAGATGCTAATTATGTCTAGATTCGTGAAATTTTTCTAGGAAGCTTTTTCACTCAAATTACCATGAATTTTTTTTTAATTACACTCACAAAATATTTAATTTAAGCTCATTTGAACTTAAATCAAGCTAATGCTAGTACCCGAAATTTGAAAATAACTATAATATATTTCAATAGTCACCTTCTAATGTGCATTTCATCTCTTAATGGGACATGAAACTAAGATCATCTTCAACCAAACTGTGAACGCACGTATGCCGTCCGCCAATTGCTCCATCCGAATGCCAAATACGACTCGATATTCAACGCAATTTTTTTTTGAAAAATTCAAAAAATTCATTATTAAGTGTAGATTATTAGGTGCAGATTCTTTTGAGAAAGAATACACACATAATATTCTTTTTTGTTGTTAATAAATGAAGTTCGGTTGAAGATAAGTTGCTTCTTTTTAGAGTATTAGTATATTATGGAGTGAAAATTGAGTTTTTCGGTTGGAAATGGCCTAACCAAGTATTAAAAATAATGTTCAACCATAGATAGTAGAACAGATATACAACATGTGCTACACATTACCAATTATTTTGTACAAATAGAGATAAATAGCAATGTGAAAGGTATAGACTTAATGAATAGCTACTTTGCATGACAGGATTTATTTATTTAGTTTTCTGTCTCTTTTTACTCAGAAAATATCAAAGACATAGCACATCACACACTAAACGTTTCTTTCATAAACATAAAAAATTTAGCTGGACAACCAACAGCTAACCAAATTAATCATTAAAAGAATTAGGTTTCGTTTGGGGCGATTTTTTTAATGCTTTCTAAAGCAGCATTTTAATACAAAAAATTTTAGTTCAAGAAATTTTTTAACCAAAAATCTGCTTTAGAAAGCAGTAAAAAAGCCGTCCCAAATGAAACCTTAATCAAAGCATCTATTAGTTAATCATATATTTTTAAGGTGTTTATAGGCCTTAAAAATAAAAAGAGTTTGTTTGGGGAGGCTATATTTGTTTTATAAATATAATTTTAGAACTATTATGATAAAAAAGAATACTTTTTAAAAAAGTATTTTGAGCATTATAATTTTTTTTCTATTAAAACAATCAAATAATGTAGTTTTATGCCTTTTACATTATCTAATTATAAAGATTTGCTTATTAGGATAGCCTATACACATTATACTATAATGGGTTTGATAATCATTTAGTCTGCTTTGAGATTAGTGCAACATAAACTCTTTATATACAATACTAATCTCAAAGCAAATCAAATGATTTTCAATTGTTAGATCCAGCATAATTTATATCATGATATCCTGATATAATATTTCATTTTATTTACCACAAGTTTCTTGTAAAAGTAAATTATATAAAAAAATTATGTTTATCTATAATATCAAATTAAGAGTCTGTTTATAACTTAGCTATTTTAACTGTATAAAGCTGCTTTCTAATACATAATTTTTTAAAAATAATGATAAAACTGCAAGAAAATAATAGCCAAACAGAATTATAATTATTGTTTAAAATACAAAACAACGAGAAAACTATCATAAACAAACCCTAGGCTCACAAGAATATGCTTAAATTTATTAACACATAAAATGACATAAATAATTTTTTATTAAAGATTTTTTTTTTTTTAATCTAAGCACAATGCATCTTGTACTATTGCTTGTAACAATCTCCTATGATGTGACATTCATACAATATAACTAGTCAACTATATGTAAACAAAACCAATAAATGCTCATTATTATACAAAATGTACACATGTGACCTAATTTGCAATTCTAAATTTATGAAACAAACCCACTATTAAAAATATGTTCAACCACATATAGAAAAAGAGATATTCAACATGTGTTACACATTATTAATTATTATGCAAATAGAGAGAAATAGAAATGTGAAAGATATAGACTTAATGGATATCCACTTTGCATGGCAGCATTTATTTATTTAGTTTCATGTCCCTTTTTAATTATAAAAATATCATTTTTAAATTTTATTACCACAAAAATTGAGGTAAACCAAATTATTAAAAGAGTTTGGGACAGTTTTCTTACAGCTTCTAAAATTGCTTTTTAGTCAAAAAATTTTTAATTCAAGAAATTTTTTATACTAAAAAAAAGTTTTATAAAGCAATGAGAAAGCTGTCCCAAACGAAGCATAAGACTAATGTGATAGGATATGACCAAATATTAAATTCAATATATATAATAATGTATGTAAAGACCTTATATATTGTGATAATTATAAATAAATTATGCACTTTTTTGAATTTATTTGGGAGGCTATAAATATTTGTAAAAATAGCTGTAGAACTATTATGATAAAAAGTATGGTATATATACTATACAAGTCATATGAGGATGATTCAATAATCATTGAATATGCTTTGAGATTAGTGCAATACAATTCTTTATATAAAAAAATATTGTACATTAAATAAATAAATTTTAATGAGATTTTTTATATGTTTTAGAGATTCAAGTGTTATATAAGCTGTAAATATAAAAATTTAGATGTTAGATGTGTAAATATATTAGAATTTTATGGTATTTATGTAAATTCTCCTAAATTTTTTTCTCTACCATCATCCTTCAAAATTGAAAAATATGAATTAGAGTTGTTTTAAAAAATTTATATTTAAAATGAATTTCTAAAATTATTTATTTATTTATATAAAAATAATTACGAGATTTTTTTCATACAAAATTTATAATAAACATTGCATTACTAAATAACTAAAGTTTATATGCTTAGTATATGTTTAAGCATTATATAATTACTTTTAGGAGAAATTTACAGCACCATAAATAAAAAATAAATAAAAGCCTAAATAATTTATTATCAACTGTGCAATCTTAAAGTTTAAGCAATTAGAGTTGATTAAATAAAAATTTATAAGAAATGTTGTTAAGACAGTGTGATATAAATAAATAAATAAAATGTTTGATAAAAATGGTGCTTGTATTCAAATAAGGCTTTGTTTGAGACAGCTTTCTTACTACTTTATGAAGCAGTTTCTTAGTACAAAAATTTTTTCATTTGAAATTTTTGTACGAGAAAGCTGCTTCAAAAAGAAGTAAGAAAGCTGTTACAAAAGAAGCCTAAGATTATTTTTTGATAAAATGAATGATTATCTTGTTTTCTCATTAGTTAATAGTTGTCTATTGCTTTATATTGTGGGCAGTATGATATCATTAAGCCCTAAAGTACAACAAGTTAAAAATGGATCAAAATAATTATCTAATTTTTGTCTTGAGGTCTAAGAGGTCATTTGATTTGATGAAAAAAAGAATGCAGAGTACATTAGAATATAGTGTAAAAAAGTACAATTTATTTAAAATATTTGAAATTATTTAAATGAATATGAAGTAAATGTAGATTTTTTTTTTATTTGAAATAAAATAAATATAATGTAAAGCTTCTTGATTGTGGTGGCTGATGGACGGTGACGACACCTAGTGGCCAACCATCGATAACGGGGCGGTGATAGTGGTCAACTGGCATTCCTGTAGTGGCAACAAGGCGGGGGGGGGGGGCGAGTATGATACGGCACTGCAAGAGTGGAGTTAGAATTTGGCCTCAAAATGGATAGTTTTGAATGCATCAAAAATGAATTACAAAGAAGTCATTTTGTTTGTTGAGGCAGGAATGCATAGCAAATTGGATTAAAATATTCAGAAATTATTTGGATGAATGCGAAACAAATCCATGTGATTAATTTTTTGTTATTTTTAAAGTAAATGAATGCAATGTGAAGCTCAATGATAGTAGTGGTTGGTGGTGGCTAGGGGTGTAAGTGAGCCGAGCCGGCTCAAGCTCGACTCTGCAACGAGCTTGCGAGCCGAGTTTATCAAGCTTCGAGCTCGAGCTAGAGTAGAATTTCAAGCTTTAGTTCAAGCTAAGGTGATGCTCGGCTCAATTACTTTCGAGCGGCTCAATTAGCACGAGCGAACCGCAGGCAAACCACGGAAGGCGGAAGGCACGAGCGAAGGAGTGAATTTATAAAAAAAATGAATGCCGAAGTGAATTCAAAATTCACAAAAGTTTTACTCTATATTCATTTTCCATTAAATCAAATATCAAAAATTCTAAAACCCTTAGGCAAACCACGGAAGGCGGAAGGCACGAGCGAAGGAGTGAATTTATAAAAAAAATGAATGCCGGAGTGAATTCAAAATTCACAAAAGTTTTACTCTATATTCCTTTTCCATTAAATCAAATATCAAAAATTCTAAAACCCTTATATTTAAAGTACTTTACACTCACTTTTCATCATACAAAATAACCCTAACAAACTTAAAATTCATATAAAAATTTGTAATGCATTCATTTTTCATCAAACCAAACATCAAATTTTTAAAACCGCAACATTTAGAATACATAGCACTCACTTTTTCTTCTAATCAAATAGCCCATAAGTAAAAATAAATATAAGAGTAAAATAATTTGATACCAAGAGAGAATTTGAAGTTTGTTGATGACTTTACTAATATATAAGAATAATACCTTTTTCAACAAGTATTTTGTCAAGTACAAAAAATGTGAATTAATATGAAAGAAGATTCTAAATAATGGATCTAATAAGATGAAAATAGCCAACCATAGATAAAATTTTTTTGCTTCTAATTGTTCAACCACTTGTTAAGCTTGTTAAATAATGATTCACAAACCACAATAGCTATCCTATCTATACAAGAAGAAAAATAAGATATTTTATAAAAATAGAGCTATGATTAATACCAATAATGTTGTAAAGAAAAGGGTTAATTATCCATAGTGATTATTACTAAGAATGTTTAATTATTCATAATTTTAATAAAAAAATTTTCTACTTATTAATTAGGACTAATTTCTGACTCTATATTTTCTACTGAAAGTAAAAAAGAAAATCCTGAAAAGATCAATAAATATTTATTTAGTATGATCGAATATCAACATATCATCAATATATATTAAATTATATATAGAAATTTTTCTATAAATAATAAGAAGAAATTTGTTTTTAATAAATTCTTTTATGTTGGAAGACATTTATGACACTAAAGAGTGGCAGTGCTTAATAATAATAATAATAATACCACTTTTCATTACTTTAAAAACAAGTATGTAATAAGATTGATTTTTAGTGGAAAACTAGCTATGAAATTACTAATTAAGAGCAAGGCTATCATTTTGCTTGTAGAGAAAATTAAGTTAATTGTGTAAGCCTACTTGGTTACATTTGATTAGGAGAA
The DNA here is from genome assembly GCA_019925795.1 of Dendrobium chrysotoxum. Classification (NCBI taxonomy): domain Eukaryota; kingdom Viridiplantae; phylum Streptophyta; class Magnoliopsida; order Asparagales; family Orchidaceae; genus Dendrobium; species Dendrobium chrysotoxum. The sequence continues at coordinate 53,978,340 of CM034297.1, forward strand.
TCTCTTAACAATTTCTTAATTATTTTGTTATTGCCTTAAAAATGAAGAGAATGAGATCTAAATAGACTATGAGAGTGGTTTTTTTTAGGATAATTTTGCTTTTAGATACTTAATTCCTAAGGAGGAAAATTTTGATAGATCAAGAGGGGATCTACTTGGTATTCCTTCACTTTTTAGCTCAAATTAGAAGAGCTTAGCAATGAATCAAAATGCTTATTTGTCATCTTATCTATAAGCTTAGGGGTTTATAAGGTGACCTAAAACATTTTGAGATATAGTTGAAATGTAAAATAATGGTATGAGCATCTCCTTGTTGCAAAGAATGTCATTTAGGCATTTCACTAGATTTTGTTTTAATAGAGTTGATTGACTTGAGTTAATTCAATCTTACTTATTTATCTTCGTGAAACCCTAACAATCATATCGGGAATGGTAATAATTAGCATTGTAGTCACTTTCATTGATGTTGGCTGGTGGATTTTTTTTGAGAATAAGAGCGTAATATTAAAAAAATTAAAAAGAAGCAAAGTAGCAAAAACAGAATGACACGTTCCATTGAATGCATCAAACTGTTTAGCGTATTTAGAATAAGCCAAACAGTTTGACGCATTCAATGAAATATGCCATACTGTTTGGTGCATGCCAATGAATGCGCCCTTTAGTATGACGCATTGCTACAGTATAACGGTTTGAATGCGAGAATGCGCCAATTTATTTGACTTGTTTGCTCCGTTTTAAATTTTAAAACTTACATACTCCTACTACTAAAAAGATATATTATACATGCTACTTCTTAAAAAAAATCTCTTGCATGGTAGCGAAAAATATTTATCCTTAATTTAACGGAGTTAAAGATTTTAATCTATATAATTGCAGGATGGTTTAAGAGTTAGACTTTAATATTATACATGATTCTATATAATTTTTCTTATTAAAAAAAATATGGAATCACTCTGATTTCTTCTTGATTCCGCCATTACTAATGCGTCAATGTAAAATGGATAGGAAGGATTATCCACCTTTCCCGTATCTTAGGCTCCAATTTTAACGTTGGAGGAATCAAACGAGGAGGCACAAGCATTTAAATTATTAAAAAAAAACATTTAAAATAAAGTAAGGTCTTTATTTAATCCCAAAAAAAAAAATCTTAAATTACACAACAAAATGTCTGAAAATGTGAACCCCCTCCAGAGTTCTCCTTTTTAAAGGGCCCGTAGGTGAGCTTGATGCTCAACTTGCCCAGTCCTCGATTTGTGGAGTTGAAGAAGAAAAGGAGAAGAAACCAAACATGGCTCATATCTTAGCTGAGGAATGCAAGGAACTCACCAAGGCCTTCGCAGGTTTGATTCCTAGCGCCTTCCCTCTTCGAATGGATTCTAGTCACAGAAGAATTAGATTCATTTGATCTGATAAAAAAGTGATTTTGATAAGGATTGGGAGGGCTTGGAGTGGACGAGAAGTCTGTGGTGGCGGCAATGGGGAGATGGCGCCGCCGGCCAGAAACACTGGCCCAGTTCAGAAAAAGCTTTGGTGGTCTGTTTAAGGCTGATACCGGAAGCTTTGCGCGAGTAGACCTTGATTACATTC